>OX392510.1:19410030-20047547 GCA_947623375.1 Apotomis capreana
AATCTCACGACGTCGCATCGTGGCACGATGTCGCGTCGTATGACGATGCGATGTCGAGTCTTGTAATTGTGTTTTGGCCCTAAATGAACGCAATGACTTTACCTTGTTATTTTTGATTAAGAAACTTTCATATAAGTTTTTTGTTTTTGGGATCACTCTGATATTATAAAGGCGAAAGTTTGTGTGTGTATGTGTATGTTTGTTACTTCTTCATGCTCAAACGGCTGGACCAATATTGATAAATTTTGGTATGAAGGTAGCTGACACCGTGGATTAACACATAGGCTACTATTTATCCCGACAAATTTAGTGTTCCCGTGGGATGAGCGGGTAATACCGCGCGGCGCGGCGCAGCTAGTAATGAAATAAGAACTCGTGTAAATTATAAAAGCCGCATTTGGCGAGAAATTAACAGGATTCTGGAAATAATTATTACCTTATGCGTTGCTGGTTTGAGGAATATACCGCACACTGTCAGGAATATTTCCGTACAGTCCAACGCCGCTATAGCTGTCTGGTCATTTGATTCCGCGGACCTAAGAAAATAATTTTAATATTGTTATATTATAAGTAAGTCCATCTTTTTTGTACGAGGAAAATACAATGTAACCATGTTGCACTTTTTTGTGACACGAGTCAATTGACTGATAAACAATATTGACGTGAGCCATACCACATTCAATACGGTATTTGAATATAGTGCATTAAACACATTCCAAAAATACCCGGAACCAAATAAAGTATCACTAACTTATAGACATTATACTATTTTTAATTGGACAAAAACTAAAAAATAGTGTTTTGACTACTGAGTTTTATGACGTCACAAGCCAGTATCGTCATAGAAACTTCTACTTACTACAAGATCGTTTTTATCACTCCATAAAGAGTTGCCGATTTGAGCTGTCATCAAACACCGTGTTACTCACGTCGTCTTGTTGATCTCGCTGGGCGAGTAGGCGGCAATTGAGCTCTGCTGTAGCTGGATTCGCGCTTGTTTCTTCTTCTGCTTCTTTGACAAGTTGCGCGATTGACTGCTCATCTAAGGGACAATATATTTTTAATACTGGTTGGAGGGAGTCCCTCCCATTCTTCTATATGCTCTGGTTCTAAGCCAACTCCCACTAGTCTTGGCAAAGATATTATAGACACTTTTTTAAATGACTTGATAAGTGGTGGTTAACCCTTTCCGCCAGCAACTCCAACTTTATGTGGGAGTAGAAACCTACGTCAGCTATGGCATCCAGGTACGATGAGGTAGAACTACGCTGTACTCGTGTGAACACAGCACCGTGAGCGCAATAGGCTGCGTCGACCTGCAGTTTCGACTTATTGTCAGATAAACAATTGGTTTTTATAGATTTTTTTTATCCATTGTTTTAAAGAGGAAATACCACATTTGAAAAAAACTATTAAGAACGTTGAGAAAAGCGCCATATTTTTCGCGGTCCTTGCACTTAAAGCAATGGGTACTGGAGATCGTGCGTGTAAAGTGTAAACGCACATCCTAGGGTAATAATAGGGCTAATGCGCATAAGCATTTTCAACACACATGACGCGGATTATGGAATCAAAGATCTGACATAACGATGTGATAGCTCAGTTGGGAGAGCACTGCGCCAGAAAGGAAGGGTCGCAGTTGCAGGTTCGAGTCCTGCTTACATTGCTGGATCACATTACATATTTTTTTATAATATGCCTTTGTGTCAATATTTACACTCGCCAATCTACCAGCGCGTCCAGACTCCTGAGTGTCCTGCTCTTTAACAGTGGCTACACTGGCTCTATGAGTAACAGGGAAGTATAGTAGAAGTAGTAGTCCGATTCTCTCTCTCTCCCACACCCCAAGTAAGGTTGACCAGGTTATCGTAGCTGGATAACTTACTGTGAGCTGCACGGCGTGGCGCGCGGGAGTGAGGTCGCTAGTGACGCGCGCCACCAGCTCGTCGTGCCAGGCGCGCGCGCGCTCCGGGGCGCGGTGCGCGCGCAGCGTCGCCAGCCACGCGCTCAGGCTGCCGTACGCGCCGCTCCCCACACTGCTGGATAACTTACTGTGAGCTGCACGGCGTGGCGCGCGGGAGTGAGGTCGCTAGTGACGCGCGCCACCAGCTCGTCGTGCCAGGCGCGCGCGCGCTCCGGGGCGCGGTGCGCGCGCAGCGTCGCCAGCCACGCGCTCAGGCTGCCGTACGCGCCGCTCCCCACACTGCTGGATAACTTACTGTGAGCTGCACGGCGTGGCGCGCGGGAGTGAGGTCGCTAGTGACGCGCGCCACCAGCTCGTCGTGCCAGGCGCGCGCGCGCTCCGGGGCGCGGTGCGCGCGCAGCGTCGCCAGCCACGCGCTCAGGCTGCCGTACGCGCCGCTCCCCACACTGCTGGATAACTTACTGTGAGCTGCACGGCGTGGCGCGCGGGAGTGAGGTCGCTAGTGACGCGCGCCACCAGCTCGTCGTGCCAGGCGCGCGCGCGCTCCGGGGCGCGGTGCGCGCGCAGCGTCGCCAGCCACGCGCTCAGGCTGCCGTACGCGCCGCTCCCCACACTGCTGGATAACTTACTGTGAGCTGCACGGCGTGGCGCGCGGGAGTGAGGTCGCTAGTGACGCGCGCCACCAGCTCGTCGTGCCAGGCGCGCGCGCGCTCCGGGGCGCGGTGCGCGCGCAGCGTCGCCAGCCACGCGCTCAGGCTGCCGTACGCGCCGCTCCCCACACTGCTGGATAACTTACTGTGAGCTGCACGGCGTGGCGCGCGGGAGTGAGGTCGCTAGTGACGCGCGCCACCAGCTCGTCGTGCCAGGCGCGCGCGCGCTCCGGGGCGCGGTGCGCGCGCAGCGTCGCCAGCCACGCGCTCAGGCTGCCGTACGCGCCGCTCCCCACACTGCTGGATAACTTACTGTGAGCTGCACGGCGTGGCGCGCGGGAGTGAGGTCGCTAGTGACGCGCGCCACCAGCTCGTCGTGCCAGGCGCGCGCGCGCTCCGGGGCGCGGTGCGCGCGCAGCGTCGCCAGCCACGCGCTCAGGCTGCCGTACGCGCCGCTCCCCACACTGCTGGATAACTTACTGTGAGCTGCACGGCGTGGCGCGCGGGAGTGAGGTCGCTAGTGACGCGCGCCACCAGCTCGTCGTGCCAGGCGCGCGCGCGCTCCGGGGCGCGGTGCGCGCGCAGCGTCGCCAGCCACGCGCTCAGGCTGCCGTACGCGCCGCTCCCCACACTGCTGGATAACTTACTGTGAGCTGCACGGCGTGGCGCGCGGGAGTGAGGTCGCTAGTGACGCGCGCCACCAGCTCGTCGTGCCAGGCGCGCGCGCGCTCCGGGGCGCGGTGCGCGCGCAGCGTCGCCAGCCACGCGCTCAGGCTGCCGTACGCGCCGCTCCCCACACTGCTGGATAACTTACTGTGAGCTGCACGGCGTGGCGCGCGGGAGTGAGGTCGCTAGTGACGCGCGCCACCAGCTCGTCGTGCCAGGCGCGCGCGCGCTCCGGGGCGCGGTGCGCGCGCAGCGTCGCCAGCCACGCGCTCAGGCTGCCGTACGCGCCGCTCCCCACACTGCTGGATAACTTACTGTGAGCTGCACGGCGTGGCGCGCGGGAGTGAGGTCGCTAGTGACGCGCGCCACCAGCTCGTCGTGCCAGGCGCGCGCGCGCTCCGGGGCGCGGTGCGCGCGCAGCGTCGCCAGCCACGCGCTCAGGCTGCCGTACGCGCCGCTCCCCACACTGCTGGATAACTTACTGTGAGCTGCACGGCGTGGCGCGCGGGAGTGAGGTCGCTAGTGACGCGCGCCACCAGCTCGTCGTGCCAGGCGCGCGCGCGCTCCGGGGCGCGGTGCGCGCGCAGCGTCGCCAGCCACGCGCTCAGGCTGCCGTACGCGCCGCTCCCCACACTGCTGGATAACTTACTGTGAGCTGCACGGCGTGGCGCGCGGGAGTGAGGTCGCTAGTGACGCGCGCCACCAGCTCGTCGTGCCAGGCGCGCGCGCGCTCCGGGGCGCGGTGCGCGCGCAGCGTCGCCAGCCACGCGCTCAGGCTGCCGTACGCGCCGCTCCCCACACTGCTGGATAACTTACTGTGAGCTGCACGGCGTGGCGCGCGGGAGTGAGGTCGCTAGTGACGCGCGCCACCAGCTCGTCGTGCCAGGCGCGCGCGCGCTCCGGGGCGCGGTGCGCGCGCAGCGTCGCCAGCCACGCGCTCAGGCTGCCGTACGCGCCGCTCCCCACACTGCTGGATAACTTACTGTGAGCTGCACGGCGTGGCGCGCGGGAGTGAGGTCGCTAGTGACGCGCGCCACCAGCTCGTCGTGCCAGGCGCGCGCGCGCTCCGGGGCGCGGTGCGCGCGCAGCGTCGCCAGCCACGCGCTCAGGCTGCCGTACGCGCCGCTCCCCACACTGCTGGATAACTTACTGTGAGCTGCACGGCGTGGCGCGCGGGAGTGAGGTCGCTAGTGACGCGCGCCACCAGCTCGTCGTGCCAGGCGCGCGCGCGCTCCGGGGCGCGGTGCGCGCGCAGCGTCGCCAGCCACGCGCTCAGGCTGCCGTACGCGCCGCTCCCCACACTGCTGGATAACTTACTGTGAGCTGCACGGCGTGGCGCGCGGGAGTGAGGTCGCTAGTGACGCGCGCCACCAGCTCGTCGTGCCAGGCGCGCGCGCGCTCCGGGGCGCGGTGCGCGCGCAGCGTCGCCAGCCACGCGCTCAGGCTGCCGTACGCGCCGCTCCCCACACTGCTGGATAACTTACTGTGAGCTGCACGGCGTGGCGCGCGGGAGTGAGGTCGCTAGTGACGCGCGCCACCAGCTCGTCGTGCCAGGCGCGCGCGCGCTCCGGGGCGCGGTGCGCGCGCAGCGTCGCCAACCACGCGCTCAGGCTGCCGTACGCGCCGCTCCCCACACTGCTGGATAACTTACTGTGAGCTGCACGGCGTGGCGCGCGGGAGTGAGGTCGCTAGTGACGCGCGCCACCAGCTCGTCGTGCCAGGCGCGCGCGCGCTCCGGGGCGCGGTGCGCGCGCAGCGTCGCCAGCCACGCGCTCAGGCTGCCGTACGCGCCGCTCCCCACACTGCTGGATAACTTACTGTGAGCTGCACGGCGTGGCGCGCGGGAGTGAGGTCGCTAGTGACGCGCGCCACCAGCTCGTCGTGCCAGGCGCGCGCGCGCTCCGGGGCGCGGTGCGCGCGCAGCGTCGCCAGCCACGCGCTCAGGCTGCCGTACGCGCCGCTCCCCACACTGCTGGATAACTTACTGTGAGCTGCACGGCGTGGCGCGCGGGAGTGAGGTCGCTAGTGACGCGCGCCACCAGCTCGTCGTGCCAGGCGCGCGCGCGCTCCGGGGCGCGGTGCGCGCGCAGCGTCGCCAGCCACGCGCTCAGGCTGCCGTACGCGCCGCTCCCCACACTGCTGGATAACTTACTGTGAGCTGCACGGCGTGGCGCGCGGGAGTGAGGTCGCTAGTGACGCGCGCCACCAGCTCGTCGTGCCAGGCGCGCGCGCGCTCCGGGGCGCGGTGCGCGCGCAGCGTCGCCAGCCACGCGCTCAGGCTGCCGTACGCGCCGCTCCCCACACTGCTGGATAACTTACTGTGAGCTGCACGGCGTGGCGCGCGGGAGTGAGGTCGCTAGTGACGCGCGCCACCAGCTCGTCGTGCCAGGCGCGCGCGCGCTCCGGGGCGCGGTGCGCGCGCAGCGTCGCCAGCCACGCGCTCAGGCTGCCGTACGCACCGCTCCCCACACTGCTGGATAACTTACTGTGAGCTGCACGGCGTGGCGCGCGGGAGTGAGGTCGCTAGTGACGCGCGCCACCAGCTCGTCGTGCCAGGCGCGCGCGCGCTCCGGGGCGCGGTGCGCGCGCAGCGTCGCCAACCACGCGCTCAGGCTGCCGTACGCACCGCTCCCCACACTGCTGGATAACTTACTGTGAGCTGCACGGCGTGGCGCGCGGGAGTGAGGTCGCTAGTGACGCGCGCCACCAGCTCGTCGTGCCAGGCGCGCGCGCGCTCCGGGGCGCGGTGCGCGCGCAGCGTCGCCAGCCACGCGCTCAGGCTGCCGTACGCACCGCTCCCCACACTGCTGGATAACTTACTGTGAGCTGCACGGCGTGGCGCGCGGGAGTGAGGTCGCTAGTGACGCGCGCCACCAGCTCGTCGTGCCAGGCGCGCGCGCGCTCCGGGGCGCGGTGCGCGCGCAGCGTCGCCAGCCACGCGCTCAGGCTGCCGTACGCACCGCTCCCCACACTGCTGGATAACTTACTGTGAGCTGCACGGCGTGGCGCGCGGGAGTGAGGTCGCTAGTGACGCGCGCCACCAGCTCGTCGTGCCAGGCGCGCGCGCGCTCCGGGGCGCGGTGCGCGCGCAGCGTCGCCAGCCACGCGCTCAGGCTGCCGTACGCGCCGCTCCCCACACTGCTGGATAACTTACTGTGAGCTGCACGGCGTGGCGCGCGGGAGTGAGGTCGCTAGTGACGCGCGCCACCAGCTCGTCGTGCCAGGCGCGCGCGCGCTCCGGGGCGCGGTGCGCGCGCAGCGTCGCCAGCCACGCGCTCAGGCTGCCGTACGCGCCGCTCCCCACACTGCTGGATAACTTACTGTGAGCTGCACGGCGTGGCGCGCGGGAGTGAGGTCGCTAGTGACGCGCGCCACCAGCTCGTCGTGCCAGGCGCGCGCGCGCTCCGGGGCGCGGTGCGCGCGCAGCGTCGCCAGCCACGCGCTCAGGCTGCCGTACGCGCCGCTCCCCACACTGCTGGATAACTTACTGTGAGCTGCACGGCGTGGCGCGCGGGAGTGAGGTCGCTAGTGACGCGCGCCACCAGCTCGTCGTGCCAGGCGCGCGCGCGCTCCGGGGCGCGGTGCGCGCGCAGCGTCGCCAGCCACGCGCTCAGGCTGCCGTACGCGCCGCTCCCCACACTGCTGGATAACTTACTGTGAGCTGCACGGCGTGGCGCGCGGGAGTGAGGTCGCTAGTGACGCGCGCCACCAGCTCGTCGTGCCAGGCGCGCGCGCGCTCCGGGGCGCGGTGCGCGCGCAGCGTCGCCAGCCACGCGCTCAGGCTGCCGTACGCGCCGCTCCTCACACTGCTGGGAGTCATATCCTGTTATAATTGTTGTAACGAAACGCAAGGCTTCAGAAGGGACTGCGGGGAGCGGAAGGGCAACCGCCCTCTCTTCGACCTTCACTCTTGAACCATCGCTGTGACTTGACAAATTTTTGAATCCGAAAACGGACATGTATACTTTCTTCCTATTTTTTTGTTATAAATAAATACATGCTATAAAATACAATAATCATGATAAAAAACGTAGCGTAGGCGACCCCATCAGGCGGAGTTGTGATGATTGCGGGAAGTCAATGGATGCGAATAGTCCGAGACGGGTTATTGTGGCAATCGTTGGGGGAGCAGCACTAGCAGAAGAGAACATCATTCGAGCATAAGATGACGTAATCACACGTTTTCAAAATGTTTTCAAGTGGTTCTGTCTAATAGTATTTCAGTCTAATAGAATTTCTCAATACCTCATATAATAGAAGAAATCTGAACACCCATAAAGTCCTTTTCCTAGGTTATGTCGGTAAAGTCTCCCTTGTTACGCGGCGCTTAGACATGAAACTTGTACCACTAAGTGAGAAATGATATTAACTTTAATAATGTCTACTGGTTTTTCAATGGGTTTTATACTTTTGCAAAAGATGTTATTCGAATTTGCTCATAATTTTTAGTGCTGGGATCTCGGCCTTTAGAATTGCAATAGTACGGCAAAGGTGCGTAAGATGTCGCCAATCAGGGCGACGAGCGGCGCCACCAAGATAGCGCTGTATACTTGACGCCATAAAAATTGTAAGAGCTAATGGGAAGTGGGAACAAAAAAGTTGGAATGCCCAAGGTTATCGAGACGGGGTACGCCCTTAAGATTCCGACAACGGACCCTCGATAACTCTATTATGACGTCACGGTCGTGAACACAGGCACTCGATTATCTAGTCCCGGAATAATCGAAATATGCGCACGGTTTGACAATTTTAAGAGAAATAACGTACCTCGGAGCAAGGAATGGAAACGTGTAACATGTGACGTTAGTTGCTAATCTGCTCATACCTGGAATTATCAATGGGATTTTCAGAGCTCCATCGCAGTGTCTGCATCACGCATTTGAAGACTAGGGGCGAAAACGGTATCAAATTTGGTCCCAAGCTGAAATAAAATATCAAATATCAGGGAGTTCTATTTTTGTATTATACATAATTCACTTATTTATATCATTAGAGCATTTTATAAATATTGACACAATGGTAAATTATGAAAGAAAGAATAATTAAAACCGCTGTTTTAAGCCCGTCTATTGTGAAGGATGGGCAACTACGCGTGGCCCGACATGCTCTTGGCCGGTTTTATTTTTATAAATATTGACACAAGGAATTTTATGAAACAAAGACGTCGACTTATTATTTAAAAGGTCGTAGTAGTGCACTATATGCAGCAATTCACGCCTAGCTTCGAGATGGGTACAACCCTACCATGCGCGACACGAAAAGTGATGGGTACAAAAACGGATAATATCCATACAATCGTTTGTACATATATCTGGTGAACTTTTTCTGCACTCAATAATAATGCGGTTTGGTTCCCTTTTGCATAAATATGTCCGATTATGAAAGAAAAATGTAATGTGATCCTACATTGCAGTAGAAGACTACTCACCAAGCTACCAGCGCGTCCAGCGTTCTGAGCGCCTGCTGTTTGACCGCAGCTACAGCACTCTCCGAGTCGGCGCTGGCGCCGAGCGCGCGGCTCACTGCGTCGAGGATTACTTGTGGCCGCACTGGCTTCGCTACTGGATATATCTCGCTGGAAAACAAAGTTTTGGGTAAAGGCAAGAGCCAGATACATTATAAACTATATACTACAAATGGTAGCTATTCATCAATACTACATACTACAAATCAATAATACATACATACTCGTACATACTACATAGCAACAAATCAACAATACTACTACATACTACAAATGGTAACTATTCATCTCAGGACAGAGGGCTAAAAATATTTCAAAATATCCATGTTGTAGTTTGCACTGTTTCTTTATTGCACACTATTTTATGTATAAAATTAACCAAATGTCAACAATTGCTTTTATAATTACAAAATTCACATTATTTCAACTCATCAACAGCGTAGATCTCTCACAAGAAAACATAATTCAATATATTAATATCTTATTATATTACTTTTTTCTTGAGTAAAGTTCTGTTGTTTTATTCTAATTCTATAATGTTCTGATAAAATAAGTTACTTACACAAGCATGGCCTGAATGAAGACAAACACATTCCTTAATCTGTTGTAGAGTATATTTTGTCTGTTTAGTATCTTCTCCTGTCCCACCACCACAGATATGTCACTCAGGGCTGACAGTAATACTGAGTCCGATGATGTTTCCCGCTGAAAATATATTTCATTTGTATTGCAGTTCAATGTAATGACAAAAGTGGCAGATATCCTTACCAAAATTGACCAGCAAAAGTGGAGGTGGACTGGCCACATGATGAGAGAAAAACAGGGAAAGTGGAGCAAAATAGTCACTGACTGGTACCCCAGAAATTGTAAGCGAAGTAGAGGCAGACAACATAGAAGATGGGAGGATGAGCTAAAACTTACAGCGGGGCCCAACTGGAGGAGGGTGGCCCGCGATAGAGTACAGTGGAAACAGCTAGAGGAGGCCTTTGCCAGGAGGCACGCTGAAACTGAGGGATATACTCTAACGAAACACAACCTTCTAGAAATCAGTTCAGAATAAGAAGGCATTATTATTATTATTATTGCAGATCAAACACTATTAGCACACCTAAATCTAATGCCGGAAGGAAATTTCTACCAGTTACATAAAAATATTTCTAGTTACAGTGATTAGTATAATACTGCTATAATTTAGCAATGACACAATAAATTGTCATGTTTTGTATAATATTGTAGTGTCTGTCTGTGTTTCTATCCAACTTGATATGTATGCCAGTTTAGGTTTAAAAGGTAAATCCCACCAAAACATTTCATGTAAAATTGGCGGCCAAGACTCACATGCTCATAACGCTTTCGCTGTAAAAAGTTATCAGATCCCAGGAAAAGCCAAGCCCCTAAGCCCTGACTTTACTAACCCTACACCTTGGTTTCAAAAGTATGGCACGGCTGTTTCATAGGTTACCGTAAATATAAACCGTAATGCGCCAGATGGTCCGTTGGACTTATTTACGGTACTATGAAACGGCCAAGCCATACTTTTGAAACCAAGGTGTAGGGTTAGTAAAGTCAGGGCTTAGGGGCTTGGCTTTTCCTGGGATCTGATAACTTTTTACAGCGAAAGCGTTATGAGCATGTGAGTCTCGGCCGCCAATTTTACATGAAATGTTTTGGTGGGATCTCATTTCTTTTTGTAAGGTGCGCTAATTTTTTTTTTGGGCTGTAGGTGGGTTTGAAAATGAGACGAAACGGTTCGAGAAAAGGTAGGTAGAGCCCCGCCTCTTTTTTGTTCGTCTTGGTGGGGGCACTACCGTGCCCCCAGATTTAAAATACGAAGTCAAAGTATAGATACAGAAGTAGTAATAATTGTGTATTTAAGAAATACTTACGTTTAGCCCCATATATAATATACACTTTTATCCCCTATTATGGGAACCCCATACAAACTTCCATCCCCTTATTTAAAGGGTGGGAGGGTGATTTTCTAAAAATCCCAGAACATTATGTGTTTTATTTATAACTAGGAGTCCCTATATCAATTTTCAGACCTCTAGTATCAAAATTTGCAGAAGTCTCATACAAACTTCCATCCCCTAGGTTAAGGGGTTGGGGGGTAAAAGTTCCAAGTTTAAGAATTATTTTGTTGTTTGTGTACTAATACTAGCTTACATACCGAATTTCAGCTTTGTAGGTCATCGGGAAGTACCCCAGAGGTTTTGATACGTCAGTGTATAAGTGAGTGGCAAAATCGGCGTATTTTAGGTACCAATAAAACCTAAAGTATAAAACCTAGATCAGTGAAATTTAATACATTTTATATGTTCCCTAACTGCATCTTAACCTGTGAATTTGGGCGCTCTGGTGTTAACTGAGACGAAACTATGAGGGTTTGAAAATGAGACGAAACGGTTCGAGAAAAGGTAGGTAGTGCCTCGCCTCTGTTTTGTTCGTCTTGGCGGGGGCACTACCGTGCCCCCAGATTTATTGTCTCATTGCTGAATTACAGCAGTATTCAAAAATACTAACAAAAGTTTAATCTATTACACAGATTTCTTATTTTCTAGATGGAATTACCTCCTGTTCCCCATTGCTTCTGTAAATATTGGCAGCTTTGGGGAATAGCTCAGAGACGAGAGAGTGCACTGCATTGCAGAGAGCACTCATAAAGTCCCTCCAACATACTTTTGGAGTTGCCGCTTTCTCCTGTCCTGGACGAACCTATGGATATTTATTTGGTGATATATATATTGTGTTTGAAAGAAGTAGCAGACAAATAAGACAAGGTAGTTGTGGATTGTCATCAATGTATAAGAGGACTTAGATCATTAGCATTCTTCAGTATTAAGTACATCAAGCCTACAAATATTTCCCTGCTATCCCTCAGATCAACACATACAATAAGTATGACTATGGTGCGGTTTAGTACCAAACATTTAAAGAATTTTCAAATATTTTGAAGTATTGAAAACATTTAAAAACATGCAACCTTGGAATAAGCTTGTTACTATGTATTTATTTAGGACAACCAAAAGCTGCACATAGAAACTTAAATAGAAGCATGGAGCCAATCACAAGAACTCACAAATAGTTGTTGCACATGCACACAATACAGTAACAACGCACATTGATGTAACATGAATGCAGTTATTTTTACCCTCAGAAGCGTAAATACTTTAGATATATAAAACTTGTATGGCTTCTCACAATAGGAGCAATTTTAGACTCCTCTGTTATTTAACCCCTTACCGCATACCATGAAGCCATATATGGCTGATAATAAATTAGACCTTATTGACATGGGTCAATCAAAGCACAAATTAGTTTTTTTTTTATACGCGGTAACAGTTTGGATATGATCTAAAATTATAAAAGTATCACAATAAAGTGGCTTCATTACCTGCTGTAATACATGTGCACACTTTGCAGCTTCAATGACTGAGTTGTAGCTGCTACTGTCTAAGAAATTTATTATATATTTTTCAATAGTTGCCCGTTGTGAGCCGCATAGTTTAGGAAACCTGTAAACAATTTATGGTTCTTGAAAATCTTAAAGTATGTCAATTCTTTAATCAAGTATTCAATTATACAATTGTTATGGAATGTCGTATAAACTTCCAAACGATAAATTAATAAAAACTGATATGAACTATATCTACCGGTTAATAACGCTTTCAAGTGCCCTTAACCAACTAATGCAGTCGCCGTCTTTGTGTTTGGATAAATTAGGGAAAAACGTAGACAAAGCCTCTTTTGCTACATCCACGTCGTGGGGATCAAGGTCCCGAACTTTATTCAAAATTTGACCTGTAAAATGAATGTAAGTTTATCATCAATAATTCTTCAAAATCTGATATTGATATTTCTCACGGAATTTTTCGAAAATTCGCAAAACTTACTCATGTTGATGACTCTTATTCGTTTTATTAACTTATATTATAACATATATAACTAATCCTATCACAAATATGTTTTGAATTCGTCAACAACACGGTAAACACACATTTTATTTTGGAGGTTATGTTTTATGTCACTGTCAGTCAGTCACCTGTCGTTTCGTTCGACACTTTATCGTATTTTTACGACCATTATTATCTTCTTCGGAAAATAATTTTGTCTATGGTTTTTCACGTTTCAGAACGCAAGTAAGAGGAAATAAGGTATGATTCAGAACGCACCAGACAAATATTTTTGACATGAAACGTCACGTCATACGTCACGCAATAGGAATTATACGCGTAGTCAAAATCGTGATATCGCCCGTTCCCAAAGCCACCATCTCGAGCACCGGCAGGACCGGGGCGGCATGTAAACATGCGGATCGGCTGCGGCTGGATTCGGACCGAGAGCGAGTGTGGCGCGTGAGCTAGGGCGGACGATAGGGCTCGGGGCGGAGCGGACCAGCGACGTCATGTCGGTCGAGTACGTGCTGGTGAGCGAGGGCGAGCAAGACGAGCCCATCGAGCTGCCGACCGAGGACGACGGGTCGCTGCTGCTGAGCACTGTAGCGGCGCAGTTCGCGGGCGCCAGCGGGCTCAAGTACCGCGACCGCGCCGCCGGCCGCCTGCGCGGTCTGCGGCTCGTGGAGCAGCGCCTGTCGCCGCCGCCGGGCGGCTGGGGCGCGCACCGTTACTTCTGCGCGTTCCCGCGCGCCGGCCGCGCCGCTAGCCCCGAGCCGCGCGCCTCGCCCGACGATATCGCGCGCCCGCGCTGCTCCGACCTGATCGTGCTCGGGCTGCCGTGGAAGACGGGCGAGGAGGCCGTACGCGAGTACTTCGCGGCCTTCGGCGAGCTGCTCATGGTGCAAGTGAAGCGCGACGCGGCCACTGGGCTCAGCAAGGGATTTGGTTTCATCAAGTTTGCTGACTACGGTGCGCAACTGCGCGCGTTGGGCCGTCGGCACCTGATCGACGGGCGATGGTGTGATGTGCGCGTGCCCAACAGTAAAGAGGGTGGTGGTGGTGCGCCACGAAAAGTATTTGTGGGTCGCTGCACTGAAGCACTATCAGCAGATGACCTGCGGGAGTACTTTGCCGCGTTCGGCCAAGTGACGGACGTGTTTGTACCCAAGCCATTTCGTGCGTTCAGCTTTGTAACGTTTTTAGACCCAGAGGTGGCACAGTCACTGTGCGGGCAGGATCACATCATCAAAGGAGTGTCAGTGAATATCAGCACGGCGTCGCCGAAGCGTGAACGTGCGAGCGCCGGATCCCGACCTCTGTTGGGCTGGGGCGTGCTACCGGAGCCGCGCGTGTATAACTGGGTAGGCGAGGCATGGCCTCCCGCCACGGCCGCACCGCCACTTGACAAGCCCTACCTCAAGTACGAGTGACCTCTGTACATACTCGTTGTCCAAGGACAAACCCTTCGTTGATTACTGTCAGATTTTATATGAAAGAAATGTGTAAATAATATAATATAAATAGTATGAAGTTGTCACTCCGTGTTTGGATTTACCTATTTGAATTTTATGTCATTTATTATTAAGTTACATTCAGTCAACTACTGATCAGTCTACAAATGTTTTATTTGCTGGATGATTTAGAGGTGGAGTAATTGAGATATTTTCTGGTTAAATTGTAGTTTGATTACTATTTACTGTGTAAATTGTACTGTTTTGTGGAATTACAGATACAAAGAAAATGGAAGCTGTACTATTCTCTCCACACAAAACATCTTGTCATACATCTAAAGAAGGGTAGAAGTCTGGTTACAAAGTTTGTCATCATCAAACAAATATTAGTTGTAAAGGCAATGCTGGATGAGTTGCAGGTACACTTTTTACTTCAGGTGCTCTTCTGATTAAGGGGATTGACTTACCTTTGGTCCAAAAGGTAAAAAAGAATATTTTATTACAACAAATATTTTATTCATCCATAACAATGGCGCTGTGGTAACTGACACTACATAGTCGAAGTGGAGGCGAACCCCGTATTCACATTCATTAGACTTTGATAGAACAACTAACTAGTCAAATACAGAAATTACCAGCCAATGGGAAATGAATGAAATATAAAAAAATCTCCAATTATCACCTTGTAGGTCACCGTACAATGCCCGTACAAGGTAGGAAAATACGTATTCATCTCATTTATTATTTATTTATTTATTTAAATTTATTACTTGAGTCTACAAAAAATCTAACTTTTTTCTAGTAATGAGTCAGGTGATAAACAAAAATTGTAGATTTTTTTTCCACTCCCCATAGTATACAACCATTGGAGTTATGCATTTTGCCACTATAATTAAAAGAAAAAAAACTACTACTGAAAGTCAATATTATTTTTTATTCCGCAGGGTAAAATAACATTTCATGGACTTCTTTAAGTTTGTACTGTTTTGATTTTGGTCTACCAAAGAAAATTTTGAATTAATACACTAAAGGGGCATGTAGCAATGATTTCTAAGTCTACTACATCAAATCTTGTTTTCTAAAATTACGCAATTCCATCGATTAACATATCTAAAAAAAAGTCAATTACTTTAAATCGTACATTATTAAGTTACCTACATACCGATTATTTGCATAGTGTAGTTTAAAATACGGGATATTACATATTTACATTCAAGTTAAAATCGCGAAGTTGTACGCGAAGATCGTTCTTCAGATTCTGGTATAAGTATATACCTACGATATTTAAAATTGGACATTCTTACTTTTAAAATGCTACCTCCACTTTTTTTCCTAAGTTTGTAAATGATATGCTTTCTCTACTCAGAAACATGAGCACTATCTAATTCATCCTGATAAAAAAAAAAACTAATTTCTCGGTCCCCTTCTGTTTTACATTATTGTAAAGGATTTTCAACATGTTCTATAGAAATAATGGAAATTTAAAAATAGTATGATTATTTTGGAACACTTTTCACCTATCAGGATGTAATAGTATTCAACAGCCTCAGTAGAGAAACCATAAAAGTTCCAGTTGGAGTTAGCGTTTTAAATAAAGATGCCTAATGACGACCTATTTTATATTTACACTGAAGGAAGGGCATATCAGTAGGTACTTGTCGGTATATAAGTCACTGTAAAGTCTACTTGCACTCAGCAACGCATACTAGGTACACCAATAACTCTCCAAATCTACGTCCAGCACAATATTGAAACGTATACGTAGATAGCAGCGGCCAGGCGTCATTAACCCTATGAACACACGTCAAAGTGTCACTCAAACGCTATGTCACAAGAGAGTGAAATCGAACCTTATTTGAAAGGAAAGAGTTTGGTTTTATGTGTGTCGGTGGCGTGGTAGCCACGACTGCACACCGTTAGGTGTCCTTGGCGTTCAAAGGGTTAAAAGCCATCCCACCGGCTTGAGTGTGTGAGGGTGATTATTTGAGCGTTTCAATCGTCCTAATACTCCGTCCCCAGTACTTATTGAAGAACTCCGTAAGCGGCGAATTCTACAAGGCTTTCTAGAAACAAAATTTGAAATGTAAATTATTGTAAATTTAATTCTCTACGACATTGCCTAAGCTGTTTTCTAGCTAAAATGCTCCTAAATGAAGATAAACCAGAAGTTTGATACATTTCTGGAAATTACGATTTATTACACTTTTTTAAATGTGCATATCTCCGTTACTATCTTTCCTTGAAACAAAATCTAAAATGTAAATTATAGTAAATGTATTTGTCTACAACATTGTCTAAGCTCTTTTCTAGCTAAAATGCAAGTCTGCAGAAATTGCCGGTTTTTTCAATATGGCGGCGGGGGCGGAGGAGGAGGAATTGTGCATTTTGCATTTTAAACACTCACTAACCATCCTAGACAAAATATCAAAAATTCAAAACTACCGGACCGTTCGTAAGGTAAAACCCCTTTATTTACTGGCTTATTCAGTTGTCTTGTAGGAATCGCGGCTTTTCAATTATTATCAAAATTATGTTGATCGCTTTCTGAATTGCCAAATATTGCGGACAGAGTAATAAGACGGTTAAGACGCTCAAATAATCAGCCTTGAGCACTCTTGAGCAAATGTTCTCATTTGCTCTTATAGAGAAGAAGGAACCCAAGTGTCGTCCATTCCGTATTCCTGTGTCGCCACGCTGCGGGGAGACGGGACGCGACGTCAGCGCAGGTACTTGGCGGCCCAGTCCACGCGCGGCGCGCCGCTGCCCACCGTCGCGGTCTCTGCAACGGAACCACACCATTCGTAGTGTTCGAACGTTCGAAATCGAGCATCTGGAAGTTCTGGTTCGTCATGTTGGTTAGAATCGGCTTTATAAAAATTTAAGGGCTAGATGTGATTCTGGATCGTATGGTGCATAGACTTCTGCTTAACGCATTAGCGCCAGCTAGAGAAAGCTAGGTCGATCTATAGATGGCGTCGGTGTGTCAAGCGCAATATAAAACGTACTAGACAAAGATCTGACAAATATTTCGCTGTTTACAAAAGGTCGGTGAAACGCGACTAGATATAGGCATTGGAACTTTTATGAAGTCATTGGTTGGTGGCCTTAGTGACAAACTGGGCACAGCGGGATTTGCAGGTATCGCAAGCGAAGTTTACAGGAGATAAGTCTCTACCTGACGGAATTTTAGTTCCTCCGTTCTCTTTTGGTCTTCGCATTTTCGTGTGTATTATTGTAAAATTATCCTCCTTCGTATTGTACGTTGCTTGGTTTGTCTACCATTTACATTTGTGTTTAGCACTCATTTACTCAAAGGTTAACTGGAAGAGATCCCTCAAAGCGATAAGTTCGCTTTTGTAATGCTTATTCTTTGGAAATGTATTTCATGTTTTCGTGTACAATAAAGTGTTAACATAATCACGCCATTGAATGAGCAACAAACAAGAGAAGGGTTAGAGCCTGTCCAGATGGAGCGTTTTACGTTCTCTTTTGGTCTTCGCATTTTCGTGTGTATTATTGTAAAATTATCCTCCTTCGTATTGTACGTTGCTTGGTTTGTCTACCATTTACATTTGTGTTTAGCACTCATTTACTCAAAGGTTAACTGGAAGAGATCCCTCAAAGCGATAAGTTCGCTTTTGTAATGCTTATTCTTTGGAAATGTATTTCATGTTTTCGTGTACAATAAAGTGTTAACATAATCACGCCATTGAATGAGCAACAAACAAGAGAAGGGTTAGAGCCTGTCCAGATGGAGCGTTTTACGCGCGAGGGCACTCGCGCGGTTTAATTTCATGTTGCATCCAGATGCCGCGTTTTATGCGCGTTACTACGCGCGATGTGCGGCAGACAAAATACGTGCACTCGCTACTGACTCGCGAATACTATAGGTCGATTCACTAAAGCTGGCACGAATGGAATGAATGAGTGAACGATAATATTTATGTGTGCGTCACAAAATGATTACATACAGGTTGATACAATAAGTGATTATGAATGTGAAAATTATCGAACCAAATTAAATTCAAAATGACGAATGACTTGTTTTTTCAAAATTTCAAATTGGTGCTAGGAAGCTGAAACTCGGTATCGGGGGGCATTTGGGGCTCACAAATATGAATCTGAAATCGGTGTCCGAAAATTCGGTCAAAGTCGGAAAATATCGAAAAAAACAATATTTGTATGGATTTTTTTTTTTTGGAGTCCCGTATCTCGTAAACGGCTGGAGATGGGTAGGGGGATGCTCAAACAAATATCATAGGGGACCTCCACCCGAGTACAGTCGTGGAAAAAAAATCAAAATGGCGACTTTTTTTTTTTCGAAAATTTCAAATTTGTCCGAGGGGGCTGAAACTCGGTATTGGGGGGCTTTTGGGTCCTCCGACTCAGAATATGAAATCGGATTTTGAATATTCGGTCAACTTCGGATAACATCGGACAAACAAAATTTAGTAATCTTAGCTTGACGGAGGGCCAACCCATTTCTGAGCATAACTTATTGAATCGAATGGGTCTTAGCCTCGGATACTAGTACTTTCAATGAAAACTATATTGAATAAAATCGGTCGAGCCGTTTTTGAGTTATTACAAAATTTCATAATTTTCTTTAAAATGACTTAAGTGCCGCGCGGTGTCCCTACACTTCGAACGCTAAACATATTGGTTAAGTGCCAAACTATATTAAAACATTTTGCTCAATCTGTCACGTATTATAGATAACTTCCAAAAGATAATAAGTAATTACTGTTTCTTGGCGTGTACGACCTTTTTATCGGGCTTAAAATCTTTCTCGTAATTTTCGTCTATTGTGAAGGACGGGCAACTACGGGACCCTACACTGAACAGTGAGCGTGGCCCGACATGCTCTTGGCCGGTTTTTTATAATTCGAACTAGTCGTCCGTCACCTATTAATTCTTGACATTAACCCTTTACCAGGCCGCGAAGACAAGAAAATGTGGGTTACGTTAATACCATTGCATAGTCCCACATGGTTAAACTCATACGTGACAATGGAATAGTATAGTTATCATCCCACATCCTAATTCTGGTCATACACAGATTGCATGAATATTAAGCAATATGTACAATTTTATTACACTGCCTTACAACAGTCAAAATCAAAAGTATGTCAAAAAACTAGCGTCTTCATAAAACACCATGATAGTAAAATATTTTTGTATCAAACAGTTAAATATACCTTTCGCACATATATTTACTTGTTTAGTCTAAATATTGTGCGGATTATGCTTATATTATACCTAATATTTTTTATTTTTCTTGAATAACAAAAACCCATTTAGTTGTTGTTTACAAAAAAATATTAGGAGGCCCCTGTATAAGAACGGCACTCACACTAACACTCAAAGTGACAAGTGACATAACTTTCATTCAATCCATTCGCGCCAGCTTTAGTGAATCGACCTATACTGAACGCTCCAATGCCGCCAGAGCATCTCGACTCGCGCGGCGCTCGCCCGTAAAACGAGCGAGTCGAGAGTCCGGCGTATTGCACGCGTTTTACGCGCGAGAGCATCTGGACGGGGTGCAGTGGCTCTAGTACCTCGAGTACGCGCGAGTGTCTACGCGCGAGTGCCCTCGCGCGTAAAACGCTCCACCTGGACAGGCTCTTAGATCGGTACCATGGTGCGAGCGCATGGTGAGCGGATGGAAGAGCGAGGTGTCGATGCGCGCGCCGGCGACGTAGCGCGCGGCGCCGAGGTAGGCGGCGGCGGCGCCCAGCGCGCGCGGCGGCGGCGCGGCGACCGGCGCGCCGGCCCTCGCCGCCAGCACGCTGCGCCCGCGCGACGCCGCGCCCGACACGCGCCGCAGCGCCTCCTCCGCCTGCACCGCGTGCACCACCTCGCCTCTGCACTCGTACGAGTTTAAACCATTGGTACGAAGATCAAAGCTCAAAGAAAAATGGAAATGCGTAACCTGGAAGGGACCGAATCTCGGTCTCTTCCTGGTCTCTTCCACTAGGTTACGCATTTCAATTTTTCTTTGAACTTTGATCTTTGTATCAAATGGTTTAATATAAAAATTGTGGTGTGTACCCACATTAAGAAATGAGACATTATGTTTCATAAATTCATACAAGTTTTTTTTATCTACTATCACAAGTTCAGATACTATAGGTAGAACCTACATTACTCGGCAGCGACCAAAATCAGAGATATTATTTCATAACAGTACTATATACGGTATATAGTACGTTATATCCCTCGCGTGCTCACCTTAACAGTATCAAATATCAATATCATCATTATCAAATATGACATTGTTAAGGTGAACACGCCCTACGCTGCGCGAGATTGCCTCATTCATTCCTCTCCTCTGCGGACTGCCTGGCAGTAGTGAATTGTTCATATCTTCAAAAGATATGGGTATAGATAAAGTAGTGTATACAACTATACATCCCATTATGATCATAAAACCCATTTTTAGGGTTCCGTAGTCAACTAGGAACCCTTATAGTTTCGCCATGTCCGTCTGTCTGTCTGTCCGTCCGCGGCTTAGCTCCGTGATCATTAGTACTAGAAAGCTGAAATTTGGTATGAGTATGTGTATGTATCACGCCGACAAAACGGTAAAATAAAAAAGAATTTTTTTTTCGGGTACAAGTGGGGGTGATTTTTTTTTCGTTCCAAAACTAGTGTATGGGGTGTCGTTGAATAGGTTTTTTAAAAATAATAGGGGTCATTGAACATATTTTTTTAATAAAGTCAGCAGTTTCGTAAATATTCGCTCCGAAAATAAAAATAATAGTATCCCCCCCCCCCTCTAACTTTTCAACCACGGGTCAAAAAATTATGGAAAAATTCGTGAAAATGAGGCCTTATAAGTAATTTCAATGAAAACTATATTGAACAAAATCGGTCGAGCCGTTTTTGAGTTATCGCAAAAATTCATAATTTTCTTTAAAATGGCGTAAGTGCCGTGCGATGTCCTTACACTTCGAACGTTATTACATATTGGTTAAGTGCCATACCGTATTAAAACATTTCGCTCAATCTGGTGCGTATAATCGATAACTTCCAGAAGGTAATAAGTAATTACTGTTACTTTGGCGTTTACGACCTTTTTATAGAGCTTGAAATCTTTCTCGTAATTTAAATGTTTCTCGTAATTTTCGTCTATTGTGAAGGATGGGCAACTACGGAACCCTAACCTGAGCGTGGCCCGACATGCTCTTGGCCGGTATTTTAAATAGTATTTTATGCAATCGTTGCACAATGAAGGTTCTTAAAGTGGAGTACCGCGCCGAGTGGCCTAAGTAAGGTACAAGATTTTAAGACATAATTGTGTAACTATTGCTTACTATTACAATACTTTTTTTACAAGCAAAACGCAGAAAAACTTTTTTTTTTTAAATTCCCCACTACGAGTTTTTATTTTTTATGTAACCTTTTACGTTCGACTAAAACTGAACTATTAAAAAAAATCCTGATCGCGATGGTTATGGCGGGTGCCTCGTGATCGGTTATTTTTTTGACAAGTAATTTCAACCAATCAGGGAACAGTAGCGTGTTTCTTTTTTAATCATATATACTGATGTTCTCTTTTTGAAATTCATTTAAGTACAGTGATGTCTTATGAATATTGAAGTTCTGGAGCGGGTACCATAGAGTATATAATTTTGGTACATGATTAAAAAGTGCGTTGTTGTGACTTTGTCTGTGAAATTATAATTGACAGATTAAAGTACGCGAGTATAAAAAACACATTTAAAGACCGCTCATTATGTTACAGTTGCATAAACTACTATTTATACATTTAACTGACAACATTTAAAATTTTCCAATAATGTTTATTTTAAACTAATTTCATTAATTTATTATTATTACTTATCACAGTAGGCCCAAAACTATTTTTTTATTTGATTATACCGACTAGTTATTAAAATATTAAAAAAATGTGAAAGCAGCGTCATCTAAAAATCGGTCCTTTACATGACGTCACCTCGCGGTAAATTTGACACTTACACACAAAATGAACAGTGGTACTATAACCAAATCCATCTTAGTAATAGTCCGACTGTAAGATTTTTGTGCTGTGACCAAGTACCGGTCGCCTACGCTCTTTTAGAATGAAGGAACTCTACAAATGAATTTTTCAATCACAAATTGGGATATTTTCGAAAATGTAAAAATGTGGCAATATTTCATTTTTTATCCTTTATTTGATAATATTAATCTATCTTTATTAAATTTGTAGATCCCCGATATACCTACAGCGGTGTCAATTTGGATCCGCTCTTTTTACGTAAGATTAAGATACCCACTGTAACAATTACAAACAGTATTCGGTAACATAACAGGTACTGTGTAATCGAACAAAGACGCCTTATTCAGTGTCGATCACCATACATGAATAATTGAACGTGACCATGAACTGCGACATTCTTTTGTTAAATTAAAATTAGAACATCAGCAGTTCTTTTTATCGCCACTCTTCGCCCAATATAATAATAATAATAATAATAATAATTTATTTATTTCAGGCATCAAAGGCCCATAGATAAATACCTTACAATCTAACATACATATTACATATTAAAATAATAAAAACATAAGTAACTAAACTAGGTCACATTTTTCAACAGCGACGTGTTACGCGTGTTCAATGTGTCAGGTAGCCGTCCACGGAAACGCCGGAACATGACACCCTTCGGCCAGTACTCTTCCTTTGTGAAGGTCGCTAGTTGGTCCGTCGGAACTCTCAGCACGAAGGAATTAAAACTCACGTCGTGGCGAGACTCCAATTTTACGACCCTCAGGATGACACCGGACTTCACCCTTACATATTCTGCAATATCTTCAGCCTTCGTAGTGTAATGTAGCCGGGACACATAAAGCAGCGTCGTAGGTAGAGCGGGACGCAGCAAATGTTTCGGTCCAGTCGGTGCGGTACCGCACTGATTTCGATAGGCTGGCTTCTTCTTCTTCTTTTCGACCTTCATGAAGCCATCCTCGTCGCATCGGGACTCCCTTGGAGCCGGCATTGGCAGGTCCTTTTTGACGGGTTCCTGCAACCCCTGAGATGACGGCTGCCTGGATTTCGGAGCAGCTGGGCGCTTTGCAATTTCGGCGTAAACACGTCTCGGGGTCGACGTACTCACACGTGACGTGCTCGACCTCTCCGCTGGAGCAGGCGAGCGAGCGGCGGGGCGCGGGGTTGGCGGCGCTTGGTCAGCAACCACCGACGCATGCGATTCCACGGCGTCAGCGTTAACACCGCCGATCACATTTTGCGCACCGTGACACGCGACTATTTTAGAGGTGTCACTTGACCTACATTCAGATATAGCGTTATGTAGTAACGCTACTTCGGAACGCAACTCAATTACGGTATTATTGGATACCTCTAACTTAGTCTGGACTTCGGTCAGACTCTTCTTCAGGATCATAACATCCTTCAGCAGCCTGGTGACATCGACGTGGTCGAATGAAACGGGTGGCAGCCGGTGCAGCTGCTTCGCCACGAACGAAGGCACGTCGCTCGAACGGGTCGCCTGGAATAGCGTGATGATGTCCCGAAGACTCTTCACGCCTCCATCCCTTCGGCGGGATGGCATCTCGGCGGTCTTGCCGAGCGTCTCGTAGAGCAGCGCCTTGCCACTGCAAATGTCCTCCTCCTGGAAGCTTGACTTGCAGATCTGCGCGATGCTTTCCGCGTCCATGGTGGTGACGGCATTTTGAATAAATGCTAACAATTCGTTAACTATTACCTGCGACTCTCGCGAGGGGGCCATAGTGACAATACGGGCAGCGATTAAAATCGCACGATTCGCGAATTGAGCAATTCAATATAAGTATAAGTTGTGATTTGTGAACTTGGTGATATTGGTTGTCAGAAACCACAAGGCAGCCCCGAAGCTAAGCCTAGTTTGATCACAATTAGCATGTCCTCGGGAGCGGACCTGTGTAAAATTGACCAATCACATTCCTCAGATTTAAATGTACTTCTTTCGGGATTCGCAAAGACGTAGCCTGATTGGTTTATTTTCTCCGCTGCGCTTCAGTGGACAGACAGCTTTACCGGAGCTTGCTGTTCCGTTTGACTAGAGTGGTCAAAGCGCTTGGAGAGTTAATTTACCCACGCATAGCTTCACCTACAGAACGTATTTTGATCACGAAACTTAAAACTTTTTGTATCAAAAAGGCGTATTACTCTGTCAAGGAGTTCCTTGATGAGTGAGTGTGTCAAGTTTTTTTGGTGTACATAGGTATATTATAATATAATTGACATGTTAATTTTAAATTTGATAACTGCTTCATTGGTTTCCTTGTGTACAATTGCAAATCTATTTTATTTTCTTTCAACACTTTAGTATTATTATTATTATTATTCCCTTTATTCGTTTTTATACTTAGGCTAGGTTTTTTTACAATACATTTATATAAAAAGTAAAATATAAAAAATACATTACTTACAAATATAAACACATTCTAAAAAAACCTAACCTAGGGTGCCGCCGGCAACGGGGCAGGGCCCAGGCTACCGGTGATTAGGACTGCAGAGAGAGGAACCTCCTGACAATGCGCGCATTATTATTATTATTTAAGACTGAACATGTAATAATTGAATGTTTGACAATACAATACAATACAACAATTCTTTATTGCACACCAACAAGAAAAATATAACATGAGAAATCATAAATTAAGACAATGTAAGTTTATTACAAATAAATTATTGTATTCTATTCTATTCATACCCGAGTATGTCGGCGAAGTGGTCCTTCGGCGGCGCCGGCGCAGGCAGCACTGCTGCGGGTGCTGGCGGCGGCGGCGGTTCGACCTCCGCTCGCACGCTGCTTCTGCAAAAAAGACCGCATAGGTGAAAAACTTACTAAAGGTCTAGGTGTAGTACTATGTAGGATTGCCATCCATCCGGATTTGCCCGGATTTGTCCTAGGATTAGTAGGAAGTAAAACTTGTATAAGTACCTTCTAGCATGTGACAACGGCGGAGGCACCCCTAGCTCGGTTCCAACAGCAAAGTAGGGGAACCTGCAAAATATATTTACGTGCCGTAAGTATTCCATTTGAAATATCGGTATCATAACAACAACCGCGTACTGGAAAACTCAGAGACTTCCAACATGGTGAATCGATGATCTAATTAGGATCACGGGTAACTATTGGCGCGCTGCGGTTGGGGCATCATCGTGGGGTTGTTGTAGATATACTCGGGAAAGGACTTCGTTTAGCACTGGACGTTTTTTGGCTAATAAATAAGGTATTTACGAACGAAATGTAGGTATACATGTACTAATACACTGCAGGAATTTCATGGTCAGTTTATGAATGAATTCCTCTACCTATAAATTAGCCATGCATTTGTGCAGCCCTCGATACATACATGTTCGCGAAGAAAGTTTAGAGAGACAGAAGATTGGATTATACGTACCGTAGTGCCTGCTGGGCAGTGGGCCGCTCCCTCGGCGGGTACCGCAGCAGGGCGGCGAGCAGCGCGCGCGCCGCGGGGCCCGCGCTCGGCACCACCCGCGCCAGCGGCACCGCACTAGTGGCCGGGAACCGGAATCGGAGCGCCGCAGCCAGCGCCAGGCCCTCCGGCCATGTGTCTTGCGTCGGCGCACCCAGGACGCCCGCGATCTTGATTAATATGCGAGAAAAAATAAGCACACACCTTAGAAAAGGTGGTTCGTGGTTCCCAAACTCCGTGGTGACCTCATATATATAGCGGTTCACGACGCCCTATTTCGCCGACCTAATTTACCTGGTTCACTAATGTTTGACCAGAAAACTATTGACAAATGATCATTTGACAAACAACGTTTCAACAAATATTCATTAGGCAAACGAGACATTTGACAAAAGTATCATCTTACAAAAACTCGCTTAGCAAATGATTAATTTGCAAACACTACACTTGGTAAATGTGTTAAATAATAAAACCTTTGACCTTTTTCCATTTCACCAAATAATACGTTTCGCAAATTGACAATTGGTCAAAATATCATTTAATAAAATGTTATTTCATAAAAAGTACTTCTTTTTCAAACATTATGATTTAGTCTGTAATCTGTAGTTGGGTAATTTATTCCGCTACTATCTTAGAATCTATCCACTATGCTCTACAGTCTGTATCTACTAATAGAGCAAATTGTAAATTTTCCTCAAGTTTGCTCTACGAGTTTTACGGATAGAGCAAATTGAACTCTATTTTATTTTTTGGTTCTGGCGCTTCGCCGCTCACTTCGCTCGCTCGGCTCGCGCGCTGTTGTGGTCGCAGTTCTAACATAACCTAACCCATTAATGAATCTATCCATTATGCTCTACGATCTAAAATAGTAAAAATAGTAGAGCAATTGGAGAAAAAAAGTTAGACTTGCTAAATAATACATTGTACCAAACGTTTTTAGACCAAGAGTAGTTTTGTCTGACAACTCAGTTGCTAAATGATCATTTTGTCAAATGATTATTTATAAAATGTAAATTTAACTTCTGATCATTTGGACAAGTGAGTCATTTGTAAAATGACTTGTTGTAAAATAATCAATTGGCGAAACATTTTTTTGTAAAACGTTGTTTGTCAAGTGTAATTTTGCGAAATGATTTTTGGTCAAACGGCAGGACACCAATTTACCTTGATTGGGTTAAAATATTTAACCTAAGTAGGTATACGCGCGCCTCGGAACTAAAAACGTTTGAGCACCTCTGATATAGTTTATGCTATCCTTATTAAGTTATTATAGTTATTAGTCTTAAACAACTATCAAACCTCCAAAATTTTTTATTTTATATGAAATACCAAACTGTTAGTTAATCTTAGGAAAGAGTGACTGACAGTTTGGTTAGTCAAATACTAGGTCAGAATCTCACACGTGTCTATGGACTAAATCCACAACAACTCAACCGATCAAAAAAAAAACGCACGCAGCAAATAGGGTGTAGAAGAAATAGTTTGAAACAATTTTGCCTAACATAAATCTAAATCATTCAACGTGAGAGAGGACAATTTGGATAAAAAGGGGATCATTTTATCATGATCATATTACCTTATACAGTTGATCTATCTCCGAAGACCCCGGGAACAGCGGTCGCGCCGTATGCAGCTCCGCAGCGATACACCCGACCGCCCACAGATCCACGGGCGCTCCATACGCCGGGTCCCGTAGTAACACCTCAGGAGCCCGGTACCACCGCGTCGACACGTACTGGGTATACGGCGGCCGCGATCGCACCTCTCGCGCCAATCCTAAATCAGCAATCTTGACTAACTCAGGCCCACTGCAAAGCAGATTCTCAGGCTTCAAATCTCTATGGAAAAAACCGTGGCGATGCATATGAGCGAGTCCCCTCAACACCTGCAGTAGCACATTCCGCAACGCGGGTTCCCGTGGGGGTTGTTCCCGTAACAACTGATATAAATTCCCGCGCAAATGCTCAAAGACGAAGTAAAGCGTGTCGTCCTCTCGGATCACTTCTCTAAGTTTTACTATGTTGGCGTGTGAGAGTTTTTTCAGCGCTTTGACTTCGCGTAGCCCCATGGCCTCTTCCCAGGAGTAGTATTTGCGCTTCATGCGTTTTATAGCGACATGTTCGCCCGTGTCCCGACGCCGCGCGAGGGCCACGCAGCCATACGTGCCGTCTCCGAGCTGCTGCAGAACTATGTAGCGGTTCATCGTCACCGGCGCACGCTGTTCATTCGTGACTCAAGCCCTACTGCACGGATTAACTATCTAGCATGGTATTTCGAAGAAATAATTAAACGCAATAAACAGAACATCTCAGCTAGCTTGTACGCAGCATCAGCCATCCGCTTTCGTGGGTTTTTTACTACACAGATTTATAATACCTAGGTACTGCACTCGAATTTACTGGATTTATGCAACTATTATATCACTATAGGTACTTGGATTGTGCAAAAACACTATTTGATTTCTTTATTTATATATTGTGGAAGGCACTCGCGAAAGGATTTCACATGACTCAGAACAGTATTGAGTTTACGCTGTATTTGTGTCATCTATAATGGTCCGTAACCATGGCAACGGGCGAGGACGCACCACAAAGGAACCGAAAATAAAGGACTATAGCTTACGATCGGTGTAGGTTGGTCAAACATTTTTAACCAAAATCGTGCGAGTGCCCTCGCACTGAGGTTTCCGTACTAAAGGCCAATAGTAAGTTTCAAGGTAATCCGACCGGTCAAGAAAAGATAGTCCACACATTATTACCAATTAAAAACTTAATTATTTACGATAAGATATGTGCATAAATTTATAGTAAGGGAATAAAAAGGATGGCGAGCCTTTTTATTCCCTTACTATAAAATTATGCGCATTTCTTATTGTAAATAATCGCCACTTTTCAACTCTATGCGACGGTGTTAAGGTTTACATTTGTTTGATAAATGTTTGTTTTTGAATTTATTAGTTTTGTGTAAATACGTTTTATTCTAATATAGGTAGATGAATATTTAAATTAAATAATGAAATATTAGGCTTTCCTTTTGCCTGAAACACAGGGGGAACACTAGTTTAGGTTATGTAAATTTGGAATTTATTTGTTTATTCTAGAATTTAACCGAACCTCTCTGTGCATTAAGTTTGTTCAATCATCATCCTCCTAGCCTTAGTCCCATTTTTTTGAGAATAAATTCTCAATCGGGGTCGGCTACCTAAATCCCAAGATGTGGCGTAGGCACTAGTTTTTACGCAAGCGACTGCCATCTGACCTTCCAACCCAGAGGGGAAACTAGGCCTTATTGGGCTTAGGTGGTTTCCTCACGATGTTTTCCTTCACCGAAAAGCGAGTGGTAAATATCAAATGACATTCCGTACATAAGTTCCGAAAAACTCATTGGTACGGGCCGGGTTCGAACCCGCGACCTCCGGATTGAAAGTCGCATGCCCTAACCACTAGGCTACCACCGCTTCTGCATTAAGTTTGTTCAATAAATGTATTTATTTTATTTGTATATCAAGTGTTGACATTTCATTTCTTTATAATAACTTATAGCCCGTACAGTTTTAACATCTATAAACTTATTTATTTACAACAAAATTCGCAACATAAGAAATATAACATCTACTTGAATTGTCTACTCGGCGACGGCGGCGGCGTCTAAAACGTTTTGCGGCGGTAGCGCCGGCGCGGCCAACCCGACGCGCGCCGCGACATCGGCGTATGTCTCGTCGGCGCGTCGGCGCGCTTTATCGGCGCCAGCGTCTAAAATATCACGAAGCAACCTCGGTCGTTCGCGCAGTTGTAGGTACCGCGCGCGGACAGGTCGTAACTCGTTCGCCAGGGCTTCTGCGACTACGCCCTTGTATTGTGCTGTAGTAAGCCCCTTCGCCGCTTCAACTGCTTCTTCGGGCTGCATCCCCGTCGATAAACAGTGCATTTGAATCAGGTTTGAGACACCGGGCCGATTTTCTGGGTCGTAAGTTACCTGGAAATATTTTAAAGTTTTGCTTTGTTTCATTGTTTTCTATTCTAACTTTAGTGTATAATATTTATAATTATTTTTAATTGTTACGCATAAGTTATTGATAGCAATGTAGTTTTCTACCTGCAGTCCCTGAATATATAATAGAAAGTTTATGAAATGGTGACAAATATTTATTTATGAAAATTTTATTGCACAGTACTAAAAAGTATGAATGGCAGACTTATTGCGTTAAGGCATTTTCTGCTACTTAACCATTGGGTTAAACAGAAACATTATTTGTGTCGCCAATACACAGGTATCGGGTATCAGACTTAGCACAACTGCGATGCGAGACTCACTGGTTGCATTACATGACAGATATTACCTATCTCATTCGATTTGAAAACGACGTAATAACTTGATGACATATCCCGTAAAAATCGATATCTCAAAATCAACTTCTCAAATTGATAGCTGAGAAGAAAGGCTAAGTAGCCTAGCTGAATGAAAACTACAGATGGATCTGACGCAGTACCTCTGGAGTAAAATCGGTGACAGCCTTCCTCAGCTTGAGGGAGATGGTTGCGTCGTCATCGGTGAGCAGCACGCGCGACTTGACGTCCAGGTCCGACTTGGACATCTTCTTGCTCGGATCTCGTAAGCTACGGATACGGTCGCTGCCGTCCTCTGCACGAAAAGGTTACACGCTTTATCTCTTTCCATAACATAGTATTAAATTCGCAGTGTCTACGCACGCAAAACTCCAATTTGCCAAAGTATGTTATCACACTAATATTATAAAGGCGAAAGTTTGTGAGTGTGTTTATGTGTATGTTAGCTACTTCTTCACGCTCAAACAGTTGGACCAATATTGATAAAATTCAGTATGGTGGTAGCTGACACCTTGGATTAACACATAGGCTACTCCTTATCCCGAAAAAAAATACTATTCCCGTCGGATGAGCGGGTAACACCACGGGGCGCAGCTAGTGTTATTATAAAATAATTTGTCTTAATGCTATGACCTCAGTAGTAAGAACAGAATCAAAATAAAGCAAGAAAAATCTTAAAAACGTGAATCCTTGTATCCTTTATAAAATTGACATAAAATTTATAGGGATTGATAGATAGGGAATGATTTATAGGGATTCATAATGATACCCATCGATCGGAATATCGTTCAAGCCAATCACTATTTGTCAAATTTTCAATGAAATTTTCATTTATTTAACCCCTCAGGACCTTCACTAATTTGCGCTGGCGCTCAGAGCAAGTGCACGCTTTTGGATAAAAATTTAGTTTCACGCTATCGCGTCAGTTAGCGCTACTCATACTATTTTTCAATAGGCACGCACGCGCCCCTTCAACCCACGCGAGTTGACGGAGGCCTTTAGGAGTTGAATTTAAAAAGATTATTTTCTAGTGATCCTTTACGTTTCTAAAGGAATACGTGATTAAAATTTCATGTAACAGCTTCAGTAGCTTAAGCTGTGAGTTGGCTGTCAATAGTTAAGTCACGATGTTTATACAGTTTACAGTATCTTACCGGGCAGCAACACTTTGGGAGTAGGGAACGCGGTCCCATATCGATGAGCGAACTGGCGCGCCAACCCTGACGCCACCTGAAGATGTTGGAGCTGGTCGGCGCCCACGGGTACATGGGTCGCGCGGTAAACTAGGACGTCGGCAGCTTGAAGTACAGGGTACATCAATAGTCCGAGCGGCACATCGCGTAGCTTGGCTGATTTCTCGCGGAACTGCGGCAACGCTGACAGCCGTGCCTGTCGTGTATACCAGGTTGTGTGTTATAATAATACGTATAATTATGTAGGTAAGTAACATCATAAAATCATCTTTATAAAAAACCGGATACTAACCTCACCGAAGGAACGTCATCTTCCTTTGGCGAGGACTCTGTCCCATAAATTCCGTATGAAGCTTAGTCCTTCGCTTGACACACTAGCGCTCTACTGACATATCTAGAAGTTTTCTTTGGATGCCGGTAGACGGAAAGCATAATTACAGATGACAACAGCAATATACAGGAATATAGATTTATATACACGTCTGCGTTATAGGCGAGAGCGTCTATCTCACCTAATCGAGCGGGAAGGCACCTGCGTGCCGTTGTACTAGCTAAGGTGTGCATGCCCTACGCAGTACATTAGCTCATCCGCCGCCAGCATCTTTTTAGGCGAGAGCGCCGCTACTGCCAATACATCCAGGTTCGGGACTACTGATTTATAAAACAACCTAATGTTTATTGCAAAAAGGAAAATTTATCGACCCAAGATCAGATTTATTTCATAAAACCTATTTTATTTCCTATACCGTTCAAGGTAATAATGAAATTAAAAATGTTTGTCCTTACTTGCGTCGCGAGGCAGGCAAGGACCCAGCACAGCTCGGCGTGGCGCGGCACGGCGGACTGAACGAACAGCGTGCCGCGCGCGGGATCTACTCCGCTAGCAATAGCCAGCGCCGTCAGCTCTAGCGCGTCCGCTCGAAGCGCGGCAGCATCCTGAAACCAAGAATTATTTTAGTGATAGGTACATTCAGAGATGATACTTTCAGTCAAATTGTGAATACAGTTTTGTAGGAACTTTCTTATTATTATCTCCGGTTGTTCTCCAACGGCGACCACTTGCACAGACATAACCAAGTACTTCGATACGGTCTTGTAGGTGCCGTACTATAAGTACGCACCAATGCTAGTTCATGAGAATGGTCGTGCCACAATCTATTGGGATCAATATATCATCACGGACAGGACTATTGTAGCCAATAAGCCTGATATCATGTTGGTAGATCGATCCAAGTGCCAGGCAGTGCTCGTCGACATCACCATCCTGCATGATGAGAACCTCGTGAAATCTCAGCAAGTACCTTGACTTGGCTCACGAGATGACCGCCATGTGGGATGTTAATTCGACGATCATTGTCTTAATAGTCGTTTCGGTGACTGGTCTTATAGCAAAGAGTCTCAACAAACACATTAAAGAGACTCTCGCTAGATGGCTGGATACTGGCAGGAACTCTGACCCTTAGAGTTCCTGTGCTACAAGACTGAATAGGTGAAGGATTGTGCAAAATACAACACAGTACACAGTACAGACAGTGATGTCACATGTGCAAACAAAAAAGATACATACATGTCTAGTAGTGAGAGAGTGCAGATCAGCTATGAAGAGTGTGAGGTCCTCTCCGGCCTGCTGGAGACGCGCACACCGACGCAGCGCGGCAAAGTAGTTGCCAACATGCAGAGTGCCCGTCGGCTGCAGTCCAGAGACCACACGCCGCTCCCATTGCCCCTCACCATCACTGGTACTAGTCTCGCTCTGGAGGATAAAAAAGAGTGATCACTGCTTTAAGTCAAACTGCTTAATTGATTTTCTTAATTTTGCATTGAAAACTCCCGTGGGTCTGACATATTAAAATCCATATGAAACGGGTTTACTAACATTGTTTAATTCACATATTGCTTTACATGTTTTGAATCGGTATCTGATTCATCATCAGGAGCTCCGAACAGGTAGAGCTCCTTATGATGAATTGTGACATGAGTAACCTGTTTTATATGGATTTTAACATTTTCTTAATTCCTAGAAAATACCTCTTGAATTCACATAAGAGAAAAAACATGGTTAATCAAAATCGGTACGGCCATTAAAGAGAAAAGATACCACAGATTTACAGGTACACAGAAAGACATGTTAAACTCGTAACACCCCTACTTTCAGACAGGGTTTAGTAATAAAAAAAACACTCACCATGGACACTATTTTTACAAAGAAATCGGCCTTGTAGTAGTATAAAGTAAGTATTTACTCACACAAAAAAATACAAAACGACATGATACAAGTGAAGATTACTCTTGCAGCTTTCAATCTGGATTGTTTACAGTGACTCTAGGGGCATTTCATATTTTCATAGGTTTGGCTAAAACCACAATTCTAAAATTAGAAAGAGCCCAAAGAGCAATCCTAAAGGTCCATACCTATCGTCCTTACCTCTACCCTACTAACCTTATATACAGTGAATGTAGAGTACTAACAGTTCGTCAGTTATTTATCCACGGCACAGTATTAAGGCAGCACTGCATAACTCCTTACAGCACCGAATATAAAAACAAGAGGCGTAAAGATATTGTTTGCTCCTATAACATGCAAGCAAAACACGCTTTTTCTACAAGATTTATCATATTTCTGGGTCCATTTCTTTACAATAGATTAAATGCGAAATTGGACCTATATCCACTAAGCTTCGCTCAATGTAAGAAAGCGCTTCGTGAGTCACTACAAACTATGACGTACGAAGATACAGAGAACTTACTGGCTGTCATGAAATAAATATTTGTTTAGTTGAATTTAGTTCTTTAGTGTAAATTTTAGTCGTTAAGCTACAATAAGATTACTGTAAGATAGATGAATATGTACTTAAATTAAATAATGTAAAGGCTTTCCCATTGCCTGAAACACAGGGGCAACCCTAGTTCAGGTTATGTAAATTGTGAATTTATTTGTTTTTTAAGTATAGAATTTAACCGTCACCTCTGTACATTATGTTTTATCAATAAATTATTATTATTATTATTATATTATTATTATATGAAGCGGACAGGTAAAAAAAAGTGAGATCAGGAAATTTGTTCATATGCGGGTTATTTATACCTCTATTAGGTATGAAAGCGGACACAGAATATTTTTTTTCTACGATGTTTATTTTTAAAGTTATGGGCCTTTGAAAAATAATCAGAATCAAAATTCCGATTTTTTAGATCTAGTTTTTCGAATGGGGAAATACTACAAATGAATATGAAACTTAGTGTTTTGTATAGGTTTTTAGATGCTATTTTTTATAAAAAAATATTTTTTTAAATTAATAAAAAAAAACATGTATAAAACCGGAAGTGAAATTTTTAAAGTATTTTTTTTATCACTTCGACCATTTTTATTTTTAATTTTTTTACACCGAAATATAGCCAAAGGTGTATTTATAATACACTATGAGTTTCATTGTGGGATGCCCATTACTTAGAGAGATAGGTAAATTAATGTACATGCATGTCGCACTGATTGTGATGTTTCATACTATAATTTACTTCAGGTATATGAAGTGTAATCACATGTATCATTGTATTCACGCGAGTTTAAGCTCTAAAAGCTTAGAGTTTAGTATTACTTGTTATTTTTACAAGCATTATTAGTAAACGCCATGTCCAACTCTCCTTAAAGTTAGCCGACTTTAGTAAATGCCTGGTCCAACTCTCCTTAAAGTTAGCCGACTTTAGTAAATGCCTGGTCCAACTCTCCTTAAAGTTATCCGACTTTAGTAAATGCCTGGTCCAACTCTCCTTAAAATTAGCCGACTTTAATCTCGACACACACAGCTTTCGATTAAAGCAAACCGCACTCGGATGCAAGCGTTTTAGCAATACAATGCCACACAGACATACAAACTATAACACCACTCCTTTTTAAACTGATGTATAATTAAAGTGAAAACATAATAATGAAAATATGTCATGCCAAATTCAAAATGTTTTATTTTCAATTTTTTACGGTCTTACAAAGAGAATTTGGGGCATTTTTTGAAATTATACATACACCCTTTCTGTTTTTTAAGATTTAGGATGTTATAGGTATTTCCTACTCAGAATCCCACGCACTTTCGATCTAATTAGAAAAAAATGTTTCAGTATTTTTTCGTTCCATTCTGTTACATTATAACCTACTATAGCGGTAACGGAATGGAAAAACAAAAAATATATGAACATTTTGGGACACTTTTTAGTTAGTCTGACGTTGAATTTCTTCTTTAGAGCAGGAGTAAAAGTGTTAAAGACGATTTTTGACGGCGTTACACGCATAACGCCGAAGTCAGGAGTTTCGCTTGATCGTTGTTCCAGTGAAATGTATGTACAACTTCAAAAAAATTGCCGAAATTCTCATTGTAAGACAGTAAAAAATAGAAAATAAAACATTTTGGATTTGGCATGACGTTTATTTTCATTATTATATTTTCACTTTAATTATACATCAGTTTAAAAAAGAGTGGTGTTATAGTTTGTATGTCTGTAAGGCATCGTATTGCTCAAACGCTTGCATCCGAGTGCGGTTTGCTTTAATCGAAAGCTGTGTGTGTCGAGATTAAAGTCGGCTAATTTTAAGGCGAGTTGGACCAGGCATTTACTAAAGTCGGATAACTTTCAGGAGAGTTGGACCAGGCATTTACTAAAGTCGGCTAACTTTAAGGAGAGTTGGACCAGGCATTTACTAAAGTCGGCTAACTTTAAGGAGAGTTGGACATGGCATTTACTAATAATGCTTGTAAAAATAACAAGTAATACTAAACTCTAAGCTTTTAGAGCTTAAACTCGCGTGAATACAATGATACATGTGATTACACTTCATATACCTGAAGTAAATTAGTATGAAACATCACACTCAGTGCGACATGCATGTACATTAATTTACCTATCTCTCTAAGTAATAGGCATCCCACAATGAAACTCATAGTGTATTATAAATACACCTTTGGCTATATTTCGGTGTAAAAAGATTAAAAATAAAAATGGTCGAAGTGATAAAAAAAATACTTTAAAAATTTCACTTCCGGTTTTATACATGTTTTTTTTTATTAATTTAAAAAAATATTTTTTTATAAAAAATAGCATCTAAAAACCTATACAAAACACTAAGTTTCATATTCATTTGTAGTATTTACCCATTCGAAAAACTAGATCTAAAAAATCGGAATTTTGATTCTGATTATTTTTCAAAGGCCCATAACTTTAAAAATAAACATCGTAGAAAAAAAAATATTCTGTGTCCGCTTTCATACCTAATAGAGGTATAAATAACCCGCATATGAACAAATTTCCTGATCTCACTTTTTTTTACCTGTCCGCTTCATATGAAATGCCCCTCTATTCAACTACATTAAACTGTTTCCCGAATGGGTATTGAGTGGCCTAATATAACCTATGTGCTGTATAGCATATAACCTGTCCATGATTGAGATACGATTCGAAGCGGCGGTGCACCACTTGGATCGAAGACTAACCTTACTCGAAAATGCTGCAACACGACTCCGGTGTATAGCCTTTGCGGTTAAACACCGCTTACAATTTATTAAACTTCTCTTTAGCAGCTCCATAACTGCCCTTTTATAGCACCTTATATTATTTGTAATATAAATTTAACACATAATCTTTATTTATTTATTATTTGATTCGTAAAGTGGAGTGGAGTGTTTAATTCGGAGTTCGGTTCGGGTGCTGGGGTTCGGATTCGGATTCGGACTGTCAAGTCAACAGCTGATTGTCAGTGTCATTCAATGCGTGAGCCGTTTCATGCTGATAAATATTCTAGGATTATCATGATTGGAGCAGTTATATAAGGTCCTTAAACAGAACCACAGACCAACAGAACGTTCCGATATAACATTGAGTAAATAGTTTTTCACCACCATCTTGAGATATGTTTGAATAAAATACGACATGCCACTAGAATAGTATTGTTTCATAATTTAAATAATATATCATCTGTTAAATCCATATTTCACTGAAAATAAATATAAATCTTATACAAGTGAAGTCTTGTCTTCGCACATCGAAATTCGAACGCTTGCTCGTAAGAAACGTCAAAATAAATAAATAAATCGAAGATTTGATTGAATTTGATACCAGAAATATTTTTACAGAAAGTTGTAAACGGGCTTCTTCCAAATTTCGTTAAAACAGGTAATAAAATAGGCAATTGCTCAATAAAAAGTATATAATTAAGTTAATAACTTTGATCTTATTTTTTTTACAATCAATTACGCAGTATTTTTGAGGTTAAGAGTTAGATTTTGTAAACAAATTGTCATATAATTTATGTTTCTGTGCCACATACAATACATACCGGTATCTCCAAAATAATACTGCAGCTTTAAAATGTCACTATCATGTCTTATGTTGTCTTCTGTTATCTTGTGTTATTCTTCTTGTGTCATTAGATTTTACTTCTTTTCTTTTTACTTTTATTTTTATTGTTATCTCGTTTTATGTTTAAGTGCCTACCTAATTGTGTTTCTTTTTATATACCATACAAATGTTTTGGTCATGTGTACTGTGAATTTGTATGTAATAAATAAATAAATTAATTAAAGTATTCTGACCAAAATCCTCTCTTAGGGATCTCCGCCATAACGGGTCGTGCGGCGGCGCTCTCATACTATCGGTTTCCTGGGACCCTGACCATATGTATAATAAGTTTTCACTTGTGATATATTGTGTCCAAGAATAATTTATTATCCCAATGTGCCCCAAACTTTTTGTGTGGAAAATTTAAAGCTTTAACTAATATGTTCAAAGTGGGTAACTACCCCTCTCGCATTTAAACCTAGTACAAAAATGATATAAGTTCCATATAAATTCCATACACTGCTGTCTCTAGTACTCTAAAGTCTGCGGTCTTATAGCAATGATATTACAATAGGGTAGTTTGGGGACGGGGGAGTAAATGGAGTGGTTATCTTATCATTAATATGGAAACCTAGTTACTATGTTACATCTATTTTGCAATTCAATTGTTTCCAGCCATTTTTATGATGTAAGAGCCTGTAAATTGATCTGTTTCTTTTCCCATTTGCTCTGCAGTCAGCCTAGATACCATATTTTACATGTTTTATGAATGGGATGGCTTATAAGAAAACATAATGACTTATTGACTTTTGTCTCGTTTTATGTTTTTAGGCACGGCTTTTTATGATCCTGCACCAACTGCTAGTTTCTGTTTGGCCCTATGGTTGACTGGTAGAGAATGCCTTATGGCATTGAGTCCGCCATTTGTACTTTTACTTTTGTATTTTGTGCAAAAAAGTTTAAATAAATAAATAATTAAAATAATGTAATCAAATTGATGTTACCTTAATAATTAAAAAAATAAAATCATTTTTGTCTTTGTTCTTAATATTCTGCACATACTAGGTGCACCAAAATATATGAGAGCTACCATACTAATAATTGTTGCCCCTGTACTGTATTACATACCCTATTTACATCAGATCAACAGCCAAATTTAATTACAATTACTTTAAATCCATAGCTATAATTTTAGAAAATAATTATAGTAAAATATTATAGTCAGGTGTAAATCTTCTTCTGTTCATCTCAGGTGACAATGGCCTGCGCACGAGGCTTGTCCGCAGCGGCGCGGGCGCGGGAGGCGTGGCCTGGCGCCGGGCGCATGGCGGCGTGGCGCGCGCACACCTACAGCGGCGACGGCGACGCGCTTACCGTGCTGCAGCTGGAGGCGGCGCGCAGACCCGTGCGGCGGACAGCTGACGAGCTGCTGGTGCGCGTGCACACTTCCTCTGTCAACCCCATCGACCTGGCCATGATCCGTGAGTGAAGTCAATCATCTTGTGCACACATACAGCGGTGATAGCGACGCTCTTACCGTGCTGCAGCTGGAGGCGGCGCGCAGACCCGTGCGGCGGACAGCTGATGAGTTGTTGGTGCGCGTGCACACTTCCTCTGTCAACCCCATCGACCTGGCCATGATCCGTGAGTGAAGTCTAACATCTTGTGCACACATACAGCGGCAACGGCGACGCGCTTACAGTTGCCGAGAAACTTCTTGAGCCTAACCTTGACTGCGCAGTAGCCGATTTACGTACAAATATGCATGCGCAGATCCGCCATTTTGGGTCAAGAAGTTTCTCGGCAACTGTACCGTGCTTCAGGTGGAGGCGGCGCGCAGATCTGTGAGGCGGACAGCTGTTGGTGCGCGTGCACACTCTGTTAACCCCATCGACCTGGCCATGATCTGTGTGTCTAACCAGTGCTGTATTTACCCCCACAAGGCCCGAGCCTAGGGGCCCAGCCAGTCTGTGTGCCCCAGTCCTAGAAGTTAGACTTGCACCATACTTATTTCCTCCTTATTTATCATTTTTACTTAAACTATTACTTCCTATTTCATTTGCTGAAAAGCGTTTTGAGATAAAGGAGGCCCTGACCCTCTAAATCCGGGCCTGAGTCTAACATCTTCTGCAAGCAAGCGGCAACGACGCTCTTACCGTGCTGTAGCGTGCAGACGTTGAACAGCTGACGAGCTTCTGCCAACCCTGCACGCCTGTCCAATGAGGATGCACCCAGAGAATCTGCAAAACGGTCACAACATGACGCTCCAGTAGCTCACACATTCCTAATCGTTGTAGCTAGGTAATATGCAACGTATTTTGTAACCAACGCTTTGGTTACCCGTGCAGGCGGCTACGGCGCCACAGTGCTGAACACGCTCCGCAAGCTCGAAGGCGGCGAAGGCGTGGAGTTCCCCCTGACGCCGGGGCGCGACTTCCTGGGCACGGTGGCGGGCGCCGCGCCGGGCGCCGCGCTGCGGCCCGGCGCCCGCGTGTGGGGCGTGCTGCCCCCGCACCGCGCCGGCGCGCACGCGCAGTACGTCGTCGTCAAGGAGGACTGGGTCAGTGGTTCTACTATGACGCCTGGCTACTAATTTCGACCTTACTTTTGTTTGCGTGACAGTCAGCTTTATTAATATAACAGATTTTATGCCACCCTAGGCCGTAGGTAAGTGGGATTTTCTGCTGGTTATGCGAGGAGAAAATCTCACTTCCTGGCCAAGGCAAGACGTAAAGCTTTAAGGTGCGTGCGCATTTGAGCGGCTCGGCCTGAGGCACGCTCACCCCGAGCGGCGAGCTGCTCGCGAGCAAAACTTTTGCACATTTTATGCTCGGGGGCAACGCGCTCGCGGTGGGCCGACTTTGTGCGTCGCACAAAATGGCGTCGGATGCAATAACAGCTGCTGCTGCGTTTATAGTAATTCATCGAATAACTGTCCTCGGTGGTGGATGAACTCGCGCCATTCGTGAGCACGCTCGGATACACGTCCACATTACACGCGGCACGCACACTGAGGTGCCTTTGAGCACGGTCAAAAGACTGCCTCCGGCCGGCTCGTCGCGAGCTGCTCGTGCGCGGCGCGTGAGGCGCGTACGCATTTGAGCAAATGGGCGAGCCGTGCGTGCCTCAACCCGAGGCTGCCTCACCTTTAGACAAACCCCGGGCGATAATTCGTAAACTCCCAGATCGCATATTTATGGGCTTACCTTCGGTTCGGGCATGCCCTCCCATCACGAAGGAAATATAATTAGTAACAAAAAAATCCCATAGAGGGCATCATAGGTCTCAAATCGACATTATGAAACAATTATCCCGCAATTTGGCCCATAATTATGCAATAACTAATCAAGTACATGTTAATCTAAATGCAGATTATCATCATGAACACCAATTCAACGCTTTATTTTAGAATCTAAGTCTTTTACTTTAAACCTATCTATTCAATCGATCGTGACATGAAAATTAGCTATCACACTACCTACGTAATATTAAAGAATGACACTAGATGGCGCAACTTCAGAATGGCGACTTTAGCGTTTGGTTCCTTAACTTTTAGATGTGGTATGTAGTTTATTTTTAATGCACTTTTTTTAATAAAAAAATTATAAATAATTTTTAAATCAACGAAAAATATGAACAACTATTTAAAAAAAATATGTCAATGAAAAATCTTTGTACAAACAAGACAGTGAAAAACGGATATCTTAAACTGGAGAGTATCAAAACGCAAAAAGACGAAGACGGAAGACGACAGTCGACACGACATGTCATAACAAACAACGGATTTTTTCTTTTCGCGAAGAATATTCCTTCCAGAACGATGTGCTTCATATTTGGACTACAACAACTACTACATTATACGAAAATTGCACTTACTACTAATTTGGCATTGAATTTGGACTGCGATAGTTGCTTCACTTGAATTTCGAAAATGGACTGATTATCTTACAAAATATAATTATGGACCCTACGTATTTTCGACGCAAGACCATGATGGGCCAAAAGCCCATGTTTCGTTTGCTACATTGGATTGAAACCTGCGGTGAGTTATTTTATTAAATACATATTTGCCCATCATGCTATATTAAGCACAGTTTGTCAATTTTTTGAGAGCATATTGTAATATATTGTATATACTGTGCTATAAAGTAAAAGTATCGACATATTTCTTCATTCCTTACAAAACAAAGTTATTGATGTATTATTTCTTTTTTCGCACTGACATTCAAAGCACAAAACAGATTTTTTTTTATGAGAGTTCCATAAAACTTCTATTAACCTTCTAGAATGTATCCGTCTCATCAAGAAAATATTAGGGATTAATTATTAATGCAAACTGCATTTGTTTTCATCAATCTAAAGAAAAATATCAAAATATGCTTTTTGTGGGATATGTAGTTTTGGATTCAGTATGCAAATTTCGTGCAGCATAAGTTGTATAAAGGAAAATATTGTAAGGGTATCATTTTAAGGGTGTCGAAATAAGGATGTGGGAACTTCATGAAGTCATTTTGACAAGAAAAATTATGCTTAATTTAATTTTTTACTCGCTACGTTATTATTGAAGCCTGTGATCTAATCGAACTTCATCGAAATGTCGATGGTTTAGTCTGCCGTGCTATGGTAAGAAGCAGTATCTTACTATAAAATCCAGTCGAAAGATACAACCCTTTTAACGTAGGACGGCAGAAGTAGTTACAGTTAAAATATGTCAAAGAAAATCACAAGGTACTAACGGATATAAATATTTTGATAAAAGTAGAAATCTCGGGTGTTCATTAGTTAAGACTGACCAACTTACTAATTATGACTGTTTAACATAGACTTTCCACAATAATTACAATAAACTTTGTACAACTCTACATATAACATATATTGAGATTGAGTAGTGATTTAAGATGCAAAAAATCAATTGCATTGTTGCATAACATATGTAATATTAATATTAGGACAGGAAAAAACCCAGTAAAAAGCAACATCAGTCATAAGATAATGGGGTTTAGTTATTAATAAATGGCTTATATTTAATAGAGCACCAGATTAAGTAAAATGTAGCGGCAAGAAAAACACTTTTTACTATAAAAAATAGTAAATGAGCACCAAAATTCATCCCCAAAATAATTTAAAAATCATAACCAATATTTGTATTACTGATCACCAGATAGAGTATTTATTAGCAAAAGATTAACTTTTTGCGACCAAAAGTGAATGTGTACCAAATTTAGAACACCAATCTAATGTAAAATTATAACCGTAAATATTGAAACTTGTTATCCTACTTAAAGTAAATAACTCAACATTAATCGTTTTTAAAAGCTTTTATTTAACTTGCAATGTATGTATGTAAGTATGTTTCTTCGGGTAGAATCTTGCAACTCAATTTTGAAGCAGATATCGTCAACCGATTAAGCTGAAATTTTGCATATTTACTTAACTTTGATGACAATACAATAATATGGTACCGTGGGGCTGATCTGATGATGGAGCCGGAAGGTGGCCATAGGAACTCTATAATAGAAAAAGCAATCCTACCGAGTTTGGGCTCTTTAGAATCGTCCCAGTGAGCATTTGATAGATATTTAAAGAAAAGTACAGTCGGCTATAAAAGCTTGTCACTAAAATGTTTTTTTTTGACAGAAACTTATTTAACCCAAAATAAGTTCGTTCTCCAAAAATTTATCACCATATTCAAATATATATCACCTTGTACCCTAACAAAAATTAATTAAAAAGCCCAAAATATTTATTCACTGATGACTGATGACCAAATAATTTTTAGTTTGGTGTTTCATAATGATTTTTAGGTTTGGGGTCGCAAAGTTTTTTTTGGGCGACCAAAATATTTGTTGCCTTCAGTAATTAATTATCATCAGAGGCACACAAAATTTTAAGTTTATCCAACTGAGAACTAGAAGGGAGCTTTAGACATGTAATATTATACACATGTTGTTTTAATATATTATGTAATAAACATGTTTATGTTTTCTCCTCTTATTTTTGGATATGTGAATAATAATTTCATTTAATTTATATAGAAATATAATCGTGTACTTTTTAAAATTAACTTTCGATTTTGTTTTGTTATAGATCGAGGACCTTCCAATAAAAGTTTTAACTCCAACAAGGACTTATCTACTTAAGAGTCAAAAATAAAGTGGAAAATAGAAGGATTGTAAAAAAAAGATGAACGACAACCCCGAGTGCCAACAATTTGAATATTTAAAATTAGGGCACAAGCAGTAGGGCAAATAACATTGGGTTGGGGATTGGGTTGAAGATGCTATGAAAATATAGAAATTAATAAATCTGTTTATTTATTCCCGATTTGTTTTTATTTCATCATCATCACCACCATAATTATCATTGTCATCATCACCATCATCTTCACAAGTTACCACCATTATTTATCACCAACACCCTCACAGCTGTCATCATCATTACCACCTTTCACCACCTTTATCATCATCAGCATAACCACCATCATCATCACAATCATCATTACTATCACCACCATCAGCATAACCAGTCACCATCACCAACATCAACATCATTACCACCATCATCATGATCACCACCAATCACCACCTTCATCCTCCACATCATCTTCACCAGTTCACCGCCATCATCATCATCACCAGTTCACCATCATTAATTATTATTACCATCCTCTGTCACCACCTTCATCATCATCATCACCAATATCATAATAAATATCAGACAACCTCACACAAATCGATCTAGTCCCAAATTAAGCTCAAGAAGGCTTGTGTTATGGGTACTAGACGACGATATACGTACTTATATAGACAAATATATACTTAAATACATAGAACAACCATGACCCAAGCACAAATATTCGAGTTCATCACACAAATATTTGCCCTGGCCGGGATTCGAACCCGGGACCGCCGGCTCAGTATGCAGGTGTCTACAAACCGAGCCAAACGTGCTGTCGAATCATCATAATAATTACCACCATCATCATTATCACCTCCGATCACCACGTTCACCATCCACACGACCATTATCATCATCAATTCATCATCTTCATCGTCACTAGTTCACCCCCATCAACATCATCATTACCACCACCAGTCACCAGTTCATCATCATTCATTACTATTACCACCCCCTGTCTCGGAGGCATGCTGGGGCCCTGGGCACTCCTCAAACGTAGGCCCACGTAAGAGAGAGGGCCCTCGTGAGACTGGGGGCTCTGGGCACGTGCCCAAAGTGCCCAGTTGGAAAGGGGCCTGCGTGTCTCCACCTGCATCATCATCACCACCATAATTATCATCATAACTACCATCACCAATGCTCTCTTGCAGGGTGAGGTAACTCGATTCCGTGCGGGGGTGTGCGTGTCCATTCTGTATGTAATGTAATACTACTATTAAGATTAAGACGACGCGGTTGGCGCAGTGGTTCCGGGTTCGAATCCCGGCAAGGGCAAATATTTGTGTGATGAACGCGAATATTTGTGCCTGGGTCATGGATGTTCTATGTGTTTAAGTATTTATTTATCTATATAAGCATGTATATCGTCGCCTAGTACCCATAGCACAAGCCTTCTTGAGCTTCATTTGGGACTAGGTTGATTTGTGTGAGGTTGTCTGATATTTATTATATTATTATTATTTACTATTAAGTACTCTGTGCTCAAGTCCTTTAAGACCATGGACGAAACATCACGTTTGGAACGTCGAGGTAATTAAATAAACAATCTTTGAACGTCATCAGCAGGCATCGGATATTTAATGCTTTTTTACCTTAGAGCATAGACAAATGGAGTTGTCATAACCTAAACTCTTCGAACAAAATTTTTCGTCAATTTTAGCGTGGGGCGAAGTAACACGTACAACAACAACAACAACAAGGTCTGGAACGGGTTTTACGATAAACGCACACTACAAAAAAATTAACATTTCAAAAATTACATGCACACACACACAGTTTTCAAGTAACTAGGTATGCAGCATACTTAAGAACAAAATAGTGATGGGACACATCTGAAGGATGAGTCAAATTTGTTTGACGAATTGAATTGTCTTACAGGTATTATTTATTGTGAAAATTCTGTATATTGAATATATTAATCAAAAAATATGTTTGTTTCTATGTATGTCTGTTTATATTTATGTGTCTTTGGCTCCTAGCACAACTACTGTATGGAACTGTCGCCCGCGGTTTTTAGGGTTCCGTAGTCAACTAGGAACCCTTATAATTTCGCCATGTCCGTCTGTCCGTCCGTCCGTCCGTCCGTCCGCGGCTTAGCTCCGTGATCATTCGTACTAGAAAGCTGAAATTTGGTATGAGTATGTGTATGTATAACGCCAACAGAACGGTAAAATAAAAATTAAAAAAAAAAAATTTTTTTGGGTACCTCGAACACCCAGTGGGGGTGATTTTTTTTTTCTCTTCAACACTAGTGTGTGGGGTGTCGTTGAATAGGTCTTGTAAAAATAATAGGGGTCTTCTGACATTTTTTTTTGATAAAGTCAGCAGTTTTGTAAATATTTGCTCCGAAAACAAAAAAATAGTGTCCCCCCCCTCTAACTTTTCAACCACGGGTCAAAAAAAATCGGAAAAATTCATGTACATGAGGCCTTATAAGTACTTTCAATGAAAACTATATTGAACAAAATCGGTCGAGCCGTTTTTGAGTTATCGCCAAATTTCATATTTTTTTCTTTTAAAGGACGTAAGTTGACTTCCAGAAGGTAACAAGTCATTACAGTTTCTAGGGCGTTTACGACCTTTTTATAGAGCTTAAAATCTTTCTTAACTTAAAACTCGGGCTTAAAACAGCAGTTTATTGTGAAGGATGAGCAACTACGGAACCCTACACTGAGCGTGGCCCGACATGCTCTTGGCCGTTTTTTTTCAGGCTGACACTACTACTGATTTCTAGTGAAAATACACTGGATTTCATTGTCGTTGCCAAAATAATGCCAGTTGATTTTAAACGAGATCGAAATCGATTCATTCAAAATAATCAAATGTTGAGTCGCTGTTTTGACTTTGTCTCATCCCTCGCCCCTGTACCACTGTTTTCTTATTTACATTTATCTGTCGTTTACGTATCGCAACGGCTTTTCCTTTAAAATGAAGATTGTACTTCAATACACATTCAATAGTTATAAATAATGTCGTTTTATGTTTTTAGACACGGCTTTTTATCCTGCACCAACTGCTAGTTTCTGTTTGGCCCTATGGTTGAGAATGCCTTATGGCATCAAGTCCGCCATTTGTACTTTTACTTTTGTATTTTGTGCAATAAAGTTTAAATAAATAAATAATGACACAAAGGTAAATTAAGAAAGAAAAATTGAATGCGGTCTACTACAATCTAAACAGGATTTGAACGCAGGTTCGAATCCTGCTTAGACCTCTACGTTTCCAGCGTATTGCTCTCCTAACTGAGCTATTATTAGATCGCTACGTCAATCACACCAAATCTTTCATTCCATAATTCTTACACTACTGGAGCTGCCTCTGCGTCCTATGTGTTTGAAATGCTTATGCGCATTAGCCATATCCTAGGATGCGCGCTTTCCTCGCACGATCCATAAATACGCACAATAAATAAAACATGTGATACCTATTTCCACATAAAAAAATAGAATCGATAAAAAGATTCTATAAAAATGGTTAATAGTTAGTCAAAATACTTTCTTGTGATAGAAAACGCGATCTTGTTGCGAATTTGAGCTGCCAGATCGCCTTTTACATGAAGATACTGCACAATTCACCATTTTTAGAGATATGTGTCACACGACACTGATCGATGCAATATGGCGGTGAAGCGACTCAAAGTAAACTACTTTAAGTAGACGTGATATAATTTTATATAACGTGCTTGACCAGTTGACCAATTATTTTGCCGGAGGGAGTCGCCCGTGCATGGCATCTCCTGTCTAAATGTAAATACTCAAAGTTTTTTACCTACACTTCGGAGTCGGCGTTGATGTATAGTTGTATGGAGACGTTCCCAATTTATTTAAATTTATTTGTAATCACCTGTTCAGTTTAATGTTACAGTATCGTTGTTTAGTAACAGATTAGCTATTAGGTAATTAATTATAATTTTATTTTATATTTAGGATAAGAATATTTCGTAATGTTGAAATAAATGCACGTTACCTAATTGAATAACATTTAGTAGATTTATACCTTTAATAAAAAGTACCTTCAACTATTTCATTTTGTTACTTAAATGGTATGTTTAATGTTAGCCTAATTACTTAATGTAGAAATCCTGACATTCATTAAATCAATTCGAATCCGTCTCCATACAGTTCCAGCAACTTCGGCGCCGACACCAAAGTTTAGGTATTTTAAAAGCATCTGAATATGCGATGCCTGGCGATTAGTCGCGTTTTGTTCTAATAATTAGATACCTACCTATAATTAGATTATTACTATGTACCGCGTATAAAAATATCTAAATACTTACTTTACATTTAAATACTGGGCACATCGTAAGTATATACATATAAGGGAGAAGATAAGTATATAGAAGGAGTTCCAGTAGCCGTCTCCCGGCTCCATCTTCAGACCCTCGGCACCATGTCCAATGGAAAGTACTCATCACAACAAAACAAACGAGCCCAATCTCGACTGTGTTAGCACTTTCCATCAAGGAGTTCCGGTGGCCGTCTCCCGGCTCCATCTTCAGACCCTCAGCACCATGTCCAATGGAAAGTACTCATCACAACAAAACAAACGAACCCAATCTCGACTGTCTTAGCACTTTCCATCTAGGAGTTCCGGTGGCCGTCTCCCGGCTCCATCTTCAGACCCTCGGCACCATGTCCGATGGAAAGTACTCATCACAACAAAACAAACGAGCCCAATCTCGACTGTCTTAGCACTTTCCATCAAGGAGTTCCGGTGGCCGTCTCCCGGCTCCATCTTCAGACCCTCGGCACCATTTGTAATGGAAAGTACTCATTACAACAAAACAACCGAAAGTAAATTTTTTTTCTATAATACCTACATACCTATTACCGCCTGTTAATAAAAATATTCGGTAAAATAAGAAACCCTCCTTGCTTTGCTTCAAATATTATTTCTTATGCGAGTAGGTATATTTTATATTAGGTAGGTGAATGAGACAGAGAATAACTTTTAATTTTAACCCTATGACGTAATTCGTTGCTGGCGCACGCCAGACGCGAGACGAGAGAGAGACGCGCCATCTGTTGTCGTTTTAATCTACTACCATAACGAATAGCATGATCGATGCGTCATTTCAGTGCTCCATCTAGTGGGGAACTACGGAATCAATTTAGTCTACCGGTATTAAAAAGTTAGGACGGCGACCATTTTTTGTATGAACCTGTCAATCTGTACTAGTATTATATGATCTGTGGTTCGGGTCACAAAAAACAGCGATCTGGGACAGTCGAGTTTTGATATTTTTGTTCTCGTAAGTGTGTAGATGTAAATGAACTCGACTGGACACTCACGAATTCACTGCCCTAGGTAAAAAATAAACAGTTTTCAGACGTTTCTAACAAATTAAATAGTATTTTCAAACTACGCTAACATTACCATCGCGCCAACTACCGCTAACTGTCTCACTAAAAGCTTATGTACCTACCTTACGCCAGGCGAAGGTTGTTGCTATCGATTTATCATTGTTGCCGTATTTACAACACCATTGCTGTCGTCGTCAGGTAAGCCAGGCCCCGTCCCGCCTGGACGACGTGTCAGCTGGCGGCGCGCTCTACACCGGGTTGACAGCGTGCTCCGCCCTCCGCGTGGCAGGCATGAAAACGTCGCGCGCGCTCGTGCTGGGACTTGGTGGCGTCGGTAACGCAGTGGTACAACTGCTCGCTCGGGATAGTAAACATGTAAGTATACGTACACCTATATTAAAAAGGTTGTCTGAAAAGTTGGTTTACGGACGATAATTTTACGTGATGCCCGCCGATGGAGTGGAAGAGAGATAGATGCGTCACAAACCGAACGCTTAGGCCGATCGTGCCGCCTTTTTATCGCTTGTTCTGCGCTCTCGCTTGCACGTTCGGCTAAGAAAGGCGGAAAAAGTTAGAACAAAGTTTATTATCTTAACCCAAGCATGAGGTATTCTAAATTTTGCAACTGAAGTGACAGAAATCGACATCAACGTCATTTTGAGACTGAGTCACAAAGCCGCAGTTATCGTGTCGTGTCGCCGCAGTTTAAGTCATTTCAGAAATAAAATTGTTGTAAGAATAAAATTGAACGTTATGTTACCGATTCATGACAACTCTATTTATGAAGTACAGCACTAGAACCATAAACCTACTTTGTTCTACTTATCTGTTGTCTGTGGAATTCTCTCAAATTAAACTACGTTAATAAGTGATTTTCGGTTTTATTTCATAAAATATATCAGGTTATGGGCCCAGGCCACCTGATTTTCAAAAATAGACATTTGAAAACGATCTACTGTAAAAATCCAGTGCTAAAAGTGCATACTTTGATAGTTGTTCAGTATAACCTCAAAACTCGGCGCGCGGCTCCCGCGTAACGGTCTTCATCAGCACAAAAATGTCTTCAAATAATACGATGGCACTGATTGAAAAGCTGACGGGAAGAGATAATTATCCTACATGGAGATTCGCTGTCCAAACTTATCTTCAGCATGAGGAATTATGGAGTTGTGTCACTTCAACAACAGACGATAGCAAAACTGACACGAAAGCAAAATCTAAAATAATTTTGTTGGTTCATCCCATCAATTATGTACTAAAGAGCAATATGCTGATCTATTTACTAAAGCTCTACCTAGAGACAAGTTTCAATATCTCAGAACTAAAATTGGTATTAGTAAATTAAAATAGTTTATTTAGTTTGTGTGTTAAAAACTTGTTAATTTTAATGCTAACATTTATAGTTGTGCTCTTTTGGTGAGAGTTTGTCATAGAACTTTAATATGAAATCTAAATGTATAAGCTCTTACTAGTCTTTAATACAATTTTTATTTGTTGTATAAAGTTCAAAGGAGAATGGGCAGACTGGGACCACCCTCCAATAGCAACAATATATATATCGTTGGAAAGGTATTTTCAATTGGAACAATAATTTTTATGGCAGCTTTGTTGTTACAACTGTCCGTTCGGAGTTATAAGACTAATAAGTCTGAAAAAAAAAAAAGAAAAATATTATACTAATTATTCTCAAACTCATGTAAGTACTTTGGTCTTCTCGTATATACATTGTTACACTAAGAATACGTTCACTCACTGGCGACGGTGAACTACCCTCATTGTCAAAATGTCGTGTTGCACACAACACTCACTACGTCACTTGCTAAGGTCTTGTCGTAAGTCGTTCGTTGGTTTTGTGCGTGAGTTATCGTTTGTTTCACTTGTTTTCACTTGGACACTGATATTTTACTCCGTCTGTTATTGAACTTTTGCTCTTTTAACGAATTCGGGTTGCCCACCAGAAAAGTCATTACAAATGTCATTGGAAATGTCAATAAATAGTTATTAGTTAAACAATGAAAAACGTTGTAAAACATCCATCCAAACAGATTTATGCCTTTATAATGTTATTAATAATATGATTTTGAACCACCAAAATATTTATTTTAGTTTTATTTGAATTCGACTTTTTAACGTTAGATAAAATAAAAATAAGCACACTCACCTCCAATAATGCATGCTGCTGGATATAAGCATCAAGCTCTGGTTGCACTCTTGGGAGATTATCTAGCAGAACGTGTTGCTGATATCTTCTGCGATGCAGTCCTCGCCGACACACAACACAGTTATGATGAGCTTCCATCACAATTACCCGATCGAAATGCAATTCAAAAGTCCAGTTAAGTGGGCAAGCCGAATTCGTTAAAAGAGCAAAAGTTCAATAAACCAGCAGAGTAAAATATCAGTGTCCAAGTGAAAACAAGTGAAACAAACGATAACTCATGCACAAAACCAACGAACGACTTACGACGAGACCTTAGCAAGTGACGTAGTGAGTGTTGTGTGCAACACGACATTTTGACAATGTGCGTGAAAATGAGGGTAGTTCACCGTCGCCAGTGAGTGAACGTATTCTTAGTGTAACAATGTATATACGAGAAGACCAAAGTACTTACATGAGTTTGAGAATACTTAGTATAATATTTTTCTTTTGTTTTTTTTTTTCAGACTTATTAGTCTTATAACTCCGAACGGACAGTTGTTACAACAAAGCTGCCATAACAATTGTTGTTCCAATTGAAAATACCTTTCCAACGATATATATTTCGTTGCTATTGGAGTGTGGTCCCAGGTTCCATATATTTTTGCCCATTCTTCTTTGGTGAGTGTTGTAAGAATAAAATTGAACGTTATGTTACCGATTCATGACAACTCTATTTATGAAGTACAGCACTAGAACCATAAACCTACTTTGTTCTACTTATCTGTTGTCTGTGGAATTCTCTCAAATTAAACTACGTTAATAAGTGATTTTCGGTTTTATTTCATAAAATATATCAAAAATGCAGTATCTTTTTGGATAGCCTAAGTATGTTTTGAATTTTTGAAGGTTTAAACTGAATTATGATATAAGGAAGACGGCGGGCACGAGTGAGGGTGCGTCTCCATTGAAGCGTAGACGTACAGAATAGACCAATCACCTGAGTTGAAATCTGTATCTCAGGTCGGCTTCTCTTTTGTGATTGGTCGATTCCGCACGTCTCCTTCCCGTCTAGCATACCTACGCTTCGCGACGCGCGACGCGAGATCGCGCTACCTGTCACTCTTTCACAACGAAAAGAGATAGGGGGAAGTCCCCTAACGCCGGACGGCACCTAACGCCGGACACTCGAACTATCTCGGCAACTAGAAGCTCGGCAACGGCAACTCGGCAAGTGGAAGGGGCGCAGGGGACCCCCGTGTCCTTGATTCGCTCGCGTTGCTAGTTGCCGAGATAGTTCGAGCGTCCGGCGTTAGGTGTCGCCCGGCGTTAGGGGACTTCCCCCTAGGTATTTATCTCGTGTGAGAAATAGTCGCGTGTGACAGATGTGCTAGAGGTGCTGTCGCTGTCGGCAGGTGGTGGTGTCGTGCGCGGGCGAGCAGGCGGCGGCGGCGCGGCGCGCGGGCGCCGAGCCGCTCGACCGCCACGCCGGGGACTACGCGCAGCGGCTAAGGGAGGCCGGACCGTCAGTATATTTGATATAGATCTCAACCCAGGTTGTTGTAGGTTACACATATTGCTTGTGGAATCGGGCCGAAAGGTTCTTTAGAAGAAGACAAATATACATCTTTAGTGGCGGCCAGGTAACAGAAGACGGAGACAGAAGGCGTAACAGGATATCCTCATTCCTGATTGTATCACGCAGAGAAACTCCGAGCCTCTAAGCCGCCTCGAGTCCCAAGCTGAAATATGTCTGTTAAGGCTGATTTAGACGAAGACAATTTTGAGACGCCTAAATGACGGCGCCAGTGATTACCGCACAGCACACCTCCGACCGTTTAGACAATGACTATGTTCAGCCGCCTAAATCTCGCCGCCAGTCGTGTTTACACAGTGCTTTTTTTCAGTACCAGTCATTAGTGGCAGCGAGAGACGCGGAGGGGGGGTCACTGGCGCCAAAAAATAGGCCCGTGTTCTATTCCGCGCCTGCGCTGGCATGCCGCGAAAAAATGGCGCGGAATAGTAGTTTTTGATACAAGAGTGGAAAGTATGTCATTTTGAACGAGTCCCGAGGAGTCTTGGCCTGAGCCGCAAGGCGAGGGTCAAGACTCGGGACGAGTTAAAATGACACTTCCACACGTGTACCAAACAACGTTTTTTAATACATTTGCGAAAAATTGCAATAATACAAATTTAAAGCAGTAATTGAAAGGGGCAATTATATTTATTTCTGTCTGATAAAAATTAAGAGTACTTACCTACAATTTTTAGAGTAATTGTGAAGGGTCGCATTTAAGGCCTTTGCTGGTAAGTTTAAAGCTTTATTCAAGTTGTTAATAATTCTCTTTTTCTCGTTTCCAGCCAATAAAATGTTCATAGACGGTAATGTAATTTCTCTTTCGATTTTGCGGGTAAAATACTCTTACTTGCAATTTTTGCCTTGGCTCGTATATAGGGCGGTGTTAAATCACATAACATCAGAATCCATCATTATCTATCAAAAACTCTTATTTTATAAATCTTACGTGTCATTTACAGTGTTTTAATTATGTGTAAATTTTACACATAATTAAAACAATACTGAATGAAAATGAAAGTTTTACTTTTAATTGTAATATTTTTTTTCAAGATGGCCTCGGCTTTCATCATTCAGTCAAATCAAAAGAAATAGTTTTAATATTTCAGAAGAGATATGATAATGTTACACAGTAATTTAATTGATTCGGAACAATAAACATCGTGAATCTGTTTTTAGTTCTTTACATTTCATATATATATTATTATTAATTTATAAAGCAGCGCGTGGGTCACGCTTAATACTGAATTTTCTAATCTGTGACAATACTTTTCTTTTTAATTTTTTTAGGTCATGCATAATACTCATTTGCTCATTAAATAATAGTCACTCAGACAAATGAATAAAACCACTTTTGAATATTTTTAATAGATAACCCTTTGATTGATCCAATATGCAATTTAAATATTTTAAGCATAATTATAAGATATACACTTGCAGTGCTGTATGACGTAATAAATAAAGTCGGAAAGTGATTGACCTTTTTTGGATGTATGAGACATGACGTGTTAGTACAACAGAAAATTAAAAAAATTTGAAAAGTAAAAAGCACTAGTTCGAAATAACTAACTTTTCGCACGATTTGCAGCTACGAAAAGTACCACTTTTTGAGCAACTGTATTAAAAAGTGTTGATACGGTGCCTTTTCGAGGCGCCGTAATTTAGGCGTCTCAAAATTGTCTTCGTCTAAATCAGCCTTTAAGAGGCCTTAGTCCTTTTAAAATTCATTTTTTTTCATATTATGACAAATATATTGTCAATTTCAACCAACTTTTTGAGGTGAATAATACTTTTCCCCGAGTTCTAGGTAGTAACGTAGCTATTTCATGCTTTTATTGCGTCCAGTCGAAAATAAGTTGAAAAAACCAATTTTCCGCGTGAATTTTGTCTTTTTCCAGTAGTTTTTGAAACAATAATTATCAATGAAAAATTCAAACTGTAAGCTTCCAATATATACCAATAAATCCCAATAGTCCTGTTCTAGGTAGTAACATCAATAATATGTTAAGAAACGTGTTTGATCATAGAGAAAAATGTCCAAAACAATCAGCATTTCAAAAGGAATAAGGGCTCTTAAATGAAGTGTTTCTGCGCAGCTTCGACGTGGTAATAGATTGCGCGGGGCTCGGCGGCGCCGGCGCGGCCTCGCTCCCCTGCTTGTTCGGCGTGTACGTCACCCTCACCTCGCCGCTGCTGCGGCGCGCCGACGCCCTAGGGCTGATGCCGGGCTTCGCGGCCGCGGGGGTTGACTTGTTGCGGGACAACATGGCGGCGCCGCCCGCCGGCTGCGCGCCGCGCGTGCGCTGGGCGTTCTTCGCGCCGCGCAAGCAGGACATTGAGATGTTACGGCGACGCGCGGACAGGGGAGAGGTAAGTCTACAGCACTCTTAGGCTGATTCAGACGAAGACAATTTTGAGACGCCTAAATTACGGCGCCTCGAAAAGGCACCGTATAAACACTCTCCGCGCCATTTTTTCACAACACGGGCCTATTTTTTGGCGCCAGTGACCCCCCCTCCGCGTCTCTCGCTGCCACTAATGACTGGTACTGAAAAAAAGCACTGTGTAAACACGGCTTGCTGGTCACTGGCGGCGAGATTTAGGCGGCTGAAAATAGTCATTGTCCAAACGGTCGGAGGTGTGCTGTGCGGTAATCACTGGCGCCGTCATTTAGGCGTCTCAAAATTGTCTTCGTCTAAATCAGCCTTATGTTATCGCCGTTATCGAAGATTAAGCGACAAAAGATTAGTGGCGACCTAGCGTATCGTATTGCGTCACAATCCATATTTTACATATGTAAAAAAAGTTTTTGAATAGCACAATCACAACGAGTTGAGTTCAATCCGGCTCGAAGGACCATTTCATACATAACCTAACCGGTTAAAATTCGTACATAAAATCTATAAGGTGTAATAGTTTATCGCATCCTACATGCACGAATTTTGACCAAATGGTCCTTCGAGCCGGATTGGATTTGACTCGTCGTGATGCCGCTTTTCTATCATCAATGGTTTAATTCAATCGCCAATTAATTTTTTGAATAAACATATTGGTCGGGTTGAGTCTTAACACTTTCGCAACCAGACAAAAAGTAAGACATATCCCAGAAACCGTCCGAGCCGACTTTTATAGCATCAACCCCGGCTACCGGGTTGGCCGGCATCTGAACAAAGTGTACGAGCGCCCGGCCTCCGGGTTGTTGGTGTCGAGAGTGTTAAAGCACGGCTTGTTCCAGTTCACAGTGGAGGTGGAGCAGGCGTGGGGCTGGCGCGAGGCGGCCGCGGCGTACGAGCGCGCGGCGCGAGGACACGCGCGCGGCAAGCTGCTGCTAGACTTCCGCGAGCCTTAGTCTACTGACCTATCACGGACATACATTTCTGAAACAGTAGAAGGTGCCCACAACTCCGTACGCGTATTTTTATCGCGTGAATCAACTTTTAAGTGCACCTTGTTGCTTGGTTACGCAAAATTTGTCCCTCGGACAACCTAAGCATTTTTCTATGCAACAGTATGAAGATGTCACTCGGACAACGGGGACAGAGTAGACAACACAAAAAAGTTGATTCACCCATACCGCAGTCGGGTATGGGTGAATCAACTTACAAAAAAGTATACTATAACCATTTTGAAATGTCCAACTACCCCTGTACCGAAAATGGTTAAAATTGATCCAGCCGTTGCGGAGTGATGCGAGGACAAAGGAAATTATTTAAACCATGAATACAAAGATCAAAGCTTAAAGAAAAATTGAAAAAGGTTGGAAGTCAAAAATTGGAAGGGACCGGGAATCGAACCCGGTACCTCTGGATTACCGGTCCAGCATCGGGTTCGATTCCCGGTCCCTTCCACCAGGTAGCTCCTTTTTCAATTTTTCTTTAAGCTTTGATCTTTGTATTCATGGTTTAAATAAAAATTGTGGTGTACCCACATTAAATAAATGAGACATTACATGTTTTATAAATTTATAAAGGAAATTATCCCCAACTGATGACGCCAGACTGGCATGCCATTGCATGACGCGCGCCCATACGAAACAAAAGGCGATCCTGCATCACACTATTAAGATTTTTTCTGAAGTGTTCACTCCTCTCCGTAGAAAACTATTTCCAATACAAATCTAGGATGTTATTATAGTGTTATAGTATCTAATGTCTCATTATGATATGATTGTGACATCCTACTTAAAAAACTCTTTGCAGCTGGGTTTTCTGCGGATTCACTTGAATTTTTGGCCAACTACCTCTCTGATAGACTCCAGTTCGTCCAATACGAAGGTTCCAAGTCCACCCCATTTCCGGTAACCTCTGGGATCGGGCAAGGAAGTAATCTTGGACCACTACTATTCCTTATTCTTATCAATGACTTGCCGGCCGCACTAAACTTTTCAACGTGCTTGTTGTTTGCCGATGACTTAAAATTAGCATTGCCAATTAAAAGCCCTATTGATACATCCTTGCTCCAATCGGATATAGACGCCGTACTCACCTGGGCTCAAGGCAATAGTCTGACCCTCAATGAGGAAAAATGCTCGGTCATGACGTATTCACGTGCAAGACGCCCCATTCATGAAAATTACGTGATGGATAACAAACCACTAAAACGGGTCCATGAAATTAAAGACCTTGGCACATGGTTTGACTCAGGGCTCACATTTAATCCACACATAAATAAGATCTGTAATGAGGCCAGAAAGTCGTTGGGGTTTGTTATCAGACAGGCGAAAATATTCACCAACCACCACGCCATTAGCATCCTGTACAACGCCTATGTACGCAGTAAATTGGAATCGAATGCCGTCGTATGGAATCCTCACGAACAGCAATATACCCTTCTCGTGGAGAGAGTACAGAAGTCGTTTGTTCGTTTTCTTTATAAAAAACTATACGGCAGCTATCCCCTACTTTATTCTACTCTTTTCATATTGGGAATGGTAAGCTACACATCCCTTGAAACTAGGAGAAATATTTACTTAATAAAATCCGCGGCCTGTTCGCCACCCCAGCGGCCAGGACGCGCGCTCGCATCTCCTCTGCACCAAGCGTTACGGCTTCTGAATGACATACTGAACAGCGACAGCGAACTTGACATATTTTTTAGCTCGGAGTCTGAGTTTTTGACAGCATCAATCCGCTACTTGGAAACAATAGTGACGACTAGCACCATTTAATAAATTTATTTCATTCATACAATTTTATTAATCAATTAATCATTATGGATCTAATCTTTATTTTAATCTTTATTTTATTATTTATTTTGTAAATAATAATGTCTACTGTAATAACAATAATTATAACACATGTAATATGTATTGAATTAATTAAGAATTAGCATGTAAGGTTCATCTGTTAGTGCTAATGTAAAGAATAAATAAATAAATAAAATTATATTTAATGTGGGTAAACACCACAATTTTAATATTAAACCATTGATACTAATTTCAAAGCACAAAGAAAAACTATAATGCGTAACCTGGCCGAAGAGCCCTACTCCTCCCTCCCTCGCCCTCTCTCGCTTGCTCGTTCTCTGTTGTATGTATGTATGTAAACACTTTATTGTACATAAAAACAAGAAAAAAACATTACAAAAGAATAAGCATGTACAAAGGCGAACTTATCCCTTTAAGGGATCTCTTCCACTTAACCTTTGAGCAAATGAGTGCTGTTGTAGTGCGGTAAGATGTGAATATGTTTATATTTACATAGAGGTCGCTAAGGTGCAAAGCCTTTCAAATATACAATGCAAAGATCGACACACAAATCGTAAGGAAAATTTGAACGGTTATCTGTCGTTAGGGTGGTGGAGAGGTTAACACGCTGGACCGGTAATCCAGAGATCCGGGTTCGATTACCGGTATCTTTCACCAGGTTACGCATTAAATTTTTTCACACAGCATTGTTAAACTGCGTGCACAAAATACCTGAAATATCTGAACAATGAAGAAAATGATACTTTACGGAGTTTAGACTTTAGACCACACCCTGATATTATGTAACTAAATAACCTAGTTGACGTAAGCAACATAACTTATTTTATTAAATAAATAATGACGTTTAGCAAGGAGATCCTAATTATCATGTTCAACTCTTTGCTAAATGCTACCATCAAGCATTCCATGTCTGGGGGCACTGCAGTGCCCCCGCCAAGTCGAGCAACGCGTGCGCCGGCACGACGTACTTTTATTTAAACAGAATCAAGAATTAAAGAAGTTTGAGACAGACATAATTATGCAATGACAATTGTGGTATTATTTTCATGGACCGTCAGATCGCTTTATTTAAATACTGATTGTATGCCAGGTATACAAGGTTGTTCAGAAATTTAATTATATATTTTTGATTTCGTATCATAACAGCTTCAATTGTTTTGCAATGATTTAATGTATCATTCTCTTAGTTTAGAACTTGGACGGTTTGTGTAATAGTGTCCCTCAATATTTATTTTCATTAAAGTTTATCATTGGCCAATTTAAATGGGACATTTTTGTTTTCATTTAAGAATTAATTAATTTATGTGTATTTCGGACGTCAAGGTCACCTTTTATTGCAGTCGTACCGGGCAGTCTTCGAGCAAGCTCGACTTTGGGAAACCAGAACGCCGGTGGCGCCCACTACGAACAAACTACATTATTACCGATATGAAATAATTTGGTCTGTCACTCCTACTTTCAAAGTTAATGTCGAAAATCTAGTCAAAAGTAAGTGTCAATTCAATACCGTAACTATAGTGCGACCAACTTATCTGTGAAACAGCGAAATGAGGAACTACGACCGTCATGCTGAAATTTCATACGATTGTCAGTGTCTGCGTTCGAGTACTTACTCTGTCGGTGAAGATTGTGGTAACACCCTTCAGTTCACAGAAAACTTGGTCGCACTATACCGGGTGATCAATCCAAATGGGTCAGTAGGGAGAAGTTAGAAGCTATAAGAGATAGGGAAATCTGTTCTTAGGAACCATGGCTTCGATTTTAGATTTAACAAAAACTGCATTATAATTTTTTTATAAATGTCATACATCATTTCATACATAACCCGGCCAAAACCGTTGTAAAGAATGTTAAAATACGACATGCGATTACTTACAGAATTTTAACCAGGTTCATTCCCGATGCACTTTTTATTAAATCTAAAATCGACCCCATGGTTCCTAAGAACAGATTTCCCTATCTCTTATAGTTTCTAACTTCTCCCTACTGACCCATTTGGATTGATCACCCTGTATATATCGACTCTAAGTCAAAAATGTTCTGTTTGAAATTATACGATTTAAGACAATAATGTCACCATTTTGACACCACGTCGCATGGAAACACTTCATTGCGGGTAAGGCCGCGGAAAGTTACCATAAATTTTAGTTTAAAACAAAAGTATGACCATGAAAGTTAAAATATCATGAAAATAACAGAGCACTTAGTATGCGTGGTCGAAAAACTGAACCAACTTTCGTTACGTTTTGGACGGAAATATATTTTTAGTATTTTTCTGAAGGGGTTTATATCAATTATCTAACTTGCGCCATGAGATTTCCTATCCCTACATATAATAAAAATATTTTTGAAACTGTAGGGATTACCAGTTTTTTTTAATCAGCTGCGTAAAGAAACGTCCAAATTGGTAACTTTCCGCGGCCTTACCCGCATACGAAATACTGAATATAGATAACATACGGTATTTGATGACACCTCAAATCAACTACTCCTTATGAAATGTCATAAACGATCTGTTAGCATGAAGTTTCTGTGAAGATACTGGTTTGAGACGTCATAAAAATCCGTAGTCAAAACAAATCATATTAGTTTGTGACCAATTAGAGATAATATTATTTACAGAAGTTAGTAGTAGTTTATTTTTGTTCCGATATTGATTGTGAGTTTAGTGGTTAATGATACATTTCATTTTCACTATAATTATAGTCAGATGCCGTAAGTTCTGTGAAATAATAGATGACGGCGTACTAAGGTACTGTAATATTCTCCATACGAATCGTAAACGCTGTCACTAGCGAGTGCGGCCACTTTAACTCAGGGTAAGGGTACTATCACAGACCACCCCCACTAGACGGAGCATGTGAGGCGACCCGCGCGCACCGACGATATGGTACGGCAGAACATTAAAGTATCAACACGGCGGCCACCGTTTAGTTGCGTCCATGTTTATGATCCATGCGTACGTCAACGAAAAAAGAAATTAAATAAATAACATGGTAAATTGTAGTGTTAAGTGGTGTAGATAGACCTCATAAACATGGACGCAACTAAACGGTGGCCGCCGTGTTGATACTTTAATGTTCTGCCGTACCATATCGTTGGTGAGCGCGGGTCGCCTTACATGCTCCGTCTAGTGGGGGTGGTCTGTGGGGTACTATGCACCAAAACACTCACATTATAATTTGTTGTTGTTAAGTGAAAACCGTCACAGGTTATGTAAAATATAGTTTTTACTATTAATGTATATCAATAGATGTAACAAGCCAACGAGGTGGAAAGGTTTCATTGTTAATAAAAAAAGTATTTAGCATATTTTGTCGAAAATTTAATTTTTGCCGTTACCACAGCCACCCGCACACGTTTAGGTCAAGGACAGGGCGCGAATCACGAGCGGAGCGAGTGACTACCGCACATCGTCTATCGTAGTGTAAGATTCTGTTATGATGCAGTAACAAACATGTATTGAGTGAATAGGGAATAGGGATAGAATAATATAATAATGCTAGTAAAAAAAGAGTTAGTAATAAATGCATTAAGGCCGAAACAGTTTTTCATATCTTACAGTAGCAAGTGAGAATCGGGGTATAAACCCAGCTGTCAATAAAAATCTACGCAAAAACAAACAATCTTAGATTAAAACGGAATGCGCCTCCACTGTATTTACTCACGCAAATAAAAAAAATCGGATCTATTATTTAATTTCAAATTAAAATTAAGTAATCGTTTCTCGAAAATAACATTTTTTTTTTAATAATTACAAGAAAAAAGAAAACCTTCAGCGGAATGCCCCTCCAATGTGTTCGCCTACGTAAATTAAAACATATATTTTCAAATAGTTCTTCATTCTAAAAGAGCGTACGTGTCTATTACTAAGGCGGCTTTAGAATCGAAATTGTACTGCTGTTTTTAGGGTTCCGTAACCAAAGGGTGAAAAACGGGACCCTATTACTAAGACTCTGCTGTCTGTCTGTCTGTCCGTCTGTCACCAGGTTGTATCTCGTGATATCTCGTGACCCGTGATAGCAACACACAATTTTCACAGATGATGTAGGTATTTCTGTTGCCGCTATAACAACAAATACGTATTCGACCAACTTCGGTCAACATCGCGAGTAGTGTGGAGCTACAATGACAAAAATATATGTCATTTTTTTAACCGACTTTCGGTTGTATGTTTTTTTTATTTATTTTTTTTGTTTTTTAATGTTTGTTACCTCATAACTCCGTCATTTATGAGTCGATTTGGAAAATTCTTTTTAGGTTCATGAATAGACATCTCAAGGTTGGTCCCATAAAATTTTAGTGAAGATCGGATGACGAGATCCATGAGGAATCGAAGGAAGTCCTGAAATTTTATAGGCACACACATAATATTTTTCATATATTTTCTAAAACTATTTAAGTATTTGCATATGGTAGTCATCATCTTCCAATGCTGAACTGATGATGGAAGGTACAACTCCTTAACGGTTAGGAGTTAGGAGATAATTCATACGAGATGCATGCCTTCAAGACCTCCCTGATCACCCCGCCATGAGTATTGTATATGAATCACTAAAAAGCGAAAAAAAAAAATTTTACAAAAAAAAGAACCGACTTCAGTAAAACTAAAAAGCCAAAACAAAAATAACCCGTTCAAGTACAGATTACATTTGACTCACCCTTTGAAGTCGGTGCCAAATAATATTGGTTTGGGATCGACTTCAAAGGGTGAGTCAAATGTAAACTGTACTTGAACGGGTTATTTTTGGCTTTTTAGTTTTACTGAAGTCGGTTCTTTTTTTTGTTAAAATTTTTTTTCGTATAATAACTTCGTATTTGAGCAGGAAATTGGAGGAATGTATCACATTGTATGTAAGTGTGAGTACTTACAGTGAATTTAATGCAAAACGGAGTAGTAGTTTTGGTGACGCACACAACAGACATTCCACGATTTTATAATTAATTATACCCATTACTAGATTACGCCTCCAACTTCGTTCGCCCGGGAAAGAAAAAGTCATACTTACCTACTGTACCCATTTTACTGTACCGTAGTCGGGTAAAAATTATGAAATGATATTCATTTGCTGAATATATAGAAGTTGTACCTACAGGCGTAAATCATACATTTCGAGTAGTGGTTACATATTCAGCTGGAAATCCGACAACAAGCAAATTGTATAGTGTAAGTTACAGCATTAATTAAACTCTTATTACTCGAACGAGTACATGTGACATTTTTATATACTGTATAAAAACTTTAGTATGTCTGTCTGTGCATTGAATGAACATCAATAAAGTGCAAGAATTAATGTAATCTACTTATACATATAATAAAGCTGGGCTCGAAAGTCTGTACATGGAAGATATTCGAAAAAACGTTGGCGGGGAATACTTAGAATCGATAACAGAACACGATCCAACAGTTTTTAGATTTTTTGTCTATTTATCTGATTGTACGTTTGTCTGTTTGTCTGATTTTCTGTTGGCTGTTTATTTGACCGCGCATCACGTGAAAACGGCTTAACGCGCGGATGTTGATGAAAACTTAATTTATCTGTCGAGAAAATCCCCGGTCATGTTATTTATAATACAAGCTATAAAAATATTACCAATAAAAGTGAGGGTAGCCATTACCTACACTCGATTGAGTTATGTTTGCACCTGAATCTTATGGCGCTACTTAGGAAGGAGGTACGAACTTTTTTCAAACATGTGCTAAGACTGTCGAGTACCCTGATACACTTACAGATGGCGCTGAAATGAATATGCGAATTAGTCGTTTACTGACACTGACCGATTTCCACGCGTGCAGAGCCGCGGGTACAGCCAGTAGATAATATGTCAACAATGAAATAGTAATAGTAATATAAACATGTTCAATTAATTAGTACCTATTAAATCTACAAGGACTTTTTTTCAAGGAATTCATGAGTCGAGTAAAAAAAATGCTTAGTTGACCACCTTCGCAGAGCTCTACAAAACCTGTTTATTGATAACATATTTATTTCCGTTGGAATAAAATTAATACTAAACATATATGCCATGTAGTGGCTGCTGTCCCGATATAATTTCAGCTTTGGGCCGGGCATAGACAGAGGAAAATGTGTCAGAGTACTTTTGTTGGTGTTGTCTCTTAATTTTAAAAGAGATAAATTACTTTTTACAAAGTTACTTATTTCGTATAATTATATAGATAGATGGTAAAAGTCAACAATTTATATTTAAGAAAAAGTGGGCAACAGGATTGAGTGTTTCGTAGACCGTATGCATTTTTTCGTGCTACCAAAACTCTGTCAAAATCAGCTGAATTTCCCCATGATGCCATATCGAAGGATAGAACATACATTGGTCAACGGCTACGGCAGTTTCAACTGAACTACTGTTCCTTATTGTTTTGACAACATACACTAAAGAATGCATTTTTTTACATATGGACATGGTCCTTCCAAGACAGGTGTTGGTCAACATTTATTCCTAGAAACTTATCGCTGTCTACCTGTTCTATATTTTCATTGTAATGGATGTTTAAGCTTATTTTATTTGCTCTAGTGGAAGATAATTGAACAAATTTTTGTCTTAAGTGCGTTGACTTGAAGCTTATTAGGTACTATTTAAACATGTTATAACATCCCTCAAAGTATTATCTATACTTGTTTCATATGCTTCAGAATTATTAGTATCATAGCATTCAAACTGTATATGCTGGTTTCGTCCGCGAAAAGTATGCATTTTTGAGTTGCCGCTCGTGGTAAATCATTCATAAAAACTAAAAACAGCAGAGGCCCCAAATTACTCCCCTGGGGAACTCCTCTGTTTTTGTATTTAACGCTAGAATCATATTCTTTCATGGAGTTTGTAACTTCGTCCATCTTTGCTATTCTAGTTAATTGTAGTCTGTTGCATAAAAATGCTCTTAACCAATTATTTGCTGTACCCCGTATGCCATATTTATTCAGCTTATGGCGATTTTGAGTTTTTTTTTCTTTTTTACGTGCTATTATGTTTATTTTCATATTGTGTGTGTATACATATTTTATATGTTATTTTTTGAAAGGCACGTATGTATTATTGTTATTTAAGAAAAATAAAGGAGGAATGGAATGAAGGCGTGGATGGAAATGAAAAACGAAGGTAAGGTAATGAACTATGCCTGGAAGGAAATGAATTAATGCATTATTAACTAGGTATTTATAATTAACTATGCATTGACGTTATAGATGGAAGAATAAGGACTTCCTAAAAAAACGATCTTATTCATTTTCATAAAAAAAGAAAAAAAATCGACTGTTTTACTATACAACATTCCTAAATATCGTTCTCAGTCTCATAATCTCACTAAATGGTACTAGGAACATAAAATGATATGAAATAAAGTTTCTCGACTTTGCTCGAATAGAAAAAAAAACTTAAATTTACCCAATAATAAAGTTTAACCAAAATAAAAGCTTCAAAACTGAACTAGTCTTAATCGAGTTGCAACAATTAACAAAGTTTCGACACGATACGATATTTTAAAACTTTTCCTGCCTGGGCAGATTTTCTTATCTTTTTTTTTCCGCTTTAGTGTATTTTTCACAGATTCCCTTCGCAATTGTTTCATTGAATAACAGTTTTCTTATTACTTCTTGAATTTTGTCTTCTTTAATATGTTTTATCATATTGTATCGTGTTGTTGTGTGTGTATTGTGTGTGGGTCGAGGCACAAGAGAACAACTTCTCATAATGCGACAAATTGTGGAAAAAGCTAGAGAGTTCAACATCACGCTCTACGTGTGCTTCGTAGATTTCAGGAAAGCTTTCGATACCGTCAAGTGGTGGAAACTTTGGCAGGTCCTGGCAGAAATGGGTATACCACAACACCTTGTACATCTCATCAGATGTCTTTATGAAAATGGCACAGCCGCGGTCCGAGTTGACGGTATTAACTCCGAACCTTTCAAAACTCAAGCCGGCGTAAGACAGGGCTGTATATTGTCCCCTCTGTTGTTTAATATATACACAGAGTACATAATGCGGATAGTTCTCGAAGATTGGGATAAGAGAATATCTGTGGGGGGGCAGAAAATATGTAATCTAAGATATGCAGATGATACTACCCTCCTAGCGTCATCCAAATATGAAATTGAAACTCTTCTTTGTCGCCTTGAGACTACAGCTTTAGATTTTGGACTTGCAATCAATCGTGATAAGACAAAAATGATGATTGTAGACCGTGTTAACAACAACCAACCGGATGTCCAAGTTCTAGCGGGATGCGAGGTAGTCAATACCTATGTTTATCTAGGCTCCACTATCACCAACACTGGAGGCTGCGAGGACGAGATCCGAAGACGTTGCGCCATGACCAGATCCTTGGTGGAAAAATTAACAAAGATTTGGAAGGACCGCAGAATAACCAGAAACACAAAAGTTCGATTGATGAGGTGCCTGGTCTTTCCAATTTTTCTGTACGGAGCTGAGACGTGGACACTGAGGATGCGAGATCGCCACAAGATTGACGCACTGGAAATGTGGTGCTGGAGACGCATGCTCAGAATCCCGTGGACTGCGCACCGAACCAACGTTTAAATCCTGAAAGAACTCAACATCAAAGAGAGATTATCGTCGGCTGTGCAAATATGAATCCTCAAGTTCTTCGGTCACATCACCCGCAACGAGGACTCCATGGAACGATTGGTGGTGCAAGGGAAAGTGGAGGGCAAAAGATCTCGTGGGCGCTCTCCAACGCGATGGACAGACCTCATCAAATCTGTGACACAATGCGGCATAAACGAAAATTCTCACTCCGCCAAACAGGACTACATGGCGGACGACCACTCTGCCAAGAGTGCACGACTACGAAGAAGAGATCATATTGTATCTCATTCGCCTGATTGTTTTTTTCACCCTGTCAGTATTCTCGTTATTTGAGCTATTTTCATTCACTGGATTAGCTATAGGCACAGGTGAGTTTGGTGGTTCAGCCAAAGGATCATCTTGACCGACGCAAGGTTCTCGTAAATATATAATGTAAGTATTGTATGCCGTAAAACGGTAGATTGTGACACTCTCCAACTGGTTTATTCGAACTGCTTTGTATCGCACAATCAAGCAATAAATGATTACTGATTTCCTTATTCTCACTCTCTGGCGGAGAGTTCTCTATGAAAATTTGGTGTAGTTTATTTTTTCCTTTATTTTCTTCAGATAAGTTAGATAATTTGTTTCTCCATCTGCGCCGTTGTTCCCCTTTTGCCCTTTCACTCATTTCTTGAATGCCGACGACCTTCTTTCTCTCCTTTTTTAAAACATATCGCTGTTTCTCCGTTTCTTGAAAATGAAAATGGCATTAAGGTCTGGATTACTCTTAATTTCAGCATATTTTATCTTTTTTCGATCCCTGTCCTTTGCTAACTTTTCGTGTTTGGTTAATTTTTTTATTGTCCTTGCCATATTTCTCAGCACATTACCTACAAGATACAATAAGCCATATAAGACTTGTCTATTATATTAATAAGTGTCATTTTTTTATAGTCAGTGTCAGTGAGCTAAATCTCTGTGCTTGTGAATATTGCATTATTTACCATTACCACATTCTAAGTTCATAGCGATATATGCGAAATATGGAGTGTCAACTACTGGAATTAATGTTCAAATAAAGGAATATTACATCTATATAACATTAATAACTTTTTAGAGTAAAAGTTGGTAATACACGATACGCGGGAGGAATCCAAATAATTTTACCAACGTACCATTCCTGACGATATTATAAAATTTAAATGTGGCATAAACTTGGCTAGGTTCGGCTTGGTTTCCAAAATGTTCATAACAATTCTTAATATGTATGTATGTATGATTAAATAATCGTGTGAGATTACTTAGTGTATAGTTCTTTTATTAACGACGTTGCCACTTTCTGGTCAAGGCTAGCTGTAATAATTGCTGGTAGATCTCAAAATGACAGGTATCAATCAGAAAATTAATCTGCACTCTAAAAAAAAGCTTAGACACGTTGGAGAAAAAAGATAAATATGATAATATGACAAAAGTATTAATCAAAATATAGAAGTAACAATGCAAGCAAATATAATTTACTATTGGCTAACAAAAAATGCCAAAAAACCCGTATTAAACATTTTTTTGACAATTTGACAAAAAACATGAAACATTTTTTATTTCTAATAACCTGACATACGTTGGTAAAATTATTTTAATTCGTCCCGATCACCTATTATATCATATATCTTAACCAAAAGCAATAAAACATTTCCTTCCAAATTGATTCATTTCCTTCCTCGAAAATATTGGAAGGAATGGAAGGAAATGCATTGGAGCGGAATGAATTTTTACCATTTAATTCCAAATTACTACACATTCTTACGTGTTTCAAGGACATAAATCTAAAAGAGTGAACATCCACCTAAATGTCAATAAATAACTTGCCAGAGAAATGACGCCTAATGAAGGATATCATATTACTAACAGGATAATAATGAGTACTTACTTGTGACAAAATGGTTATCCAGCGGAGAGAATCGCAATATTTTCTATATCACTCGCGCGCGATCTTCCTCTCTGAGACGTTACGGTAGAATGAGGTGGGCAAAACGTGCAGGCATTATAGTTTTAGGTAAATACAGGCGCGTTCAGACTTACGACGCGTTTCAAATTTTGCGGTAGGAAATGAAGTATTTCATTTGACAAAGGACAAAACTGCATTCTCTCTAAGAAAAATATATTTTAACTAGTGTTACCATATAAAAATATAACATTAATTATGTGTTTTCTAACATCCAATTAAGAAACAAAAGGATAATTAGCAAATAATATTTTTTTCAAATTCATCCGCTATTTTAGGTAAGAAGGAAATGAAATTTTCGTGAGTTTTTTTTTATATTTTATAAATTATTAGATTTAGCTGAATTCTAAAAGATACTCCATTTGCGTAAATTGTGAAGATATTTATATAAAATAATAAACTGTGAAATATGTTTATTTAAACTCTTGATTTGGACTCCGACACCAAATCCGGACGAACTCGTAGAATGACCCTTATGCAGCAGTGTTTCGTGATCGATGGTATGAAACGCTTTGCTCAGGTGTAAAAATAGACATGGAGTAGGCTTTTTGTAGTCAAAGAACATATATTAAAAGTACGCAGCTAGCTTATTATCGTATGGTAGATTTATTTTTCCTGAAACCATATTGTTCCGAGGAACGTCGTGTTTTGCGAAAAACTCTAACGGTTTTATGATAGAGTTCAGGCCTGTCTGGGAAGTTGCCTTGTTCCAGGAATAAATTAATGATGTGCGAAAGAGGTTCGGCTATTTTCATGGAAATTGATTTCAGGCACATGATCGTAATATTTAAAAAACCAGCCGATTTCTTGTTTTTTAGGGACATTATAGTCTTGTTTTCTGTCTGTCGTACGAGAAATATGCTTGACGAGATAGAATTCACATTACTTTTTGTGCATAAATTGTTAGATGCACATAATATAAACAAGTTGTTAAAAGTATTGGCTATGTCAGACCCATTACTTAAACAAGTATTGTTTACATCGACTGATTACAGTAGTACCAGTCTCTTCCTATGTTATCTGAGTTTAAGATATATTGTTTATTATGTTGTTTTTGTAAACCTACATATTTCCTTAGAATCTTAGAATATAAATTTACTTTTTGTTTGTTTTCCGCGGTTTTATTCAGATAATAACAACTCTTTCGAATACCTTTAATAAAGTGACATACTTTTATTCTTATTTTTAGGAAACATAATGAAAAACAGTGTTAAGATGTCATGAAAGCTATTGAATGCTTCCTGTCCTGTGCGAACATTTTTATTTTTATGCTTTAAGGTCAATGGGGACATTAACCCGCTAGGGCAAACTTGGACGGTTTCTCGGTATTATTCTCCATACAAATCGGTTACACTGTCGCTAGTGAGTATCACGGTCACGTTAACTCGTGGTAAGGGTACTGTTTACAAACACGCGCGGCGCACATCGCTGCCGCGTGCGCCGCCGCGCGGGCGACACTGCGCATGCGCGACCGCGGGTGACCTATCAAAAACAACCCGTCAGTCATGGGATTCAAATTAACTGAAACGAATTCATCAGTGGTTCTGTGAGCTGCAGATATCGCGAGTTTGTTTCGAAATGGCTGAAATATGTCGTTTGTTATTTTAAAAAAATGCAAAAATGAAGAATCCGTTGAGAAATGTAGCCAGTAGGCGAGGACAGTCGGAAATATAGACATCCAAACATTCGATATAACGAAAGAATTTTCGGCTAAGCTGAAAAAATATGATCTACTACCCAAGGGAGGGGAAGCCCTAAAGCTTATCAGGCAAGAACAAGAACTCAGGTGGGACACAGCAATACGTATAACCCGACTCCTATCGCCATCGGCTTGCCTGTTTTAGAACGTTTGGGGACCATTCGCTATTATTTTTGGCAAGGAAGTAAGTTAAACCCAGCTTATTTGTTATTTTACGAACTTGATAACTAAAACAATGTTCCACAAAACTAAATGGCTTGTCTGCGAGAACATATAAGAGAATTGCAATTATGATATGAGAGGTAATTAATTACTTTGATAAGTAAATAATAAAAGTGATTTTTTAACAGTATTTTAAACCCTTTCTTATGTCTTCTGGCAAACTATTGACCAAGCATGGGACTCACTTTCTAAGGGCTTTGTCCATGGGGACAGAATTTGTAGTCTTAAAAACTACAATTTAATTTAAGACTAAGTACAACTTTATTACCTTCCTGTATTCCGCTTAGAAAGAGGACGTCGCTTACACGTTTTTCCTAAGATTACCTACCTACTAATTGATTTAAAATTAATTTTAAAAATTACTCATTCTAAAATTTTGTCACCCCAAAACTATGACACAATGGAAAGGCCAATTTAGTCTGGTGTCTAATTAAAAAAAAACGTGACGTTGAGCTTGGCATTATTGGCAGCTTATTTTTTTGCGGATAGGTCTAAGACTAGATACAACTGTTTGCAACGCTGGCATGGTTGTCATAGATTTCGGTTATTTTATGTATTTTCTTATATTTCTTATACAGAAAAAAATATTTTTCACCTCACTAGCTCGGAAAGCCCAGTTTGTTTGTTTGATATCTATTGAGAAAATCGCTTTTTATCCACATGTGGAGAAAGAATTTTGACGTTTCAACGCAGCTAAAGTAAAATTTGACATGAGCTTATTTTCTAAAAAATCCCGTTTAAAATACCTACATGAAAGCTAATTAGACCTTAGTTTCAATAAATGGCAAATTGGTTGATTATTGCAGATATTTTTCAAAGATATAGTACAAACCCTTATTCTTTTTTCCTCGCTGTAGTGAGGTGAAAAGTTTTGTGTTATACACGGGCGAAAAGTTATTTTACGTCTCGTGTATTGAAACACTCGCTACGCTCAGGATTCTATTGTGAACCACTCGCTTCGCTCGTGGTCAATCATAGGATCCTTTCGCTAGCTCGTGTTTCAAATAAACACTCGCGGGTAAAATACAACTTTCCCCCCTTGTATAACAAATAACTATTCACCTCACCAGCTCAAACATGGCGATTTTGCTGTCAGATAACAGTGAACAAAATGCGATTTTGTTTCGAGCGTGAGTAGAAAGTAGCTTCGTTTCGGTGACTACACCCAGCCAGCAGTTCTGCTGCAAGGACGCGGAGGCGTTGATCATGCAAGAGAAGGAGGGACAAAGAGGCTCTGCGAGATGGCTCAGAATCGCATACTGACACAGTACCAAAGGTCGTTCAGGGTAGTATAGAAACCTTAACATTCCCTGGCCGGAGCCTTCGGTTCAGTGGCAGGGCACGCATCCGGGTCGTCCCGTGTTCCCCTCCGTCTTCTGCCGCTCCGGCAAGATCAACTGGCCCTCCTATCCGAGGCACCGGGGAGCCAGAAGTTACAGGTTGGGAGTGTGGGTTCCTTTGCAGTCGGGATGAGGACCGATGGGAGAGATCCGACAAGAATACCAGCATCGAGCCAGAAAGGAAAATAGACATATACATGTGTAAATATATATAGAAAGGATGTTTGACTGCGATTACAGTGCCCAGTTAGCACGATGAATACCTATTTTCTTGTAGAGGCTGATCTTGTTGAGCCGTTGCTTCTTATGAGCTGGTTTCCTTTTCTTCTGATTCTGTGTCCGTTTCCACCGTCTTGTATATTTTTTCGGCTTTCTTCTTGACGAGGCCGCGATTCCTTGCAATGCGCTCCCAGTAGGCTCGGTTCCGGTTCGTGTACCGGGTGATGTCATGGTTTAGTGAGTCAGTCCAGGTGAAGATTGGTCTGCCAATCTTCCGCTTTGACTCCAAATAGGCTAGCGCAGCGTGTAGCAGGTGGGGTTTCGGACGTCTAGTTAAGTGGCCATAATAGGATATTCTACGCACTTTGACGGTTTTTGTGATGGTTTTCCCTTCCAGTATTTGGTGGATTTTTCCTTTGGGAGGGTCCTTTGATGCACCCAACATTTCTTTTACTATGTGCCTTTCATATTTCCTGAGCCGAGATCTATTCGATTTTGTAAGAGCCATGACATTGAGGCCGTATGTCATGGAGGGTGCGATAACCATCTTGTACATTAATCTAGCGATTTTCCACTCGATTTTGTACTTCTGTATAAATTTTGTCAGGATTTTGGCGTTTCGGAGCGCTTTTACACATCTTGTCTTGATGGATGCTCTTCTGTTGTGTGTTGCAGTGATGTATGAACCCAGGTACCTTATGGTCTCGATTGGCTTTATTGGTATACCACCAAGGATTCTCTGCTGCTGTTCGGCGACGGGTGGACCGAAGGGGTCCCGCACAATAAGCTTGGTTTTTGTTCCGTTGATGGTGAGTCCTACTGTGGTTAGTAATTCTTTCAATTTTGTTACGAGACGGTCGAGCGTCGTTATGCAGTCACCTATCATAATTAGATCGTCCGCGAAAGAAAGGATTAGTGGAAGAGTGATTTCTTTATCCTGGTTTAGACTCACAGCCTCATCCTCTTCCTCCAGAGTCCTCAGGACATCATCCATGAGGATCGTAAATAAGCGTGGTGATAGTGGACACCCTTGTTTAACTCCTTTTCCCTTGTTGATTATCGCAGAGTTTTGACCGAACCAGGTAATAAACGTTCGTTCTATCATACACGCAGCCACTATTCTGTTTGTCAGGGGGGCATTTGTCCTGCTGAGAAGGATATCCCTTAAGGCCCCAAGATCTACATTGTCGAAAGCCTTTTCAATATCAAGGGCCACTACGAAGAGTCTCCTTCCCTCCCTCCAATTGGCATCCAGGATTCTTCGCAGGGTAAACAAGTGGTCATCGGTGGATCTATTATTTAAAAAGGCCGCTTGGTAGTTACCTAGTGCCTCAATTTCCTTGTCTAATTTTTCAAGGAGGAAATTGGCATAGATACGATAACCAACGTTGCAGACAGATATCCTCCTATACTCGTCTACATTTCTTGGCGATGATTTCTTAGGTATTGGCACTTGTTTGGATAGCAGCCATTCTTCTGGGATTTTATTTTTCGCCCAGGCTTCTTGCATAACGTTTGCGACCCTTGCGATGAACTCCGGTGGTGCTGCCTTGTACAGCTCCGGCGCAATTTGGTCTGTGCCTGGAACTGTACCGTTTTTCATTCTCCTAATGATGCTTTTTATCGTATCCGTGTCGGGCCTATCTTCGGTGGGCACCTCATCCTTCTGGCCTGTGAATGTTTCAGGTGGTTTGCCCTCGCTTTTCTTCAACTCTCTTACCCAGTTTGACATTGGGATGAAATGTTTTGGTGAAGATCTTTGTGCAGGTGCGGTTTTGAATTTTCTTAGGTACCTGTAGGTTATCTTCATTCTCATTGCCCGGTGTGCTTTACTGAGATTACGAAAGAAGAGCGTACACTCTTTATGGGAGTCCTGTTCTTGAGCGTCCCGGAGTCTCTTGCGCGCTGCCTTGACCCTGGTATCGTAGTTCGGGTTTCCTGGAAATTTATTCTTCAAAAACAGTGATTGTTGAAGGAAGACGAGCGCTAATCTACTGTCCCGTGAGCGCACTATGGCTTTTGTTGGAATCGTATGAGATGCATGTCTGAGAATCTCGTTAAGTTCGCTCCACGTGGGATTCTTATTAGACTCAAGCTGACCTTGTGACTTCATTTCCCAGGTAGTTAGAAGACGATTCACTTCTTTTTGAAACTCTTCTACTACGGCTGAACTTTGTAGAGCTTCGTAATTAATTGTTTTGGCGTTAAATGGTCGTTTATTCTTGGGACCTTCTTTCGGAACATTGCTATTGGATCTGCGGGTGATGGGGTCTTTCCAACTAGAATTTTGGACAACGCCCCATACTAGCTTGTGGTCAGTGCTAACGGACTGAGTGAAGATTCCTTGGATAGATTGAAAAAATAGAGGGCGATGAAGACTGGTTAAAATGTGATCTATTTGGGATTTTCGGTTACCGACTTGCCATGTCGCTTTGCACGAAGGGCGGCCAAAGGTATTTTTTGCGCAAAGGTTGTGTTCTTGTAAGAAATGAATAAGCAAGCTACCATTAAAGTTGGACTCGGTATGTAGCAGATTTTTCGGAGATGCATGCTTGGTTATATTGTTTACGTCTTTCATCCCGATATGCGCATTGAAGTCTCCTAGAATTATGGGGAAGGCCTTTTTAGGGGCTTGGCGTAGTAGCGTGCCTATTTTCGCGAGACAGGTTGCGGCTCCGGTTGGGACGTGGGTGTTCACAATAAAGAGCTCAATGGGACCATTCTTATTAGCTATTGAAAGTTTTAGGTGCGTACCGATTACGTTTTTATCTCTTCGAATTGTGCTGACTATTTCACATTGAGCATCTTTTCTTATTAGAATGGCTACCCCTCTTTTCTCTCTTGCGTTCTGGCCCCCGTTTAAGAGCCAGCGATAGTTGTTGGTGGTGAGCTCTCCGCTTGTCAGGTGGGTTTCTTGTAAACCTGCTATTGTGATATTTCGCTTTGAGAGTTCGCTGTCAATTTTCGTTTTGTCTTGTAGCGGGGCGCAGCCTCTTACGTTCCATGTTGCTACTGAGACTACCTTGCAGGGTTGTGGGGTCAGCGTTTGGGGAGCAGTAGGGGTGGCTCTTAATAATCGTGAGCCAGTCATATCGACATAGTCGTTTTGATCGTAGGAGGGGTTCAGCGCGATTATTGGTGAGTACTCTTTTGAAACATGTGCCGGGCTGGAGGATGACGAGGTGTTGGTAGATTGTATGAAGTCTTCGTTTGTACTCCGTTGGGGGTTGATTACGGGATAGCTAGTTTTATCATCCGTCGTGGTTTGTTCAGCGATGGATTGCTGGATGAATGATGTTTCGATATCAGGGCTGTTGAAGTGAACAGAGTCGTAGTGATGGTTTCCGTAGAAGAGGTGAATATTTGCCATTTTGTGGTATTCGTATATGGGGGCCCTATATTGTAGTGGTCGCTGATGGTTCATGTGCACATAGATATTTACCGTGAAGCAACTGGTGGCGGCTAAGATTATTTCTTCTCCTCCCCAAAAACCGTCTCTGAACTGGTTCCTAATATATTCATCAATTTTTTCCGCGGAGGGAGGTGTATTGTGGCCGGGAGACCTGACGTCTGAGACACTGCCGTTGAGCGCCATTTGGATTTGACTATTATTTCTCTCAGCGGACAGGTGATTAGCGAGCAGTTCTCGTACCTCTCGATGATCGAAATCGGTATTACGCACGGAGTTCAATTGGTTCGCTATCGCCCTATACAGACAATTGCCATCTTTGGGAATCGGTAAAATTTCCATCGTGCGGTGTTAAAACCGTCGAGTTTGGTGTCACAGATGGGCCGACAATGCACTTGCTAGTCCCCTTTTTTTGTTGGCGATGGCTAAGCTATTTGTTCGAGTAGGTAGTTGGCAATATCTGCACGTGTTCGGTGCAAAGTAACCTGGCCTCTAATGGGGTTGGAAAAAAAGGGATCTCTTTGTTCTTGGAAGTGAAAGCGTTGCAAGATGTTGTACTTCTTCCTTGCTTAGCCACTAGCGAAATAAACAGTTAATATTTACAGGTTACCCAAACTATGCTATAGGTTTTCTACCGTACAGGTAAAGATACTTATCATGTGTGTACTTCAACCGGTAATTAGTTGATATAAGGCAGGACTTTTAGTATAGTTTCGGTATTACATAATTTAACATAATCTTGCGCGCGTGAAAGAGTGAAGTAAAGAGACCAACGCGTCACTTATTGCTTAGACAAGAATTTAACAATTGGATATTCGACTTAAGCTCTTTGTCCTTTGCATACAACTGTCCAGATAGACCTAGGTTACATGTAAGTATGATAACACTCTCAGACCGAAGTAGGCTATATTGAAACAAAACGGAGCCGGTCATTCATGTATGTTAGACGTAAAAAAAAATATAAAGTAAACTGCCACATACATAGTTGCATAAGACCGGTACAAAAGTCAAATGGTTGTACCGAAGTCACTAACCTTAATTAAGTTGAGTATATAAATCTAATATATTTCGGTAACGGTGCGAGATGAAGTTTTATATTTGGGTATTAAGTAGGTGAACGCATATAGATACCTAAAGGAAGTGCGATATATATACTGTAATTAAATAATGGTGGTAAGAATTACGGGGAAGACAATCTAAAACTACTTAAATTAATACAAACTATTAGACTAGGTGAATCTTAAACTAATATATTTATTATCAGTGTTTTGTGGACGATTTTCAAGCGACTCGCGATATGCTTGGTGTTGTGTGCGGCCTCCTAGATGCAAATGAATTAATATAAAAATAGAAATAGGATTATCCTGCTAAAAATTCCGTGAGGCGGTTTGGCGGTTGGGTTGGCTTATTTTTCAGTGAGTCTTGTATTACGTTTGTCTATATGTGGAGGTCCATGAAGTGTGGTTAGGGTTCAACCGAAGAGATTAAAGGAGAGAAAAAAGAGTAAAAGAAGACCGTGCGTGATTACCGTTTTCGAAGACAAGGAGTAAATATTGCAATTGGCAGCAAAAAGTGAAATGGAACGTTCTCACCAAATTAGGCTCCTGTGGTTTGGCGGGCCCAGCAAGGGTGCTGGACGTGTGAAGAGACACACCTAAGATTCGCACCGCACAAAGGGGCACTGCGGGATCTTATTCACACACACTTGATCGACACTCACTAAAAGACCGCGTAATATAGACACACCAAACACTAGAACTTCTACTTAGCAGTTGCTAAGTATTATAGAGAAGGATCGAAACAGTGAAAACGCGGCGAATTCTTTGACACGCGGCTAAACTTTAACAGGCTACCATGCGAACATCTGGTCGTGCCTTGTTTTTGTCTCGTGACTGTATTGTTTTGGCCGGGTTTTTACAACGCTCATACAGATCGGGAGAGGCAGGGACTACGCGTCCGCTCCGTATGGCGTCCCAAATGGGTCTCCTCGAGCGTGAGTAGAAAGTAGCTTTTTAATTTTTTCAATATCTGACCACGAATTGTCATTCTTCAGCCAAAGGTTAATTATAAAATTGTAATCATTTGAATCTCGATGCACTCTGTTTCTTTCATATGTATATAAAAGAGAGGGATAGAAACTTATCAATTTGAAATTCGATTTTCGAATCCGACCTCGATTGTGAACAGTTCGGATACGCGTTATACCAAAAAATTCATTAAAAATACGAGAAAAAGTTTTAATTGCAACGTATTTTTTTTCTTTATTATTTTTTTATTTAACGACCGAATATTAAAATTATTGTGCCTTTTATATAAAACAATAGATCATTGCTCAAATAAAATAAGATTTTTCAAGTTATTACTTATTGTAAATGTAATAATAATTTATAATTTCACCATTTATCATAGATGCATATTCGAAACGTACCTTAAAAAATATCGAGTTCATATTGTAATTGATATTTTCTTTTGCATTTATTTTGTTTGGTGTTTTAGGAGTAAACATATTAATCAATTTATAAACAAAATCTCGTAATATAATATGTATTTATAAATAAACACGTTATGTATCTGCTAAGTCTTCCAATTTGATCAAATAATGACAATAACCGTGTTGGTTGGTTGATTATAATTTCAATTAAATTATAAGTATTGTTATTCCTTTTTAAGCAGCACTTATCTATTTTCTGATTAATAATATTATTGAAATCAGCAACAAAGACTATAAACATACGTTGGAAGAAAAAGCACAAAATGTCAAATATGTTCTCGCTGATGAGGTGAAAAGTTGTGTGTGCTACACGAGAGCAAAGTTTTTTGCATCTCGTGCTGTTGAGTCCCTCGCTACACTCAGGATTCTAATATAGAATCACTCGCTACGCTCGTGATTCAAACGTAGAATCCTTCGCTTGCTCGGGACTCAAAATCAGCACTCGTAACAAAAAAACAACTTTGCTCTCTTGTTGCACAAATAACTATTTTTTTTGATGTAGGTACACGACGCTAACCTCTCTCAAGTCTCAATCTCTATATTAATTTCCACCTGTTAGAAATATGAAATTCATTCTTGGTACCCATAGATACTGTTATACTAACGCCACGCCACTGGGCACCCAAATTGTATGCAAGTCACCTATGCCACTGCTTGTAATCCATTTCTCAAACATGCAATGAAATGTTGTCATAACGTGCGTTATAACGGGCTTCGAAGTAGTATCACGTTTCGGGCGGGACAACTCGAGAGAACTGTAAAAGAATTTCGTACAAAATTGAAGGCCAAATGGCAAAAAACGGAACCCCTATAGATTCGTCATGTCTGTCTGTCCGTCTGTCCGTCTGTCTGTCCGTCTGTCGGTCCGTATGCCACAGCCATTTTTTCCGAAACTATAAGAGCTATACTGTTGAAACTTGGTAGGTAGATGTATTCTGTGAACCGCATTAAGATTTTGATGCAAAAATAAAAAAAATAATAAATATTGGGGGCTCCCCATACTTAGAACTGAAACTCAATTTTTTTTTTTCATCAAACACATCATACGTGTGGGGTATCTATGGATAGGTCTTCAAAAATGATATCGAGGTTTCTAAAATATTTTTTTTCTAAACCGAATAGTTTGCGTGACAGACGCTTCCAAAGTGGAAAAAAGTTAGTCCCCCCCCTCTAACTTCTAAAATAAGAAAATGAAAAATCTAAAAAAAACATATGATGTACATTACTATAAAAACTACCAACGAAAATTGTTTTGAGCGAGATCTAGTTAGTAGTTTTTTTTTAATACCTAACTGCACCTAATTTATATGGGGCGCTATACATACCAGGTGCAAACTTAACTTAACCACTTAGGGATGGAAAGTGTTTGTACGGAACCCTCGGTGCGCGAGTCCGACTCGCACTTGGCCGGTTTTTAAACATGGCGTCTGTGTTCATGAACAAGTTAAACATCTGAATTATATTTATTGAGTGTTTTTTTTTTTTTTTTTTTTCAGTACATGTACATACTGTTTGAGAAAAGCACTATACATGCCTTAACCGTGAAAAGGGCTTGCCGGCTTCGTATCACTATCCTATCCACCCGGCAAGCCCTTCTTTGGCGGCGTCTGCAGTAATGTACTGCAGTCTTCGTAGTTTTGACTGTGTTATCTTTACAGGTTCTCCCACTCGAGGTCCCTTTCTATTTTCCTATTTCGCTAAACGCTAAGAATGTACACATACTTATTCCATTGACGCACTCTTTGGCAAAAACAACATTGTCATAGATATTCAGGGTCAGCGTTTTCGTACATTTCATCGTTACGTCATCACTCGTCGGCAATGTCAGTATATTATGATACGGACGTCTGTCTATTAAATTGGTATGGTAGTGTGTTCTAAGTATTGAAGATTGTAAAGTATACAAGGCTGTATAGCAGTTTTAGTGACCAGGCAGGTTATCTTTATGGTATTACCTACTTGTGCTACTACTACTGTAACTTTGTATCACTTCTGAAAATATTATAGTTGCTAATTTACAGTCTGACCAAAAAGAGTAGAAACTTTTTAATTAGGGTTCCGTAGTCAACTAGGAACCCTTATAGTTTCGCCATATCCATCTGTCTGTCTGTCTGTCTGTCTGTCCGTCCGCGGCTTAGCTCCGTGATCATTAGCACTAGAAAGCTGAAATTTGGTATGAGTATGTGTATGTATCACGCTGACAAAACGGTAAAATAAAAACTAAAATAAAACCTTTTCTTCGGCTACCTTCCGTACCTACACCTAAAGTGGGGGTGATTTATTTTTTTCGTTCCAACACTAGTGTGTGGGGTGTCGTTGAATAGGCCTTTTAAAAATAATAGGGGTCTCCAAACATTATTTTTTGATAAAGTCAGCAGTTTTGTAAATATTCGCTCCGAAAATAAAAAAAATTGTGTCCCCCCCCTCTAACTTTTCAACCACGTGTTTAAAAATTATGGAAAAATTCATGAAAATGAGGCCTTATAAGTACTTTCAATGAAAACTATATTGAATAAAATCGGTTGAGCCGTTTTTGAGTTATCGCAAAAATTCATAATTTTCTTTAAAATGACGTAAGTGCCGCGTGGTGGCCTTATACTTCGAACTTTACACATATTAGTTAAGTGCCATACTGTATTATAACATTTCGCTCAATCTGGTGCGTATAATCGATAACTTCCAGAAGATAATAAGTATGTAATTACTGTTATTTTGGCGTTTACGACCCTTTTATAGAGCTTAGAAATCTTTCTCGTAATTTAAATATTTCTCGTAATTTTCGTCTATTGTGAAGGATGGGCAACTACGGAACCCTACACTGAGCGTGGCCCGACATGCTCTTGGCCGGTTTTTTCTACTCTTTTTGGTCAGACTGTATAATATACTAAGTATATAAGGCGCTGTCAAATTAGATATTAAGTAGATGCCAATACTTTCAGAGCTGATAGTACTCGCTTTTGGGAATAGATATACTTAAGTATAAAGCATTTAAGGGTTCATGTTATTTTTTAGAGAAAACGTGGGAAATAACTTTGGTACTTAAAGACAGCCTGTAAATGAGTTGTTCAATTAGTATGTAATTATTTTATTTGAAACCTGAACCTCTTGACTGTCACATAACGCCAATTCACTAACTTAAATAAAAAGACGGTTGTCATTTTTATAATTATTTTAAATAATAGGTAAATAGGTTTATTAAAAGTTATTTCTATTAGTTACTATTGTGTTAAAATTTTAACTTGCTAATATGTACTTAGACTTACTTGCATAGGTATAATTAAATATTGGACAACCTCACACGGCTTTTCCACCATTCTTTGTGATTCAAATGATCTTCATCTGACAGAAAGTGATAAAAACTTTTCACCTCACTAGCTCGGAAAGCCCAGTTTGTTTGTTTGATATCTATTGAGAAAATCGCTTTTTATCCACATGTGGAGAAAGAGTTTTGACGTTTCAACGCAGCTAAAGTAAAATTTAACATGAGCTTATTTTCTGAAAAATCCCGTTTAAAATACCTACATGAAAGCTAATTAGACCTTAGTTTTAATAAATGGCAAATTGGTTGATTATTGCAGATTTTTTTCAAAGATATAGTACAAACCCTTATTCTTTTTTCCTCGCTGTAGTGAGGTGAAAAGTTTTGTGTTATACACGGGCGAAAAGTTATTTTACGTCTCGTGTATTGAAACACTCGCTACGCTCAGGATTCTATTTTGAACCACTCGCTTCGCTCGTGGTCAATCATAGGATCCTTTCGCTAGCTCGTGTTTCAAATAAACACTCGCGGGTAAAATACAACTTTCCCCCCTTGTATAACAAATAACTATTGTCGCTTACCATAAGGACCTGTCGACAATGGTACCTATGCCTAAAGTGGTACCTTTTGCGATAAAAAGTCAGTTTTGGTCCCAGATATCTTAGAAATGTTGTGTTAATCTAACTACTGTAAAAACAAATTGTTAGTTTTTAAAAATTTACTACTTAGAACATACACAAAAGGAGAGTTGACTAAAGTTAGAATTAAAAGACACTGAAAGTTACGTAAGTTGGAGAGGGAAGGCCATCTATCTCTTTTTCTTTAAGCACGACTTGAACTGTAACAGGGTTGTTTACCCCTTACTACCAGTCGGACTTTGTGCAAGAGTACAAATCCACTAACGGGAATGTCTCCGTGCCACAGGAAGGGAGAGAAAATAAGATACGCAAACCAGAAGTGGTATAATTTGTTGGTGAGGATTTTCTTGTAAATCCACGGCCTGGTATAAATATCATCTGGATGAAGCTTTCCAAAACATTTACTGTCGTTACGCGGGAAGATTGCGGGAAGATCCATGTCATGTTGCAGAGATGAAGATGCTAAGGTGGATGTGCGGAGTTACCAGGCTGGACAAGATCCTCAATGAATATGTGCGAGGTAGCCTGGGAGTCCGTAACATCGCCGATAAGCTGCAGGAAAGCAGGATGAGGTGGAATGGACAGTATGTCAAAAGGAGGCCACCCGATTACGTCGGCAACGTTGTCCTTGATTTGTCCGTCCCCGGAAAAAGACCTCCTGGACAAATGTGTTGCTGACAGACATAAAAGAATGCGATGCTTCCGAAGACGACATCAGGGATAGGGCGAAGTGGAGGAGAAAGATAAGGAAGGCTGACCCCACCACCATGTGGGATATATACGAGTAGTCGGGAAGAGAGAGAGTTACGCGGGAAGATTGCCATTTAGTGTAACATACTTAGAATATTATCATCATAATATCAGGTCAGCCGAAAGACGTCTAGTGCTGGACAAAAGCCTCCACAATGATTGGTGGTGTGCCGCCCTCATCCGATTTCTTCTCGCGATCCTAATAATCCGGTTCCACCTTGTTGGGGGTCTTCCCACGGTGCGTCTTCCGGTACGCGGTCGCCACTTAAGAACCTTACATACAAGATACATTCAAGATCCCATCATCAGAATCTGACTTGGCGACAATTGGACCACCTCAACGGCCTACTAAAAATAATACAACTAACAGTCTTACCTATAACATTTAAAGAATTATCCCATCTCCTAACCATTAAGGAGTTGTACCTTCCATCATCAGCTCAGCAAGAGATGATGACTACCAGACGCAAATACCTGAATAACCTTATGAAAAAAACATTACTAGTGCTTCTAACATTTGAGGGTTTCCCGCGATTTCCCTGGGATCCCATCATCAGAACCCGACATGGTGACAATGGGGCCACCTCAGGAGTATGCTCTTTCAAATAAACATAATTCCGAGAATCGGTCCACATTTGCCGGAGATAGGTATCGGTGGGCATACCTACATAAAAAAATGCATAGGTACAGTGAAACATAGAACCTCCTCCTTTTTTGGAAGTCGGTTAATAGCACTGCTGATTTCGCACCTCGCATCTGCATCTGCTAATCCCCAAGAATAGCGCCTCTCTTTTATCCGTTTAAAATTTTATACTAAAATGGTTGTAAAATGTGAATAAGTTACGTTGACCCACCTTAACCTCCCTAACGTAAATTTATCGCTGATGTAGGTATACTTATTACCTATATAAATATATAGAAGGTAGTAAGAATCACCTTGACTTACCTTGAGATTTGGGTAACACACATAATACACATATTAGCGTTTGCATTTAGAATTAGAACTAGCTGTGCCGGCGGCTTCGCCCGCGTGTAATTCGTAATTATCATCAGGAATATCAAGCCAATTTCCCTTATTTTACCCCCTCAGGCAGTAGACTTAAAAAAATAAGAAAGCCTATTTCCATCTTCGCGTATGCTTAGTTTTCTACATGCCACACTACATTTAGTATTTTGGCCGTAAAAAGTACAAATGGAAAGGATTACAGACTGTCAGATCGAGGTCAGATCCAATTGTCACTGCGGTTAATAACATCAACTATACTAAAAGCTATTTAGTTATGTAGGTACATATTGTAACTTAGAAAACAGACAAGATATATAATAACTACTTTAAATACTAATGTAAAATTAGAAGTTGGAAAGCTTATTCGTACAACAATTCTAAATCTTCCGATAACTGCAATATGAAACTATGAAATTAGGAGGACTATTTCGAAGCTCGGAATTAGGAGTTAAATGATCGCATTGTGTCGTTCTTCTCACTCTAGTTAAGCAATATTTTCAGAAGTGGGATGGTATGATGATTGATCTTCGTCGAACATCGAAGTACCCGTTTAGCTCTCGCGCATTATACTGACGTCATAAGTAAAACACGTTTTGTTACCGCGCAAATCTGCTAATATAATTACGGAGGAGTTATGACAACATCAGAGCTACCTATAAGGAGGATGTCAAAACTGGGGGCTATTAATGACCCACTAATTATACTATCTATTGCTTCAGAACGAGTTGTATCAGGTTTTCAGAAATCGGAAAATCACCAGCGCATTTCTTAATTCCTGCGCGGTGATTAGTGGATTTTCATATAAATTATTATTTTGTAGGACTAGGTACTATAGCTGTGCCCGCGGCTCCGCACGCGTGGAAATCGGTCTGTGTCAGTAAACGACTAATTGCGCGCATTCAGTGGCTTTCAGACACCAACCAACTGTCTGAATTCCACCAAGAGGTGCGCAAGCTTGTAGGTACAGTCAGTCGTGGTAGTGTACCGCTAAGAACTGAGGATGGCTCTAAGCTACTTACCAGCAAACCTGATGTTCTTAGCAGGTGGGGAGAGCACTTTAAGAACCTACTTAACGTGGACCGTGCTGCAGATATGCAGTATATCCGCGATTTACCAACACTCCCTGCCCACAGTGCACTTGATGAGCCTCTGACTATCAATGAGGTGATTGCTGCCATACAGCAGCAAAATAATAAAAAAACGGTAGGCGTCGATAATCTCCCCGGGGAATTACTCAATTATGGAGGGGAACGGTTGCATAGGATAATCTGGAAGCTTTTTGAACAGATGTGGGTGGAGGAACGAAGTCCCAGTGAGTTCCGAGTATCACGCATTTGTTCTTTATACAAGAACAAAGGTGATCGATTCGACTGCAACTCGTATCGGGGCATCTCCCTCTTAACTTCGCCGGGCAAGGTTTTTGCGCGCATTTTACTAAACCGTCTGTTATCACTGTCAGAAAACATCGTATCGGAGACGCAATTCGGCTTTCGCCCTGAGCGAGGCACCTGTGAGGCCATCTTCTCTATCCGCCAGCTTCAGGAGAAGAGTAGAGAGCAAGGACAACCACTGTTCCTCTGCTTCGTTGACCTGGAGAAAGCCTTTGACAGTGAGCCTCGCGAGGCTTTGTGGCTGGTGCTAGCGAAACTGGGTTGCACAGCTAAGTTTGTAAGGCTTATACGACTCCTGCATGATGACATGCAATGCTGTGTCAGCGTAAAGGGTAAAGAATCAGATTACTTTAATGTCAATTGTGGCGTTAAACAAGGTTGCGTACTAGCGCCCACACTTTTCGCCCTTTACTTTGCAGTTGTAGTCAGAGATGCCCTGCAGGATTTGGCTGATGGCATCCGCATTCGCTTTCGTACTGACGGCAGTGTTTTTAATTTGGCTCGGCTGAGGGCACGCACAAAGGTATCTCATGCTACCGTCAGTCCGTCACGGAGATAATGTACGCAGATGATCTTTGTTTTGTGGCGGATTCCCCAGATGGCCTACAAACGCTTGTCGAGTCTCAACAAGTCATGTCAACGTTTTGGCCTTAAAATAAGTAAGTGTGAAAAAGACAGAGGTAATGGGGTCTGATCCACTAATGCCAATAGACATCAAACTCGGGGATGACTCACTTAAAAAGCGGGTAGACCGCTTCAGGTATCTGGAGAGCACAGTAATGTCTCAGTGTCACCTTGATGATGAAATTAATAGCAGAATTGGAGCGGCTGCTGCTGCCTTCGGGAAGCTTCTTCGTCAAGGTGTTCCGTTCACACGACTTAAAGCTCCCAACCAAGATCTCTGCCCAATCTTCTTCAATCTTTGACATGTAATTGAATAATTATCAATAAATGAGTTTATGAGTTTATCTTCTGTATGCCTCCGAAACTTGGTGCCTTTATCGTAAGCATATTCGCACTTTAGATAGGTTTCACTTGAAATGCCTGCGTGACATTATGAACATCTCTTGGTCGAACCGTGTCAGAAACACGGTGGTTCTGCGGCGCGCTAATGTCAGCGGTATCGAAGCCTATCTAATGCGGCGACAGCTACGACGATGGTGTGGTCATGTCTCCCGAATGTCCGATAATAAAATCGCAAAGCGCATCTTTTACTCGGAACTGCAGGACGGCAAGCGGAAACAGGGCGGCCAATTCCTGCGATATTAAGATGCACTGAAGCGCCATATGCGGAAAGGTGACATTGACTCATCGCATTGGGAGAACTAGGCACAAGATTGGCCTAAGTGGAGGCAAACAGTGGCGGTAAGCGTGCAAGCCTTCGAAGAGAAAAGAAGGAGTGAGCTCGACCCTAAGCGCGAGGAGCTCAAGGCCCGACCAACAGAGGCCATCCACTATAATTTTGTCGGTGGGGTGCTGACATGCAGCGTATGTGGTCGCACATTTGCTGCGAAAATTGGCTAAGTCAGCCACCTGAGAGCTCATGAGCGACGCTTTCATTAGCCAGCGTTCAGTCGTCGTGGCCGAAATCGGCCGGATGCAATGATGATGAATTGACCCCTACTTTCTCTCACTCTCTCCTGGCGGCGCCACTTGAAGTAAAGTGAATACGATAGATATAGATATGACTGTTGTCCAGATTAAATATTTTACAATTACCACTAAATAAAACTACACTCCAAAATCAATAGTTTTTTCGCCCGTATTAATAGTTTTGACGTGATTTAAACGACATTGAGTAGTAGGCGTATACATATCGGACGATACACATTTTTTTGTTTTTTTACGTCCTTGACATGTTATTCGATAGTCTTAGCTCATTTCAAAAGTTTGCACCTCCTTTCTAAGTACGTCTATATGATACAGGTGCAAACTTAACTCAATCGAGTGTAGCTTATATTATGGCCGGGGATTTTCTCGACATATTAGTCAAGTTTGCATCAAAATTTGTTCAGCCGTTTTCATGCGATGATTGCGCGGTCAAATATAAATATATCGGACAACCTCACACAAATCATTCAAATCAATCTAGTCCCACAGTAAGCTCTAGTAGGCTTGTGTTATGGACACTAGTAGGGTTTGCAATATTCGTCCATACGAAATACTTCAATTCCTATTATTCGAATTTTTCGAATAATACGAATATTTATGAAAATAAATCAATATAATGGTTACGATTCGTATATTGTAAAATACGTAACGTATAATTAAAATCATTTAAAATTTATACATTACTACATTACTATTTAAAAAATTGGGCAAGTGCGAGTCGGACTCGCACACTGAGGGTTCCGTACAAACACTTTTCATCCTAAAGTGGTTAAGTTAAGTTTGCACCTGGTATGTATAGCGCCCCATACAAATGAGGTGCAAAGTTAACGCAACCAACCCGTTTGTTGTATGGGAGCCCCCCTTAAATTTTTATTTTATTTTATTTTTAGTATTTGTTGTTATAGCGGCAATAGAAATACATCATCTGTGAAAATTTCAACTGTCTAGCTATCACCGTTCTTGAGATACAGCCTGGTGACAGACGGACGGACGGACGGACGGACGGACAGCGAAGTCTCAGTAGTAGGGTCCCGTTTTTACCCTTTGGGTACGGAACCCTTAAAACCAACTTTTATGTTATTGGCTTAAAATCAAAGAATATTTCTTTGAATTTTCAACAATGGCATTTTTGAGATATAATAAACGATTACAAAATAAATCACAGTACAGTTACAATACAATCTCACTTTTTGTTACAAGTTAACATAATTTAAACAAATTAATAAAGAGCAAACTCTTTTCGTGTCTATACACAAAAATCTATCAGTTCTGATGTCCACCCAGACGTATCCATCGACGGCGACATCCTGACAATCTGGTTAAAGAAACTCTTCATTCAATTGATTATTGTTACGAGCATGCTGTGCGCGAGCGTGGCTTGCAAATCCAAATTTGGTTTTGGAAGTCCGACAGCATGAGATACAATACAACAAACCTGGCCAGATGATTTGTACGTGTAGTTGTACGAGGGCTTGGGCCGAGTCTTTCGGTGCTGACGATTGGCGTCCAGGTCTTGAAGGCGAGCGCGTTCAATTTTTTTCAAACCTTCACTGACAGCAGCTCTCTAGTCAGATCTCTTGAGTTGCATTGCAAGCTCCTCCCACGAGTCGCATGATATGCCGGTGGCCGTTAAGTGGCCCTTTAAGACATCCTGTAGCGCAGATATTGCCCACCAGCATTGCGTTTGCCACAGGTAAGCTCAGAGTAAAAAACTACTTTAGGTAACCTTGATGGTGCCATACATACAAAGTTTTAACGACTTAATTCTTAGTGTATGATTTGAATAATTAGATAATTTTGGTTTTATTTTTGTATGTTATTATATCAATTTCAAACACAACTCATGTTGTTATCGAATAAAGAATAAAGTGTCCACACCAACGGGTGACCTGCTATGTACTCTATACCCGATCTCTCTCGGCCGCCTGGATTGACTATAAGAAGGCCTATGATTCGGTGCCTCATTCATGGCTGGAGAGGGTCATAGAGCTGTATAAAATCGATACAGCTCTAAGATCCCTCTTAGGCGCGTGTATGAGGCAGTGGAACACAGTCCTTCGTCAACCAGGTGGCGGAGATAACCCCCTTGGCCCGCAGGACTTGATAAGGATTGAGAGGGGTATTTTCCAGGGTGACAGTTTGAGTCCTCTGTGGTTCTGCCTAGCCCTGAATCCGCTCAGCACTCTGCTGAAGGATTCAGGACTAGGTTGCCGGCTTCGAAGAGGTGAGGTCATTTCTCATCTTCTGTACATGGATGATCTTAAGCTGTATGCACCAAAACGCCAGGATCTGGTGGAACTGCTGGAAGTAACAGAAACCTTCAGTAGCGCCATCAAAATGGAGTTTGGTGTAGACAAGTGTGCGGTCATGCATGTACAGCGAGGGAAAGTCGTAAATTCCGCGAACTTACAACTTTCTGAGACAAATGTCCCTCAGGTCTATCTCCGAAGCTGAAACCTACAAGTACCTTGCGGACGGAGACATTAAGCAGGCGTTGAAGGAGATAGGTAGGAAGGAGAGAAGGCTGAGAAGGACAAACTCAGCAAGTACCTTGACTTGGCTCACGAGGTGACCGCCATGTGGGATGTTGACGCGGCGATCATTGTCCCGATAGTCGTTTCGGCGAACGGTCTTATAGCGAAGAGTCTCGACAAACATCTTAGAGACTCTCGCTAGATGGCTGGATCAAGGGCCAAATACAGAAGGCGGTACTCCTGGATCGTCATGAGATTCCTCTCTCTGCAGCCCTAACCACCGGTATCCTGGGCCCTGCCCTGCCCCGCTGCCGGCGGCACCCTAGGTTAGGTTTTTTTAATGTATTTATATTTTGTAATTACTTTATTGTATTTTACTTTTTATATAAATTTATTGTTAAAAACCTAGCCTAAGACGATAGAAAGGGCCGTGCGAAGTTTCTTTGCTGGCAGAACTGAAGTCTCATAGTTCATAATATATCTGCTTGGTTTGTTTCATCGTCGTATATATTTACGTATGTATCTATTTATATATATGTATATTATCTATTATAAGTATGTAGTATGTACCTAGTATGAGTATTTTAATTATATGTAAGTATGTTGTTTGCTGCACCGCCTACAATTTCTCTGCTTCGCCCTAAGGTTGACTGGTAAAGAATGCCTCATGGCATTAAGTCCGCCTTTTGTACGCTAAGTTTTTCTTTTGTGCAATAAAGTTTAAATAAATAAAGATAAATAAAGGAGATAATAATTATAATAAAGCTTTATTTCATTCCATACATAATAAATATTATTCAACATAATCAATTAAATTAACCTAATAAATGCATTTTCCCTTTTAATTTATTATCAAAAAAGTAATTACATATAAATATTTCAGCAATAATAATAATATCAATCAAATAGTTTCATTAAAAAAATATGAGTAATTAAAATTTCATGCATTAAATTACGATTGGTATAATAAATAACATAATATTGTTACGAGCGTGGGGTTCGTATTTGATAGAAAAGCGCAAATTAATCCACAAATGAAAACACACACTTTATTACCAAAATTACGTACTTACAATTTACACGAACTGTACTTAAAATTCACTAATTAACACAAACACACTATTACACAAATTACGCACTCACTGTTCACGCGGACTTTACTTAAAGCGCACTAATCACAAAAGTCTTTCTCTCCGACTATCCTTTTACTCGCACTGTATCGCAGTTAAAATGTAACTAACTCGCGCCGGCTGCTTGCGCCTTTTATATCCCGCGGGGCACACTCCAGATGCATAGTCCACACATAGCGCGAATATTCCAGTAAGGTCCGGCTCGAGCGTCGGGAAAGTTCTAGGCTATAGACGTCTCTATATCGTGCACTCGGAAGGGAGTGACAGATCCCTTCTCGAATGTTCCGAGTATAGCTATCTCTCTCTAGTAGTTCTATCTCTGTCACACACTTCTCGAATGTTCCGAGTATAGCTATCTCTTTCTAGTAGTGCTATCTCTGTCACTCCTACCGGATATTTCGCCATATAACGATTTGTGCTTCAGAGGCCCATAAGGGGTCCTGAAAACGCCTGAAAACGGGTTTTCAGGTTATGGCGTCATCTGATAGAGGGTGCCCTGAAACGGACTGAAAACATGTTTCAGGCGCCTGAAAACGACGACAACTTGGATGAAATTTCGATCTTTAGATATGTGATAGAGCAACTTCTGAAACGGCCTGAAATGACTTTTCAGCCTGCTGAAAACGCCTCTAAAGCACTGAAATGACGTTCAAAGTTTTTGGCCTAACCTACCGGCGGCGTAACAATATTAATTCAAATGATGTGATTGCATTAAGATAATATTGATAAGTCTGTGATTTTAGTATGGACCCCTTCTGGGTAAAAGCCTCCTCCAAAGAATTCCAAGTGTCTCAGTCCTTGGCAACATCGATCCAATTGTGACCCACCACTCTCTTTATTCCATTATTCCATCTAGAAGATGGTCTTCCTTGTCTTCGTGTGCCGGTTGGGCCTTTCCATTGCGTGACTCTACATGTCCGTCCAAGTGTCCACCTGTCATCGGTATAGCGAGCCACGTGCCCAGCCCATTTCCATTTCAGACTCTGAGCGAATTGTAGAGCGTCAATTACTTTTGTTTTATTCCGTATAAGGAGCAGGACGCTCCTGCTGTTTATTTTGTCTTTAATCTTAATTCCTAATGAACTTCTTTCCATTGCTCTTTGAGTACATTGGATCTTATTTTTTAGGGTTCCGTAGTCAACTAGGAACCCTTATAGTTTCGCCATGTCCGTCTGTCCGTCTGTCCGTCCGTCCGCGGCCTAGCTCCGTGATCATTAGTACTAGAAAGCTGAAATTTGGTATGAGTGTGTATATGTATCACGCCGACAAAACGGTAAAATAAAAACTATAAAAAAATATTTTTTCGGGTACCTCTCGAACACCTAAAGTGGGGGCGATTTTTTTTTTTCGTTTCAACACTAGTGTGTGGGGTATCGTTGAATAGGTCTTTTACAAATAATAGGGGTCTCCAAACATTATTTTTTGATAAGGTCAGCAGTTTAGTAAATATTCGCTCCGAAAATAAAAAAAAAGTGTCCCCCCCCCTCTAACTTTTCAACCACGAATCAAAAAATTATGGAAAAATTCATGAAAATGAGGCCTTATAAGTACTTTCAATGAAAACTATATCGAACAAAATCGGTCAAGCCGTTTTTGAGTTATCGCAAAATTTCATAATTTTCTTAAAAGGACGTGAGTTGACTTCCAGAAGGTAATAAGTAACTACGGTTACTTTGGCGTTTACGACCTTTTTATAGAGCTTGAAATCTTTCTGGCATCTTAAGTCTATTGTGAAGGATGAGAAACTACGGAACCCTACACTGAGCGTGGCCCGACATGCTCTTGGCCGGTTTTTTTTATTTTTGAGTCAAATGTCCACGTTTGACAGCCGTACGGTAAAGATGGTAAAATTTTAGTGTCCATGACTATTTTCTTCAACTCTATATTCATATCCGGTGATTTCATGATTTCCTTTTGCGCCCAGTATTTTTTCCATGTAATATATAGCTACTCTTCTTTCCAATTCTTCAAGGTTTCTACCAGTTTTAAAGGATATTTGCTTACCCAGATAGACGTACTCCTGCACATATTCTAGTACTTCATTACCAACGTATATAGCATCTTCTTGGAAATTTGTCATTAGCTTTGTTTTGTCTGTGTTTAGTTCGAGTCCCACAGCTCTGCTAGCTAAGACTAATTCATTCATTTGACCATATTACTTAACTCTGACGAGGTTTCGGAGAATATAACAATGTCATCCGCAAACCGTAGCTGGCTTAGGAAGTTGCCATTTATATTTATGCCTTTTTCTGACCATTTTAAATCTTTTATTATATTTTGTAGGACTGCAATAAATAATTTAGGTGATAACGGATCACCTTGTCTTACTCCTTTTTGAATTTGTATGCTACTTCCCAACCTGTCTAGTCTAATTTTGCTCGTGCTGTCCTGATATATGTTCTTAATAATATTTATGTATTTATTTGGTATTTTTTGTTCACTTAGAGTCTAGGCTGGGGAAAGGTGCTCTGGAACTGCGAACTGGTGGAAATCTGGGACGCCTCGCCAGCCTTACAGCATATGCCTGTAATATTAATAAATAAAGAAGTGCTTGCAGTACTGTACTGCACTTTAAAGTAATAATTGGCAGCCGTTACTGGGTAGGCACTTTATTACACTAATACGGGAAGGCGAGGCAGATCAGTGGGTATCCTCTCAGGTTCGTGTCCCTACCCTATAAGTATAACCGTCGTTACTTAACATCTCAGCCGGAAGACTGCTGAGAAACTGCCCGCATCCAGCGGCTTCCCACTTTGGTACCGTTGCCACTAGCAATTTTCGCTCCAGGGCAGGAATCGGCTCTACGAGCGACGAGCGATGTGCCTAATATAAGAATTGCGGCAATGTGGGATCTTGAAGCTAAGGTTCTGTCGGAGGTTTAGGCGGATACTTGCGGCACGGGAAGGGCGGAATTGGCCTCATCCTCGGGAGGTTCGACAGTGGCGAGAGGAGGCCCGCAATGGCCTCTATCAGGCACGTTCTGAGAGGCTTGAGGTCCCGGGAGCTAGTTGGGAGCTGGTGAACGTAGACACGGTGCTCCTATTTTCCGCCTCACACAGATAATTAATTTTAATTTTTTCTGGTAATTTCTGCACCCGTACCTATTACAGTCTGCGCGCTGACTGCGCCCTATTTATGGCTCTGTTCCGGGATCACGAAAGCTACAAGGTGTCGGCGGGGCTAGCATATCTTGCCGCGACTTCGCTTGTCGCGCGACTCATTGTCACTGTCATGCTCGAACGGAATTGAAAAGTGACACATAGTATCTCGCGCGACAAAGCTTTGCTAATAGAGTTGCATTTGTTGAACACCTGATGAAGTGATGATGATCCTGGTTGATGACTTATTTTTCTTTACTTACATACTTTTTCAGCTGAGTTTGCGATCCTTGACTTGAATTTGCAAAAGCCCGTCCAAGTTTTACACTATGGTTTACGATATTGATATAGGACGAATTCAGTTGTGGTTGTGGTTTGCGATGATGACGTAAGAAGTTACGTCCGGCTCATGCACTAAGTACGGTTAGGTATTTAGATACATATCAAACTGGCGCAACGGATAATTTGGGTTATCCTAAATGTTTTCCTCAATTTATAAAATATTTTAGGATATGTATCCTAAGAGCGAAAGTGCGTTGTTGTGTTATCCTTATTTTACGCTGCAATGAATTGATGAGTTGATGATGATGACACATGATAAAATACATATACCTAGGTACACCGAAGAGTTGCATACAATAACTCTTTTTTTCTCTCCGGACAAATAATTATACCTACGCATCCCGGTTAGGGCTGCCACTGTCACCTTTTGTGTGAACAAAACAAAACTGTTGTGTGAACCTGGGAACGTGTCATGTAGTGACTTTCTCGCCGCCCGGACGCATCGATGCTAAACCCGTAGCCCGGATACCTAAGTAGGTACCTACTTTTCATGCCCGTAGATTCCAGGTCAAACGCGGAGATGTGGCAGCAGCAGCCCTAATCCCGATTGGTAAGCAAAATTAAAAACTTGTGGTAAGTACATTTGACGAGTAATAGAAACTGTTTAGGTACTGGAATTCTTTTCAAGAAATGTAAATGCTTATTTAGGTACATAATAACATTATATTACATTTATTACATAGGTAATGTAAGAGTAAACATGTTTATACTTTTTGTAGGAACTTGTGTAGTATGTGATTGAGAATTGAGATGTACTTAGGTACCTAAACAAAAGTCTCACGATCTGAAAATCTGAATACTAAATACTTACGTCTTACGTTTATACGTTATATAGGTACTATACGAATACGTGTGTGGATTTTTTTGTGTCATAAAAGATGGTATACGACCACGAAATGACGTACCATGCATTTTGATTTTGACTTAGATAGGCTAATATAATAGATAAGGTTATGCTTTCATTTTAATTGCGGAAATGTGCGCGGTCGGAAAAACGCTTTTTCATGCCATTCAAAGCCGCGGAAAAATCCATAACAATTCGTCGCTTAACAGGTTCTCGGTGAAATTGACAATTTAATTTAAGGCATTCAGATAAGTAACTAGTGAGACGATAGAGGTCATGGGCTCGGTCAAAAGCTCTCGACTTTGGTAAGCGATATCGCATGGCAAGCATGATGTCTGCCCCGCGAGCACGCCGGGCAGGTCTACGGGCGGGCCAGCTGATCGCCGCGTGCCGATCACGGTGCGTGACGCGCGCGGGCCGCGGGCGGGGCACGGGGCGCGCGCCACGCCATTGGCCGCATGCACGTGGCCTGATCTCGCACCATGGCAACGCGCGCCCCGCGCCCGCGCCGCCGCCTGCCAGACACCGCGACGCGTTTGCCGTAGGGAGCCGCTTGCATCGCTCCGCTAGTCCATCCCGCACGCTCGCGACGAGCGCTAGCCTGATTACCTCAGCCGCGGTCGATAACGTTCGGAGGCTCCGTTGTGTGAATCGCCTGTCAGTTCGCAGTCCTGTTGACATTGACTACCGGGCCTAAACTTCAAAATATTTGCAATTTTGAGTCTTACCGAATACTAAACAAGTGAGTGGGTTCATTTTGTTTTGCTTTTCAAATAATACTCGTTACACATATTGTTATACATTTGCACGAACAAAACTGTGGTAAGGCGCGTCGTAGCTACTTAATGGTATACCGCAAGCTTGAGAAGAGGAAGTCGCGATCAATCGCACCGACAGGTTCAAGGCCACGGTGGTCACAATCAGTTTTCTCATATTAACCATCATTTATTTTTGTTTTAAAACTCCTATATGTTTTAGACAGACATCCATAGATCGAGCGATAATAGAGCCTGAGCTCATTGTTTACATTCATTACTCTGGTGTGAAACTGAGATTGGAACCGGTGTTTATTATGTTATTTCCTCCTGCAATGTTCGAATATTTGTCAGATGTATTCAGCGCCCAGCTGATTCATGGTTTCGACTGAAACCTATTAAGTACGAATAACGTGTTAGTGTTATTGTTATTGACCTTTTGAGGGCTCTACGAACCCTTTCTGTACCTAACAACTCTAACAAGTTACCTATTAGGTACCAATTAGTGTACTATAGTATACTTCGGTACTTGTTTGTTTTTTCACGTTTCAACTAAGTAATACACTCTAATCTATGCAACTAACTTCAAAAATGATAACTATTATGTAAGTACATTTAATTCAAATAGTATGTATTTGTAATGTGTGCTCCGATTGTTTTGGTACTATTAGGGCTGCTATCCGTCCAGGCTTCACCGGATTTGTCCTAGTTTGCAGGCCGTCCGGGGCCCGTCCGGTGGGGTTTTCCCCGGACACTTTTTATGTGAATAAACAATAAAGCGATTGTTTTTTAATAATACTATTTACGGACACGTCAGGGAAATAATACAATTTACGCCAAATGTCCGGGTTTTTTTTTTAATGTTTGTCCGGGTTCGGCGTATTTAGAGATGGCAGCCCTAGGTACCTACTATCATGGTGGATTAGTAAGCACATAGAATAGATAACAATTTCACCGAGAAGAAAATAGGCGTCAATTGTAATTTCTTTTTAGAACGTTGTTATCTTTTATTACGGAAAATTAGGTCAATCCTCGAATGAGTAGGTGTTCCCATTATTCTGAAAGAAACTGCATGACATTCTAATGAATTTGGTAAGTACCTACTAGTTCCGAGAAATAGCGCCGAATACAAATGACAAGACAACAAATATTTGATTTTTAACCCCCGACGAAAAAAGAGGGGTGTTATAAGTTTAACATGTGTATCTGTGTATCTGTGTGTCTGTCTGTGGCATCGTAGCGCCCAAGCGGATGGACCAATTTAAGTGCGGTTTTTTTTTAATCGAAAGAATTTTCCGTCGAGATGGTTCTTAGCTTTGTTTGGTGGAAATAGGACCAATATTTTCCAAGATATTCAGCTTTCATTGGAACAAGTGACAAGATCTCAGCCAATATTGAAGCTAAGGATTTCAAATTTTGGTTAAATGTTAAGTATTATTGGCATTTTCTATATCACTTACTAAATGAAGGTCTCATGATGACCAGGTAGTTGTAAATGGATGTAAGCCATTATTGAAGCTAGGGATTCCAAATTTTGGTTAAATGTTAAGTATTATTAGCATTTTCTATGTCACTTACTAAATGAAGGTCTCATGATGACCAGTTAGTTGTTAATGGATCTCAGCCAATATTGAAGCTAAGGATTCAAAATTTTTGTTAAATGTTAAGTATTATTAGCATTTTCTATATCACTTACTAAATGAAGGTCTCAGGATGACCAGCTAGTTGTAAATGGATCTAAGCCAATATTGAAGCTAGGGATTCCAAATTTTGGTTAAATGTTAAGTATTATTAGCATTTTCTATGTCATTTACTAAATGAAGGTCTCATGATGACCAGTTAGTTGTTAATGGATCTCAGCCAATATTGAAGCTAAGGATTCCAAATTTTGGTTAAATGTTAAGCATTATTAGCATTTTCTATATCATTTACTAAATGAAGGTCTCATGATGACCAGTTAGTTGTTAATGGATCTCAGCCAATATTGAAGCTAAGGATTCCAAATTTTGGTGAAATGTTAAGCATTATTAGCATTTTCTATATCACTTACTAAATGAAAGTCTCATGATGACTAGGTAGTTGTTAATGGATCTCAGCCAATATTGAAGCTAAGGATTCCAAATTTTATTATTAGCATTTTCTTTATCGCTCTCTGAATGAAGATCTCATGATAACCATCTAATTGTGAATGGATCTAAGCCAAGCATTTCAAATATTGGTTAAAAGTAAAGTTTTATTAGCGTATTCAACAATTTAATACAATTTTTACAGTACAATAATTTGCTACCTTGGAGCTGAAGATGGTTAGAACTCCTAAGCAGCACAAGATAAAACCATGGTGTTTAGGCTCGTCTGATTGTTCTTGATGAGCAATTATCGCTTGTGTACGAAAGTACAGTCGATAATAAAACTGAGTCTCAGAAAAACGTTTTTGACAAAAAAACATATTATAATTTCTGTCACAGTACTGGGTCACTGTTTCTAAGTTTCGCAATTCTGCTAAAGCTGAATTGTCATTAGGACTATTGAACAGGTTCCTTTGATTGACCCTGCGAGATTTTAACGCGACTAAAGGACACGTAAGCTTTAGCAAAAGTATGTACTCTTGCCTAAGTGAATAACAGCTTTTTAGGATTATGTGGTCAACAAGGAAACCTTATAGTTTCACCATGTCTGTCCGTCCATCTGTACGTCTGTCAACAGCTTAGCCCAGAGACAAAGTGGTAGAATAAATGTTAAAATACTTTTTTGTGTACCTTCACTACACGTAAAATAAGTAGGGATGTAATTTTTTTATCAGAATATCCCATGGTGTAGGGTGATTAGGTATTTCAAAACTAAGTCAAGTTACCTAGCATCAACTGCAATTATTATGGAGCTAAGTAAGCCACCCATAAATACTATTTGTATTTCTATGTAAAATACTATTTGGATCCTGTAGAATAGAAACTTGGTTTTGTTTTAGGCCATAGTAGCAGGTTCTTTCGACTCATCCAGTGCATTTAAAGTATATATTTTGATTGTCTTGGCTTATAACTTCGCCTTTTTGTTATTATAAGCATTAATTAGTTTGACTGTAACTATTTTTTCCAAGAATGTTGCTTAAGGCTATTGCAATTAAAATATATCCTAATTTCAATCTTAGAGAAGACGGCATTCGTTACCACTGGCTTGGGATCCTGTTGTACCTACCTACATATAGTCAAGGATCAAGCTCAACGAAAGAATGGAAACCCTGGACCTTAAACGGTATAAAACAAAAATAGTGTTCAAAGAAGAAAATTCCGGGGCGAAACTTCTGTTTGTTTAAAAAATATGAAATAAAAATAAAATTAAAAATTTGAAAAACCCCCGACATGACCACCTGTAAAAAGAAAGAAATAAAATGTACGAAATTTGCCTTTAAAATGATCAGTAGAAAAAGAATCCAAGCTTCGTTGCGTCGGGGGACCGCTAAGTAAATGAAATGCAATGTACTGAAAATCGTAAGTGGGAAGCCCAAATGCATAGGTGGACCTAGTTGCAATTTTGCTTTGATAAATATATTTCTTTTCATTTAGGTACTTAGCGGTCCCCCAAACGCAACGAAGCTTGGATTCTTTTTCTACTGATCATTTTAAAGGCAAATTTCGTACATTTTATTTCTTTCTTTTTACAGGTGGTCATGTCGGGGGTTTTTCAAATTTTTAATTTTATTTTTTAATTTATAATAATCCTTTTTATCGGAATAGTTTTTTTTTTCTCTAAATGTTGCGTCTATGGAATACGTAAATACTCATAAACAAAACATGTAAGTCCCCGGGACAAAGTACTGTAATGCCCAATAAGAGTGTAATGTTTTTGAATTTGGAAATCTTAAAATATTTTGAATTCTTCTTTAAACAGTTTTTATAATTAGGCAAGTAAGTTGTTATATAACAACTTAACAAGTAGGTACATCTGTAGCTCCTGTAGCTCACAACATAATAAACGAAATACTTTATTTATTTTATCAACTTGTACCTATTAGGGTGTGATGCCTGTAATGTACCAAACAAAAAAAAATATAATGTTTAAATATATTCGAAAACTATTTATCGTCAGATCAGACACATTAAAATTAGGTACACCCGCAGACCCGCACTGAAATTAACCCGATGCGCCATTTATCGGTTCTCAAGTTCTAGTCTCACACATCCGTGTCTTTCATTCATATTTCCTCTCGCTTGCACAAACGTTCCGTTTCCCTCATCATTGTTTATTTGTTACATTATGCTCACGGTGACAATTTTACTTATATAACCAGGTTAATTTTAATAACAATAGGCACCAGCTTTTTTATTTTCTTTGTAATATTTTTTTAGGCTGAACTGTATTAAATAATTTGGCCACTTTCTGAAATGGTGGGTGGTACTGGTGGTTCATATTCCAAACAAACCACAGTTAATAACCATCTTCCAAAAGATTGTTTAAATACCTGCACTTCTTTAACAAAATCTCCGTGATTTCTTTTTTTTTTTGTGTGAAAATAAGGAGTCCTATTTTTATCTGGGGGTGCGCCGGTGCGGTGACGTGAATAAATGGAGGCGGAATGGCCGGGTAATAATCATGTCACACACATCAACAACACACCAGTTTATTCAATACTGTTTATACCGGCACTACCTTTTACTCAAAGAATTAAATTTTTTTGGTCCTTCGAGCCGGATTTTGTTATAGATTTTTCGCACAAATCATTGACATTTCAAAGAATCAAAACAAATCATAATTGACCCTGACATCCTTGTTTATTACATAATTCAGGTTAATTAATTCATACAGTCGAGTTCATTTACATCTACACACGAGAACAAAAATATCTGAACACGACCATAATTGTCAGGAGCATAAAATCGTGTTCAGATATTTTTGCTCTCGTAAGTGTGTAGATGTAAATGAACTCGACTGTACAAAGACAACTCCTTCAATATATACCTAACATTAAACTAATTTACTTCCAGTTCCATCTAATCTCTACACTTGGATAAATGCCTCACCTTTTAGAGATATTTTATTAGCTATAATGAATGTGATGGTTGACTGGTAGAGAATGCCTTAAGGTATTGAGTCCGCCATTTGTACTTATTTTTTGTATTGTGCAACGAAGTTTAAATAAATAAATAACTATAGAGTTATGATGCAGTAATATAATAAAGCATAATAATGAATATTTTATCTTTATATGCTAAAAATAAAATAAGATAAGTGAATAAATAGTTTGTTTTAAATATAAATCTGTATTCTTACTATATTGCAAGAAATAAACGGCTTTATTATTATTATTATGATTATGAGAGATGTATGGCAAAAAGAAAAACATGGCATCCCGATTCCTGTTAAGACACAAGGTGAACTGAGTTATTATGATCGTCATTAGTACTAAAGAAATATTTTTTTATCCGATTTAGACTCGACTTTACTTACTATACAAACACAAACGCGATTAATATGTTATGGTTTGGGCGCTTTTCCTATTTGCGTTTTTTATTGGCTCTATTACGCGAGAGGCTTGTACGAGTACCTACCTGCTTTGTATCATGTGTTTGTTTTGACCAAGAGAGCACTCACAAAAAACGTAACGGTACTTGTAGTTTTACAGTGAGGATTCCTTTTTTTTTTTGCGTCCCGTTTTTATTATCGGTCATCTGATCTGCTACTTAAGATTTGCTGATATCCGTTAGATTCTAATGTTGCGGTCAGCATCAAATGTAAGTTACAATTTTACTACTGGCTAATGTCAAATTTAGTTCAAAAACCTTGCACGAATGATTCCTGATGACAACCGAGGCTTACACAGTCACGTTCCACTGGGCTGCTGTAGACAGTGCCGTATTTATACCCCTAGGCGCACAAGGCCCGAGCCCGGGGGCCCAGCCAGTCTAGGGGCCCCACTCCCAGAAGCAGGACTGGCACCATACTTATGTTCTTCTTATTTATCAAATATAAGATAAAAAGATAAAATAACATTTAATCAAATAGGATCACAAGTATTTCTTTTGCATCGTCAAAAGCTACCACAATCATTAAAAATTAAACTTCGTATTTAAATCATTGTCTAAATAAAACTTGCTTAAAATAATATTAAAATAACATTCATAATATTAGTATTATTAAAAATTTTACACATTCAATTATTGGTTTATTTTATACATGTACGTAGTTCTGCAGGTAGAATAATATCACTTAATACTACTACCTTAGGTACTATTTAATTTGCTGAAAACAGTTTCGAGATAGGGGAGGGGGGCCCAAATGTCAAGTGCTTAGGGGCCCTGGCCCTGTAAGTCCGGGCCTGGCTGTAGAGAAGTTCTCTTAGTCGTTCGTCCATGTTACCAAGACTATCAGTTTACGTTAAGTTTGCACTATGACGTCTATGACTGGTAACTATGACGTCGGATGCAAATGTGGTCTAAACCGGCTTGCACAAATCGAGATTTCGTTCTCGGCTGTTTCCTCCTCCAAAATTCAACGAATCTTTACGAAATTCTATGAACTAAATGAGAAGGAAATGTTCTGTGTCGGACCCGTTCGTTGTTTTCGGAAATGATTGTAGAATTTGTGTGCTTGCGGCGAAATTTTAGCCAGAAACAGACGCCTCATAAACAATTTTATAAAGCCTGACCAGAATATATGAGGATGCGCCATATTGCGGAATTTAACTGGAACTAATTTCTTACACTGGCAATGATTTTATGATGGTTTGTCAACAATGTCAAAGTAATTCGTCATGATTTCTTTAAAATATGAATATTTAAAATTATCCAAAGAAAATGTCATAAACTATTCAGTCGTGAACGTAAGATTATGAATAAAGTGTACACGTGTTTACTACACGAAAAACAGTCAGGAAAAGAGTGCATTCCATAAAATAATATGACGAGGTTAACATACTGGAACTGACAGGTATTTAAACTAATGTCGCTATAGTGGGTTGCGATTGGTTGCAAAATTGTTGCCATATAAATCTTATAAATACCGACCTCTTCACAATCCTCATATATTTCTGGTCAGGCTTTAAATAGGAAGCACAAAAATTTAAACGGTCCGACACAGATTATTCCCTTTCCATTCAGTTTCTACAATTTCGTAAAGATTGGTTAGGTTTTGTAGGAGGGCACAGACGCAAAGGAAACCTCGTTTGTATGGAAAAATTACCAGTGGTTAGACCCACGTTATGGATCCGAATGCTGGGGAATCAGATAATGCGAAGAGCAAAAAATGCATGCCCTGGAGATGAGGATGCTGCGATGGGCAGGTGGTGTCACGAGATTGGATAAAGTCCCCGATAAGCTTATCCGGGGGAGCTTTAAAGTGCCTAAAATACAATATAAGATGCAGGAAAACCGCCTGCACTGGTATGGACACGTAATGCGCAGAAACGAAGACCATATGACACGATGGCGTTTAGCCATAGAAGAGAGCAAAAGGGAATGACGTCATCCACCGACCTGGAGGCGAACTATTCAAAACGTTCTAATGACAATAGGCGTCACACCAGAAATGACACAAAATCGCCAAAAATGGCGTAGCACTATCAGCAGGGCTGACCACTAAAAGGGAACAAGCCAGGGAAGGGAATTGATTGATGTTCAAAACCCTCGCGGAAAGTCGATTCACTCTTGCCAAATTCAACGTTCAACTTTTCATTTACCTACGATGAGTAGGTACCTACGCAGCAATTAATTTGCAGTCATTAATTTAATGCTGTATGCCCGACGTCATTATCACGAAAGTCTATCAGTAAACTGAAGGTGACCTATGACGGAACTTGACCCACTGTTTATATTTTCCATACATCAATGTCCAATGAGATAATAATTGTCACATAACTAATACCTATAGAATAGTGGTTCTGTGAGCTGTAGACCTAGTGTTATTTTTATATGAGTGACCATATTAAAAAAATTGATAAAGAGTATCGACAACAATATTCTACATAATAGTTATTTGTTATGCAAGGCTGCAAAGTTGTTATTTGGCGCGAGTGTTGAAATTGAAAGCTGAGCGAGGACAGAGACACGAGAGCTAAATAATTTTGCAGCCATGCGGAACACGCAACTTTTCACCTCACTACAGCGAGGAAAATGCAAGATTCAAGAAAAACAATTAAAACATAAAAATAATCATATTTAATTTTGCCTTCTTTTTAACACATCAAATTAAAAACATAACACACTCAAATCCAAACCCAATAAATACGAGCGAAGCACACATATTAAAAATTAAAAGTAATATGGCCGTAATTTGTATAGTTATTTATTTTATTAGTATATTATTTTTATCGTAGTGTATATTTTATCGTTGACTTTTTCTTAGGCACTGTTATATTTTATTTGTATTTGAAACTACTTGACACATTCGTTGTGAATGTGGGAGAATGGCATTCTGGGAAGGATTAGTTGGCCACTCGGAAGTATTTTCCATAACATAACACTTGCTTTGGAAGTTATTGGACGATGGGATCCGAACAAGATTATTTCGGCTTTATCTTCTTTAAAAACGCCAATAGTTTCGGTAAATTACTTATTGTCTCCAAATATTTATAACAAATATTTAATGCAGGCTTTTAGCATTTAATAAATACTCAAAATTGGGCTTAACTTTCTTGTTTTCTATATTTCTATAAAGTAAGACAACAGTATGTATTCTCCACAGAACAAATTTACGTGAATTGTGAAAACTTCCAACTTTTTTATTATTTTTTTTCTCCGGTGCGTTCAGAAATTACACTCTTATGTTCCAACTTTTATAACAAATAAATATTAAAATTTGTGTTGTATTTAATATATTTACTAGTCAAAATATGAAAATGAAACTGAAATACTTACTATTAATATATATATATTATTACTAAAAATAAAAACTTAAAAATCTGTATAACCACAAACCAGGTTTCTGGACGTGATATTGTAGGTGTATTTTTTTTAAAAGAAGTATTCAAACGTACATATGATTTTAGCCGGCCTGACCAGATCGCCTTTATTAGCGTGCGTTGCACAGACCATAAGAATACTATAGACTGGGTATTGGGCGGGGCACGCGTAACCGAGCATATGCCCAAATACCCAAAGATATGTCAACGTGATGTCAACAGTCACTTAGTTACCGTACGAACGTGCTTGAGTAATTATGTGCCATAAAAATAGAAATATGCCGAATTGTGCCATTATAATCGTCACAGGCGAGATCTGCATACTCAAAAAGATACCTGATACCGTTTAATTTCACTGGAAAGTAATAAAATTCGGTATTTTGTAATATTTCGTAAAATATTGCAGTGCATTATGACAATTATACATTACTAGCTTGACATGGCAACTATTCACGCAACATCTTTAGGAGCACGCAATGTATACGTCCGTCTGACAATTTAGTGCGGGGGAACAAGTCTAAACCATAAATTGTCGATATTCTGTATGGAGGTTTTAATGTGAGCCGCTCGTGTTTCATACTAACTTGTCCATTTTAATAATATAATTTACACTTTATCACCTTGTTTTTTAGGGTTCCATACCTCTATCGGAAAAACGGAAATCTTATGGGATCACTTTGTTTTCCGTCCGTCCGTATCTCGAGAACGCGTGGAGGTATGGAGTTAAAATTAACACTATATGTATATACTAGCTTTTGCCCGCGACTACGTCCGCGTGGAACTTGGAAGTACGGAAGCAAGCTCGTACAACACGATAGATATCCACCTAATCACCTTAATTAATAAAAGGGATTACTATTAAAAGCGCCTAAGCAAATGTAAGAGCAATTGTGCTTTTGGTCTAATCATTACATTTCCTACAGGGTCAATATTTTTAGGGTTAATTTCCAGGATGAAAGCTATCCTATATCCTTCCTCGGATCTTAAACTATGGGTGGATATAGTAAGTATAGTATGGATTTGCCCGCGACTACGTCCACGTGGAACTTAGAAGTATGGTGGATGTGTAAGACCAGAATTTAAGTGATAAGGTCAATTAATTATTGGTAACTGCGAGATAGGTAGGTTTAAAGAAACATAAGTAAAACCCCTAGTAGTAACCTGTTTGAATAAATATTACATAGGTTTTTAAAATGTGTAACAGAGAAAAAACAAAGGTCTATTCGAACCGCCTCCATTTACATGTAAGTTTCTCACCTTAAAACTGCAGTAACATTCTTTGTCCTTCTCGGGGTCTATAACTACCTCCATATTAAATTTTATCTATACCGGGTCAGAAGTTTAGGCGTGAAAATGTAACAGAAAGACAGGCAGACAGAGAGTATTTCGTATTTGTTCCGTATTTATCAACAACCTCGTACAACACGATAGATAAATAAAAGGGATTATTAAAAGCGCCTAAGCAAATGTAAGAGCAATTGTGCTCTTGATCTAATAATTACATTACAATTTCTACAGGGTCATCAATGTCACTACTATACTGTTCACTCACTTTTCAATCTTTTTAGGGATAATTTCCAGGATGAAAACTATCCTATGTCCTTCCTCGGATCTTAAACTATCTCCATGCCAAATTTCATCAAAATCGATTCAGCGGTTTAAGCGTGAAGAGGTAACAGACAGACAGACACACTTTCGCATTTATAATATTATAGTATGGATACTCAGGTCTAGGGTCCCTTAAAGCTGTGAAAAAAAAAGAAAGCTTCTACGTTAACGTGAAAAAAGATACGGCCGTTTCTGTCGCCAAAAACGCACATTTCGTCACTCAAGGGAATCAAAGTGATAGAGTACTTCCCGATGACCTAGAACTATGAAATTTGGCAAGTACTACAAATACTTATAAAAATCTGAAATCGCCACATACTTACTACAAATACTAATAAAAATCTTGAAAAATATAGTCCTTTTTCAAACATCAAGTCCACCTTTTGTACGATACGTTTTCTTTTGTGCAATAAAGATTAATTAAATAAATAAATAGGTAAATCATATTTGGAGAACTTGGTTGCGTTAAGTTTGATTCAAATTCAAATTCGTTTATTGCAAGAACATAGTAATAAATTAGGTGATACCGGTATATACAGTGTTGCTTATGTTCTACCAAAAAGGCATACAAACAAAATAAAACAATATTAAAATACTTAATTGTTACATATTTCAATTTGTTACTTATGTCAAAAATTATGACTAAAACTCAGAATTTGCAGATTAAATTACATTAATTATTACATTATTTTTATAAGTATTTGCACCTCGTTTGTATGCGGCGCCATACATTTCAGATGCAAACTTAACTCAACCAGGCCAATTAAGATGGGATAAGTGAAATTTTGTACGGAACCCTCGGTGCGCGAGTCAGAATCGCACCTGGCCGGTTTTTTTTTTAATTTAGACAAGTAATTTTATTACAGCGAAATCAATAGCAGTGGGTGACTAAATCATTAGATTAAAACAGTATTATTGTTTTGCTAATCCACAATGTAATACGTGCTAGTCAGTTGACGACGAGGTTGGCGCAGTTTTAATGCATCTGCCTACTGAGCCGGCGGTCCTGGGTTCGAATCTCGGCAAGGGCAAATATTTGTGTGATGAACTCGAATATTTGTTCCTGGGCTATATATATTGTTTATATCGTCGTCTACTATTGGTTAGTATAAGGCCAGGTCGAGTTGTGTACGATTGTCCCTTAATTATTTTGTTTACATTTTATATGATGAAATAAATAAATCTACTCCGCTTATAATTTACCTACTACCTGTTCCAAATGTTGTAAGGTGATGTTTTTATTATTCATATATCACTATATGTAAAGTAAATATTCTGAACGATAGAAAAATTGAGATGGACGCTTCCATTTGATTTCGTCGCCAGAAATTAAAAGGTCTGATAATTTAATTTACGACGTTTACGACCATACAAAATAAATATTTTCAACATGCATTATACTTATTATAAGCCTATACATATTATTATTTTATCGATATCGACTATTTTGATTTGATCACGCCTTAACCTTTAGAATCATTAGATGCATACCGCTGGCAGAGCTTACATTACATTTTCTGGGTCGTTAAAATTAGACCCCGTGTTACAAGGATAGGGTTCAATTTTAAATGTTTTAAAATTGTAACATAAAACCTTGCGATATTTAGCCAGCGTTAATATCAAAAGTGACACTACTGAATTGACGGAAGTAGAAATCAATTTCTTGTCAATTCGAGGCTTTGTCTTACTGAATCACAAGGTCTCATTTGCCTTTTATTGTATTTCTATTTAAGTTATAATAAAAATAAAGACATTGTCTGATATGCATATAAGGACTAAAATTCTCGATACATTGATCGTAGTAGTGTATGACCACGTAATACGCACACATTAGCTCAGCCAATGTCAACTCACTTCTGTTTGTTGTAAAACCTTATTTTTATACGAATATAATTGTGTGCGTGTAAAAGTCGGCTACAGCGGTGCTAGAACAAACTGCGCTGAATGCCATCTCCATATACTCCGTGGTGCGTTGATTGGTTATTCGAAGAATATAAAAAAGTCACATGCACCACAGAGAATCAAAATCGTCGTGTTTGAAATTCAAATGACTTTTGCACGCAGATTTCGCCCTATAAACGGAGGTTTTCCGAGCGAGTGAGGTGAAAATATAATTAACGCACCTGCTCACATAATTTCACGAGAATCGATTGAGAAACTGCCGGAAATTTGGACATCAGGACATACGAAAGAATGGCCGAGATGAAACGAAGACGCTTCGCTCGCTCTGGCAATAAATAATCTGACAAATTCATACGTACGGCAAACAATTCGAACCCTGACTCTAAGTTGAAATCGACATGCTTAATATGATCTAACAACTTTGCGTCTAAAATCTGCAAACCGGTTGCCTGTCAACAACAAAAACAATGACGCGCGAACCGAAGCACGCGCACCGCGTGTGCTGTGCTTATTGTAGGTTTGTTGTAGGTATAGATATTTAAGGTAAATGTCCCAGTGTATGAACAAGCGCGTTCGCATCCTGAAATTTGACGTGTACGATGGGGGGTAATGTCCCGTGTGATGATTATAATTATGTTTAGTTTTTATATTAATTGAAATCGACTCGCAGTCGATAACCCCGATATAATTTTATTCCTTTAGGCGAGGCAGGTCATCCTCGTTTTGAGTCAATTCATCAATTTCGAGGTCACCTTTTCGGCAGATCATCTTCGCTTCCTGACAATTTCAAAACACGTCATGTTCTCAGCTAGTCAGTTTTTTAGTAGATCAACTTAGTTTTTTGTCAATTTCGGGGTTCGTTAAAATGTTCTTCAGCAGGTCATCTTCGTTTCGTGTCAATTTCGAAGGAAATCATGTTCTGCAGCTGGTCACCTCAGCAGGTCATCAGGTCATATGTTGTTAGCTAGTCAGTTTCTTAGTAGGTCATCTTCATTTCGTGTCATTATCGAGGGAGATCATTTCTTTCGTTAAATATTTAACTAATTAACACTTTATCGAGGTAACCTTTTTAAGCGGGTCTTTTTCGATATCAATCGCGGTCGATCAAAAACTTCAAACGTCAATTTCAGTGCTTTAGAAGCGTTTTCAGCAGGCTGAAAAGTCATTTCAGGCCGATTCAGGAGTTGCTCTATCACATATCAAAAGATCAAAATTTCACCCAAGTTGCCGTCGTTTTTAGGCGCCTGAAACATGTTTTCAGTCCATTTAAATATGACTATTACAAAGAGATATCTATCCTCAGAACATTTGAGAAGGGAGTGACAGAGTGCACGATTAGAGAGAGACGTCTATAGCCGAGAATGTTCCCGACGCTTGGGCTGGACCTAACTGGGATATTCCTCATCACCACCACCATCAACATCATCATCACCACCACCATCGTCATCATGATCATCACCACCACTACCGATGTGTTGTGTGGTTGTGATAAATTCCTATCTTATGTCATATTTATGTGCAGCTAAAGTACCGACTAGTTGTTGCAATGCGTCTGAGGTAGCCCTGTACACATTGACACTGACATTCAAGATTCAGTTTGTTAGTAGGCAGGCAGTGTCCGCCCTGACGAACTCACATGTCACTATTAAATTAATATGATGTATTACAATGAAACTACCTAAAAATATAATATTTTTAGTGTCCGATCGAAGTTTCGGTTTCGGCCTAAAAATCATGTTTCGGCCAAAGGTTCTATTAATATCTGCTTATTGTGATGTGAGTGAATTCAACGGCAGTTAAACCTTAGTATGGTTTTGCTCGTTGCATTATTATTAAATGTATTGTTTTTTCTGTGTAATAACTAATGAAAAAAAAGAAAAAAAAACAACTTTACAAAAGCATTAAATTTGTAATAGTTCTCAAGTAGGTACTGATTTTATATTTTTTAAGCTGTTAATCATAAGAATCTCTTCCTGGACATAATGATTGTTAACCGTAGAGAAGTTTAGCTGTAATGTAAATAATGAATATTGTACAGTTGCATATCTTCCTTACTTCATACTCTTAGCAGATGTTGACATATAATCGATATATTTTTTTTGTTATAGTGTGTGTATACAAGTTCCTAGAAATTAATTACAAGAAGCTTTACCTAAAATTAAATTTCTCGTAAGTTATTTCTTTTCATGTGTAACAAGTTTTTGTTTTAATATTTAACATCCCACGAAAGGTGAAATCCTCATTTTAATTAAGCTCACGAATTAACGTATTTCTCTTAAATTCAACATTGTTGCGCAATATCAAAATAATGTTCAATGCTGAAATTTGGCACAGCGGTCTTTTGGGTAAGTGCGTTCAGGATTTGAGCGAATTCACATAATAATAAAACTTTTGGAAATATGAAGCACCCTTTAGTCACTATACATATGTATACTTAACAATATTTTAATTTCAATTTGATAAAAGTGAAACCTAGTATCCTGTAATATTAGGCCAGCAAGATATTGTTTCATTATGCATAATATCTGGAAAAAAAACGGCCTACTGATAGAATAGAATAGAATGTTTTTATTTGCTATATTCTTAGAACCTCGTTATTATTCTAAGGCTATATTTTATCTAAAGTTTTAATCGCGTTTATAAAAGGTTCGGTTTCGGCCGAAACTATAATCAAAGCAGAATCTTCGGTTTCGGCAAAAAAACATGTTTTGGGTCGGTCACTAAATATTTTTAATGGGTATATATGAAAATGACAGCTGCCACGACCGCTGTCCGCCTCGAAATTGGATATCAAAATATGAAAAATGATAATAGTTCAACGCCTACCGCTACTAAAAAAACAACTAAAAAAGCCTTTGTTTTACTTCAAAATAACGTTACATACAATTTATAATTCAATTTATTCCTATGTAAAATAATTCAACATCAGTCATCATTCTTCGAGGTGTGTCATGTAGGATGGTCTTCATGTCCCTGCATGCATCAAGTTAGACGTGCCCTTATATACTCTCCATTTGGTTTAAAAACATGATCTTCAAATATTTGTATAGAATCTTTTTATCGATTCTATATTTTTTATGTGGTAATACCACATTTTTATTTTTATAAATAATGACACAAAGGTAAATTAAGAAAGAAAAATTGAATGCGATCTACTACAATCGAAGCGGGGTTTGAACCCGCGACCTCTGCGTTACCGGCGCATTGCTCTCCCAACTGAGCTATTCGACCGCTACGTCAGTCACACCAAATCTTTCATCCCTTAATCCTTTACGCTACTGGAGCGCCCTCTGCGTCATATATGTTTTTTGAAATGCTTATTGCGCATTAGCCATACCCTAGGATGTGCGTTTTACACGCACGATCCCCAATCCCCATTGCTTTACAGCAAGTGTGAAGACTGCGAGAGAGATGGCGCTGTTCTTAATATTTGTATAGAATCTTTTTATCGATTCTATATTTTTTATGTGGTAATACCACATTTTTATTTTTATAAATAATGACACAAAGGTAAATTAAGAAAGAAAAAAAGTGTGTGTGTCAGCTCCGACGCACGACTGGAGTTTACTCTTCAGGCCAGGCGCGCACCACGATTTTTTTTAGTCGCGCGATAATTTTGTCGCAGAAATAAGCTTACTTATGGGTTTATGAAAATCGTGGTGCGCGCACTCTCATATAAATAAACCCATAGACGCTGACGGAACAATTCTACGGGTATGGCTACGCCGGGATTAAGAGCCGTCCAGGCCGTCAAAGCATCGGAGGCGTAAGGAATGATAGCCTTGTCACCATCAAAAGATAAAATTTGAGTGACAAGGTCCACCAGCCCACACGCCGAAGCCAGGAAGGCCGGGAGGCTCACATCTCGCGCGCGACGCACGCCCAAATCACCAGTTCGAATCGGCAGAGAAACCTGGTCCCATTGACCTTGGTTAAGGGAGACGTTCAGCACCTTTTCCAAACTCTCCTTCAACACGAAGTCAAAGGAGTCTGTCTGGACAGGGTGCAGCCAGGCTGGCACGGTGCACAAGAAATATGTCAGCTTAGGCACGGCAAAGCAAACTCGCAACATAACGAGGGCTACGTGAGCCGAAAGTTCATTCAACCTCTGCGCAGCCATCAGCAGAAGCAGCTTTCTCTCCTCGAAGGCTTCAGGAATGGCTTCTGGGAATATTGGGGACCCCAAGAGGTTGAAAGATCTCGCCGACAACACTTTCAGTCCGGGGAGCAGAGCACTGAATAAGGGGAAAGAATCGTGTGAGTTGGTACTGCAGGGGAAAAATTCGCATTTGCTGAAATTAATATCTAAACCCAGAGCTTTTAAACGAGGCAGGAGCATGAGCAAGTCTTGTTCCACTTCTTCAGGTTTACCACCTAGGGTACCGTCATCTAGGTACCAGATATTCAATGGGGATTTAACCTCTGAAATTACCTTTTGTATGGCCAGACAGAAAACTAAAGGGCCTAGCGGATCCCCCTGCTGTGCACCAACTTGGGAAAGCACAAGAGGACCATTGTAGAAAAGATTAGAAGTGGAAGAATATACTTGGAAAATGAAGGGGTAGAGTGATGGCACTTTATCCTTCACTTCGGACAGTAAAACATCACGCTCCACTGAGTTAAACGCGTTTTTTAAATCAATTTTAATTAATAATAATAATAATGAAATAATGAACTTTATTCTGCAAGTAGGCCACAAGGGCACTTTTACATGTCTGAGTCTACCGGCATTTCACAAGAGGAGACCACTGTTGAGAAGAAACGCCGAAAGAAACTCAACAGTCAGTCATTTTTTCAGAAAGCATAAGTACTTAACTATTACAATGATATGAACTTAACTATACGTATTAAAACGGATTCTAAGTTTTTGCTATCTACCGAAAAAGCCCGCGTAGCGTCAATTGCAGCCTCGCAGCCCAATCTTGTGCCAAACCCTAATTGGCAAGGTTGCAGATAAGCTGCCATTTCTTCTCTCACTGCACGGCATCCTAGCTTTACCGTTAAGCGGCGGAAAGCGCTGCCTATGGCAATGGGTCTTATACCACCGTCTTTTTTTGACAGCGCACATAAGGAAGCACCATAAATATAGGAGCAAACTTCAGGGTTTAATTGACCACTGAGCAAAAAATTACAAAGCTTGGCCAGATGTTCCAGGAGCCGAAAATCGGCGTCTCCCGCAGATGCAGACGTAAGCTCCTTAAGATGAACAGGGCGGATACCATCCAAACCGGCGGCCGAACTATTGTTGAAAGAGCTGAGTGCCTGCACCACTTCCTCCGGCTTAACAGTTAAGGCAGAAATAGATATGTCAGGTTCCGGTGGAAGTACCAGCGGCCGGGACGGGGCTGGATGCTTCGACTGCAGCGTAGCTAAAGTCTCAGGGCTCGACGGCGCCACGCCCTCATCCGACATAAGCACTCGCTCTGCACCTGAGATCCCCTTCATGTACTTTACGCTCAATTGTCTTCAGTATGGAGTGTGATCTCAAAGGCGTGGTCTCTGCACCGATGTTCCCACTGATATCAAAAGAAGCAGAGTTAATATTTCTCTTAACTTTCGTGGTTAAATTGCCCGTGGCCGACGCTTCAGGCGATTTGAGTGCAGAATAGGCAAAAGACAGTAAACTAAACCATTCGAGAGTGCCATTGGAGTCGATACACTTATCAATGAGGTCGCTCAATTTGGCCGCTGCCAAGTTTCGCGCCCCTTTGGGGATATGCCATAACACACGTACTGACTGCTTTAACGTAGCTAGATCACCAAAATCTAGATGAATGGGGTTGTTATCATGAGCTTGCTGTGAAACCGACAGTCTAGGGTTGGAGGGGATGACTTGGGGAAAATGTTTATGCATGTGCCCTATATGCACTTTAAGTCCATGAGGGGTAAAAGTTCGAGTTGAGTTGGGACAATGGGGACAGCGCAAGGATGAAGAAGGATCACTCATATTTATAACTAACACTTACAAATAAAAGTAAAAATACAAGCAATTATAGTAAAAAAAGATACAATTTAAAAGCCAACATCAAAAACATAACAATTTCGATTTAAACTTCATAGCTTCTTGTCGGTCGGCAAGACTCCCGTCTAGAAAATGAATGGCTCGGTTGTGTTGGATCCTTGATTTATGTATGTATTTATCCTGGAAAGTTTCACGAAATCAAAACCATTCTGCGGCTGAATGCAGGAAAATGAGAGCAGTGGTGATGGAAAAGTATTCACGCCTTCTCTATTTCTAAGCTTAAAGCTGAGTCACAATTAAAGCGGTCTCTCTCTCTACAGCAAGACGTCTTCTTCGATCTTAGCACCATACAAGCACGGCTTAAACACCAAGAAAACACGGTCTTTGCATTGCACGTTATAAAAGTTGTAATCTTGGATATCACAAAAATTCGTTAGGTTTGTTTGGGAGCTGAAACGAACACGTATCTTTTAGCCGATTGTGTGACGGGCGCTATTGTTTCAAAAGCAGCACATTTTACCCGTTAAGCGTAGATTTGATTAAATTTTATTTTATTTATAAAATTTTGTTGACACTCGACATGAAGTTGACATTGACAATTTTATAGTTTGTTTATGTGAACATAATGGTAGTTTAAAAAGTCGTATCTCAGTATACGATCGGGGTAAAAATACGACTTCTTAATTTAGCAGGTTATGCGTTAAGCGTTATAGACTAAGATCCCGATATAAAACGACCTTCACCGAGATGTTTATTTGATGAATGTATTTTATATTTAGTTTAATATGTCAATAAATATATTGCATATGGGTTGCCTAACAATTTTTAGTCCAGGGTATGTTTAGTAAAAAATAAAAATATATATTTTCTTAACATTTCACCGATTTGATTATTAGATAAATTCATAATTAAATAATCTTTAATTTTATTCAGTTTCAATTCAATAATCAGACCGTTGCAAAATGCTAGTAGGTATAGATTTACCTGTTTATACCTGGCTACCCGATAGTTGTGACGGGAAAAGAATAGGTAACCTAACGTTTGCATATTCTATGGGCTTCATACTTTCGATTGGTATAGAATTTATCTAATATTAATCAAACCGGTGAAATGTTTAAAACATTTTTTTTTATTATTAATTAAACATACCCTGGACTAAAATTTGTTAGGCAACCCATATGCAATATATTTATTGACATATTAAATTGATTATAAAATACATTTCATAAAATAAACATCTCGGTGAAGGTCATTTTATATCGGGATCTTAGCCTATAACGCGTAACGCATAACCTGCTAAATTAAGAAGTCGTATTTTTACTCCGATCGTATACTGAGATACGACTTTTTAAATTAGCACGGCAGATACGTTCGATTTTATACCCCATATTTTTCATACCCCGGGCTTATATATGAAAATCGATTCTTAAGGAGTAAACTCCAAAAATTGAATGCGATCTACTACAATCGAAGCGGGGTTTGAACCCGCGACCTCTGCGTTACCGGCGCATTGCTCTCCCAACTGAGCTATTCGACCGCTACGTCAGTCACACCAAATCTTTCATCCCTTAATCCTTTACGCTACTGGAGCGCCCTCTGCGTCATATATGTTTTTTGAAATGCTTATTGCGCATTAGCCATACCCTAGGATGTGCGTTTTACACGCACGATCCCCAATCCCCATTGCTTTACAGCAAGTGTGAAGACTGCGAGAGAGATGGCGCTGTTCTTAATATTTGTATAGAATCTTTTTATCGATTCTATATTTTTTATGTGGTAATACCACATTTTTATTTTTATAAATAATGACACAAAGGTAAATTAAGAAAGAAAAATTGAATGCGATCTACTACAATCGAAGCGGGGTTTGAACCCGCGACCTCTGCGTTACCGGCGCATTGCTCTCCCAACTGAGCTATTCGACCGCTACGTCAGTCACACCAAATCTTTCATCCCTTAATCCTTTACGCTACTGGAGCGCCCTCTGCGTCATATATGTTTTTTGAAATGCTTATTGCGCATTAGCCATACCCTAGGATGTGCGTTTTACACGCACGATCCCCAATCCCCATTGCTTTACAGCAAGTGTGAAGACTGCGAGAGAGATGGCGCTGTTCTTAATATTTGTATAGAATCTTTTTATCGATTCTATATTTTTTATGTGGTAATACCACATTTTTATTTTTATAAATAATGACACAAAGGTAAATTAAGAAAGAAAAATTGAATGCGATCTACTTACTACAATCGAAGCGGGGTTTGAACCCGCGACCTCTGCGTTACCGGCGCATTGCTCTCCCAACTGAGCTATTCGACCGCTACGTCAGTCACACCAAATCTTTCATCCCTTAATCCTTTACGCTACTGGAGCGCCCTCTGCGTCATATATGTTTTTTGAAATGCTTATTGCGCATTAGCCATACCCTAGGATGTGCGTTTTACACGCACGATCCCCAATCCCCATTGCTTTACAGCAAGTGTGAAGACTGCGAGAGAGATGGCGCTGTTCTTAATATTTGTATAGAATCTTTTTATCGATTCTATATTTTTTATGTGGTAATACCACATTTTTATTTTTATAAATAATGACACAAAGGTAAATTAAGAAAGAAAAATTGAATGCGATCTACTACAATCGAAGCGGGGTTTGAACCCGCGATCCTAGGGTATGGCTAATGCGCAATAAGCATTTCAAAAAACCGGCCAAGTGCGAGTCGGACTCGCGCACCGAGGGTTCCATACAAAACTTTCCATCCCTAAGTGGTTAAGTTAAGTTTGCACCTGGTATGTATAGCGCCCCATATAAATTAGGTGCAAAGTTAGGTATTCAATTATAAAAAAACAAACTACTTACTAGATCTCGTTCAAAACAATTTTCGTTGGTAGTTTTTATAGTAATGTACATCATATGTTTTTTTTAGATTTTTCATTTTCTTATTTTAGAAGTTAGAGGGGGGGGGACCAACTTTTTTCCACTTTGGAAGCGTCTGTCACGCAAACTATTCGGTTTAGAAAAAAAATATTTTAGAAACCCTAATATCATTTTTGAAGACCTATGCATAGATACCCCACACGTATGTTTTCGATGAAAAAAAAATTTTGAGTTTCAGTTCTAAGTATGGGGAGCCCCCGATATTTATTATTATTTTTTTATTTTTGCATCAAAATCTTAATGCGGTTCACAGAATACATCTACTTACCAAGTTTCAACAGTATAGCTCTTATAGTTTCGGAATAAAATGGCTGTGACATACGGACGGACAGACGGACAGACGGACAGACAGACAGACAGACAGACATGACGAATCTATAAGGGTTCCGTTTTTTGCCATTTGGCTACGGAACCCTAAAAACATATATGACGCAGAGGGCGCTCCAGTAGCGTAAAGGATTAAGGGATGAAAGATTTGGTGTGACTGACGTAGCGGTCGAATAGCTCAGTTGGGAGAGCAATGCGCCGGTAACGCAGAGGTCGCGGGTTCAAACCCCGCTTCGATTGTAGTAGATCGCATTCAATTTTTCTTTCTTAATTTACCTTTGTGTCATTATTTATGATCTTCAAATGTTATTGTTTTTTGTTTGTATATGTCTTACTCCCACTGCCACACCTTGATTTCCATTTCGATTAAAAACATAATACTTATTCAAATGTATTTTTTTGTTGTTTGTTGTTTTTTTACGTAATGTTTTCACGCGATTTCTCCGCCAATTTTTTATTTTATTTTATTTATAAAAACATTTTTATGACATTACAGTTATAAACCTAAGCGTCACAAAACTTAAATTAACAATAAAAGGTTCACAATAATAGATAAACAAACAGCTTAATTTGGAACAGTAGAGCACCTAGTATCCATCGCCTCACAGAATCTCAGGCATTCACTACACACTGCCTCCCATCGCCACGCAAACAAGTCACACTCGGGTGTCGATGTCAGGAGCGCATTGAGAAGTGAGAGGGCACGGGGCAGCGGCGAATTCCTGAGCGACACGGTCCTCCACGACGGCACAGCCAACAAGTCGCGCTGTCGAGGTCTCAGGGCTATCCTCGGGACATCAGGGACATACAGTCGCACCAGACGCTCCACAACCTCGGGACAGTCCGACTCACCACGCAAGGCCTGACATGCCGAGATCATCAGATGACAATTCCGCCTGACCTCCAAGGAGTTGTACCCGAGGGAGCCGAGAAGGTACTTTGTTGGGTACAGATACGGATAAAATCCGGATGTTTTTTTATAAAGGAACCTTAAAAACGCTTTCTGAACCTTCTCAAGGAGTAAGGCATACGTCGATTCATAGGGGTTCCATATGATCGACGAAGTCTCCAGCTTACTCCATACTAAGGCATTGTAAACCATTTTTATGGCCACCGGATCATGAAAGTGGCGAAGGTTTCGGGTCACAAAACCCAGTCTCCGAAAGCAGCTAGTGGCAAGAGAAGAAATATGCTCGTGAAAAGTGAGCCGCGTGTCAAACACTACACCCAGATCTTTGACGGAGAAGACACGATTTATCGGCTCTGTCCCCAACATATATTGAGCATATATGGGATCGAGAGAGCGGCCAAATGAACACACACTACACTTGGCAGGGTTAAAAAGAAGTTTGTTCTCGAGACTCCACCGAAACACCAAGTCGATGTCCCCTTGTAATGTCTTGCAATCAGCCACCTGCTCCACTCCATATATCAACTTGAGATCATCAGCATACAAGAGACATTGAGCCGCCCGAAGAACCGATTGGAGATCGTTAATCATGATCCCGAATAACAAGGGCCCTAGTATGGAGCCTTGGCTAACACCAGATCGGGTGTGGTAAGGAGCCGAGACAAAACAACCATGTCGGACGAACTGCTGTCGATCGCGCAGATAGCTGGCGAAAAAGGTTAGCAGTTTGGCAGAGAAACCAATTTTGTCAAGCTTACTAAGCAACACATCGTTATCCACTCGATCAAAAGCCTTCGTGAAATCAAAATAGAGCACATCGACCTGGATACCTCTATCGAGATGAACAGCAATATTGTCCGTTAATATCAACAGATTCGTGTTGACCGAGCGACTAGGACGAAAGCCATGCTGCGCATCGCACAAGAAGGGCCGAACCTGTGAGGACAAAATCCGGTGAAGTATAGCCTCAAGCAGCTTACCAAGAGTAGGAAGAACGGCTATGGGCCTATAATTCTCTACAGCGGAAGTGTCACCTGCCTTCGGGATCGGTTTGACTCTAGACAACTTCCAACTTCGAGGATATGACCCAGAAGAGATGGCCAGGTTAAAAATATACAGTATTGGGGTCGTTAGGAAATCCATACAACCCTTTACTATACATATACGCTGGCAATGTTATCGGGTCCAACGGAGCTATTAGCCTTTAGGCGTTTTATCCCCGCTTCGACTTCCTGCAATGTAATTGATTTTATATCAATGAAGTTGGCGCTAGGTTTCCTATTGGAATTATTTAACAAGCTCGGATCAAGAAGCGGAATGTCAGGTAGGAAAACATCCGAGAAATAGCTAGCAAAAGCGCCCGCCACGTCCCTACCTACAAATTCTTTATCTTTAAGCTTCACTCGAGAAACAAAACCACCATTTGTCCGTAGACTACCAACGTGCTGCCAGAAAGCACGGGGATTGGCTTTAACTGTGCTTTGGATTGTCTCAATGTAGCTATCATAAGCAGACACTAAACGTGCCTTTACTTTAGTTTAGTACAATTGTGGGCTGATTCTCAGTTCTTTATTTATTTGAATACTCATTAAATCAAAATCTGATCATGGGATCCCAGGGAATCGAGGGCAACCCTCAAATATTATAAGCATTAACAATGTTATTCATATATTTTATAAAGTAATTCAAGTATTTGCGTCTGGCAGTCACCATCTTATCGTGCTGAGCTGATCATGGATGGTAAACTCCTTAATAGTTAGGAGTTAGGGTGTAATTCTTTAAATATTATAGGTAGTTTAAGACCATTCTGATAATGGGATCCCAGGGAAATCGAGGGGAACCCTTAAACGTTACAGGCACTAATAATGTTTTCATATATTTTCTAGAGTTCAATCATCGTCTCATAATGTTAAGCTGATGGTGGAATGTATAACTCCTTAACGGGTAGGCGTTAGGGGACAATTCAAACGAAATGCATGCAAACAAGACCACCCCGATCACCCCGCTATATATTATGTATTTCATTTAAATCAATAAAAAGCAAAAAAAAAACAAGTTTTAATAAAAAATAACCAACTTCAAAATAAGCATTTCAGTTTATTTTGAAGTCGGTATTTTTTTTTATTGCCCCAAAGGCTGCGTGTGAATCCTCGTAATTCAACAATACAATAATTGTAAACGCACTTTATCGGTAATCGCTTGATATCTTAAAAAAAACATTATGCCTATTGATAGGTAGGGATAAAATAGAAATATGAACAGAGTCAATAACAATAATGTAATTAGATCTGCAAAATTATATAACTTAATAAATAAACAAATTAATATCTATCCCTTATCTATCACCTATTCGCAAGAAACGGTTTGCTTCATCATTTCTACTACGAACCGCTAAGGAATGGAAGCCGCTTCCATCGTGTGTATTTCCAGAAAATTATAAGTTGGACCTCTTCAAGGCAATGTAAATAGGCTGTTACTGAACCAGTGTGCTGCGTCCTCGACCCCGTAGGTTCAAACAATCGTTAACGCCGACCGTACGATAAACCATTCTGAAGATCTCTGGGTTAAAATTTTGAATGTAGTATTTTTGCACTGCGGTTAGTGACGCGTGGAACCTGATCTGTGATCTCTCGCACACACCAACCACCGATCTGCGTCATACTCGCACAAACTTGGTTTGTGACGAAGTGTTAACGCGTGTTGTGTCGACAATAAATCGAGCTAATGAAGTTTACGATATTCTTATGGATTCATAAACCTATTTACCATTATGATTTATGGAAAATACCTGGTAACCTGGTAACCATATAGGGCCATAGTATCCAATGTAGGCTTGCATAGCATACCCCTAGTCCCCTATGCAAGCCCAATGCTTCCTAGGACCCTTACCTATAAACCTACATACTTAGGGATAGAGGCCTCAAGATTCGCATTGCCTAGGGAAAATTAAATGATTGTGTGAGGTTGTCTGATATATATATATTTTTTTTTACCTCAGACAAAGAAGTAACATGGTAAGAAAGTAGATTGTTCCATAGAGTGTGAAGCACACCCACAGTCAAATAAAACGTGTCACTAACCCTAAATATATGTTATCCGATAAGTAGGTACTCGAATGTGTCCCGGAGCGCGGTATTTTGCATTTTAAAAGAAAATCGTGAACGATACATACAAAGTGTGTAGGAAGGAAATAATCCTTGTAAATACGCCAATCAAATGAGATATTAATAAGAAACATACGAGTATGTCTCATACTGACCAACGTGATCAGAAAGGGCTACCCCGATGTTCAAAATTTGATCGTCATATGACGTCCCTCTCGATCTCCTGTCAACTATATTTGGGTGAGTGTGGCATCATGCGACGGTCGAGTTTCGAACATCGGAGTAGCCCTTCAGGACAGTAAGAACTTCAGAAATGGAAGTCAAAGTGAGCCGTGTCGACTGAACGTCAAAAACGCTCCACAGAAAAAGTCGCGCAGGTGTGACGTCACAAATGCGCGCATGAGCTATTAAGTATAAGTATTTAGTTGTCATACCTTTATGTTTACGTTTTTGTGCGAATAATTTGATAGTATCATTCATACATATTCCCTGTTCAAAGAGAGGACACTACCCAATGTTTTCATCTTTTTAAGATGTAAAAAGCTTATTTACCTGTATTATAAAAGGCAAGACATATTTTGAAAATGTTTGGTCACGTTCCTAAGTACATCCAGTTTTCCATCTGTTTACCCAGATTGTGACGAACGTATTTAAGTGTATTGGCAAATATTCTTCATAAAACACTTCAATCTTGGTCTTACTTATTAAACGTTTAGCATCGTTCTGCGACTTCCTTCAACTGGACAAATATGTCTACATGCCTATATTCTACCATCACTGTGCTATTTATATACATACATAACATGCGTAATAATTAAATACTTACGAGAGACAACCGGTAGAACAAATCAACCAAGTCCCAAATTACATTCTAACTTTTAAGGTAGGTATGTATCTACAATTTTATTACTTTTCTGTATTCGGCTAAAGAGGAGTTAATCACTATTTTTTTATGATTTTTTTTTTAAATTTATGAATTCTAAAATGTAGTAACTCCAAAACTATGACACGGTATGGTGTCTATTAAAAAAAAGAAATGACGTTGAGCTTGACATTATTGACGGCTTAATTTTTTGTGGATAGGACTCTATGCAGGCGTAGTTGTCGTAGATTTCGGTTATTTTATGTATTTTCTTATATTTCTTTACATTTAGAAAAATAATTATTTAATATTTTTTTAGGGTGTACACGACGCAAATAGTTAAAGAATACTAGATTCAAGTGTATGGAAAATTTGGCAAAATTAATGGGGAACTTTTATCTGTCACGAAATATTATAAAATATCAAAAACGCTCGTATTTGGTGGCAGATTTCGCTGAAACTATAAGCTATCAGTGAAAAGGTTTATAGTGAATTTATCAAGGATTATTTCGTTCCTACACTTTTTACATACCGTGTACGGTTTTCTTTTAAAATGGAAAATACTGCTCCGGGACACATTCGAGGGCGCAGGGGTGCCGCTCGCCCTGGAGAAGGGGAGAGTAGATAACATTTTACTTTGCTCTAACCTACACATCCTGATAGATAGGATCTCCATTAATTTTGCCAAATTTTCAAAAGTTCTTGATCTCTTTAAATTACAGCATTTCATATTTCTAAGTGGAAATAATTAATTTCCACTTAGAAATATGAAATGTTGTAATTGTAATTACGTATAGAAATAGACGTACCTATAATTGAGATAAGATGTATCAAGTTCTATAACAGACTATATAAAGTTTATATTATAGTATATACTAGCCACTCGCACCCTAGTCGCTTTCCGTATAATAAGTATACCAACCATTTGAATTTGAACCATTATTCTTCGGGAAAATTCAAATACCCAACAATTTAAAATGTTCCTTCTCGATTCACGGATCTCCAAATAGCTAATTTTGGGATAAATATCTTCAAGGCTATTATAGATTTTATAAGGTAGTGGTTATATATACAACAAATACAAGGGAATGAATTTCCGAAAATACAAAAATAACATACGTGGTTTGAAAATCGTTCTGTTTTTCTAATTTTGACTTACCTACATTTGTCCTTACCTTAGGAAAGATACTCGTATCAACAATAGTGACATCATCATGAAATCTTTATCAGGTAGTAAAATTTAAACTCATGCCGTGTAGGTCTGAACTGACAGATTAAGGAACACAATTACAAGACACGACATCGCATCGTCGTACGTCGCGACGTCGTGCCACGATGCGACGTCGTGTCGTGAAAATGTATAAATCCAAAATGAACTTTATTTTCATGTGACAAGATACAAAATTAAAATTCTTTTTACAATCTCACGACGTCGCATCGTGGCACGACGTCGCGTTGTTTCACGATGCGATGTGGTATCTTGTAATTATGTTTTGGCTCTTAGGCAACAGTTAAACGGCCAGTCAGTGCTGGGACCCCTAGACAAATAATGACTTATATTCAATACTTTGAAAACGTTCAATACATAAATAAACTGTTATTAAATTAAAATGAAATAAAGATAACGCTGGTTTCGGAACAGGAATAAATATTATTTTTGAGCAACTAGTTGCGTAGCAAGAATATTTTTTCATTTTTAACAACTGGTTGCGAAACTTGGTTGCCAAAACGGCCGGAGGGAAACGGAACTAAAGAACTAAAATCTAAAATAATTAATTAATTTTATAAATAATACATTTAAAAAATCTCTAAAAACAGGCCAAGTGCGAGTCGGACTCACGCACCGAGGGTTCCGTCCAAGCACTTCCCATCTTAACTGGCCGGGTTAAGTTAAGTTTGTGCCTGATATGTTTGGCGCCGCATACAAATGAGGTGCAAAGTTAACGCAACCGATCACGTTTGTTGTATGGGAGCCCCACTTTAATATTTATTTTATTCTCTTTTTAGTATTTGTTGTCATAGCGTCAACAGAAATACATCATCTGAGAAAATTTCAACTGCCTATTAGTTATCACGGTTCATGAGATACCGCCTGGTGATAGAAGGACAGACAGAAAGATGGACAGCGGCGTCTTCTAAATAGGGTCCCGTTGTTTACCCTTTGGGTGCGGAACTCTAAAAACTGTTCCCCCTTGGCATGGTCCCGAATACGCTCAGCATCTCGCTGGATCGCAATGCTGTATGTGCGAGGAAGCTGCCAGCTCTTCGGTCACCAGTACCTACTCTCAATGAGCCTATTGCTGAGTTCTTTAAAAAGTTTGTGGGCGCTAGGACCCCACGGACCTAACATTTTATATGATAAATACAACACCTGTTTCTCATCTCTATATGGCTGCGTTTCCACCAGAAATGTGCGCGGATGCGTAGCGAGGGACGTGTTTTTGTTAACCAATGGAATAACTTCATTTACTTATCCTCGCTCAGCGCAACTGATTCTATTGGTTAACAAAAACGCATCCCTCGCTCTCGCTACGCATTCTCGCACTGGCGGAAACGCAGCCTTAGGGTTGAAGGTGCTATTTACCTCATATAATATAGGTATATTCAATATTCAATTCACTTCTGTGGGGCGGAGATAAAATCCTAAAGGGATTTACTCCCACACAAAGTCCGACTCACTGGTAGTGAGGGCTAAACACTTAAACAGCCCTGATACAGTTCAAGTCACGTTGCGTCAAAAAAAAAGAACAATATTCATGGTACAGATCTATGAAAAGTACCTAATATGAACTAAACTAAGTAGACGGATGAAATGATACGCTTAATCACGGAAAATAGCGATGGTTAATGGTTAACCGTTTGTTTCACGCACAAAACACAACGACTATACTACACATTTGTGTAGCATTTGCGAAAAATAAAATGAGAATGACGAAGACCCTCGATTGTGTAATTTGTGCCGGTTTGACGTCGCGGAGACGTCCGTGGCGCTAAATTTGTAGTCCACATTAAAAGTAATGAAACTTTACATGTTTCATGAATTTATAAAAAAATTGGGCAAGTGCGCGTCCGACTCGATCATGGAGGGTTCTGTACCATAATCTATAAGTAACAAGTTTGTTGTATGGGAGCCCCCCTTAAATATTTATTTTATTTTATTATTTGTGGTCGCTGTGTATTTGTTGTTATAGCGGCAATAAAAATTCATCATCTGTGAAAATTTCAACTTGCAAGCTATCACCGTTCTTGAGATACAACCTGGTGACAGACGAAGGGACGGACGGACGGACAGCGAAGTCTCAGTAATAGGGTCCCGTTTTTACCCTTTGGGTACGGAACCCTAAAAAGGAGGCTTTATTCAAGTTAGCGACAAAACTATTTTCGAGTTTTCAATTAATTCAAACTTAATCTTATGTATGTAAGTAAATATCTAGAGATAATTGAGGGATATGCGCTTACGTCAGCGCTGTGTAGTGCATACATACATTCAATATACTCTATGTGCATACTGCACAGTAACTGTCTACTCTATAGGTATAGCGCTGCGTAGCGCGTAGCAAGCTGCGAGCTACGGCCTACGGCGTCCTGCAAGGGCTCGCCTCTACGACACTCGTATAGGACATCATAAATATGTGTACAGGGAATATGCATTCGACTACGAACTGCTTAGGCCGAAGTTTTATTAAAAATAATATATTCTTACAAATTTACAGGAATCTTTGAACAGTTTTAATGAACAAATGCTGCTTACGACGTACGTACAAAAGTAACGGTGGAAGTTAATGTTTGCACATATTGACTTTACTGGACCGCAGTAATGCCAGCAGTAGGTATATTCATTCAATTGTTCGTCGTATTTATTACGCTAGCTTCGCAGTGAATTTAAATATATGTCACAGAGAAAGATAAATTTATATCACGCAGCAGACACAGATTTATCATGTGGCAACGGATGATATACATAGGTGTAATGTTATAGTTATTAATATCGAATGATGACACCTACGACGCCACGTAAAAGTATGTATTGACCCCTGTCACATGTGATAACGTGTAGTCTGGTTATCTGGTCCACTAGTGAATACTTCTGCGCATTGTTGATTAACCCACCAGTCTAGCACAACTATGCTTCGCGACTTGTGTACGACAGTACTGTACAGAAAGAGATATGTAATACATCAAGCGCGAGAAAAAGTCGAATGTCACAGTTGTGCTAGAGCTGTAGGGGTAGCTGGGGTAGCCAAACCTTTCGCGGTGTACTTACTAGTTTAGTATTTTCATTTTGTATCGACGCCCTAGGTAATGGAACTAGGGTGCAATGATTCAAGTTTAGTTTCCAGAGAAGTATAAACAGAAGCACCACACGGGGCCTCTCTGTACTCTCTACGGCACACACTTATATGTTAGATCAATGTTCATTATACTGACTTTAATACGTACTGAAGATGTGAATTGAAGAACATATTAAAGTTATATCATTAAAGTCAAAAGTAATAGGCGGCCGTGATTTATCGCATCATTTATCGCTGTTTTATATCTATCTTGTAATTTATATTTCTCCATTTCGATGTTTTACATAGTAATACATGTTTTACGTTCTCCCTATTTTGATTTGAGAACGAAGTAGATAATATTTTACGGACACCGTGCTAAAGACACACGTAAGATTCGCACAATGAACGGTATTAAGTGGTTTTATTAGAAATAACATGTGCGGTGTAATGTACCACCAACAAGACGTTCCATTTCATTTTATTCCATCATTTAGTACGTGGAAATTATATAGGATGAATGCTACTTCGGGCGGGTAATCTAATAATGTTCCGATTGTGCTCAACTACTTACTCGCACGGAACGGGAGCACGGCTGATCTCGCGCAATTGGTACACAATGCGGCCATTGTGCGCCGCGGCGAAGCGCAGCGAGCGGCGTGCGCGCCGAGGGATCCCGGCCAGCCAGCGGCGACTCGCGGGCGAAGCCGGCGCCGGCCACCGCGTGGAGGTCGAAGCGGACGGGCCACTCGGAAGAATGTCGACCTTGCTCGTCCTTGCGCGACCACGATAAACACGGGCAGGGGCTCGTGGTGCGTCGCAGCTGACGAGTCGCGACCCCGCTATCGCGCCCTTTTAACCGCGCGGCGCCCGCGCCGGACTCCACTCTCCGCGCGCACGCACGCCGCACCCCACGTCCTGCCAAACCAGACTCTCCTCTCATTCTCTATCGAGAGGTGGCCGTGCTCGGACGCTCTTATACGACCGAATCCGCGGAGTGATTTTGTGGAGACGCAGGTGCTTCTATTAGTCCGAAAGGTGAGCGAAAACGATTCGCTTGCTTGATAGTGTGGTGAAGGACGGTAGTGAAACAGTTGTGCTGGCTTGTTGCAGATTCGTGAACGATGCCGAGCGTGGCGAACGCACGCAGTGGCGCCGACGACGATGTGGTGCTGACGGGGTTGTCGGGGCGCCTGCCCGAGTCGGATTGCATCGAGGAGTTCGCACAGCAGCTCTTTGATGGCGTGGATCTCGTCACCGCCGACGACCGCCGTTGGGTACCAGGTGAGCCGTGAGCGCACATAATAGTGCTATCTATTTAACTATGTGAAGACTAAACTAATATTGCCTTATGTTAAGCGACCATAGTTTTTCAATTAGTAGATAGATGACAACTTAATTATGTTCAAAGCATAGGATTTCTTTAAGTTTTATTGATATAAGCTTAAAGGGTTTAGCAGGCTAAGGAAGGACGTGTGCGTGTGGCCCCTGTCAGGAATATTCGAATTGGTAAATGTCAATTGTTGGTGGCCTCATAACTAGTAATCACTCCAACTTTTAGCCCTCTATCTTGAACTGTCACAGAGATAATGTCAAAAATGTATTTTTATCCCATTTTTTTCAAACTCGTGTATCTTCTAATCCAAACCAGCTAGAGCATTGATACAAAATCACAGCTATGTAAGTTTAGTGGGAGTATACCCTATAATTTTATTAATATTTTATACGTGAGCAATAAAAGAAATAAATGTCAATTTATTTTTTGACAGCTCTTATGAACAAGTTTTTTTGAAAGTACAACTACAAGAAAAAACATATGTATTGCTTCTAGTATTAACTACTAGCATACGCAAAATCAATTAATTATATTTGGTGGAACATACTCAAAAAAAATAACGAAGTAGTCAAGTCTTTTGAAAATTCGTTTTAAGATTTTGTTTGTTGCTTAGCAACTAAGGGTGTACTTGAACGTATAGCTGTCATGTATATAATATATATATATATGTCATGTATCATGGGAATATGATAAAAATTCAAAAGAAAAGACCTCTCCTTATATTACTTGAATACTTTCGTTAAGTTATCTTGGCTTTTTATGAGCCTTGGGGGCCTATGATGGTTGCGTTTATCACGTGATAAATAAGTGACAAACCATCTGGCACTCACACTCGCATCTTGCCAAAACGTGACGGATGCTTTGTCACTTATTTGTCGCGTGATAAAATCAATCATCATAGGCCTGCTGTTAAATGTAGAGTTCATGGGTATTAATTACATATGTATATGCCACGATGTGTTGATACAATACAATACAACAATTCTTTAATGTAAACCAACAAGAAAAATGTTACTATTGAAACCTTAATTTGAAAATGGTATACACATGCCGTCTTATCGCTTAAGAGCGATCTCTTCCTGACAACTTTTGGGGAGAGGAATGAGCAAAAACTAAACTATAAAAGAGTAGGTAAGAAGGTGGGTTGAAAAAAAAATATTCAATATTGAATGATTTACGTTAAACGTCGTTAGCTTGCGCTTTTGTGTTATAATAGTAGTTTATCTACGCACATATCATTAGTGCTCTAAAATGCGTTCAGAAATCGTAGGAAATGACCAGCATTATTACAACCAATTTTACTATGAGTTTTTTTTGTCTGTGGTAGTTGGTAAAATCTGTACTGTAATGTTATTACAGTACCGATTTTTGTAAGGTTACGAGTTTAAATTAGGAACAGCTGTCAAAACACAAGTTGGTCTCTATTCTAGTATCCATAGATATTATATATTACTCGCTTTCGCTCGTTTCATAAAACCACACTCGTGTTTTAAGGCCTCTTATTATGTATCAGTTGCATAAACTACTATTATGTGACTGTACATAATGATGGGTATTAAACACGGGTGTGGGTCTATGAAACGCGCCGAAGGTAAGTTTCATAATAACATCACACGAGTGTTTTAATGCCTAATTATGTACAGTTACATACCTACACACTCGTGTTTTAAGGCCTCTTATTATGTATCAGTTGCATAAACTACTATTATGTGACTGTACATAATGATGGGTATTAAACACGGGGGTGGGTCTATGAAACGAGCCGAAGGTAAGTTTCATAATAACATCACACGAGTGTTTTAATGCCTAATTATGTACAGTTACATACCTACACTATACTTTATCTAGCCACATATCATAAGCTTCCATGATGCATTCAGGAGTCGCACATTTTGACAAATATCACCAGGTAATGCAACTTTCTGGCAGCTGTCATAGCTTTTTAGGGTTCCGTAGCCAAATGGCAAAAAACGGAACCCTTATATAGATTCGTCATGTCTGTCTGTCCGTCTGTCCGTCTGTCTGTCCGTCCGTATGTCACAGCCATTTTTTTCCGAAACTATAAGAGCTATACTGTTGAAACTTGGTAGGTAGATGTATTCTGTGAACCGCATTAAGATTTTGATGCAAAAATAAAAAAATAATAGACAGTAGACATTTCATCGTATTTATTATTATATTATATATAATATATATCTTATAGTATGTAAATATATGTATCATTGTATTTATGGTAAAGTTATTATATAATATACATTTATTCACTTGTATCTTAGATGCTTTCCGAACGATTAATTTTCAACTCTGCACCCACTTGAAGCATCTCTGTTTGGCCCTATGGTTGACTGGTAGGGAATGCCATTAGGCATTAAGTTCGCCATTTGTACTGACTTTTGTTTTGTGCAATAAAGTTTAAATAAATAAATAATAATAAATATTGGGGGCTCCCCATACTTAGAACTGAAACTCAAATTTTTTTTTTTTCATCAAAACACATACGTGTGCGGTATCTATGGATAGGTCTTCAAAAATGATATCGCGGTTTCTAAAATATTTTTTTTCTAAACCGAATAGTTTGCGTGACAGACGCTTCCAAAGTGGAAAAAAGTTGGTCCCCCCCCTCTAACTTCTAAAATAAGAAAATGAAAAATCTAAAAAAAACATATGATGTACATTACTAGAAAAACTACCAACGAAAATTGTTTTGAACGAGATCTAGTGAGTACTTAGTTATTTTAATACCCAACTTTGCACCTAATTTATATGGGGCGCTATACATACCAGGTGCAAACTTAACCACTTAGGGGAAGGAATGGAAAGTGTTTGTACGGAACCCTCGGTGCGCGAGTCCGACTCGCACTTGGCTGGTTTTTTTTTTTAATTCAGAGACGAACTAGAGTCGGCCCCAACTATCATATATCGTTCGATATCTTACTTACGTGCGACATTGGTCAAATTTGATTACAAATTGACAATTCATTTAAATTCAACAAACGTCATCTCGACTGATATTAGAATAGAGATCAAATATTTTTTTTGTTTTTCAGAGATGTTCGAAATTTGAATATATACTTAATATTATCGAAATCGATGTTATTATGTATCTAGCAATAATAACGTTTTTACAGATAAGAAATTTGTTCTAACAAAACAGTCTATTTTATGGTGGTCATAATGTGCGGTTCTTGAATGCATCATGGAGGATTTATGATATTTGGATAGATAAATACGTTTTTTTGTACAATAAATATTTGGCAATAATAACAATTTACGACACAGTAACCGTGAAAAAAAGTAAAAAAAACACATTTCCGTTATACAATACGTAGGTCATTGCTTCTGGCCACGCCTTTTGGACAAAACCGTCTAGACGCTGCATTAAATTACATGTTATGCAAGGCTAGGAACTTAATACCACCTAAAGTGAATAAAACTCGCTTTGCTCGTTGTATAAAAATAGATTCACAACGTAGCGAGGCTTTTATGTACGAGGTGGGAATAGTACATTACGTAACAAGGGTGGTAAACTAGGAATTACGAACGAGTGTCTATTAGAAGCCCGAAGCCGAAGGCGAGGGCTTTAATGACACGAGTTTGGAATTCCTTTACCACCAGAGTCACGTACAACGTTTTTCATCACACTTTGGGGGAAATAAAACAAAAATAGTAGTAGTAGTCAATACCGAATTTACTTACCGCCCTAGGGCGTAATATACGACTTAACGCCCTAGGGCGTAATATCCGATTTACTGCCCGGTTTTCTAGCATGTAAACCCTTAAAGTGTGACAAAAATTACTTACCGCCTTAGGGCGTAATTTACGACTTACCGCCCGCTTTTCTAGCATGTAAACCCTTGTTTATGACTAAGTGTGATGAAAATAATTTTACGACAATGCGAATAGTTTTTCATAAGTTTTTCATAAAAGTAGTGATGGCGAATGGTGCTAGCCCACAAAATTAATTCTCGCCTCTTAAAAACTAACACGAAATAAATAAATTAAATATTAAAAGTTCGAATTTTAATAGTTATTTGTGCAACAAGAATGCAAAGTTATTTTTTTGCTTCGAGTGATTTTGAATCCCGAGCAAGCGAAGGATTCTACGATTGAATCACGAGCTAAGTTAGAATTCTGAGCGTAGTGAGGAATTCAATAGCACGAGATAGCTACTAAAAACTTTGCCCTCTGTAGCACAAAATTTTTCACCTCAACAGCGAAAACATTGGATTTTATGTACTTTTTCTTTCAATCATTCAAGTGTTATTGTCTTAGTTGCTGATTTTAGTGATACCTATTGTTAATAAGAAAACAAATACCTGCTACTTAGATACAAACAAATAACGCAATTTTTAGAAGGTCAAAACAGGAACCTGTCAAAGATAAGGAGTTTGTTTACCGTTGCCTTTCGGTTGGTCTATATCCACTTAGTAGAATTTATTTGTATAGGAAATAATCATAAGTAAAATAGCATATAACTAAAATTTTTGAGGTCAGATTTGAAAATTTTATTTAGAATTAAGAACACATGTTTTTGTCGCTTGTTTTTTTATATAGATATTAATGAGACAGTGCATAATGAAGTTCGAATGATTAAAGTTTGTTTTACAATCTGGGGCTGAGGAATCAAATCCATAGTACCTAGGTACTCTAGATAGAAAAATTAAAAAGTCACTTTGACTCGCTTGAATTAAAACCGCTTTGTTAACTGTTATCTCGCAGTATATGCGGCATGTTTGAGCTCATGAGGTGAATTGATTTTTTCGCAGAAATTTCTATGAACATATTAATAATTTTAACACAAACAAAACGCAGCCAAACCTAAGTGTTTAGTTGATCGATTACTGATCAAATCCAGATCAATATGCCCACATAATATTAATGATTACACTCATCAATTCATCATGAAACATATTCACAAATCGCTGCAATGAAGAAATGAGCTGTATGTAATGTAACAGTAAATTTCACGTCCACTTCAGATGGACGAAGTCTTGATAACAGGGATCAACCGATAACGCAACCTGCCGTGCCACCCGCGCCACTCATGTTTATGTTCTTTTTTATTAGCTGCTGATTGCATGATCACTGACAGTTATATTTTATATTTATATTATCCATTGTTTCTATGGTGCGTAATGACAATGATTGCTATACTTATATTACGCTCGTTTTTGTGCTGTATTTTGTTAGCTGATATAATTTGCTTCGTCGTTGCAGAATTATATGTTCTTGTGTTTAATAAAAATAAATAATAAAATTTCTTAATGGCACCACAAAATAAAAAATAAAACACACAAAGAAATAAGAATACACCACATTAGGTAACAAACGGGCGGTCTCATCGCTCAATAGAGAGATCTCTCCCAAATAACCATACTATACACAAAAAGTGTTCAAAACTTATAGTATTCTGTTAATTAAGTGGTTTTTATGAGCCGGAAATTAAAAAAGTAACCAGTTGTTATCAGATTTATAAACTTGTCCCTTGTCCAAAGATTGCAGGAACTGTTAAGTAAAAATTTTAAATTGGAGCAGACAGCATGAACTTATAAATAAATAAAAATGAATGAATGCGAAACATGAGTCACGAGGGAAAATAAAAACAATCGTTGCCGCGACTGAGAGACAGGGTCGAGATGCGCGCGGCCGCGCCGTTGTAAGGATTCCGCGCTCCGCGCTGCCTCGCCTCAATGCGAATCTGGCCATAATACCATTTCCCAGAACAAAGACCACATATGGACCGCATTCCAGTGGCCCAAGCACTGCGAAAGAATCATCAATCAGTTGACCATCTGTAGATTTTGTTTGAATGAAAGATAACGATAATATTCTAAGCGCACTTAGCGCACCATTTTAAAATATTTCCACTGCATAAAGCGGTGGCAACGTGAGAGTCGCGCCCTGAACTATTGAACCCCGTGATGTCTGACTAGTGATTATCTACTTCGCGCTAAACTGAATGACACGCAAGGTCACGCGCTTATAATTGAGCCACGATAGCTTTACGTGTCGTGTCGCCTCACGGAAGCTAGGTTCGCCTTTCGCGGCTTTTATTGACATTATTTAATAGGATGACAAAAATGATTATCTGATTACGGCGTTATCTATCTCATGATGCGCATTTGGCATTAGATTTAATATTATGATAGATTATTGTTGATAAAAACAAACAAAGATGTCCTTTTATCTTTATACTGATACACGTGTTGTAAAAATAACTAATGCGGTTGACACTACACTTGCTTTAAAATAGACGCTTGTGTTGGTGAGTAATTGATCGCAATCGCTCGCGACGTGTCGTCATCCCATTGTTCCGGTAAATTGGCGGATTGCGTGCCGGGCCGACCGACCGACTCGGTCGCGCGCGTCCGGCGCCCGCGAGCGAATGCCATGCCATGGAGGAGAGTTCGCCAGGCTTTCACCGTTAGCTCGTGGCGTGATGCGCGCACACAGCCGCGCTCACGCTGACCCTGAACCAGCTATGACAAATCAAACATTACGTTATTATGCCTCTATTACATTAGCTCTGGGAATCGCATGGGCGATGACGCGTCGATCGCTATCGGTTGAGTTGTCGATGTACGATTGTTGAAATCCAAAGTAAAAATGATGGTATGAGTATGAATGAACCATTTAGGTATGAAATTAACAAGAGTTAACTGTTAGGTATGACTCATTAGCATTAGGTGTTCCATTTCCAAATAACTTAAAATACTAAATTATTAATGTTCGACACTTCGATCAGAAACTCTATTTGCTCTAAACTAAATCATAATCGATACTTACTATTACTGTCGCAAAACTGATTATAATATCCTATTGCAGGAGTGCACGGACTGCCCGAGCGCAATGGCAAGCTCAAAGACCTGGTACACTTCGATGCGACGTTCTTCGGCGTGCACGCGAAGCAGGCGCATCTCATGGACCCGCAGTTGCGTCTGTTGCTGGAGTTGACACACGAGGTCATCGTGGACGCCGGGCTCAACCCCGGCGAGCTGCGCGGCTCGCGCACCGGCGTCTACGTCGGCGTCTCCAACTCAGAAACCGAGGAACTGTGGACCGCGGACGTCGACAAGATCAACGGCTACGCCTTGACCGGCTGTTGCCGCGCTATGTTCCCTAACCGACTCTCATACACGTTCGATTTGAAAGGACCCTCATACGCCATCGACACTGCCTGCTCTAGCTCTATGTTTGCGCTGGCGCAAGCCGCCAGCGCCATCCGCTCGGGCCACTGCGACGCCGCTGTCGTCGCCGGCACCAATCTTTGCCTCAAGCCGGCAAACTCGCTCAACTTCCACCGATTGAGCATGTTGTCTCCCGAGGGTCGTTGTGCCGCTTTTGATGCGAGTGGACGCGGTTATGTGCGCTCCGAAGCGGCAGTAGCTGTATTGTTGCAGCGCCGCAAAGACGCGAGACGACTGTACTGCACAGTGCGTGGCGCACGCATGAACACCGACGGCAACAAAACACAGGGTATCACTTACCCCGACGGCCGTATGCAGCGTCGTCTCGCACAGGAGACATTTGAAGAGGCTCGCCTGCGTCCCCAGGATGTCGTCTATGTGGAGGCGCACGGCACCGGTACCAAGGTGAGCATCGACTAATAACTGGCTGGTTTACGTCTTGTTTCTGCCGTATCGCAATTTTTAAATAACTCGATGACCTGTGTTTATAGGTCGGCGATCCAGAGGAGGTGAACGCGATCGCGGATCTATTCTGCAAGGACCGACAGAATCCGCTGCTTCTGGGTTCGGTCAAGTCCAACATGGGTCACTCGGAGCCGGCCTCCGGTCTCTGTTCCATCGCTAAAGTGGTGGTCGCTATGGAACGTGGTGTCATCCCCGGAAATTTGCATTTCAAGAGCCCCAATACCGACATCCCCGCGCTCTGCGACGGTCGTATTAAGGTACAGAATCGACACATTAATTACATTACACCTCGAAAACCTATACACGATACACCATTAGATATAAATCGCACGGCACGTGTCCTAAAGTGTCTATACGTTGCAGGTGGTAGACAGGAACACGCCGTGGCAGGGCGGGCTCGTGGCCGTGAACTCGTTCGGGTTCGGCGGCGCCAACGCGCACATAATCCTCGAATCGCAACCCGGGTCGCGACCACCGCCCGCAGACTACGTAGCGCCGCGTCTCGTGCTGGCCTCGGGCCGCACAGACGAGGCCGTGGAGAAGCTGCTGAAGCTGGCCGCGGAGCACGAGCGCGACGCCGAGCTGCACGCCCTGTTAGACGCCGTGCACGCGCAAGCCATCCCCGGGCACCCGCGGCGCGGGTACGCCGTGCTGGACCCGGCGCGCGGGGCCGCGCCCGCGCTGGAGGTGCTCGACAGCGAGGGCGAGGCGCGCCCGGTGTGGTTCGTGTTCAGCGGCATGGGCTCGCAGTGGGCCGGCATGGCGCGCGCGCTGCTGCGGCTGCCGGCGTTCGCGGCGAGCATCGCGCGCTCGGCGGCGGCGCTCAAGCCGCACGGCCTCGACCTCCAGCACGTCATCACGGAGGCGCCGGACGCCGCGTTCGACAACGTCATCAACTCCTTCGTGTCCATCGCCGCCGTCCAAGTGGCCTTAGTGGACGTGCTGCGCGAGCTGGGCATCCGGCCCGACGGCATCATCGGACACTCCGTTGGAGAAGTCGGTAAGAAAAGTCATAAAACCTTATCATAATATACATGAACGATACGAAACATTATTTTCTCAAACATGCAATGAAATATTGTCTTTGCGTTCCTTATAATAGGCTCGGAAGTATCGGTTTTTGGGCGCAACAACTCGAGAGGACTGTAAAGGGATTTCATACTGCTTTTCAGGCCTAGGCCTGCAAAGTAACTTTTTTTTTGTTTCAACAACAAGGTCATTCACACAGCTGGCTGGTTTGACAAAAAGCAGGTTTTGTTTTTAAAGGTTGGTTGTTATGTTAGACACTTGTGGCAAAAAAAAATCAAGATGGCGACTTTTTTTTTTAAATTTAATATAAAATATCGAAAAAAAAAACGATTTGTATGGAAAAATTTCAAATTGGTCCTAGGAGGCTGAAATTCGGTATCCGGGGATTTTTGGGGCTCCTGAGTCAGAATCTGAAATCGGATTTTTTAAATTCGGTCAAATTCGGTATCGGGGGGCTCTCGGGGCTCAAAAATATGAATCTGAAATCTTGTCCGAAAATTCGGTAAAATTCGGAAAATGTCAAAAAAAAAAACGATTTGTATGGAGAAAATTTCAAATTGGTCCTAGGAGGCTGAAATTCGGTATCCGGGAGTTTTTGGGGCTCCTGAGTCAGAATCTGAAATCGGATTTTTTAAATTCGGTCAAATTCGGTAACGGGGGACTCTCGGGGCTCAAAAATATGAATCTGAAATTTTGTCCGAAAATTCGGTCAAATTCGGAAAATGTCGAAAAAAAAACGATTTGTATGGAGAAAATTTCAAATTGGTCCTAGGAGGCTGAAATTCGGTATCCGGGGGTTTTTGGGGCTCCTGAGTCAGAATCTGAAATCTGATTTTTAAAATTCGGTCAAATTCGGAAAATATCGGACAAACAATATTAAGTGTTATTCTTTGAAGTATATTTTTTTATTTCATTGTATGTTTGAGAAAAGCACTATACATGCCTCGTCGTGAAAACGGATTCCCGGCCTCGTATCACTATCCGGCCTCGCTCGCACGCTCGCTCGGCCGTATATACCTACTTGGCCGGAAATCCTCATTTTCCCGGCCTCTGATGTAATGTACTATACTGATACAGCGGGGGCACTAATGCTGTGATTCAAACTTCCGATCAGAATTTGTAGTGGTTATCGCCTGATAATGTTTAATACCATGTATCATGATATTAGTCACTTTATGTCTATTGATATGATGATAACGGTTGATATACATGCCAATAGGATTAGCTTGATTTGGGATTGATGGAAGGAAGTTGGTTTGAACTTGATTTCTAATGGTGTGATTCGTTACTACAGGATGCGCGTACGCAGACGAGACTTTGACCGGCGAGCAAGCGGTGCTGTGCGCCTACTGGCGTGGACGCAGCATCGTGGATGCCAAGCTGGCCCCCGGGGCCATGGCCGCTATCGGGCTGTCCTGGGAGGAAGCCACGCGCCGTTGTCCCGAGGACATCGTGCCCGCCTGCCACAACTCTGCTGACAGTGTCACGGTGAGCTGCCTATGGTCCTTAGCATTTATAAAAAACACTCGAACTGAACAATGCTTTCTAATTTACTGTGACCTAACTAAAAGGTCGACAGAAGTGGCTAAGTCGAGCAGCGAATGTACAGTAATGATGAAGTGCGCGAGCGAATGTCTACCCTCACCTCGTATGCTATATAACGTGGGCGTGTCTCGCAGATCTCAGGCCCCCCGGCTTCCATTGAGAAGTTCGTGGCGCAGCTGTCGGCGGAGGGCGTGTTCGCGCGGCGCGTCAACAGCTCGGGCGTGGCGTTCCACAGCAAGTACATCGCGGCCGCGGCGCAGCAGCTGCGCGCCAGCCTGCTGCAGGTCATCCCCAAGCCCAAGCCGCGCTCGCAGCGCTGGCTCTCGTCTTCCATCCCGCAGGACCAGTGGGACTCCGACCTGGGTAAGCGTCTAAACACCGCATTAGTTGGTCGGGCTACTGAGTAGGTAACCTCCTGACGTTGCGTGGCGAGCCCAGATACAAAATACTGCGGCAAAACAGCCATTTAGCTAAAGTATGGTTACCTCAGATACACCACCGTATGAATTACACTGATATCTCAATGTCTGAACATGACAGAGTTTATCCAATTACAGGCAAACACAACACGCAACCTATAAGCTGGCTAGACCATGCTCGCAGATTACTCACACACGTCACTTATTATTATATAAAGATAAAATAAGTAATTCTAAGTGATTTATTCAACCTCCTTAACTAATCGACTTAAATTAAAATTCCATACTCTTCGGCCGGTAATCATCGCAACTTGGTAGCCTGTATATTGGTATTCCAGCAAAGCTGAGCGACGCGGCGTACCACGTGAACAACCTGCTGTCGCCGGTGCGCTTCGCGGCGGTGCTGGCGCTGGTGCCGGCGCGCGCGCTGCTGCTAGAGGTGGCGCCGCACGCGCTGCTGCAGGCCGTGCTCAAGCGCGCGCTGCCCGCCGCCGCGCACGTGCCGCTCGTGCGCCGCGACGCGCCCGACTCGCTCGCGCATCTCCTCGCCGCCGTCGGCAAGGCCTTCGCGGCCAGCGCTCAGCCTCAGGTACACACTCTTTTGTTTGCTCAATGTTACATTTCATTCATGTTTTGCTCAGAGAACCAAGAGCCATTTGTGCTCGCAATCATCATCATCCTCCTAGCCTTTGTCCCATTTTTTGAGAATGAATTCTCAATCGGGGTCGGCTACCTAAATCCTAAGATGTGGCGTAGGCACTAGTTTTTACGCAAGCGACTGCCATCTGACCTTCCAACCCAGAGGGGAAACTAGGCCTTAATTGGGCTTATTAGGTGGTTTCCTCACGATGTTTTCCATCACCGAAAAGTGAGTGGGAAATATCAAATGACATTCCGTACATAAGTTCCGAAAAACTCATTGGTACGGGCCGGGTTCGAACCCGCGACCTCCGGAGCCATAGTATCCGGGGCCTCCATTTGTGCTCGCAATGTGCTCACTAATGACCAAGTAATTTTTTTAACCAATAATTAATATTTATGTGAAGGTGTCTAAGCTGTACCCGGCGGTGTCGTGGCCGGTGTCGCGCGGCACGCCCGCGCTGGCGTCGCACGTGGGCTGGGACCACTCCACCGAGTGGAGCGTGGCCGACTTCAAGACGGCCGGCCGCACCGGCGAGAACGTCGTCGAGTACGACCTCGGCAAGCCCGACGAGGCCTACATCGCCGGACACAACATCGACGGGAGAATCCTCTTCCCCGCCACCGGATACCTTGTAAGTGTTCTCTGTTTATTGGCAATCATCCAGTGCTTCGTTTTTGTTCTTTCGATTAACAGTTTATTTTCGCTCGACAGACTCTGGTGTGGCGCACGGTTGCGAAGGCGAACAATCTGAAGATGGAGGAAGCGGCGGTCGTGCTCGAGAACGTGCAGTTCCGTCGTGCCACCATCGTGTCTCGCGATGTGCCTCTGCGGTTCCTCGTCACCTTGCTGGGCGGCTCGGGCGAGTTCGAAGTCTGCGAGGGCGGCGCCGTCGTGGTGACCGGCATGGCGCGGCTCACCGACGACCCCGCCTCCGAGCGCCTGCCCGCCGCCTTGCTGAAGGAAGCCGAAGTGAAACAGGAGGACCTGCCCGCTCTCGACTCCGAAGACATCTACAAGGAGTTGCGCCTCCGCGGCTACAACTACCAGGGCGTGTTCCGCGGCATCAAGTCATCGGACGCCCGCGGCACCCGCGGTCAACTCAACTGGGAGGACAACTGGATCTCGTTCATGGACACCATGCTGCAGTTCGGCATCATCGGCGTGGACACGCGCGAGCTGTACCTGCCTACGAGGCTGCAGCGCGCGGTCATCGACCCGGCGGCGATGAGGGCGGCGGCCGGCGGCACCGTGCCCATCAGGCTGTACCGCAGCATCGACGTCACCGTCGCCGGCGGCGTCGAGTTCCGCGGTGTCAAGACCTCGCTCGCTCCGCGCCGTGCCAACGCCCAAGCGGCGCCTAAGCTGGAGAAGTACGTGTTCTTCCCGCTGGACGGCGCGCGCGTCGGCACTGAGGACACGGGGCGCTCCAAGCGGCAGGCGCTCACGGCCGCGCTGCAGCTGGCGCTGGAGAACTGCGGCGGGCTCAAGATGAAGCTGGCCGAGCCCGCGCTGCAGCGCCCCGCCGAGGCGCTGCTGTTGCCTCACGCCATACAAGGTACTCTACGGTTCAGCACTTGCCAAAAACTAAAGAGTTTAGAACGACAAAAATTGACTCGCGCTTTCCTTGATACATCTTTGCTTTTTATTTCTAAAAATTATTTTATAGTTTTCCTACTACATCAACTGACTAAGTGCCAAACAATAGATATAAGTAGCACGTTTAACGCTTTGCCTGTTCGCGCAGTGTTGGAGGCGGAGCCCGCGGTGCGCGTGGACGCGGTACTGGCGGCCGGCGCGGAGGCGCCGCAGTACACCGCCGCCATGGAACCGCTCGGAGTCAAGGTGGCTCATATTTTACGATACCTTACAATCTAAAGTGCATCACCCATCATAGCCTAACAATTTACCTATAAGAGTTACAATTTGGTGCATACTTAAAAAAAATTCCTTTGGATTTGAATTCTTCAGTGTTCGCGTCTGTTTTCAGGTCTCAAACAAGGACGCGGCTAGCGGTGGGCTAGACACCGAATGTCACGTCGTACTGGGCTCCGATGTTCTGTCTCGTCACGGCGCCGCCATGTTGTCCACGTTGGCGGCGGCGACCGGCGCCAACGGCTTCGTACTGCTGGAGGAGCCGACGCGCGTACTCGACGAACCCAAGGCGATGTCGCTCATTACTGAAGCCGGAATGACATTGGTACGGATTATTCACTTCTTTGTCAAGTTCGATATAAAATCATTTGTATAATGTAGTACGCATCGAATCATTCTTTGTTGTAATGGCAACATTATTTTCCTGAAGGTATCTCGCGCTAGCGCCGCGGCGTGCGAGTACGTGCTGCTGCGCCGCGTGGCCACCGTGCCGGCCACGAAAGTGGTGATCGAGGTGCGCGACGACGACTTCGCCTGGGTGGAGCGGCTGAAGGAGGCCATGAAGCGCGCCGAGAGCGAGGACATGCGCGTGTACGTGTGGTCGCGCGCGCCCGGCTCCGGCGCGCAGGGCCTGGCCACGTGCGCGCGGCGCGAGGCCGGCGGCCACCGCCTGCGCCTCTACTACCTGCCCGGCGCCAAGGACGCGTTCAGCCCTGACGCGCCCGCGTACAGGGCGCAGGCGCAGCGCGACCTGGCCTTCAACGTGCTGCGGGCCGGCGTCTGGGGCACCTTCCGCCACCTGCTGCTCGACGATACTGCCGAAGCTCAGCTGCAGGTGCGTCCGTCCGTCCGAGACGACTCTCGTACATTTGTGGTTGTCGCTACACTCGACAGAGACTGAAGTCGGTCCTCGTCCTCAGGTGGAGCACGCGTACGTGAACACGCTGACGCGCGGCGACCTGTCGTCGCTGCGCTGGATCGAGAGCGACCTGCGGCACTCTGCCTGCGCGCCGCAGCGGCCGCACACCGACCTGTGCCGCGTGTACTACGCGCCGCTCAACTTCCGCGACGTCATGCTCGCCACCGGCAAGCTGCCGCCCGACGCGCTGCCCGGGGACCTCGCCGGCCAGGAGTGCATCCTCGGGCTGGAGTTCAGCGGGCGCTCGTCGCGCGGCAAGCGCGTCATGGGCATGGTCGCGGCCAAGGGGCTGGCCACGACCGTGACGGCCGACGAGGGCTTCATGTGGGAAGTGCCGGCCGCGTGGTCGCTGGAACAAGCCGCCACCGTGCCCGTGGCGTACGCGACGGCGTACTACGCGCTGGCGGTGCGCGGGCGCATGCGGCGCGGCGAGGCCGTGCTGGTGCACGCGGGCACGGGCGGCGTGGGCCAGGCGGCCGTGGCCATCGCGCTGCACGCCGGCTGCACCGTGTTCACCACCGTGGGCACGCCCGACAAGCGCGCCTTCCTGCGCGAGCGCTTCCCGCAGCTGCCGGACGCCAACATCGGCAACTCGCGCGACTGCTCGTTCGAGCAGCTGGTGCTGCGGCGCACGGCCGGCCGGGGCGTCGACCTCGTGCTCAACTCGCTCGCCGGCGACAAGCTGCAGGCGTCGCTGCGCTGCCTCGCCGTGGGCGGCCGCTTCCTCGAGATCGGCAAGCTGGACCTGAGCAACAACTCGGCGCTCGGCATGGCCGTGCTGCTCAAGAACACCACGGTGCACGGCATCCTGCTGGACGCGCTGTTCGATGCCAGGGGAGACCACCCCGAGAAGGCGGAAGTCGTGCGCTGCGTGACCGAGGGCATCGCCAGCGGCGCCGTGCGCCCGCTGCCCGCCACCGTCTACACCGACTCGCAGCTCGAGCAGGCCTTCCGGTAACTATACCTACATATGAACACTTGCAGTCTAATTCGATCTCCGCGTGACCCTTTCGCTAACAGTGTATGATTTGTCTCTTAGGTACATGGCGACGGGCAAGCACATCGGCAAGGTGTTGATCCGCGTGCGCGAGGAAGAAGCCGGCAACAAGCCGGCGCCGACGCGCCTCATCTCCGCCATGCCGCGCACGTACATGCACCCCGCCAAGAGCTACGTGCTCGTAGGTCAGTCTCGTCACTCATTACCAAATCTGGACTTCGAAAGTGACACACTTGTCTAAACGTAGACACAAGGAATTAATCTGTATTTCTGTAACTGTACTGTCTAATTTCGCGCAAAACTGTCCATTCGCAGAGAAGCTTAATTTTATGACTCTTTTACACACGGCATCTGGCAGTCCCGTATAAAATGTACGTAACGTCAACAGTATTGATATTCTGGGTGACATGTCTCGTCTTTACAATCCTTATTATGTTCATCATCTTTATAGTTTGAGACACGCAGTCTGATTTCATCAAGATTGCCGTTAATTTATTAAATGTTCTCGTCTACGGTAATGAATAATCTGTAGTAATATTTGCTTATATTCTAGCATTTATTAAATAACCATATGTATTGCAGGTGGTTTGGGCGGTTTCGGTCTGGAGTTGGGCGAGTGGCTGACAGGTCACGGCGCGCGTACTCTAGTCTTCAACTCACGCAGCGGCGTGCGCACTGGCTACCAGGCCTGGTGCATCCGTAGGTAAGATACTGTTGTGGTTGCTTGTCTGATCCGTTCATGTTCGACGAAGACCTGAGCCTAACGGTATTTTTGTGTATAGATGGCGTGAAAAGGGTGTGCGTGTGCTGGTATCAACCGCGGACGCGACCACGGAAGCGGGTGCCCGCGCTCTGCTGAAGGAGGCGGCAGCGGCCGCTCCCGTTGGCGGCATCTTCAACCTTGCCGCCGTGCTGCGTGACGCTTTCCTCGAGAACCAGACTCCGGACGACTTCCGCGCTGTAGCCAAGCCTAAGGTTGACGGTCAGTAGCGCATCCGAAAATACCTTAAGTCATGATACCTCCTAACTTTTATGTCACAACTCCTCAACATTTGTTGGTTTTCGCATGGAATGTTCTTTTTCGGTTCAGGAACCCGCGCTTTGGATGTAGCGTCGCGTGAACTGGCGCCGGAGCTGGAGCACTTCGTGGCGTTCTCGTCGGTGTCGTGCGGGCGCGGCAACGCGGGCCAGAGCAACTACGGGCTCGCCAACAGCTGCATGGAGCGGCTGTGCGAGCAGCGCCAGGCCGACGGGCTGCCGGCGCTGGCGGTGCAGTGGGGCGCCATCGGCGACGTGGGCCTCATCATGACGGCCATGCACGGCAGCGAGGACACGGAGGTGGGCGGCACCATGCCGCAGCGCATCGCCTCGTGTCTGACGACGCTGGGCATGCTGCTAGCGCTGCCGCACGCCGTCGCCTCGTCCATAGTGCTCGCCGACAAGCGCCGCGCGCAAGACAAGCCCACACAGGATCTGGTGCAGGCCGTTGCCAACATCCTGGGTGAGTCGACGCGTGTTGTTCTCAACGGATCGTACGACAGGCGGCCTCTCGGCCAGCCACCCTATCGCCACCTGGATTTTTGCACATTAGGATGTTGGAAACTAGGATTTTCGAGGGTTGTATTCACAAACAAAAATTGTTATCCCAACAATTACATTCCGAGCCGATTCTTATTAAAAATATCTTATTATTCTTCTGATAATATTATAAAAGATTTGTGTCTGCGTAACCGCAAGGCAGAATAATACCCAGAACAAGATGTGTTGGATGCATTAACATTGCAACGTCCCATTCGTGTGCAGGTATCAAGGACCCGAGCAAGGTGTCGGAGACGGCGAACCTGGCGGAGCTGGGCATGGACTCGCTGATGGGCGCGGAGATCAAGCAGACGCTGGAGCGCGGCTACGACGTGCTGCTGGGCGTGCAGGAGATCCGCGCGCTCACGTTCGGCAAGCTGCGCGGCATGCAGGGCGGGGACGCGCCCGCGGCCGATACCGGCGCGCCCGCGTCGCCGCCCGTCGGTGACGACCCGGTCCAGTTCGTCACCTTCGGCGAGCTCGTACCCAAGCAGGTGCTCGTCAAGCTGCCGTCGCAGCCGCCCGCGACCCCTGACGACAAGCCTATATTCATGGTAAGATAACGTTTCTTAATTTAGCCATACAAATCCTCGTCACTATCTTGTGATGTTCTTTGATTCCGAGTTCCGACGATGACTTTTTATTTCGATTCGCAGGTTCATCCGATCGAGGGCGTAGTGGACCTGCTACGAGGCGTGGCAGCGGGTGTGCGCGGCACAGTATACGGGCTGCAGTGCGCCGTCTCGGCGCCGCTCGACGACATGGCGACGCTCGCGCGCTTCTACGTGAAACACGTCCGCAAGGCGCAACCGCAACCACCGTACACTCTTCTCGGTTACTCGTTCGGCGCCGGCGTCGCTTTCGAGATGGCGCTGCAGCTGGAGAAGGAGGGCTGCGACACCCGGCTCGTGCTCGTCGACGGCTCGCCCGCCTTCGTCGCCTCCCACACCACGCGCGGCAAGAAGAAGCGTACCGCGAGGACACCGCAATCTGATGAAGCCGACGCGCTCGCCTACTTCGCGCAAGTGTTCCAGGACCTTGACGCGACCAAGGTGAGATTTTTTTTTATTTTTTATTTGTACATGGAGAACCGACAGCTTAACTTACGCTGTTGGTGACATATCTAGTAATACAAAGCCAAGTATAGGGTCTCACATGTAGCAACATAATAATATTTAACATAAGTTAAATAACACGCACAGTTTTACATTAGGCACAAATTAATGCCAAAATACAGTTGGAACAGCACAATAAGTAGGGGGAAGTCCCCTAATGCCGGACGGCACCTAACGCCGGACACTCGAACTGTCTCGGCAACTGGAAGCTCGGCAACGGCAACTCGGCACTTGTCCTTGATTCGCTCGCGTTGCTAGTTGTCGAGATAGTTCGAGTGTCCGGCGTTAGGGGACTTCCCCCTACCTAATTAATTACAGTGTGTTATTTCCCTAATCTGCAGAGTTCATGCACAAAAGCTAATAATTTACTAAATAAGCATCACTAAGCAACCCTAAATACAATCGTAAACATAACTACTTCACGCTCGGGCATACCTACTACCTACAATGTTAATTTTTAATCAAAGAAAACTGACGCCAATTTACGCCTCACAGAAGGAATGAGTTACACAGCAGCTCGTATATCGTTGGTACACCTCACAGGTATCACAGAATTTGATATTAACTTTGCTTGCCAGGTCGCGACCGAGCTCGAACGACTGCCCAACTGGGAGGCTCGCGTAAGCCGCGTCACCGAGCTGATCGTGGCGGGCGGCGCGCGCGCCGAGAAGGACGCTCTAAGCGGAGCGGCGCACAGCTTCTACCGCAAGCTGGTGCTGGGCGACGGCTACAAGCCGGCGGCGAGACTCCGCGCGCCCGTCACGCTCTTCAAGGCGCGCGACAACTACGTGGCGTTGGACGAGGACTACGGACTGAAGGCCGTCTGCGAGGGCGAGCTGCGCACGCGCCAGCTGGCCGGCACGCACCGCACCATCCTCGCCGGCGACGCCGCCCGCGCCATCTCTGACCACGTCTCCGAACTGCTCGTGAAACACTAACGACTCCGAGCATCTCTCCTCCCGCACTCGACTCGCGTCGACAACGCACCGCACGGTAGAGGAGACTATTTTATAGACGAATATTTATTTTACAATCTTATCTCATAATCTAAGAGACAAGGTTCGGAAACGTAGTTTCGTAATTACATTTTGTAATCGAATTTACTGCTCATACCTATCTCCCCGTACCTCGGATCGCGGGATGCGACGTCACGGCGAGTGTTTAAAAAATTTGGTGAATCAATCGCTAGAAGCGATAAACGGTGGGAGCGTCTAGGGCTCCCATAGCGCGGCCCTATGATCTCCCACATCGACCTATTTATACTTGACAGGTATTTTTTGTAAGGCCTCTCTATTTAGTACCTCGGGGTATATTGTAAGACATAATATATACATGCGTACATGTAACATAGGTAGTTTAGTAGGTAATGACTGGTCGACACGGCCATAGATTTTTGTTGAGGGCCTACTGTTCCATTAGCCGAAAAAATTATAATTTAAAAAAAAACAACATCAGTTTTGAATAACATTGTAGCTTTGAATAATATCCACTACAATAAAATAAATACTCCAGCTGAATCTCTAGACTATTGTCTACATCATATATGTGCGATATCTCGGACTAACATCTTCATAGTAAATAATATCAAGTCTATGAATGTCCCAGATCCCAGGTGTTTGTGCCCCGAGCCGAGGGTGAGGGCCATAACTATGCGATAAGGGGCTTTACAAATCGCCGCCCGTGGTTTTTTCAATGTCATCATCACAGAAAGTTTCATCACAATAACCAATATATTGTATTTATAACATAAACCTATCGCTCTAGGCTTTTTGAGAAAATGTTATTCAAATCTAGTGTTGATGTGTTAAGAGCGTGGTCGTTCTGCGAGGGAATCATCAACTAGGTATTTGAAGAAACTACTGCTGTCGTGCTTCGCCCTAACAACTGAACCATAGGTGCAATAGAGACGACGGCAGCTTAGTCCGATTTTCCCTAAAAAAGCTTTACCCAATCAACGTTTTGTATTTTCCTCTTTTATGCTCCAAAACTGAACCGTTTCAAATATTTATAAAAAAAGCAGACCTATGCCAATTAATTTTTCGTAAAAACTTTTCAGATTGTCTTGGTAGGCGCCTGATATGGTGGTAAAATATGTAATTTGTTTTAGGTTCTGTTCTTGGAAGCTAATATTTATTCTTGTAATTATTTTTTAGAAAAAAATTAATGGCATGGGCATGCCTACTTTCAGGTTTTATAATATAAAAACGTTTGGGGCTCCAAACCTATTCCGGAAGAAAATAGGGAACTACAATTGTATGGAAAAATGCAGTTCGACCATGCTCTTAAGAACAAATGTGAACCAAATACTTGTACATTCCATAAGACGTTACAGCAACAGGGTTGCTATGCACAGGGCCTGATTAATATAAAGGTAATAGTGTAGATCTGGGGCTTAAAATTACACGAGGCTTATTAAAGCAGAATCATAGTTCAAGTTTACCCTGGCTCTAGAGAACCCACAAGAGATCTGTGACCAGGGTGGCAGCTAAACTTTTTGATGTATTCGCTATCTTTAATACACAGCAGCCCTTCAACGCATATTTGAGTTCATAATTTGCCGACACATTCCATTTTAAAATATGACATTACTGTGAACACTTATATGCGTTTAAGGTGGTGAAAGTTCGGAAAAATGTTTGCAGTAAATGGCCAGGCCAGTGATTCTCTTTCTGTGGCTATAAATATCAAACATGCTCTCATATTATAAGTACTCATCAGACTACTATGCAATCCTGGTAGCAGCTTACAATATTCCAAATTTACCGCACTCTTCAACCGACTTCAAAAAAGGAGGAGGTTCTCTGTATATATATTTTTTGTATGTACAGTAAAGGAGTTTGAAATGTGTACCTTTTGAACCTTAGGTATTGTCATTATGACGAGCGAATAAGGTACGTGTTTCAATTTCCTTGACTGTACCTATGTTATGCGGAATAATCATTCCGCCAATTATGAATCGAATTTGAAAACGAAAACTCTTTTTTTGTTTGGTAGATCATATTTCAGAGGCGGTCCCATATAAATTTTATTTTATTGTAAAACAAAATACATACCTACTTATTCAGGTTAGTTACCTAACCTAATCAGGTTCTGTGTTGCGGCTAGTAGGGCAGGGCCCGCGCCGGGGCTGCGGCGGCGCCGCGTGTGATAGCCGCCCGGGGCGCGTAGACTAAGGTAGCACTAAGTAGGTAGTTCCTGTGTATGGTTGTTGTGCTAATTTATTTTGTTACTGACTTGGCGCAAGCGCTCTGTGATTAAATGTGCATTATTTTTCACCAATTGTTTTATTCCGTTAACACGTACACGTTGAATAAGATGCCTATTTCCATAAAGATAAGTTAATGAACTCCATAAGAATATACATGTTCTCCCACTAGACTAGGTACTGGTACTTAAAGTGAAGTTAACGACAAAAATAATATAGAAAGCTTCTATTTGAAACTGTATGAAGAAATTTAGAGGCCGGTTTCCCGCGTTTTTAGAATAGAGGCATATTCGAATATTAACTTCTTTTTTAGGGTTCCGTAGCCAAATGGCAAAAAACGGAACCCTTATAGATTCGTCATGTCTGTCTGTCCGTCTGTCCGTCCGTATGTCACAGCCATTTTTTTCCGAAACTATAAGAGCTATACTGTTGAAACTTGGTAGGTAGATGTATTCTGTGAACCGCATTAAGATTTTGATGCAAAAATAAAAAAATAATAATAAATATTGGGGGCTCCCCATACTTAGAACTGAAACTCAACATTTTTTTTTCATCAAACACATACGTGTGGGGTATCTTATGGATACGTCTTCAAAAATGATATCGAGGTTTTTAAAATATTTTTTTTCTAAACCGAATAGTTTGCGTGACAGACGCTTCCAAAGTGGAAAAAAGTTGGTCCCCCCCCCTCTAACTTCTAAAATAAGAAAATGAAAAATCGAAAAAAAAACATATGATGTACATTACTATAAAAACTACCAACGAAAATTGTTTTGAACGAGATCTAGTAAGTAGTTTTTTTAATACCTAACTTTGCACCTAATTTATATGGGGCGCTATACATACCAGGTGCAAACTTAACTTAACCACTTAGGGATGGAAAGTGTTTGTACGGAACCCTCGGTGCGCGAGTCCGACTCGCACTTGGCCGGTTTTTTTATATATATATTTTGTCCTTCCGGACAGGCTAAGACCATAGGCCATACCGCCTCTTCATTAGTTTATTTTATCTTCCAAAAGTTAATTTCAGTAATAATGTCTTCAGTATTTCTTCTTCACAAAATGAATCCATTAAAAAAAACTGTTTCAATTTTACAATAAATTCCGAAGTATATAGTTTTCAATGCCAATGGTAATTTCTGTTTTGTCATGTTTGTCATAGAGAAATTAACTTTTTAAAATTAACCCCGGGTTAACCTTTTTAAAACTAACACTCATCTAACACTACTCGCGAAGCGAAGTTAAACGAGTCAAGGTTGACCGATGCATTGTTTCCTCCACCGAACCGAAGTGCCTCTCCACAACATATTTGCACAACTTAGGTATTAGTTAGGGCTTCATAGGACATCGATGTATGGGAACCAATATTTTTGTCATTAAAGCATGAGCCTTGAGCACACTTGTTACTTAGGTGGACTAGAGTTGAACAGTTGAACTTGAACACGCCCGGGAGACAAGGGCTGACGCCCCGCTGGTGGGGGGAGAGGGGAAGTTACGTTCCGCCGCAAGTTCTTTCGGTCCTCCGAAATCGGATAACGTGTAGTGCAATTTTATTGTTAGGACATTTTCTTCCGATAAATCGGATCGGATCGGAAGGTCTGGAGCGGGTATAAATAATTTTCGATTCATAGCATAGTATCTAAACGCTCTAATTTTGACAGCTACGCCATACCATAGACAACTAAGTGACATTAGTGACAATGTATACTGTTGTACTACTGTAAGTACTTGTTTGTTTGATTCGGTACGGGTAAAAATATTTCGCCAGTTTAGTTTTGTTTCAAATGTGAAGGAAAAATTATTACCAATATTAAAACGACATGACCATGTTAAACTTCTCGAAATTCCTTTTTCTAGACCATCGCTTACCGAAAGGATCAGTCACATAAATGTATAAATGAAATGAAGACATACAGGCCATTATTTTGTTATGGATATGTTTTGTAATTGTATTATAAAAACATAAAATAATACAGTTCTTGACAAATGAATTAATTTTAATTAAGTTTACTATCTCGGCAAAATGAAAGCGATCGGAAAAATGTTACCAACGAAGGAGCAATCCCTTGACAAACCGAGAAAAGAGCTGCCGACGGAAGAGGTTCCTTTGATAGTCCCTAAGGTACCATTTACCCTATACCATACCATAATATTAGACTTGATTCATTATTTTTGTTGGTGGTATTTGATATTTAAATATCTACTGTTTAACTTCAATAAAGTAAGCCAAAGACAAGAATATATTAATCAAAAAGTTTTAATTTCCTAAACATTGGTCCCACATGAATAGTGCTGATAATTTTACCCATAAATGCATGTTATTTTGGGTTCTAGTAAAATTAGATATTTGGTTCTTTATGGTGAACCAAATATTAGGTTTAAACTTAGTATTCACACAATATTTAAGATGTGTAGAAACACATTTTAGTATAAAGATAGTTGCTACTTAATAAAAAAGGCTGTAAAAAGACGGCAGTGAATTTTTTATTCCCGGCTTCTTGTTTAGAAACATGTGTAACTCTTTGTTTTAGTAACCTGTCAATATATCGTCGGGGATAGTGCAATACCGCGTAAATAACAACTGTTGATAAAGTTCTCATTTCAATAAAATACTTAGCATTTGTTTGAATATTGATTTGTATCTACACTTGTTACTTACGCGGTATTGATCTATCCCCGATGATAACAAAAAAGAAATATTAAAATAGATTACATTCCCTTATGAAATCACTCTCAATAACATTATAAATGCCTACTCTTGATCACATCTTGAATTATTTGTTATTTAGGCCCTACACCATGCATTTAAGCTTTTAATTGTATGAATGAATTCATATTTCCCTTAAAAAGCCTAACCCTTAGTTGCTTGAAAGCAATTTGAACATTGTTTCCTTTATTTTAATATCAGATCATTGTATTTTCAGGTTGTGAAGCAGTATACAAGGATGAAAATTGAGGAGCCAGGTGGGAACAAACTGCTTGTAGTCAATTCCACAGAAGTCTTTGCCTAATGAGGCAATTGGGAACATGCACGAAAACAAAAACTGTACCAATTCAATAAGATTTAAATTAAAAAAATTACCAAATAAATGTGATTATACATATATGTATAATGATACTTATCACAACCATGTGATTAGGGCACTAAGAACTTCAGAAATGGGAGTCTAAGTTTGTTAAAATGCTTGATAAAAACAAAAAAAAATGCTAAAATTCACTGATTTGTGCCTTCCATCACGATTGTTCACATGAGCTTGTAAGGAAAAACATCCATTTTATCATGATTCTCAACATAATTTGAGTCGCTGCTGCTGAAAAGTCATCTTTATGGTGCTACAATGCCACTCTAGGGCATTTCAGACGTGAATAATAAAGAATAATATAATCTGGAGATGTAAAAATAGGACTTTATATTAACCTTTCAACCAGCTTGTAGACGAAAACTGTGGCCCTGCTGACAGTAGATAAAATGACATTGTGTGATAATTGACGTCGTGGGCACAGCTTTCCGTCAACATGGTTAGGTTTTAGGTTAAAAAAATATATGCATAGATGGGCACGCAGCGTGGGTAGGCCCTCCGCAAGGTGGACTGATGACCTGGTGAAGGTCGCTGGACTCCGCTGGATGCGGGAGGCGCAGGACCGGTCATGGTGGCGCTCTCTGGGGGAGGCCTATGTCCAGCAGTGGACGTCTTTTGGCTGATGATGATGAGATGGGCACTGAGACTTGCGTTACCTTATTTAGTTGTCAATAGGGCAGTTTTGTTTTTATTATCTTTTTCTCACACCTTCATGAACTGCCATTCTCCTTGACTTCAACAAATAGTCCAAAATTTGGTAACTGTACTGAAAAATGGACACTTACTGGACACATTTGAAATTATATTTCAGAACAAACAATGGTCAAAGAAGAAGTTTATATCAAAGAAGAAGTTAATATTGAAGTAGAAATTAATATCGGAAAAGAAATTAATATCAAAGAAGAGGTTAATATCAAACAAGAAATAGACAGTGATTCTGATGTGGACGGTAAATTACTTTTAACGGAAAAAGACGAAGTTTCTTCTACAACGTTTGACATAAAAAATGAGGGAGTTGACTCCAATGATCTTGATGGTCTGACGGAAGCAGGACCAGAAACGTCAATAACTAAAGATGATGGCAGAAAAGGTGGAAAACATTTGATTAAACTGAAGAAGTGTTATCTTGTCGCAGTTAATGTGGAACCTGGTAAGCATTTGATTATCATTTGGAAGAGTTTATATTGGTTGTTTCACTGCTATTATAGTATTTAAATAAATTAAATGAAAGTTTATACATAAGATAAAAATATTTTGAGATGGCAACCCAGTGTCACTGTGCTATTTCAAGTGAAGGGGAAAAACTGGCTGTTCCAGTTCTTGTTTTATTAGTCTATGGCCACAAAATTTAACAGGGATAAAACTCGCTGGGTCCGGTTTTTATTGCAATATTTTTACTTATGCGGCTATTGCACTTTCCTAAATTCAAGTCACTGACGAAAGAGAAGCGGTAATATGTGAGACACGTATGGACATAACTCCATCTCACTCTTTGTATTGCTGCATCCCTCTCGTCAGTGACTAATTCAGGAAAGTGTAACAAGCCTTTTAGGCATGCAGCCGTGAGGTGATTTCACAAATTCAATTTTCTGTACTGTAAAATTTTGACTTCCATTTGAATTAATTTCGTAAAAAATAGACAACTGCAAATATACAGTGGGATTTTAATCTGCTACAAGTAAAAAAGAACTTAAATTATTAACGTAAAACCTATCCTATGTCCTTCCTTTAGACTCCAAACCAAATTTCATCTAAATCGGTTATTAATGCCCTATACAAACTTCCACCTCCATTTTCACCCCTTTAAGGGATGAGATTCGGGACAAAAACCATCCCATGTTCCTCGGGGCTCAAGCGACCACCAGCATATTCACGGTTCACTGGTGTGCATGAAGATGTAACAGACAGACACATTGTCGCATCTATAATATTAAGTATGGATTTGAATTTTATTTTAATTACATTGTTGTCTGCGGACTCTGACTGAGAAATGTACACTGACTGGGTACACTAATGTATCATACATTGCTAATGATTTTTTGATTCCAAATTCTGTGTTTATTGCTTACAGAGCCATCAAAGTCCTCGTGCCGTCGGCAGACTTCTCGCCGTCGCCGAGTGGCGCTACTTGAAGGTATTAAAGTCGTGTGAAAGTAAGTAAGGATAATGATAGTTTTCAAAGCCTGACCACTGACCAGACATACCAGTAACATTAGGATTTTCACGAGGGTGGTGTTTTTTAAATTTAAAATAATAAAGCATTAGCTATTCTGAAATTCGTAATGTGTCTTCAGTTACGACTGATTTGGTTCTTCTCGGAGATGAATTATTAATTAGGTAGTCATGTTTATAAAACAAGTAAGTTTGTAGTATCTAAATATATTCGAGTATCGTGTGTACTTGTTACATTCTTATCTTAAATTAAATTGTATTCCGCCATTGACAAATAACAAATGTAAATGAAACTGCAACTAAATCACGCCTATCTTTATTTTGCAGCTAAGGAAGTCGGCACACCAGAGAATTTGCCACCGTTCAAACTGGTTGCCAAGTCTGAGATATTCACATGCGAATTTTGCGACAAGACCTTCCTTAGCCATAAGGAGGTGCGGGCCCACTTGCTCGCCGCTCACAAATCTGCCAACGACTACCAGTGCCAAGACTGTCCCGCGAGCTTCTCGCACCACTACCTGTTACTAGCCCATCTCCGGAGACACACAGGCAAGCCGCTGGCTTGCGATCTCTGCTTGAAACACTTCAAAAAGGAGTTGACGTACTCAAACCATCTTAATACGCACCTACGCGAACGATTATTCTCCTGCCCGGTGTGTTTGAGAAGATACACGGATCTCGACAGCGTGCAGCGTCACGTGTTGCAACATTCCCCCGAAGATAACTTCGACTGCGAAACGTGCGACGAGAAGAATCGTTCCCTCCTCAATTTGAGGCGCCATCGGGAAAAAGTCCATGGCGAAAAGTCCCCCTATCCCTGCTACATGTGTACTCGCGTGCTGGACTCCGAGCACGATTTCTACAACCACCTTAATTCGCACGAAAACGCTGTTTACGAGTGTGCTTTCTGTACGAAACGTTTTACAGATGCGACTAGATGGGAAGATCACTCAATCGGCCATATAGAGAAGAAAAAGACAGTCGACACGTCCGTCGTGAATGTCCACGATTGCGAGATATGCCACAAGCGGTTTAAATACGCGAGTACTTTAAAAACGCACATGAAGAGTCATACCGGCGAGCGACCGTATTCCTGCGGGGCTTGTCCCAAGACATTCAAGACGCGGAGCGCAGTAACCGAACACGAGAATAGTCATAAGCGGCCGTTTGCCTGTCCGGAGTGCGATGCGCGCTTCGGTAGGCGGGAAACGCTGGACCGACATTACCGTACTCACTCCGGAGAGCGTCCATACGCCTGCTCAACCTGCGGTTTAGCTTTCACGCAACGATCCTCTATGTCGATCCACGCGCGAATCCACCACACGTCCGGACCAGAGGCAAAGAGAAAGAAGGCGAATAAAAAAGCTAAATCAAAGAGCAAGAAAAACTGAACGCTAGAATTTGATTGTTTTTGGCGGTGAAATATTGCGAGAAGTGGAGGTTAGACTCGGTAGGTTAAGAAGGACACTTATATGAGGATACTTCTGGTATAGCAATGGTGATTGGGCATTACAAACCCACACATGTATTTTATATTATTATAAGAACACTAAAAATAAATAAATATTATCTACTACTTATTAAAATTATACTGATTATCTACTACTTATTAAAATTATACTGATGTACCTAATATGTAGTCTTTTTTTCCTGTTTCATATTTTTGACACGCTTGAAGATTTGAATTTCACTTCAATAAACATGTATCAGTATTATAATAAGACATCAAGACTTGTGTTTGTGTCAAGCTTGTATTTGACCATTTTTCGGATGTTTGTGCACGTATTAAATGATTAATTTATATGTTTTTCTAGTTTCGTACCCAAAGGGTTGACATCGAGCCTCAATGCTCGAGGCCCCATACCTACTATTCGGAGACACTGTCAAGGAAGGTCTAAGCTAACCGGGGTAACCGAAGGAGAATTGTTTCGATAATGATGACGATAGCGGCGGAACCAGTAGCAGTTATATTATAATAGGTATAATCAAAAAAACCCTAACACGACATTGGAGTATCATTCGGTATTGACCATATATTATAATGTATTGACCAAAGATCGCATGCACTACTGCTAGTAGCTACAGTGACGAAGGCCATAAAAAACAATACAAAATTACAATTTTTATCACGAGTCACGGGATTAACGTAAATATCCGTTATACCTTCTGAAATGTGTTTTTTTGTAACGGATTAGCGATTAACAGTGCCCAGCTATGCCTATGCCAGCTGACGCGTATATACATATACAGATGAATAAGGTATAATAGTACATTACTGTAGACGCCGGGAAATAAGGGCTTGCCGGCTTCGTATCACTAGACGGCCTCCCTTACGGTCGGCCGTCTATACCTACTCAGCCGGCAAGCCCTTTTCACGGCTAAGGCATGTATAGTGCTTTTCTCAAACATGCAATGAAATATCGTCATAACGTGCGTTTAAACAGGCTTCGAAGTGTCAAGTTTCGGGCGGAACAATTCGAGAGAACTGTAAAGGAATTTCATACAAAATTGAAGGCCTAGGCCGGGAAGTAATTTGTTTTTAATTTTAATGTAAACATGGCGTCTGTGTTTATGAACAGCTGATATATATATTTTTTTTCTAGTGGCTACCCCTTAGGGCTACCCATTCAGCCATCGGACCAACAATATCCGTTTTAATGCCTAGTACACACGAACTGATATTATGAATACAAATCTGTATGATTCAATGGGTTGATGAATTAATTTAAAATACTGTCTATACGTAAGTCACCAGACACCATAGACAATATTAAAAATCCTCTGCCTTTATTTTACTAAACTTATTATAGAAATTAAGATTCTTATTATCAGGTTGTGTATAATGGCCCTAATATTCGCGCACTACACACGTGGGCGACTTATTAAAGAAAAAATATATAGAGGGAAAATTTAAAATACTTTTTTAAACATGGCGTCTGTGTTCATGAACAGCTGAATTATGTCTTTTTGAGTGGTGTATTTTTTTTATTTCAATGCATGTTTGAGAAAAGCACTATACATGCCTTAGCCGTGAAAAGGGCTTGCCGGCTTCGTATCACTAGACGGCCTCCCTTACGGTCAGCCATCTATACCTACTCAGCCGTATTTCCCGGCCTTATTTCCCGGCGTCTGCAGTAATGTACTGTTTATTTATTCTTTATGTTCTAAAAAGGGAATTCTTACTCCAAAGTAACCTCGTATTATAATTGGTTCAAAAAATATTGCTTAGCTCTTAGCTACAAAAAGAGTGCTACAGTACGACACAAAGAGTAGAAATTAAAAAGTGTCGTCTCTTTCTAATCAATCTAAGAAAACGGGACGACACTACAGGGTGGATTCGCGAAAACTGCACAAAAACATGTTCCCGGTGTTTTGAAAATGAAACAATACATTATCGTTATGTATTAATATGTAGAACAATACAGGACGTGTTTCGCAACAATAGGCCGGAATTCAAATTTGTCTATTTATTTTATATAATTTATAAATCGAATTAACACTGACTAAACATCATCACCATTAGCAAAAAAAAATGAGTTATGAAAGTTCGGGACATATTTCTTAAAAATCCACCGCACGCAACCCGTTTTTTTTATTATATTTAGTAAAAGTATATCCTGTCAATGTTCGTAAAGAAATCTCGAAGCGTTTCATGAATACTATCTAAGGATAAAAAATAAAACAAATTTTGGCACAGAATTTCGTCATCGCCATTGCGGTCGCGTCAAAGTATTTTTATTTTATTTCCGAATGGCTGAATACCCGAAACGACATCACCTACCCGCTCTTCAGTCACTATTACAAAGCGGACTAGAGTGCACGCGAGCTTGCTGCACGGGAAGTTAAATTTTTCGGCTTAAATATACCATTGGAAATTGTGTGGTCACATTTCAGCGTCATCACCAACAACATAATAAATCAGGTTTAGATAAAAATATTACTTTTATTCAACCACGTTGTGTAAGAGGTGTACGGTGCAATTTCTCAAAATGACGGAGTCCTCTGGTTTAATCTGTCGTTTTGAGTTTTGACGATATTTATCTGTTTTCGTCATCACCATAAACATCATTACCATTTTGTTGTGTAAATGGTAATGTTTTTGTTTGACTGGTAATGACGAACTGATACTTTTACTTCGGCGCATTTTAAGGAAAAAACCAAAAGAAAACTGTATTTACGATCTTCTTGGTCGTATACTTCATAGCTGAAGGTCGTGTCCCGGAAAGCTTTTCGTTGTATTGTGTACTAGCTGTTTCCAGTTTGTTCGGTTTTCGGCTTCCTTCAGGGCAAAGGAAACTGGAAGACCAGTGATTTCGGTCACTTGGTCACACCATCCACGCGGGGATCTATCGCGGGGTCTTCTTCCTTCCACTTTGCCCACTATCACTAGCCTGTCAAGGCTGTCGGTATTCAGGCGAGCAACATGACTAAAATATCCAAGTATCCTTTGGTAGCACATGGTCGACAGTCTAGTTCTCACCCTCAGTTGTGTTAGGATGGATTTGTTGGTCCTCATGGCTGTCCATGGTATCCTGAGCATCCTCCGCCAACACCACATCTCAAAGGCATCTATTTACTTTCGGTCTATGGCGCAGATTGTCCACGACTCTGACCCGTAGAGAAAGATTGAGAAGATCAAAGTTCGGACTAGTCTCAACTTGGTGACATTGGAGATATTTCTGGCTTGCCATATCTGTGTCATCTTGCTCATTGCAGCTTTGACCATCTGAGTCCTCCTTTTGATCTCTCGCTCACTTCCACCCTGATCAGTTAGTAGGGATCCGAGGTAGACAAACTCGCTGACGACTTCCAATTCCGAGATTTCTCCTGTCCGAGCGAGCTGGCCGGACCTGTCAACTTTCATGACTTTTGTCTTTGTTTTGTTGATGGTTAGCCCAACCAGCCCACTCTCAACCTCCACTTTATGGAATATCTCTGCCAGTTCCTTCTGCGATGTAGCAAAAAGTGTGGTGTCGTCTGCGTATCTCAGATTGCTAATCTTTACGCCACCGACAGAGATGCGTCCATCCCATCCTTCTAAGGCTTTTCTCATTATATATTCACCATAAATGTTAAACAGGATGGGAGAGAGAATACATCCCTGCCTTTACCCCTTTCTTTGTCTTGAAAGTTCCAGAAACTACGTCGTTAACCCTCACCACGGACTTTCCATCTTGATAAAGACTTGCAATCAACATTACAAGGTATTTAGGTACGCCCATCTCCAGTAATATGGACCACATGCAATCCCACCTTACACGGTCAAACGCTTTCGAGTAGTCGATGAAGCACATGAGGATAGGGGTATTGAACACCCGACTTTTTTCTATTATTTTCCTCATATTAACAATTTGTTCAATTGTTCCTCGTCCCTTCACGAAACCCGCCTGCTTACTAGGTATTCACGATATTATATATAAAAAAGAAAAAGAAAAGAGAGTCCCAACTAAATTACAAATATTCAGAGGCACCCTTGCTGTGCATCAAGTATTATGGAAGAAAGAAACCCAAAATTTAACATTTCGTAATGCTAGTTGCTTTGAGTGTGTCTGTGGAGCTATATGTAACCATGGGAAACATCGGATATGGACAGGGTTCCACTTCCGAAACACCAGTGGTTCCTCTCATAGCCACAAAAAAGCAATATGGAGTCCTGACCAATATTACAAACACCGCAACTACAACATTTAGTACTGTGGGTCTACCATCAAATATACGGATTTTATCTAATAAGAAGGTGATAACAAAAAATCTAAAAATTAGGATATTAAGACACCTACTAGTATATGTAAGTTTGATATTATATACCTAAGATAAATGTTACTCTTACAATGGCTGCTGGGATTATGGACATTTTGCGTTCGTAAATTAGGTCATTGTGCGACGGAGGGCCTATTTTTTATGTTAATTACCGTGTTACTTCAATTGCTTTACTTTTTCTGCATTTTTTAATCAAGGCTGCTGATTACCAAATTTAACAATGTATAATGTATATCGTCACCTGTAATATGAATTAATGTAACCGCCAAAATGACGAAATTGAGTTAAGTATACAGTTCGTCTGTAAATTTGACGATCTATCCATTGCTGTTATTAAAATTACGATATCTTGAAAAAAATGTTGGTTACATTAAACAAAAATTTACCATTTTTTTTAGTTTTCTGTATTTATTTTGGTGTATGGCACATTGTTTGTAAATTACTTAATATCAGATTAACGTAACCACAAGTATTGGCCAAAGTTGAACAAAAGTCATTAATGTAAGACTCATCGGTAAATAAATGACTCTTACATTACTCAATTTATAGCACTTTATTACCGATTGACTGTTACGTTAGCTTCAAAGCAAGATAAAAATTATAAAATGGTTCTTACATTAAATGGGTTATACTTTTAGTTTTCGAATCAAATCATGTAAATAATAAGGTACATAAATGATTTACATGCTCAGATTAGATAGGTAAAAAATTTTTTTACGGGATTATAAGACAGCAACCATTTAAAGCCAATTATAGTCTAATCTTGTCACAAATTGTGCTTACTGCAAGGTGGGTGAATATATAATTTAGTCAGTAACATTAAAGTTTTCGTAGTTTTTAAAGCACTCAATGCCTCTTACATTATTATTTGTCTTCCCAAGGCTCGAGTGATGACGGTTACATTAAAATTATGTACTTAATTTAGACGGACCTGGTGCTTACGTTATTTTGTTTACCAGGAACTTTGCGACCATTTCTTTCCTTTGCAGTGTTAATGAGTAGATACCGGTGAGACGACCATACATTTGCCTGTAGGAAGCAATTACAAACACTACCGCGTGCGTCTGTTTACGATTTGGTGTTGTGATGGATATGATAGCCACTTTAGTTTGTACCGACCAGCGATCGGATGCCGGTTTTCGACTCCATACAAATACTGGTATTAAATTTCGGTATTTCGCTTATTATTACACATTTCTTTATTTTACTGAGCTAATTTCAAAGTTCTATGCGGTCTAGTTTACTTTAATTATATGTAATGGTAAATCTGTAATATTTTTTCTGTAATTTTTATGAATACCGGTAACGATCCCTGGTTCCAACAATTCGTGATAAGGACAGTATTGTGCGATTGCGTTGTTATATATCAATAAGTACAGTTAAAAATTACGAGTTAAGTACATTCATCGCTTTACATCAGGCGATCCGTTTGCTCGTTTGCCCTCAACGACATAAAAAATTAATAAATAATAATATTACACAAAAAAACTTTCAAAAATTAAGGGAAAATTGAAAAGGATAAGTACTCAGTAAGTTTTATAGAAATTGTTATCACCTCAAAAGGGAGTTCTAAGGCGGAATGAAGTTTGTCGGGATTTCCAGTATCAAATAGAAATTGATGTTTTAAACTTTTTAAAGTTAAGTTATTTATTAATTAGCTATTATGCCTATTTATATCATGTCTAATTCTTGAATTAGGGACTTTTAATTGAAACAATCTGGCTTAATGCATTTCGTTTTTAGGGAATCTCTTAAATGTCTGGTTAAACGGACTGTGAAAACTTTTTCTGTGAAAATCTGTCACTGCCACTACCATGTAGCAACATGTAGGCATAATAAAATGTATATTATTTTTAGAAAACAAGAGACAGGAATGAATGATGGTAGTAATAGTGATATGGTGGAGGTTAGTGACATTGAGATACTCCCAATCATTTTTTTCAGTAGCCTACGTATCCAACGTAGTGTCATTGTATTGATGCGATGATTCAATAAAATACGTTAACTATTTGCTTGCCCCTTGACCATTTTTTTTTTCAGCCAGAGAAAGGAGTTGAGCTGGGCCATACTTTCTACTAATAACGGGACACCAATGATGCTTCAAATAAGTAGTTCGCGAGAAAACAACAGCTTACAAGATATAAGAAAATCTCTAAATCCGTTTCAGCTCTATAAGAAAGATGTCCAAGCCCAATAGCGAAGGTATTCGAAGGATTTCAGTCGTAAATTGACCCCTTGACGTTCAAGTTCATAATAGTGATGTGAGAGTGAGTTACTAATATGTGACGAAACATTTAGTCACCAGTTTGCCAGGAAATGGTCAAATTACTAATGAAGAATCAAATAAAGTTCATTCGGCTAGTTTCAGACAGGGACAAGCCTTAGTACACTGAAAATAGGACTGAGGGTTTGTAAAGACCAAATTGATTATTTAAACGAAATTATACAACGTTAAGCTGAAATTTAAACTTAAGTCACTAAATTCAAAAGGAGGGAGTTGATGAATGGAACAGAAAGAAGGTAATAAATACGAAGAAAACTATATAGAAAGAAATAAAAAAGAAAGAGAAAAAGGGAAAGCAGAATGTGCAGTACAAGTCGTTGGTAAAAAAGGTACATAAATATTGTAGGAAAGGGAGAAAGAAAAGCAAAGTGAGGAAAAACAGTAAGGAAAAGTATCAGATTGGAAAGAAAATGAAGTGTTTTTTTAATACTCTTTAAATCTAAAGGTGCCTTTACCAATTTTGGTTTTTATAAACAAAAAAGAAACTGTTTCCCGCTTATAAACCGGTTTTTATCACGACTTACTATCCTGCCACTAATTAACTGAAAAACAAGAAATAACTCTATGTTAAACCTTATTAGAATTGGATAAGTTTAAAAATTCCTTAGCTGAATTCCGCTAATGTAAGTCCACGTTTTGAAAATGTGTGTCCCTTACGTTAGATTTTTTTACGTTTTTGTGACTTACTTTAAATTAGGGCTCATTTTTTGAAATCAATGTTGTGTTGTGTTAATGTAACTCCTCATTTTTGGAAAAAAATTAACGTAAGCGCCATGCTATTTTCTAAACTATAATAGCAGCCTTTTTGAGACCATTATCAACTGAAAGATCTTACAAAATTAAGCTATAACTACTTTACATCATTTTAATCGGATTAAGAAATAAAATGTTACTGCACTTTTTTTAATTTGCAATTTAGTTTTTGGCCTCTCCTGAAAAATCGTCATTTGGCGGTTACCTTAATTCATATTACAAGTGACGATATGATGATTTGGTGTAGGGACGCCCGGCCGGAGACAGGCGGGCTGTCGATCGCGTGGATGCGTTCATTCAGCCCAATTCCCAATTGGAGCCAACAATTACTGTCCCGGCGGCGCTCCCATTGAGCCTTCTTCCTCAAATCGCCTCGTTCTCCTGCAGAAGGAAAGGACATCTTTAAGATTAATGTCCCTCAGCTCTTCTTCTAGTTTGTCTTTTCTGAAGATGCTATAGCGTGCTGCTGCATACATTGCACACTCCGCTATGACGTGCTTACTTGTCTCCTCTTGTGCGAACAGTATGGATTACTTACTGCATCCATAATGTTTAGGTGCCTGTTAATTGTGTCCCGTGATTATGCCTATTGATAATCTGAGATTTTTCTTACCTAGTTCCAGGAGATACCTGGTCCTTTTCCTGTTTATGCCTCCTAGGATCATCTTCGAATGTCGACAGTCCGTTGTATCACGCCATTGTCTGTTAGCCTCTTCCTCCATTAGCCTGGCTATAACTCCTTTCGTGACTTCTGCCGATATTGGCAGTGCAGGTTCGGGTCCTATGAGTTCCCTTTCTGCCCCTAGTCTCGCCATCTCGTCTGCTCTTTCATTCCCTGTCACACCCTGATGTCCAGGTACCCATGCTACCGTAATCTTTGTGTGCTCTCTAAGTTTGTTTAGGGCTTCCCTACATTCCTTTACCAAGGCTGAGCTTACCATCGGCTTGTCTAACGCTTTTAGCGCAGCCTGGCTATCTGTGTATATTACAACAGATCCCTCTTTCTGCGAACATTCATCTATTATTTGCACACATCTCATTATGCCGCATACCTCTGCCTGAAATACGCTAGCATACCTCCCCAGATGTATGTGTACCTTCTTCCCCAGCTTTGGTATCACTAAACCGGCTCCTGCCAGTTTCGTCGATTCCCGCCGAGAACCATCCGTAAAACAGATAGTCACGGGGTGCTCTACCTCTATTTTCCAGTTGTCCCTGTCTCCTATATGTATCCTATATTTCTTATCGAACATTTCTTGTCTCTTTATGAGGTCGTTGTTTTGGGTGAGCATCCCCATCTTCGAACATGCTTCCCTCTGAATGAGTGCATGTCCCTTGTCCACACAGTTTCCTCTCCATTCCTTACATGCTTTCATTCTATACCATTGTTCCATGGCCCTCTTCTCCGCTTCTATTTTAAGTGACTTGAGACCGAGCATGATTTCCATTGCTTGCGTGGGCGTTGTCCTCATTGCCCCCGTGATCATAAGACATGCCAGTCTTTGTACTTTTGATAGTTCTTTGTGGTATTCTTTGTTGTTGGCCTTATGCCACCATACTAGGGCCCCGTATAGTATCCTGGGTAGTATCACTGCCTTGTAAATCCAGTGTATCATGGATGGTTTCAGGCCCCATTTTCTTCCTACCGCCCTTTTACACTGATGACACTTGCCTCGTTTAAGTAAAAAAATATGTTCATAAACAAAAAAAAAAGTTGCCTCAGATCTCTTACCTTAAATTGAACTTGTATTGTTATTTATTGATATGTATCAATGTCGTAAATTACATTTTTCCTGGCATTGGGCGTGTGTCATTTACAAACTCTAATAATTTACTTTATATTCGTCATTACCATCTACTTGGTATCATTACCATTTTTAAAAAAGTCATTCCATATGCCTAGCGTCATTACCATTTTCATGACGTAACTTTTAAAGCCAATAACTTCTATTTTTATAAGTCTACATTGGTGCCAACTGCTGTTTTTTGTTGCTCTTTATTATATCTTTAGATTTACACCACTTAGCACGCATTCCCAACAATTTAAAAAAAAATGACCAAAATAAATACCAAATAATAAAAAAGGCGAATCCACCCTACAGTATTGCCACTTTTTCAACTTCCAGGCTACACTTTCTTTATGACCATAAACGACGATGGAGACCCGATCAGATTGGCTAAAATGTAGCCTCTTTATAACTCCAAATCGTTGCCTACTAGATTTGACATTGACGTTTACACAAAAGAAAAAAAAATAACCTCACTAGCAGAGTAGACGTTTGCTTTGCTCTAAAATCCGCGAATCTGATAAGATTTTTATCTAGCTGCTATTCCCGGATTTATAATAACAAGATTTTTTTATATAAATATCTCGTTTATTCGGTTTATTTTCATCTAATCTTAATTATAACAGTCGACCCACTGCACTATTATTGAAGTTAGAAAAGGTATGTTATTTTTAATTTCCAAATACTGGTGAATTAATTCATCGTATAGTTTACATGTAGCAAAATAAAAACAAAAAAAACTGATGATAAAAATCCTACTTGACACTACTTACACCGGCAGTTCACCCTCACTAAACTTCTCCTGTATAATAATAATTTGTGAATTATAAAATAATTTTATTCTAATTAAAAATGTTCAGAAGTAGTGTGAAGTATATTTTTTAAACGTGGAACGCCTCTGTTTTTTTACTCTCATAAAGTTCAATAGTCAGTAAGTGAATGTATTACGACATAGTTCCTTTTTATGTTACTTACGCAATTTAATATATTCTGCTATCATCTCATGAGCAACTCAAGTTGTAATCAGAGCGATTGTACACTCGCGCTGTTTACAGTTCACAGGGTCCACTGTTATCTCAATGTCATAGGTGATGGTTATCTCGTCCATTACTATTAATGGGCCAGTTTACTTGGCAGTCTTGCCATTACAATGTTACTGTGGTTGTGTCTCATTTGAGCATATTTTATTCTTTAAAACTTAGATTGCAAAATAGGTGCGTATCTTATTGATTGAATTGAGATTTTTTTTATTTTTAATATTTGGGAAAAATTCAAAAGAATTTCTTTTTTATTAGTACAAATTTAATATTAGATCATTATTTGATCATAGGTTATTTTTAGACTATAACATAACTACAGTAATAATGATAATGTTCTAATAGAAGTTGTTTGTCTATTTCAGAAACATGGCTCTACAAAGGCATATCTTTTTAGCAACAAAGAATTATATATCAAGATGTTCTATACTCCAACCAAATCTTAGACAATCCCATTGTGAACTTCGTCACAAGTTCAGCACTGAACCGGAGCAGCGGAAGTTCACAGACCGTCATGAATGGGTTGTTGTTAAAAACAACATTGGCACCGTAGGAATCAGCAAATATGCTCAAGAGTCACTTGGAGACGTAGTGTTTGCACAGCTTCCTGAACCAGGTACTGAAGTAAAAGCTGGTGACGAGTGTGGTGCGCTTGAAAGTGTTAAGGCAGCTAGTGAAATCTATTCACCAATTTCGGGCACAGTTACAGAGAAAAATAGTGAAGTGGAGAGCAAACCCGGTTTGATCAACTCCTCTTGCTACAACCAAGGCTGGCTGTTTAAACTAAAGCTGTCCGACCCTAAAGAGGTAACAAACCTGATGAATGAAGAACAGTACGAAAAGTTCCTAAAAACAGATGCAGAGAAGGACCATTAGTGAATGTGTTAAGTTTTTGTTTTAATATTTATCTTTAAATGTGATTAGATTTAAATATATGGAAAATAACATTTTTGTTTTTGATTTTTAAATGTTTTGTATCCACTAATTAGGCTTATCATTCTAATGGTCCATTAGAACTTTAAATTTTTAATTATCTTATCACTACAATTAGAAGTTTCAGAATATTGCCAATTTACTATTAATGCTTTGGAATGATAATTTGACTTCTTATTAGCGTAATAGCTATAGGTACATAATATTATCACAGACGCCAAGCTAGCAGCAGATAGTATGACACTATAACGGCAAGTGAGTTCGTGGCATCTGGAGCACAGCTTTCACTCAAAAGGTTAAAAAAATGAAATTTGGCAGCAAAAACAATGTTACCTTGTACTCTCCTATACAGTGCTCCTATAACTATGACCTAGAGATTCTGTAGTAGGTACTACTGCATTAGAATACCTTTGAGTACAGCACCGATGATTTACAATATTCATGGCGCTATAAAGAGAAACAAAAAACGTCTTTCTCTCTTTTTCCTGCATTAAGTCGTGCGCGCCACAGGTAAAAATTTTGCCCCATAATATGATTCAATAGCATGTTACGCGGCAAAATTTTAAGCTGTGGCGCTAGGGCATTTTGCGTTGTAATACTGATGACATGACAAATCACTATGTATTTTCCAAATTTTTTATCTTAGGTGCTTTTATCCTATGTCTCGTTTTCAACCAAAAGGGTTCACTTTGTTGCTTACCAAGAACAAAATTTGTTTGCATCTTTGTACCATTAACGTTTTGAAAACGTCACATATGGTGACTAGCAGTGTACCTGCAGGTTAATTTAATGTCATAATTTGTTTAACAGCTGCAAATAAAAGTCTGATCCGGTGCGTTATCATGTTTATTTAAGTGCAATCTTATGTTTAACAATCTCATTGCTTAAACAATCGCTTTGGCATAATGAAAACAAAGGTAATTTGACTTTATTGCTTATCTCTAAAGGTTACTTTACACATATCACATTCATACGGGCATGAGACTAAAACCGTTACATTATGGCTGTTGTATATGTATATCACAAAACATGATCGTACATTCTGATATGTCAATCATTGTACTATGGTATAAAGGTACGGTACAAACAATAGTTTACAGGAAAGGAAAGTACAACCGAGTCATACAAGTTGGACAGGTATGTATTAAGGGAAGGGCGAAAAACCAAGAAGTGAAAGATATGCGGTCATAGAAGGTATTTTTATACCACACCACAGAATACAAACGTTCTATAAAACTAAATACGTAGTAAAAAGTTAAAACTGGCATTAAAGTTTAATACGATAAATATACAGTATGCAATAAAATAAGAAAAATATATAATAAGAAGGCAAATGTCATTTATTAATGCTATTATCATTATTAGACTACTAGATTTAAAATGTACAAAAAATTCGGCGAGTTGTGCTTAGTTCCCAAGGCTAAAATATAACTCCATTCGCCTTCATTATGGTAAAAATAAAAAGAAGTAATCTTGATTGGGTCCATCAATATCTGTGTCAGCTTTGCCATCTAAGCCTGGACCAGTAAAGCCCGTTCACATGATTTTCACTCAATTTTACCAGACTGTTAGGTGAGTTTATTTAAAACCCAGACCTCAAGAGCCTTTTTCTTAACTAAATCGCTGGAAAATAGAAATAGTTGGAAAAAACGACAAAACAATGTTCCTAATATTTCACTGTTAAAAAAAAAGCATTCTTGCTTAGTACCAAAAATTATGGCGGGCCCTCTGCAATAAGGTTTTAATTTATTTTGATCTTTACGCATAATTCACTACTAGAAAACACCAGGTAAAATACAAATATTTAATATTTTTAGAATTGTGCCTTTATAGTGTGCTACATATATAACAAATAAATATTATACTGCTAATCTCTCTTTTAAAGTGAGCAACCCAACAATACTATTCTCTAATTTTGGACTATAAAATCATGCCGCCATACAAAGGCCGTTTCCGATTAAGGGAAGAAAATATGCCCTTTCGTGATAATGGACAGATTTTTTTTTTCTACAGTCAGTTACGTTTAGTAGAGTAACTGTGTCAAGTCTGGTTGAAAAATTCTTTGCGGTTCCGCAGAAAAAAAATTAAAACGGAAATAATGAAATATGGTTTTTCTCCAAAACTATTTAACTTTAATGAACTATTATTTTTTCATTCTGTAAAGCTTAGTCAAGTTCATGTTTGAAGTGAAAATGGTATCTCTATCTTTAACGATTATGTAAAAAAATGGTAAGTCAAAATTTTAATATATATATTTTTTTACTTTTGTGAGAGATACCACTCTAATTGACATTTCTAAATAAGCCTTAGTAACACATATTAATTTGATGGATAAAATCGGAAAGCAACTGTGTCAAAATGAAATAAATAACTGGGCTGGAATTCATTACTATTTAATTAGTACTACTCTAACACTGCTAAATAACCAAAACATAATATCCTCATTACAAATAAACAAGATTTGACAGTTACAGTGACATTTTCAACCAAACTTGACACAGTTACTCTCCTAAACGTAACTGACTGTAGAAAAAAAACTAAGTCATAATATTAAAGGGCATTTTTGCTTCCCTTAATCGGAAACGGCCTTTGACGCAATATGAGCAGTTTATATACATTTAATATGGGTCAAAAATAAAACAACAAAATGGGCTAAAACTAAAAATTATTCTAAGATTAAAATATATTAACATGAGCATACTTCATTCATCACAGTTATCGGGCTATCAGGTGATAATATGGTATTTATAATGCTCATGTACGTTCTTACCAGCAAATCTAAGAAATTGGGCAAGTGCGAGCCCGACTCGCGCATGAAGGGTTCCGTACCTATACATATATATATTTAATCTATAACAAGTTTGTTGTATGGGAGCCCCCCTTAAATATTTATTTTATTTTATTTTTAGTATTTGTTGTTATAGCGGCAATAGAAATACATCATCTGTGAAAATTTCAACTGTCTAGCTATCACCGTTGTTGAGATACAGCCTGGTGACAGACGGACGGACGGACGGACGGACGTACGGACAGCGAAGTCTCAGTAATAGGGTCCCGTTTTTACCCTTTGGGTACGGAACCCTAAAAAAAGACCTATTTGCATATTTATTTTTTGAAAGTAGGTAAGTAATGTTTCGATTGGCTACAACCGCCGCCGCCACCGCGACTGATCGGCGCTCCTGAGGATGAATCGCGAATCGATTCGATATTCGACTTCTACGACATGAGTAAATCTGTTTCACATGCATTTTAATATGTCACTCACTCACGGGAATTTTCCATGTTAAATTAATGAAGTTTTCTACAACTGGGTGACTATACAGAACCGTTAATAACATACCAATTAAATCAACTCACCTCAATTTACCAGTTAAATCCGTTAATACACTAAATAAAATACTATACTATGTAATAAAATGAGCGTCTAAATTCTTTTCAGTAATTACTTGATAAATAAATAGTATAATAACCATTCTTAATTTGTTAATACTACCACTTATGACTAGACACACAGACAATTAGGATTATTTTAATTACTTATTGGCTTCCTCGATTGATTATTTATTGAGTATCATTGCTTTTCTGACAGTGCGTTTTAAGAAGCATTTTGATAACCTTTGATATGCGTAAACAATGATTAGGGCGGAAGACCGGGATAATTAGTTTTCCGCTTACGCAAATTTGGTTTGATAAATTCGTAGAACGGCATTTTTAGATAACTGTGTAAAAATCACTTTAAAAAAATTGCTAGATGCTTTCGCATACCAAGGGTTCACAATTTGACTGCCAATTGGCAAAATCACACGGTTAAAAATATGCTTTTAACCCTTTACCGCATATAGAAAAAAAATTGTTGTTTGAATTTGAACCTTGACCTGTGCCAATAAGGTCCAAGTTCATATCTGCCATATATATGGCTTCGTATGCGGTAAAGGTTTAAAGAGGGTTGTGGTTTTAGGATGGGATAAACATACAATATGCCAATACCAATACATAAAATGCACTTGTAGTAGTTTTAACCTTTAGTAGTGTAGTTTTAACCTTTTCCCCGCCACGATGCAAGCAAAAAGTTTTGCCGCACACGCCAACTGTCACAGACGTCAAATGCGAAATTAAACCTCATGACATGCCAACGCAGTAGCTATTTGACTGAAGAAACTGACTTGATATGAATTAGTTGGCGTGTGGAGCCCGAAATGTGCGGACTTCGTATCAAGTCAATGGCGGTGAAAAGGTTAAGTATTTTTTACGAAAAAAGGACTTACTGTTGAACATCTTTCGGCTTTCTTCTCAACAGCAGTCTCCTCTTGGGAAATGCCGGTAGATTCACAATTTGACTTGTAAAAGTGCCCTTTTGGCCTATTTACCGATTATTTAATTAATTCGTATTTATTTCATTTTATTTCGTAATCCTGTCACAGAAGCGGAGCGGAGCGGAGATGTGTAAAATAGATCAATCACATTTCTCAGATTTAAATGTTCTTCTTTCGCACTTACAGTACGACACAAAAGAGTAGAAATTAAAAAGTGGCAATACTGTAGTCGTCCCTTTTTTCTTAAATTGATTAGAAAGGGACGACACTACAGTATTGCCACTTTTTAATTTCTACTCTTTTGTGTCGTACTGTAGACGTAGCCTGATTGGTTCATTATCTCCGCCCCGATTCAGTGGACAGGCACCCTTTCACTGTATGTTTTACACTGTCATACCCTTTATTTTAAATACATCTGTATGAACAAGTCATCGATTTATGGGGCATGTTGTATTTCTCGTATAATTTATTAATAATGGCTTAATTCAATAGGTAAAAATCACTAATTTAAAATACATTATACTATAGGATGGCCTTTTTCATTCAAGAGCATTTCGATGTTAGGTTTTTTTGACTTCAACCTTGACTGGCTTATGGCTAAGCGACGCTAATACACCATGATGCACTATAGGTCAGACATCGGTATATTTTGATACGAAAATCGAATTTTATCTTACAATAACTTCTATAGGCAACATCTATACATACTGACTTAGTTAGGTAACATTACGGTTTTCTCACTAGGACATAGGATTTACAAAATGCATAAAATGCAACCTTTTATCATCTGTGCCCCTAAAAAGTTGGACAACCGCTCTTCAATAACGCATAATACATAGGCGGAGACCTCAATACGAGTACATCAAGTTGGTAACAATTTCAAGTGCAATGACTTCGCATACAATTTTATCAATAAAATGTGCTCACATTTTCGGCATATCCTTTGGGTCTCATAGGAATTACAACACTGATCATACCTTCAAAACTCGGGGGATATGGCTTACATGTCCAAAATCTGCATCCTAATTAGCCATAGTTCTAAGTACATAGACCCGTTCACACCAGCGTATCATTCCTCCCTTTCTCCACCCGATTGACCTTGAACATCTGATGTTTATACGTCCACTTGATGCTAAACGGATTGTCCAGCGCTAGGGTCAGGTCGAATATGTCGAGTACCTTGGTGTCAGGGTCGTAGGAGAACTGGCAATGCGGCTTGACGCAGGGCGCGGCGTTGACGGTGACGGCGCGCACGGGCTGCTGGCCGAGCACGGACACGCGGTTGACGGAGGGCACGCCGTAGCCCCACCAGTGCACCACGCTACGTAGCTCAGTGTACGTCAGAATGAACTCGATGTGGCTGTATTGCTTCTCTTCGTAGCTGTCTGTGGGGTTATAACAATGGCTCAGTTTCATTAGTCGATATTTATTTGGATGAGAGCCTTGTGAAATTGAAAAATACCAGGTGCTCAAAATTATTAACTTTTGATAAGTGATGCCGAAGAAGATGCTTAGTTAACCTAGGACAGCAAAGTCACAGTGTAAAAAGTAACAGTAGGCCGACGCCTTTGAAGTTAGCGTAAGTGCCGACACCGCTCAAGGTGACCGTACCTACCAAGGGTTGTCACAGACTTAGGCAACTGCCCAAAAAAGGAGGGTAATGTTTTTAGGGTTCATGTATGTATGTGTACTAATTTTACATATGGCATCCATTTTGGAAATAAAGATGGCGGACGTCACTTTTTTGAAAAAGTTGATATAGGTGTCGTTTTCTAGGTTTCTGGGGGTGTAAATTTCAAAGATGGCATCCATTTTGGAAGTAAAGATGGTGGACGTCATTTTTTTAAATAATCGTCATGGACGTCGTTTTCTGGGTTTTTGGGGACGTAGATTTGAAAAATGGCATCCATTTTAGAATTAATGATGGTTGATATCACTGCTACACACATTGACACCCATTTCAAAAAGTGACGTCCGCCATCTTGGATTTCAAAATGGATGTCATTTTCATAATCGGCACCCCGAAGAACCTCGGAAATGACACCAATACCGATTTTTAAGAAAAATTTATGTCCGCCATCTTGGATTTCAAAATGGACGTCATATTCGTATCCGGAAGCCCGAGGAACCTCGGAGATGACACCCATATCGATTTTTAAGAAAAAATAATGTATGCCATCTTGGATTTCAAAATGGATGTCATTTTCGTAATCGGAACCCCGAGGAACCTTGAAGATGACACCCATATCGATTTTTAAGAAAAAATAATGTTCGCCATTTTGGATTTCAAAATGGATGTCATTTTCGTAATCGGAACCCCGAGGAACCATGGAGATGACACACATATCGATTTTTAAGAAAAAATAATGTCCGCCATCTTGGATTTCAAAATGGATGTCTTTCTCGTAATCGGCACCCCCTTCGACGACCAACGGCACGATCCTTAAAAATAATTAAAAATCTGACTACAGGATTCATATACAAACGGAAGCAAGAAACAGTTTCTTGCTTTTTAAATAGTCTTAAACTACGTAACTCGTAATTTTTACTTAAAATAAGCTATAAAACATGTCCGACATTTTGAATTTAAAAATTCATGTGACATGTCAGATCATATATTTTTTGTTTACACAGAAACAAACAATTATATAATATAATAGCGATATTTTTGCGGTATTTCAATTTTTACTGGCAGGCGTAACGCTTTTACATCAGCCATTTTGTTTACATGAGCATGACATGAGAAAATTTATAACTTAGGCGCTATAAAATTTCGCACAGCACATGTCGTTGTAAGTAGCAAGACGCGTCAGCCCTCAAAGTCAGCACCCTCATTACAAACAATTTCGTCGTATGACACATGGGGTGCGCCCCTCCCGCCGCCGCCTCTGTCACCCCGCACGATTGCCCTGTCTAGACGCCTTCGTCGACCGACTGTATTGTTTCTTAGACTGTGGCAAAGTGCTTGCAAGTTTCTTTGGACAACTTTCTTTATCTGGAGTGACAGATCATTCTAGAACAAATGGATAGTGGTCCGCTGTAGCTGTTCAACGTTGACACTGAAGAAGATGCAGCATGAGAGCTACAGCCTGCAGGGTGTGCTGCCGGTGTGGCTACTCACTGAGCGTGTCGCCGTGGTCCCAGTAGAGCTGCCCTGTGGCGCGGCGCGCGGCGGGCGCCGCCAGCAGCTGCAGCGGCGCGCTGCGGCTGTTCCAGGTCGACACTGAAGATGCAGCATGAGAGCTACAGCCTGCAGGGTGTGCTGCCGGTGTGGCTACTCACTGAGCGTGTCGCCGTGGTCCCAGTAGAGCTGCCCTGTGGCGCGGCGCGCGGCGGGCGCCGCCAGCAGCTGCAGCGGCGCGCTGCGGCTGTTCCAGGTCGACACTGAAGATGCAGCATGAGAGCTACAGCCTGCAGGGTGTGCTGCCGGTGTGGCTACTCACTGAGCGTGTCGCCGTGGTCCCAGTAGAGCTGCCCTGTGGCGCGGCGCGCGGCGGGCGCCGCCAGCAGCTGCAGCGGCGCGCTGCGGCTGTTCCAGGTCGACACTGAAGATGCAGCATGAGAGCTACAGCCTGCAGGGTGTGCTGCCGGTGTGGCTACTCACTGAGCGTGTCGCCGTGGTCCCAGTAGAGCTGCCCTGTGGCGCGGCGCGCGGCGGGCGCCGCCAGCAGCTGCAGCGGCGCGCTGCGGCTGTTCCAGGTCGACACTGAAGATGCAGCATGAGAGCTACAGCCTGCAGGGTGTGCTGCCGGTGTGGCTACTCACTGAGCGTGTCGCCGTGGTCCCAGTAGAGCTGCCCTGTGGCGCGGCGCGCGGCGGGCGCCGCCAGCAGCTGCAGCGGCGCGCTGCGGCTGTTCCAGGTCGACACTGAAGATGCAGCATGAGAGCTACAGCCTGCAGGGTGTGCTGCCGGTGTGGCTACTCACTGAGCGTGTCGCCGTGGTCCCAGTAGAGCTGCCCTGTGGCGCGGCGCGCGGCGGGCGCCGCCAGCAGCTGCAGCGGCGCGCTGCGGCTGTTCCAGGTCGACACTGAAGATGCAGCATGAGAGCTACAGCCTGCAGGGTGTGCTGCCGGTGTGGCTACTCACTGAGCGTGTCGCCGTGGTCCCAGTAGAGCTGCCCTGTGGCGCGGCGCGCGGCGGGCGCCGCCAGCAGCTGCAGCGGCGCGCTGCGGCTGTTCCAGGTCGACACTGAAGATGCAGCATGAGAGCTACAGCCTGCAGGGTGTGCTGCCGGTGTGGCTACTCACTGAGCGTGTCGCCGTGGTCCCAGTAGAGCTGCCCTGTGGCGCGGCGCGCGGCGGGCGCCGCCAGCAGCTGCAGCGGCGCGCTGCGGCTGTTCCAGGTCGACACTGAAGATGCAGCATGAGAGCTACAGCCTGCAGGGTGTGCTGCCGGTGTGGCTACTCACTGAGCGTGTCGCCGTGGTCCCAGTAGAGCTGCCCTGTGGCGCGGCGCGCGGCGGGCGCCGCCAGCAGCTGCAGCGGCGCGCTGCGGCTGTTCCAGGTCGACACTGAAGATGCAGCATGAGAGCTACAGCCTGCAGGGTGTGCTGCCGGTGTGGCTACTCACTGAGCGTGTCGCCGTGGTCCCAGTAGAGCTGCCCTGTGGCGCGGCGCGCGGCGGGCGCCGCCAGCAGCTGCAGCGGCGCGCTGCGGCTGTTCCAGGTCGACACTGAAGATGCAGCATGAGAGCTACAGCCTGCAGGGTGTGCTGCCGGTGTGGCTACTCACTGAGCGTGTCGCCGTGGTCCCAGTAGAGCTGCCCTGTGGCGCGGCGCGCGGCGGGCGCCGCCAGCAGCTGCAGCGGCGCGCTGCGGCTGTTCCAGGTCGACACTGAAGATGCAGCATGAGAGCTACAGCCTGCAGGGTGTGCTGCCGGTGTGGCTACTCACTGAGCGTGTCGCCGTGGTCCCAGTAGAGCTGCCCTGTGGCGCGGCACGCGGCGGGCGCCGCCAGCAGCTGCAGCGGCGCGCTGCGGCTGTTCCAGGTCGACACTGAAGATGCAGCATGAGAGCTACAGCCTGCAGGGTGTGCTGCCGGTGTGGCTACTCACTGAGCGTGTCGCCGTGGTCCCAGTAGAGCAGCCCTGTGGCGCGGCGCGCGGCGGGCGCCGCCAGCAGCTGCAGCGGCGCGCTGCGGCTGTTCCAGGTCGACACTGAAGATGCAGCATGAGAGCTACAGCCTGCAGGGTGTGCTGCCGGTGTGGCTACTCACTGAGCGTGTCGCCGTGGTCCCAGTAGAGCTGCCCTGTGGCGCGGCGCGCGGCGGGCGCCGCCAGCAGCTGCAGCGGCGCGCTGCGGCTGTTCCAGGTCGACACTGAAGATGCAGCATGAGAGCTACAGCCTGCAGGGTGTGCTGCCGGTGTGGCTACTCACTGAGCGTGTCGCCGTGGTCCCAGTAGAGCTGCCCTGTGGCGCGGCGCGCGGCGGGCGCCGCCAGCAGCTGCAGCGGCGCGCTGCGGCTGTTCCAGGTCGACACTGAAGATGCAGCATGAGAGCTACAGCCTGCAGGGTGTGCTGCCGGTGTGGCTACTCACTGAGCGTGTCGCCGTGGTCCCAGTAGAGCTGCCCTGTGGCGCGGCGCGCGGCGGGCGCCGCCAGCAGCTGCAGCGGCGCGCTGCGGCTGTTCCAGGTCGACACTGAAGATGCAGCATGAGAGCTACAGCCTGCAGGGTGTGCTGCCGGTGTGGCTACTCACTGAGCGTGTCGCCGTGGTCCCAGTAGAGCTGCCCTGTGGCGCGGCGCGCGGCGGGCGCCGCCAGCAGCTGCAGCGGCGCGCTGCGGCTGTTCCAGGTCGACACTGAAGATGCAGCATGAGAGCTACAGCCTGCAGGGTGTGCTGCCGGTGTAGCTACTCACTGAGCGTGTCGCCGTGGTCCCAGTAGAGCTGCCCTGTGGCGCGGCGCGCGGCGGGCGCCGCCAGCAGCTGCAGCGGCGCGCTGCGGCTGTTCCAGGTCGACACTGAAGATGCAGCATGAGAGCTACAGCCTGCAGGGTGTGCTGCCGGTGTGGCTACTCACTGAGCGTGTCGCCGTGGTCCCAGTAGAGCTGCCCTGTGGCGCGGCGCGCGGCGGGCGCCGCCAGCAGCTGCAGCGGCGCGCTGCGGCTGTTCCAGGTCGACACTGAAGATGCAGCATGAGAGCTACAGCCTGCAGGGTGTGCTGCCGGTGTGGCTACTCACTGAGCGTGTCGCCGTGGTCCCAGTAGAGCTGCCCTGTGGCGCGGCGCGCGGCGGGCGCCGCCAGCAGCTGCAGCGGCGCGCTGCGGCTGTTCCAGGTCGACACTGAAGATGCAGCATGAGAGCTACAGCCTGCAGGGTGTGCTGCCGGTGTGGCTACTCACTGAGCGTGTCGCCGTGGTCCCAGTAGAGCTGCCCTGTGGCGCGGCGCGCGGCGGGCGCCGCCAGCAGCTGCAGCGGCGCGCTGCGGCTGTTCCAGGTCGACACTGAAGATGCAGCATGAGAGCTACAGCCTGCAGGGTGTGCTGCCGGTGTGGCTACTCACTGAGCGTGTCGCCGTGGTCCCAGTAGAGCTGCCCTGTGGCGCGGCGCGCGGCGGGCGCCGCCAGCAGCTGCAGCGGCGCGCTGCGGCTGTTCCAGGTCGACACTGAAGATGCAGCATGAGAGCTACAGCCTGCAGGGTGTGCTGCCGGTGTGGCTACTCACTGAGCGTGTCGCCGTGGTCCCAGTAGAGCTGCCCTGTGGCGCGGCGCGCGGCGGGCGCCGCCAGCAGCTGCAGCGGCGCGCTGCGGCTGTTCCAGGTCGACACTGAAGATGCAGCATGAGAGCTACAGCCTGCAGGGTGTGCTGCCGGTGTGGCTACTCACTGAGCGTGTCGCCGTGGTCCCAGTAGAGCTGCCCTGTGGCGCGGCGCGCGGCGGGCGCCGCCAGCAGCTGCAGCGGCGCGCTGCGGCTGTTCCAGGTCGACACTGAAGATGCAGCATGAGAGCTACAGCCTGCAGGGTGTGCTGCCGGTGTGGCTACTCACTGAGCGTGTCGCCGTGGTCCCAGTAGAGCTGCCCTGTGGCGCGGCGCGCGGCGGGCGCCGCCAGCAGCTGCAGCGGCGCGCTGCGGCTGTTCCAGGTCGACACTGAAGATGCAGCATGAGAGCTACAGCCTGCAGGGTGTGCTGCCGGTGTGGCTACTCACTGAGCGTGTCGCCGTGGTCCCAGTAGAGCTGCCCTGTGGCGCGGCACGCGGCGGGCGCCGCCAGCAGCTGCAGCGGCGCGCTGCGGCTGTTCCAGGTCGACACTGAAGATGCAGCATGAGAGCTACAGCCTGCAGGGTGTGCTGCCGGTGTGGCTACTCACTGAGCGTGTCGCCGTGGTCCCAGTAGAGCTGCCCTGTGGCGCGGCGCGCGGCGGGCGCCGCCAGCAGCTGCAGCGGCGCGCTGCGGCTGTTCCAGGTCGACACTGAAGATGCAGCATGAGAGCTACAGCCTGCAGGGTGTGCTGCCGGTGTGGCTACTCACTGAGCGTGTCGCCGTGGTCCCAGTAGAGCTGCCCTGTGGCGCGGCGCGCGGCGGGCGCCGCCAGCAGCTGCAGCGGCGCGCTGCGGCTGTTCCAGGTCGACACTGAAGATGCAGCATGAGAGCTACAGCCTGCAGGGTGTGCTGCCGGTGTGGCTACTCACTGAGCGTGTCGCCGTGGTCCCAGTAGAGCTGCCCTGTGGCGCGGCGCGCGGCGGGCGCCGCCAGCAGCTGCAGCGGCGCGCTGCGGCTGTTCCAGGTCGACACTGAAGATGCAGCATGAGAGCTACAGCCTGCAGGGTGTGCTGCCGGTGTGGCTACTCACTGAGCGTGTCGCCGTGGTCCCAGTAGAGCTGCCCTGTGGCGCGGCGCGCGGCGGGCGCCGCCAGCAGCTGCAGCGGCGCGCTGCGGCTGTTCCAGGTCGACACTGAAGATGCAGCATGAGAGCTACAGCCTGCAGGGTGTGCTGCCGGTGTGGCTACTCACTGAGCGTGTCGCCGTGGTCCCAGTAGAGCTGCCCTGTGGCGCGGCGCGCGGCGGGCGCCGCCAGCAGCTGCAGCGGCGCGCTGCGGCTGTTCCAGGTCGACACTGAAGATGCAGCATGAGAGCTACAGCCTGCAGGGTGTGCTGCCGGTGTAGCTACTCACTGAGCGTGTCGCCGTGGTCCCAGTAGAGCTGCCCTGTGGCGCGGCGCGCGGCGGGCGCCGCCAGCAGCTGCAGCGGCGCGCTGCGGCTGTTCCAGGTCGACACTGAAGATGCAGCATGAGAGCTACAGCCTGCAGGGTGTGCTGCCGGTGTGGCTACTCACTGAGCGTGTCGCCGTGGTCCCAGTAGAGCTGCCCTGTGGCGCGGCGCGCGGCGGGCGCCGCCAGCAGCTGCAGCGGCGCGCTGCGGCTGTTCCAGGTCGACACTGAAGATGCAGCATGAGAGCTACAGCCTGCAGGGTGTGCTGCCGGTGTGGCTACTCACTGAGCGTGTCGCCGTGGTCCCAGTAGAGCTGCCCTGTGGCGCGGCGCGCGGCGGGCGCCGCCAGCAGCTGCAGCGGCGCGCTGCGGCTGTTCCAGGTCGACACTGAAGATGCAGCATGAGAGCTACAGCCTGCAGGGTGTGCTGCCGGTGTGGCTACTCACTGAGCGTGTCGCCGTGGTCCCAGTAGAGCTGCCCTGTGGCGCGGCGCGCGGCGGGCGCCGCCAGCAGCTGCAGCGGCGCGCTGCGGCTGTTCCAGGTCGACACTGAAGATGCAGCATGAGAGCTACAGCCTGCAGGGTGTGCTGCCGGTGTGGCTACTCACTGAGCGTGTCGCCGTGGTCCCAGTAGAGCTGCCCTGTGGCGCGGCGCGCGGCGGGCGCCGCCAGCAGCTGCAGCGGCGCGCTGCGGCTGTTCCAGGTCGACACTGAAGATGCAGCATGAGAGCTACAGCCTGCAGGGTGTGCTGCCGGTGTGGCTACTCACTGAGCGTGTCGCCGTGGTCCCAGTAGAGCTGCCCTGTGGCGCGGCGCGCGGCGGGCGCCGCCAGCAGCTGCAGCGGCGCGCTGCGGCTGTTCCAGGTCGACACTGAAGATGCAGCATGAGAGCTACAGCCTGCAGGGTGTGCTGCCGGTGTGGCTACTCACTGAGCGTGTCGCCGTGGTCCCAGTAGAGCTGCCCTGTGGCGCGGCGCGCGGCGGGCGCCGCCAGCAGCTGCAGCGGCGCGCTGCGGCTGTTCCAGGTCGACACTGAAGATGCAGCATGAGAGCTACAGCCTGCAGGGTGTGCTGCCGGTGTGGCTACTCACTGAGCGTGTCGCCGTGGTCCCAGTAGAGCTGCCCTGTGGCGCGGCGCGCGGCGGGCGCCGCCAGCAGCTGCAGCGGCGCGCTGCGGCTGTTCCAGGTCGACACTGAAGATGCAGCATGAGAGCTACAGCCTGCAGGGTGTGCTGCCGGTGTGGCTACTCACTGAGCGTGTCGCCGTGGTCCCAGTAGAGCTGCCCTGTGGCGCGGCGCGCGGCGGGCGCCGCCAGCAGCTGCAGCGGCGCGCTGCGGCTGTTCCAGGTCGACACCGGGCCCGTCGCTGGAGGCTCTTGCAGGGGCAGGATGCCGCCGCCCTGGAACCAATATTTAATCACATAGAAAATGCTACATATTTTTTTTTCAGGCTGTACCACGCGGCCTGCTCCAGTATCGGGGCCACCATCACGCACTCACCCTGACGGCCACGGTATCGTCCTCCCCCACGGCCCGCCACTGCTCGCGCGCGAGCGGCGCGCCGCTGCGCAGGCTGTGCCACGCGGCCTGCTCCAGTATCGGGGCCACCATCACGCACTCACCCTGACGGCCACGGTATCGTCCTCCCCCACGGCCCGCCACTGCTCGCGCGCGAGCGGCGCGCCGCTGCGCAGGCTGTGCCACGCGGCCTGCTCCAGTATCGGGGCCACCATCACGCACTCACCCTGACGGCCACGGTATCGTCCTCCCCCACGGCCCGCCACTGCTCGCGCCCGAGCGGCGCGCCGCTGCGCAGGCTGTGCCACGCGGCCTGCTCCAGTATCGGGCCACCATCACGCACTCACCCTGACGGCCACGGTATCGTCCTCCCCCACGGCCCGCCACTGCTCGCGCGCGAGCGGCGCGCCGCTGCGCAGGCTGTGCCACGCGGCCTGCTCCAGTATCGGGCCACCATCACGCACTCACCCTGACGGCCACGGTATCGTCCTCCCCCACGGCCCGCCACTGCTCGCGCCCGAGCGGCGCGCCGCTGCGCAGGCTGTGCCACGCGGCCTGCTCCAGTATCGGGCCACCATCACGCACTCACCCTGACGGCCACGGTATCGTCCTCCCCCACGGCCCGCCACTGCTCGCGCCCGAGCGGCGCGCCGCTGCGCAGGCTGTGCCACGCGGCCTGCTCCAGTATCGGGCCACCATCACGCACTCACCCTGACGGCCACGGTATCGTCCTCCCCCACGGCCCGCCACTGCTCGCGCGCGAGCGGCGCGCCGCTGCGCAGGCTGTGCCACGCGGCCTGCTCCAGTATCGGGCCACCATCACGCACTCACCCTGACGGCCACGGTATCGTCCTCCCCCACGGCCCGCCACTGCTCGCGCCCGAGCGGCGCGCCGCTGCGCAGGCTGTGCCACGCGGCCTGCTCCAGTATCGGGCCACCATCACGCACTCACCCTGACGGCCACGGTATCGTCCTCCCCCACGGCCCGCCACTGCTCGCGCGCGAGCGGCGCGCCGCTGCGCAGGCTGTGCCACGCGGCCTGCTCCAGTATCGGGCCACCATCACGCACTCACCCTGACGGCCACGGTATCGTCCTCCCCCACGGCCCGCCACTGCTCGCGCGCGAGCGGCGCGCCGCTGCGCAGGCTGTGCCACGCGGCCTGCTCCAGTATCGGGCCACCATCACGCACTCACCCTGACGGCCACGGTATCGTCCTCCCCCACGGCCCGCCACTGCTCGCGCCCGAGCGGCGCGCCGCTGCGCAGGCTGTGCCACGCGGCCTGCTCCAGTATCGGGCCACCATCACGCACTCACCCTGACGGCCACGGTATCGTCCTCCCCCACGGCCCGCCACTGCTCGCGCGCGAGCGGCGCGCCGCTGCGCAGGCTGTGCCACGCGGCCTGCTCCAGTATCGGGCCACCATCACGCACTCACCCTGACGGCCACGGTATCGTCCTCCCCCACGGCCCGCCACTGCTCGCGCGCGAGCGGCGCGCCGCTGCGCAGGCTGTGCCACGCGGCCTGCTCCAGTATCGGGCCACCATCACGCACTCACCCTGACGGCCACGGTATCGTCCTCCCCCACGGCCCGCCACTGCTCGCGCGCGAGCGGCGCGCCGCTGCGCAGGCTGTGCCACGCGGCCTGCTCCAGTATCGGGCCACCATCACGCACTCACCCTGACGGCCACGGTATCGTCCTCCCCCACGGCCCGCCACTGCTCGCGCCCGAGCGGCGCGCCGCTGCGCAGGCTGTGCCACGCGGCCTGCTCCAGTATCGGGCCACCATCACGCACTCACCCTGACGGCCACGGTATCGTCCTCCCCCACGGCCCGCCACTGCTCGCGCGCGAGCGGCGCGCCGCTGCGCAGGCTGTGCCACGCGGCCTGCTCCAGTATCGGGCCACCATCACGCACTCACCCTGACGGCCACGGTATCGTCCTCCCCCACGGCCCGCCACTGCTCGCGCGCGAGCGGCGCGCCGCTGCGCAGGCTGTGCCACGCGGCCTGCTCCAGTATCGGGCCACCATCACGCACTCACCCTGACGGCCACGGTATCGTCCTCCCCCACGGCCCGCCACTGCTCGCGCGCGAGCGGCGCGCCGCTGCGCAGGCTGTGCCACGCGGCCTGCTCCAGTATCGGGCCACCATCACGCACTCACCCTGACGGCCACGGTATCGTCCTCCCCCACGGCCCGCCACTGCTCGCGCGCGAGCGGCGCGCCGCTGCGCAGGCTGTGCCACGCGGCCTGCTCCAGTATCGGGCCACCATCACGCACTCACCCTGACGGCCACGGTATCGTCCTCCCCCACGGCCCGCCACTGCTCGCGCGCGAGCGGCGCGCCGCTGCGCAGGCTGTGCCACGCGGCCGGGCCGGGGAAGTAGCCGCGCGCGGTCGACGCGCCCTGCTCCAGTATCGGGGTTACCATCACGTACGGACCCACGAGGAATTGGTTGTCGATATCGTGGGTTATCGGATCTTCGGGAGTCCTGAAACCATAATATATACATTATTTCGTGACATTTCCCCGTTAAATGTGTGTACCCAAAGGCGAAAGGTCTGTAATCCCTGCTCTACCGCTCTTTATAAATACACAGTGCACCTGTTATTTCTTTTTCGTATCTAAGTACTCACTCAAAGAAGAGCGGGCGCACGACGGTGTCGCCGGCCACGTGCGCGCGCCAGAACAGCGTGTAGTAGTACGGCAGCAGCCGGTAGCGCATGCGCAGTGCCGTGCGACTGGCCGCCACCACCTCCGGGCCCAGGCTCACCGGGTCTTGGGGCTGGAAACGCCATGATAGCACATTACTGCAGACGCCGGGGAAAGAAGGGCTTGCCGGGTGAGTAGGTATAGACGGATAGTGATACGAAGCCAAGCCCTTTTCACGGCTAAGACATGTATAGGTATAGTGATTTTCTCAAACATCCATACTCCATACTAATATTATAAATGCGAAAGTGTGTCTGTCTGTCTGTTACCTCTTCACGCTTAAACCGCTGAACCGATTTAGATGAAATTTGGTATATAGATAGTGTCAGTCCCGGGGGAAGGACATAGGATACTTTTCATCCCGAATAAATTTAGTGTTCCCGTGGGATGAGCGGGTAACACCGCGGGGCACAGCTAGTATGCAATGAAATCAAAAAACACCACTAAAAAAAACTGCTGTTTAGCCTGTTCAATGTTCATGAACACAGACGCCATGTTTAACAAAATACTTCCCACATTTTTGTATGAAATTCCTTTACAGTTCTCTCGAGTTGATCCGCCTGTAACGTGATATTTCGAAGTCTGTTATAACTAATATAACGCGCGTTTTGACGACATTTCATTGCATGTTTGAAAAATAGTTATTTATGAGACGTGTGGTATTTTTATTCATGAGCGACGAACGAGCGAGTAATTAAATTAAAGTCGGCGAAAATCATTTCACGAGTTTTATACAACTTTTTACAATAACTAACATCTAAACCTTAACCTCTTGAACATTGACGTAATAATTACATGGACACACAATCCGACGGAAAAAATGGCACCCTCCCAAGTAATGCAAAATCACAAATCGCGTTACTTGGGCTCTCGTTTAGACCATGACACGTGACGGGTTCAAAAATGACTAAATGTTCAGTGAAAAATTGCAGAAATAACAGCTATAAAATAAAGAAAAGAACGGAATATTCTTTTTTACGTAAGTTCTATTGATTAATTAACTAATCCTATGTTAAATCATAACACATTTTAGATTAGAATTATTAACTTTGTGCCTACAAAATGCACCTCATCACAGAACAAAAATGTAAGGAGTCGCAATAGTTTTATATTTTATTCATAAATAAAAGAGTGCAATGAATAATTATCCTATTTTTTTGTTTAAGATCCCCACGCGATCCTCAACAACGTGGAAAATGGAGGTGACGTTTAGCAAGAGACAGACGCGAAGAATAAATTAAGTCAAATAATTGGTCTCTCGTGTGTTCGGCATAATCATATATGTTTTTTTTATGTTAATCAAAAGAAGCGTAAAATGGTGAGATTCATAAATTAATAAAAAAGATGCTCTGTTGTTATTGTTTTATTTGTCACAGAGTCTAGACACTGTCAGTTTAAACCTTTGAACGCCAAGAACCCCTAAAGGCGACGTGTGCTGCCGTGTGCCATACAGACACAAACATACTGGAACAAGATGAGTTGAGAAATAATGTCAATATTCAATATTACTTATCCCGTCTATGCAGTGTGGGGAACCTTTTATGCAGTTGTTAAATAAAAACGTAACTCAATTTGTTATTAACAATTTACGAGTTAATTGTATGTATGTATGTTAACTCTTTATTGTACATTAAAAATATATATACACATAACAAGAAGAGTTTATTTAGTTCAAACAAAAAATATATTTTAATACCTAAATAAAATAATAATGAAAATATTTTTAGTATGTTAAATTATTAAAATCTGCTCCATTCGTGCCATGTTCCAAGTTTGACAAGAGACGTGAGTCAGAATACGCTAAAAAAGGTAATTTACACGAAACATATTTGTGGTAATAAGTAGGTAAGCCAATTTGACACAAACGTTTGAGCAATGAGTTCTTTTGTACGAAGTAATTATGTTGTTGTAAATTATAAATAAGCGTTATTGGCATCTACTTGAACATGACAACGGTGCCACCTTTTTGACATTTTTGTTCGGGTCTGTGGCTCTATTATAAATAATACCTCAATGCTCTTGAATAACACTGTGTTCAAATATTTCTTAGCGGCTTTTGGTTAGGTTCCTGTCTTGCGTACCCAGTGTAAACGCAACGATACCTACTTTTAGCTATCGCTGTCTTGGCTTAATTAAAGTTAGTCAGTTCGCCATTTACGTGTAAACAGAAATTGAACGCGAAGTGTAGTTTTCGCCTTGTCATCTTTTTCGAGTTGGTCCGTGTCGTGTGGTCTCTCTTGTTGGGTGTGTACTCTACAGCGCTTGCAGCTTTATGGTGGTGATCTGGTGGTGGTAGATTTGGTGGTGGTGGATTTGGTGGACTAATAGTGACTTACGATGGACTGGTCAGAGTTGTGGTTCCTGGAGAAAGGGTAGAAGGCCCCGAGCTGCATCCATCGCTTGCAGAGCTCGACGGTGGTGTCCCCGTTGAAGCCGCAGATGTCCGCGCCCATCATCGGGATACCGAACAGACTGAAGGCCAACATCTCTGGAATACAGGATATACATAAAGTGATTAGTGATCTAACCATTTGTCGATGATTGCAATAGACATGTTGACTCATTTTTTTTGAGTATGTCAATCGATTTTATTTTTTATTGTGATTAAATGTCTATATGGGACTGACTACACTTAAACTGCTCTAAAAGTCAGAAATGACCGTCAAAGTTCAACATTCCTACGTAGCGCTAAAAACGCTCCATACAAAAGGCGCCCAGGCTAGTGACGTCACAGGCCGGTATAGGTATCAATAATTGTATGGAGAAATTAAGAAATTTGCCATTTTCACCGTGAAAAGTGTTTTTAAGTTCATGGTTGGCATACAATTGTTGTTTTGTAAAATAATGAGAATTCTGAAAACATTTTCCAAATTTCTTTTGGATAAAAAAAATATCATAAAATTTGCGTACCTTTGAAGTCACATATTTCCAAAATTTGCACCTTATTCCCGGTATTTTCCACCAGGTTACGCATTTCAAATTTTCTTTGAACTTTGATCTTTGTATCAATGGTTTAATATGTTCTCTCTTAGAGATGTGATTCCACAAACAGGACTGATTTTTTGGCGTAACAGTGGATTGAGATGTCCGTGGCTTAATCATTTTCACGTCAAGGTTGCACTCTATCTATTAAATAAACGATGTCTTACCAGGAATGCTCATGGCCATGTCGTGCCACTGGCTGAACACGTCCCCGCTCCAGTGGCCCGCGTAGCGCCCGGAGCCCACGGACGTGGACCGGGAGATTATGAACGGTCTTTTCCCGCGGATCTCCGTCAGCGCGCTGTAAATTTAACAACTTTATATCTTGTTTTTTTTTTTCTGTAATTAGACGAAGAAGTTTAGAAAATTTGCCATTGTGTACATATTATCCATTAATAAATAATAGGTAACCAAGCTTAAGCAATCCTACTAAACACCTGACGCCTGTTGTGTAAGCCCTGGCGAACGAATAGTGACGATGGCGGCGCGGTTTGAAAACACACACTTAAACCTTCTTCCGGCAAAGTCGTTATCATGCAATGGAAACGGAAATTCAAGTAAATGAGAATCAGATAGCGAGCCCTTAATTGCGGATCTAATAATTTTAACAGTTCTTACTCAATAGGTAATTCGCTAGCAACAGTGTCGTCTGCAATAGAACAAAACAAAACTACGGCAATTATGTTTAGGTTTGTAGCGAGCACCAGCTATATTCCGTGTTCAAAAGATTCAGTATTGCCCCTTAATTCAGCCGGTTAGCGGGAATTTCTTGAAGTTTTTTTTTTATGTCATAGGGGGCAAACGAGCAAACGTATCGCCTGATGGAAAGCGATTACCGTCGCCCATAAACACCTGCAACACCAGAGGAGTCACAAGTGCTTGCCTACCCGGAGGACGAAATAGAATACCTCTATGCTAGTAATTTAATGTTGTGTGTCAAAAATTTTAAAACATTTTAGGTTTTTACCATTTTAGAGTGGTTATACTTACAAATGCGTAGCCACAGCCTCGGTGAGCGAGTACAGGTTGTGCCAGTCGCGGTGCGTGCCCGCGTAGTGCAGCGCGTCCATGCAGAGGGTTTTGCTGCGGAACCCGTCCTTCCCCGCGACATGGGGCTTGTACGGGTACTGCTCGGGCGCGCACTCGCCGTGCAGCGGCCCCGATATCATGTTCGAGGGCTCGTTCATGTCCTGAGAGAAAGAACATCGCTATATCATACACACAGACCACCCCCACTAGACGGAGCATGTAAGGCGACCCGCGCGCACCAACGATATGGTACGGCAGAACATTAAAGTATCAACACGGCGGCCACCGTTTAGTTGCGTCCTTGTTTATGATCCATGCGTACGTCAACGAAAAAAGAAATTAAATAAATAACATGGTAAATTGTAGTGTTAAGTGGTGTAGAGAGACCTCATAAACATGGACGCAACTAAACGGTGGCCGCCGTGTTGGTACTTTAATGTTCTGCCGTACCATATCGTTGGTGCGCGCGGGTCGCCTTGCATTTGCCTTACATGCTCCGTCTACTGTGATCATACAGAACACTAAGCTGGAAATCGTTTTCAACTAACTTTAAAAAAAGTAGGTTTTAAATTCAAATGTATGTTGGTTTTTTTTTTGGTATGTCTGTTGCGCGATTATTCCGCCATTTGTGGATCGATTATCAAAATTATTTTTTATTTGAAAGAGTCACCATGCTGGGATCTGAACACTAGGGAAATCGAGGGCAACCCTCAAATGGTTGTACCTTGTTTTGCCTAACAACTTTTTGCCTAATTTCGGTTTGCCTAATTTCATTTAAACCAAATTTAAACTAATATTATTTAGTATAACTATTCACTTTGCCTAATTTTCATTTGAGTGAAAGTCTTTTTCTAAAATACTCATTTCACATAATCTTATTTCGTCTAATTTTATATGGCCTAATTTTTAATTCGTATAAACATATTTTGCCTAACAATTTTTTGCCTAATTTATTTATTTAGCAAGCATTCTGACGCTCCGCTATCCATGGTCATAAAACAAACCTAACCTAACCTACAGTATTCGGTCTTTGACCTAACCTACAATTTTCAAAATAAGAATCGACAAAGTGAGTTTTAGATAAAATAATATTCGACAAAACAAGAGTTATGAAAATGATCATTTAGGCAAAACGAATTTCGACAAAATAATAATTATGAGAAATTATATTATACATATTGACTTTAGATAAAATGTTCATTATGGTAAAAGTTGTTAGACGAACTGAAATTAGACAAAATAAAATTAGACAAATCAAGGGAATACCCCCTCAAATATTATAAGCACTAACAATGTTACTGCTTTTTCCCAAGGTTGGCTGATAGAGAATGCCTAATGGTATTAAGTCCGCCTTTTCGTTTTTCTCATTATGCTGAGCTGATGATTGAACGTACAACTCCTTAATGACTTAGATTTGGGGATAATTCTTGTAAAATACAATTTCTTCTGATATTTTTTTGTGAAAAAGTGATTATATAGTATAAGCTCGGGCTAGATGAAGTAATGACATTCACAGGGTGGTCGGAAGCAGTTCGAAATGTAGCCGAAGATGGAACTCAGCAGCGATTTCTTGGAGAAACGCAACTTTATTAGAAGTTGTGGAAACACTCACAATCCAGGCGCCATCGAACGGTACTTGTCCATGGAGGCTGGTCATCATCTCCACCCAGTAGGCTGTAGCGCTGGGGTGCGTAAAGTCGGGGTACGCCGTTGATATTTTGTTCCACGTCTGCACCAATTACAAGATAGATATCATGGTAAAGTACAGAAAGAAAGAAAGAAAGAAGAAAGAAAGAAAAACATTTATTCGGGGACAAACACAATTACGCAGATAAATAGTGACAAAAAAAGCACTTTCTATTAATCTTAATCAAAGTTGCCCCTTGCGCGAGTGTGACAAATGCGTCGCTAAAAAAGTGAAGTCTTACCTTGCCAATGAATGGTAGTTTTGAGGAGTTTTTGACAAAGATGTCCAACTCCACGCCTCTGTCGAATGGAGGGTACTCGCCGGGTTTTTCGCCTGCACTGACACCCGGGTCTAAAGAAAGAAAAAATAGAAAAATATTTTTAGTTTTCGAAGACGATGGAAGGGGCGACGTAGAAAGAAACTCGGGAAGGTTAACTCAATCCGCTACCCTTTGGTTTGGTTTGGTTGTCTGGAAGAGATAGCTTTTTAGCGATAAGATCGCTTATTGTATACCTCTATTTGTAATGATTTTGATCTGTATTTGTATTTATTTATTTTTGAGGTTTGCAATAAAGAGTATTCTATTCTCAATCACTGTCTGTGTGGGGCACATAACCTGGAAGAGAGTGAATGAAGTGTTCATGAGGATTTTAACATTGAAAATGGTTATGTTTTTCTGATCGACTATAGTGTCCCGATTTATGGAACTGTGACATTTGCCTGTAGTTTCGCAGATATGAGAGATACACGGATGGGCCGCATGTCAAAATGTGCGTCTGACGGAGGGCTTCAAAGTGCAATTTGAATTCCCAAAATCGGTCGGTAACTTTTAAAGATTTTCTAAAATTTGAATCAATTTCAATTTTTTTTCGCTAACTTGGATCGAGAATTTCCAGTTTCCCAATATCTCTTTTTGAGCTCGCTATTCAAGAAACAGAAAAAAAAATAGTCTCGGGATTGAATTAAGCTACAGTTTGAGCCATCTTAAGAGGTGGGCGAATAAAAAATGTAGGTGCCTTACGCGCGAGGTCAGAAAACAAAATCAAATTTTATCACGTGCTTTATTTCTAAACTAGCCGCGCCGTGCGATGATGCCCGCTCATCCCACGGGAACACTACATTTTTCGGGATAAAAAGTAGCCTATGTGTTAATTGAGGGTGTCAGCTTCTTACCAAAATTTATCAAAATTGGTCCAATCGTTTGAGCGTGAAGAAGTAACAAACATACACACTCACAAACACAGACAACCCCGACTAGACGGAGCATGTAAGGCGACCCGCGCGCACCAACGATATGGTACGGCAGAACATTAAAGTATGAACACGGCGGCCACCGTTTAGTTGCGTCCTTGTTTATGATCCATGCATACGTCAACGAAAAAAGAAATTAAATAAATAACATGGTAAATTGTAATGTTAAGTGGTGTAGAGACCTCATAAACATGGTCGCAACTAAACGGTGGCCGCCGTGTTGATACTTTAATGTTTTGCCGTACCATATCGTTGGTGCGCGCGGGTCGCCTTGCATGTGCCTTAAATGCTCCTCTAGTGGTCTGGGGAGGTGCTGCCAAGACTCGTTTCATAGACGTAGAGAGAGCTCAGCGAAGCCTACTTAAAATTATGTACTTTAAGAACACCTTGTTTTCAACAGATAAGTTGTATCTAAATTGCAAGCTGCTTTCAGTGAGAAAACTTTATATTTTAACCACTGTCCTTAAAAAACATAAAACCACAACCTTTGACCCTAGACATATGGAAAAACGGAGAAGAGACATTGCTGTTCACCTACCAAAAACCAAGACCACTTTTGCCGGCAGGCAATATGACAAACGATCCTCACATCTATACAACATTGTTAATAAGGAACTCGACATTTATCCACAATTACAACAAGAGGTAAAAAACAAAATAACCACATGGTTGGAAGACAAAGACTATGTTCAGATAGAGGAATTGCTAGGATATATATGCTAGTGAAAAATATACATGCTCGCACACACACATTACACACACACACTCACACACACACACACACACACACACACACACACACACACACACACACACACACACACACACACACACACACACAAACACACACACACACACACAAACACACACACACACACACACACACACACACACACACACACACACACACACACACACACACACACACACACACAAACACACACACACACCCGTACCTACTCATACACATATTCATAAAATAAAATTTAATAAGTTAAATAGACTTACAAACTGTATAGATTAAGTTTTAGATTTAAAATGGTATAAACTGTATAAAAAAATAAATAAATTGTAATTGTTAGTATAGTACTAGACAACTTGTATACACGGAAGAGCGGTGGACTCCTGGCACAAGTTATTACAATAACTTACAAGGAGACGCCGGCCATTTGTAAAAATTGTACTTACTCTTGTTGCAATAATAAATAATTTGAATTTGAATTTTGAATTTTAGTGGGGGTGGTCTGTGCTCACAAACTTTCGCCTTTCTAATACTTATTAGTGTTTCATTTCTATGCCTTTGCTAGTTGCGCGTAGTGTGAGATCTGTGGATTTTTTTTTATCTAATAGAGGACAGATGAGTGTATTGAGACGTTGATGGCTTACCCAAGAGCACGATGTAATGCATCCCCTCGCTATGCAGCTCGGCGACGAACTCCGGAAGGCCGGCGTACTTCACCTTGTCGTACGTGAAGTCGTTCGAGTTGTTCATGTAGTCCAGGTCGTTCCATTGCACATCCTGCCAGGAAATATCAGATGATGCGACCATAAAGCCTTTTTCTCAAACATGCAATGAAATATCGCCATAACGTGCGTTAAAACAGGCTTCGATGTGTCACGTTTCGGGCGGAACAATTCGGGAGAATTGTAAAGGAGTTTCATACAAAATTGAAAGCATAGAAGCCGGGAAGTATTTTTTTTTAAACATGGCGTCTGTGTTCAACAACCGGCTAAACAGCTGAATTATGTTTTTTTGAGTGGTGTATTTTTGTATTTCATTGCATATTTTTGGGAAAAGCACTATGCCTTAGCCGTGAAAAGGGCTTGCCGGCTTCGTATCACTATCACTATGCCTACTCAGCCGGCAAGCCCTTATGTCCCGGCGTCTGCAGTAATGTACCCATTAACCCATTCATTGCCGACGCCTCATATTTTTACTCATCAAGTCATCACGCAGTGCCGCCTTCCTAGCGACGACGCGAATTCGCGTCCGCGGCATTAGGTTAACCCATTTCAAGGACGCGAATTCGCGTCCGCGGCATTACGTTGTCAAGAATTCGCGTCCGCGGCATTACGTTGTCAAGGACGCAATTTCGCGTTTTCGGCATTACGATTACACATACATGGGACGCGAATTCGCGTCTTCGGCATCCGAGATAAGAATCATGAAAATTACAAATGCATGGATCCAAAAACCAGCAACAGTATAATATTATCCTTCATAAATAAAGTAACATTTTGGTATCAGCATTTGCAACACACTTGTTTTCTAGCAAAAAAAAACAAATAACTCGAGGACGCAAAATCCTGTCCTCGGCATTACGATTGCACATACATGGGACGCGAATTCGCGTCCTCGGCAATGAATGGGTTAATAAGTTTTATAAAAAGACGCCGCAGTTGGCACAGTGGTAGTGCAGCTGCCTACTGTACCGACGGTCCTAGTTTGAAATCCCTAATCGGCAAGGGCAAATATTTGTGTGATGAACTCGAATATCTGTTCCTGGGTCATGGATGTTTTCATTGTAGTGCCCAGAAGACAAGCCTACTAGAATTTACTCTGGGGCTAGATCGATATATGTAAGGTTATTCAATAAAAAATCAAGTAGCAAGCCGGGCCATTTATCAGTAGCTGAAGACGCAAAAACGCCTTATAAGATTTATAGGTATTTATATTACTGGACGTAATAGAATTTTTTACATTAACTCTAAAAAAAGATAATAAATACTTGTAATTTCATAATAAGAAATCAAAAAAGATGATGTAACTTGTAAAACCATGTTAATTAACTTACGAAAGGAATGCCAGCATCTCTATTCTTCTGCCAGACGTCCCGCGTTACGTTCAAACTGCCGTAATCATACCTGAAAATGTATCAGAGTTAAATAAAATTGAAACATAGGCGCAATTTATACTACGATTTTTAATTCAAGACCAAAAAAACCTACCACAAGGTTGCCACTAAGTACAATAAAATATTTTTACAATAGTAAAATCCTTTTCTTTTTTAAATACACTAAGATAATTTATTTATTGGTAACTTTAACTATGATTTAACAAAATAATTGGATATATTTATTATTCCATTAATACGAGAGGAAATAATAAAAACTTAAACATCGGAGATTTTTGGAACAAAATCTGGTATTGTACTTGTAACACTTGAGGTATTCAAATCATTTGGTGCAATCATTTACAAGCTAAGAAAAAAACTCATTGTCATTTAAATTTTGACAATTTTGACAGTGACGTCTCTGTCGTAGTTTTATTGGTCTTGAATTAGAAATCCGAGTTTAGTAGATGAATAGAAAAAAGGACGGATGTCGCTTAGCCGTGAAAGGTAGATAGCCCAACAGAGTGTTTTTCAACCCACGCCATATTGCGGATTTTTTGTGGTATTAATTTATTTTTCTCAAACATGCAATGAAATATCGTCGTAACGTGCGTCAAAACAGGCTTCGAAGTGTCAAGTTTCGGGCGGAACAATTCGAAGGAACTGTAAAGGAATTTCATACAAAATTGAAGGCCTAGGCCGGGAAGTAATTTGTTTTTAATTTTAATGTAAACATGGCGTCTGTGTTTATGAACAGCTGATATAATTTTTTTTTCTAGTGGCTACCCATTCAGCCACCGGACCAACAATATCCGCGTTAATGCCTAGTACACACGAACTGATATTATGAATACAAATCTGTATAATTCAATGTGTTGATGAATAAATTTAAAATACTGTCTATACGTAAGTCACCAGAGCCCATAGACAATATTTAAAATCCTCTGCATTTATTTTATTTATTATAGAAATTGAATTTTTAGTATCAGGTTGTGTATAACGGCCCTTATAGGGTCTATTGGAACACAACATACGCGAAATACGGACAACTTCCATAAAAAAAAAACGATATGGGGGATTGGAGGGAAAATGAAAAAAAACTTTTGTCATGTACCTATTTTTATATTTGTTGTTGATATTTATAAATATAATTTCATAATGAGTTCTGATGATAACAGCGACAAAGAAATTAATTGTACTTCACCAGAATTGAGGGCGGAGGCAGGATTAACAATTAATAACCTGTTGCCACCAAAGCCGAACGGAGACATACATGAATGAAAAAAAAAATTATGCTCAGTCTTATAACATTTATTTATTTAAACTTTATTGCACAAAAGACAGAAGTAAAAGTACAAATGGCAGACTTAATCTTTCTAAACTACAAGAAAAGAAAATGTACAAGACAAGTAATTGGACGCCACACAATTCTATTTATGCCTAAGCAAATAGCAACGTTTTAAGAACTAGATTGTCCCGACCTCTATACTGGATATTGTTTCTGCTGTATTTCAGCTACACTCCTTGCCAATCTTCTGATGGTCAAAATGCATGGGGGTTGGAAAGCTGATAAAAGTTGCAGAAGGCGACAAATCCTCACGCAGCCAACTCTCAAAATGATGTACCCCAACCATCATCAATTTACATAAATCCACGGCCAGGCTGTTCCCGGTTTCCGTGACCCTCCTGTTTACATTAAGCATCATAGTCCACCGCCAAAATCTCCTAGCACATATATTGCCAGTTGATAATTTTTATTTTTCATTTTCATTTTCACAGCCAAATTCATGATCCACAGTCACCACGCGGTAGATCAGATCCTCAGCCTCCTTTGCCATCTCAGCAGAATCAACAGTCAGCTACATTATCACAGCCAAGACCAGTTTCGGAAGTACAGCTAACTAATATCAGTGTACCTGGAAAAACAATAAAAATTTCAATAAGCAATTGCCCCCATATGTCGAATGCGTCATTTAATATCAGTTAAATTTGTCAAAAACTTTGTTAATAATCTGTTTTAAAAATAATAGTTACGTACCTTTAAAAAGTTCTGTGCACTTAGCATGTACAAATCCATGGTGATATTAATAGTGTGTATGTAGAATACAGCTGCCTATCTATATCTATAGGTAATGCTAGGTTGTTCTCTTGTTTCCTTGTAGAACGTAATATGCAATATATATGTTAGATCGGCGGATCTATGTGATATTTTGATAATTTTTTCAAATTGTTGTAACTTTACACATCATAAATGAAAGAAAGGTTATAATGTCAGTCAGATGTCACAGACAATTGATTGACAAAATGTCTGTCCTAAAGTTTCGTTCAAAAACGTGTTTTATCTTATAAGCGATCCGCTGTACTAACTTCAATTGGAATGAATCTTATTTTAATTTCAACCCAAGTTATAAATGTAACGAAAAAGTAGTATAATAATAAATATGTATATAGTGTAGCAAGCCTAAATTGTCAGTAAAAAACGGCGGCAATTTTGAAAAATCACGGATTTATTGTCTTCGGTTACCGCGATATAAAATTTGTTTTTTGAGTGATGTATTTTTTTATTTCATTGCATATGTTTGAGAAAAGCACTATACATGCCTTAGCCGTGAAAAGGGCTTGCCGGCTTCGTATCACTAGACGGCCTCCCTTACGGTCGGCCGTCTATACCTACTCAGCCGGCAAGCCCTTATTTCCCGGCGTCTGCAGTAATGTACTATTACTGGCAACGACATATTTTTGGTAACTGACGTTGAAAGACAGTAAATATCACTGATGTAAATAAACAGGACTAAAAAATTCCGCAAATTTCGTCTGCTGACAACCAAAACTCATTAAGTAACAAGTACCTACTTAATACAATGCTCGTATCTCAGTGACCGGATTTTCACCAACAAGCTGGGTTTTGCGAGTCATAGCCGCGCCCATCGTCGTAGGAGTCCTACGAGCCCTACAACTTGAAGTCGCTGTCATCGGGCCCGATGAAGAGGACATCATCATCAATTTACTAAGTAGATACGAAGTTTTGAAGAACAGTGACAGAAATTATTGTGAGTTTTGATTGTCACCCGGTGATTTGAAGTACTTTGTGCATAATAAAGCCAAACGAAAGTCAATATTTTTTAAATAGGATTCACTCTTTATTTCGCAAGCCAAGCGTGCCGCATTCCGGAAAACAATGTTTTGAATTTGGTCGGTCAAAAGTCCTTGACGAATCGCTACTGACGTTTAATAATGCAAATATATGACGTATGCACATTATTGCCATATGAAAGCTGTTTGTAGCGCCACTATCCCTGGGCCGGGCCGACGTTAAGCTATAACAGCGTACTATATACTGCGCTGGTGCAGAAACGAATGAAGGGGTCTGGGCCCCACACGAGGCCAAGTACAATCTCATGTTGGAACAAGTCCAGAAAAGGTTTCTCAGCGATCTTTACAAAAAGATATATAAGTATTATCTTTACCTATATCCGACTCATTACCTGTTAGGGTGTTTGGGTTACGAATCCTTAGAGATGCAAAGGTCTGTAAGCCAGTTTTATTTATTTTGAATATTTTAAGAAATAAGATCGACAGCGTCAGTATCCTGGGGATGGTCCTTAAACTAAAAGTACCGGATGACTACCGCAACAGACAACGGAAAGTACCGCTTCTAGCAGTAGCCCCCTCACGCACACATTTGTACCGCCACTCGCCCATTTCTCGTGCGACTGCCCTGCTCAACTCAACTCAGTACTCGAGGCATCACCGCAGTGCGATGTGTTTGTGACAGCCATAGCGCGACTGATGATAGGTAGTTAGTCCCATGTAGACATTTGATCCCAATAAAAAATAGAATCGATATACATCCTCAAAACAATTTTCGTCATGCCTATTATTTGTAAGATGACCTACTTGCACAGATGGAAGCCCAGCGCCCAGTAGGGCGGCATGGCGGCGCGGCCCACGAGCGTCGCGTACTGCGCCGCCACCTGCGCGGGCGCCGGGCCCGCCAACAAGAACAGGTCCAGCACTCCGCCGGTCGTGCGGTACGTTATGGCCGGCGCTGGCTGCAGGATCACATCTGTTGAGGAAATAAGTTGTTAAGGCTGATTTAGACGAAGACAATTTTGAGACGCCTAAATGACGGCGCCAGTGATTACCGCACAGCACACCTCCGACCGTTTAGACAATGACTATGTTCAGCCGCCTAAATCTCGCCGCCAGTCGTGTTTACACAGTGCTTTTTTTCAGTACCAGTCATTAGTGGCAGCGAGAGACGCGGAGGGGGGGTCACTGGCGCCAAAAAATAGGCCCGTGTTCTATTCCGCGCCAGCGCTGGCATGCCGCTAAAAAATGGCGCGGAAAGTGTTTATACGGTGCCTTTTCGAGGCGCCGTTATTTAGGCGTCTCAAAATTGTCTTCGTCTAAATCAGCCTTTAGGGATGAGTAACCGTGGGGATCTAAAATAGGCTAGTAGACCCAGTTTTGAAATATATTTGAAATGGTTAATAATGATCTTACTAGCTTTAAAAGAAATGACTTGTATTTTTGTGAAAGCTAAATTTTATCAATTGAAAATTAGAAATTTCATGAACAGTCAAAAACGCCGTCCGCCATTTTTGCCTTTTGCTAATCTGTGGCGTGACGTAGAATTACGCGTAAATATTCGATATTCGACCGTCGTATAGTGCCATTCCGCTCACTCCAATATATATATGTACTTTGACAGGAGATCAACAGGGACGAATATTCGAAGTCGTCAAAGTAAACTTTCAGTTTTCTTTACGGGACCGATTACGTCACTATCATAAGCGAAAATGGCGGACAGCGTTTTAAGCATTTCTAAATACAGATTAAAAACCATATTTTCAAATTCAATTTTTTCAGCCATCTTTCACTTTTGTGAATTGAAAAACATAGATTTAGGTTTCCTTTGCTAAATACTATACGAGATAAACATTAGTTTATTACAATTTGACATGAGTCAACTAGCATATTGAGACAATAGATTCCTAGGTATACCAAGGCGCGATATTTCAAAACGCGAGACGCTCTCCACCTCGCTATAACATAGGTTACTAAGAGTGTGTAACTGTGAGTGTCCCAGTTTTTAGACATTTTATAAATATAAACTGATTTTGTCTGTCACCTACTGTTTTTAGTGTAAATGGTGTTGGACATGCGCCGTAGGTGCTGAGACTAAATTCAGAGATGCAACCTTACATGGCGAATTGTATTTCACTTTCCTATGTAAGTAGCATAATACTTACCCATGGCATATGAGTTCAGCAGTAGCATCCCGTGGCTTTTACCGCTGGGCTCCAAGTTCAAGTAGAAAGGATGTGACCCGTACAGGTTTGTCTGTAAGAAGAAATTATCGCTAATTTCAAATTTTTCAACAGACTTCGGAAATTATTATTTGTTTCGAAAATAGGCATCTTTAAGTTAGTCCCATACAATTTTAGTGAAGACCTGACGACTAGATCAATGAGAAACAGAGGGAACTCCTCCGAATACAACTCGTTCAATTGTTCTCGGAAATATAATTTCTGCTCGTTGAAGTCATTTCTTTTTAGGGTAAAAGTAATTATCATAGACCATAATATCTGAGAATAATTAGTCTGTGGAAGATCTGCTGTTGACCAGGATATCTGATAGTCTATCTATAGAATTACAATCCCATTGGAAAAGCACTCAACATTCTCCGTAGGCACAGTATCGTAGTTGAACATGGCTGCCAGTTGGTGTCGAGTATGAGCCGCACCTGCTGCTCGCCCAACCCGTAGATCTGCGGCGATAGCTGAAGACTTGTCCGATAGGGAACTATATGGAGCTACACTCACGTTCTCCGTGGGAGCAGTATCGTAGTTGGACATGGCGTAGGTCTGCCAGTTGGTGTCGAGCTTGAACTGCGCCTGCCGCTCCCAGCCCATAGATCTGCGGCGATAGCTGAAGACTTGTCCGATAGGGAACTGTATGGAGCTACACTCACGTTCTCCGTAGGAGCAGTATCGTAGTTGAACATGGCGCAGGTCTGCCAGTTGGTGTCGAGCTTGAACTGCGCCTGCCGCTCCCAGCCCATAGATCTGCGGCGATAGCTGAAGACTTGTCCGGTAGGGAACTGTATGGAGGTACACTCACGTTCTCCGTAGGAGCAGTATCGTAGTTGAACATGGCGTAGGTCTGCCAGTTGGTGTCGAGCTTGAACCGCGCCTGCCTCTCGCCCAGTCCGTAGATCTGAGCTGATGGTAAGATGGCTGATAACTGGAGAAACATGTCCGATAAGATGAGACCGCCGACATCTTGAGTGTCGATACTGCAAAAAAAGTTAGGAATAAAAATCCGCGGGCGAAGGTTGTGGTCTTCTAGCGTATTTTTGTGGTCTCTAGATAACGCCTCTTCGCTAAGTAAGGACTCACCAGTCTCTTACAAACATATTCAAATCATTCCACCGTCTCCTTCTCTAAACAATCATTTCTTAAGTAACATAGAGATTCGCTGTATACTGTTTTTTATCCCGATGAGAGACGGGATAAAAAGCAGTATACAGCGAATCTCTATTTGGGACTATGTGACGCAGAACCGTATTTTATGGCTAACTTTTACCGCCCCTAAATATGAGGGGGGGGGCCTTAGCCATTAACTGCTAGCCTTCTTATACCTACCTATGTCGCCTTGGGCCACGGCCCATATGACTGGAGAGTGAATACGTCTCTGATTGAGCGCGTCCCTTGGATACTCACAGCGTGACATTATCAGAGTTCCGTATGACCTTGAACCCGACGGTGGCGCTCTCTAGCTGCACTCGGTACTTGAGGGCGGAGATGGGTCCGGGAATCATTGGTATTTCAGGGTACGGCGGCTCGAAACGCTTGTTCTCCGCGTCATAAATCTGGTGCAGGTAAAAAAAAGATTCATCATCAGAAATTTAAGAGCTAAGCTCTTGTCGGTGGAGCAACTTCCATGTTTCTCTATCTTCAACTTTCTTTTTGATGTCCTGATACGACACGCCGTCTACTCTCCTTGATTTGGTCTATATAAGATCTCCTATCCTAGGTCTTCCTCTCTTCCTCCTTCCCTCAATCTTTCCTTCAATAATGGTTTTTATGTAATCGTCGTGTCGTCGCAGGTGTGAAAAAAAATATTAAATTTGAAAAATGTCTCCAAAATATATAAGAAGGTGAAATGACAAATATATCTTCTAAACTGCTTCATTTCTCATCTGTTTTTATTACGCGATTATATAGATAATAGTAAAATTCCCTATAATTTCGAAGATTTCTGAGCGTGATGCTCGTGAACACCCATTCGAAGAGGCCCTGTTCAAACTGTTAATAAAGTATACAGTTTTTATAACAATAATATAAAACCATTTTCGAGAGAGGAGGGGCTTTGATACGCATGATGCTCGTGAACGGGTGCCATTTGTATTGCTCTAACCTTGATCTGTAGCACGTCGTCGGACAGGTATCGGAAGTCCATCCTAGCGACCTGGAAATCCGCGGGATAGCCGGAGGGCCGTGCGCGTTCATAATAAGCGGTCATGCCATGTTTGTTTTCCGTCATGTTTGCGAACCGGTATGTGTCGTATTGGGGTGGATAGAAACAGTAAGGCGCGCCTTGAGTCTTTGCCGGCAGCCAGCAACAACCTGGAATGAATATCAAGTTTAATAAATCGCTGTGCTATAATCAAAGAAGAGACGGCGTATGTGTCATCAATATCAGATTTCATATGTTTCTATTCTAAAAGGTACAATTTATGAAATTGCAATAAATTGATTAAATTTGAGACTGGACATATAAATCCAATATCCATCCTATTTATTTTGCTGGCGCATATTCATCGGCAAAGAAAAAATATCATAATATTTTTTTATGCTGTACTGAAACTCAGGAAGTGAAGGGAATCGAAATGTACATAAAATTCGGTATACGATTACTTCACGTCAAAAGTGTTTTACCATCCAGTCCGTGTCACCTAATTACCTTACCTCTTAGCACGCAGTCCTTCTCGTTAGCGCCATCTTTCGGGAAGCAGTCGAACCTCATGTTGTCCTCTATCTGTGCGCAAATGTCGCTCATCACTTCGGGTGGTCGTTCCGTGTAGGCTTTCTTGTAGAGATCTGGCTTCTTCTTGGACAGGTCTGTGGAGTTCAGCTTGTTCTTGGTGCTGAGGTTGTTGTGGTCGTGGTACCGGTATTCCGGTAATATCTATTGATTAAGTAGCTAAATGAGTGAATGCAGCAAGTTCGTCTGTATAAAGTATATTATTATACAGATTATGGGTTCTTCAGGTCACACAAATATCTATTGCTCACCTTTTCGTAAGTTATTGGAGTGGGAGGCTTCTTTACGTTGTCAGGGTGTGCCTTCTCCCATAAACGCCTGTAGAAAATAATAGCTTTGTAGGTATATATTGATTTCACTGATGACAGTTATTCATATAGTTTAAGTTCGTTAGTTAATTGGTCGATTCTCCGGGTATATTTCACGTTTATGGAATGCCAGTGCCACTTTATCTTCTCAGACTAAACCAGTTATTAAAGACATGTCCAAAATAGTGACTATCGGTACTTCCCAACTCTAATGACAACACACAGCCAAGGATTAGTGATCGACCTAGACTGGCTGACGAAAAGTGATTATACCAAGACACACAGGTTATGTTGTCCTGGATATGCCCCACGCAGCAGTCTGAGGCGCCTTGTCTCAGGAGTCAGATGGCGGTCGTTACCTGTAGTGTTCCTCGCCCCAGGCGCCACCGACGGCACCGCAGACCGCCCACCAAGCGCCAACGCACAGCGCACATACTAACGCCACTAATAACATCCCGGACCCGTAACCAGGCAAGCTGTCGCACAGACGTTGGCAGATGTTCCGCCGCGATGAGAAACGTTGGTATCTGAAAATCAATAACCATAACCTTAGATCAGCGGACAGCAACGCAACCCGATCCAAGTTCATTTCTATACTATTATATAATTCTAGATTTGTATCAAAAATCTGTTTTGTTTGGAGGTCATGACCTCAAGAAAGATCGTGATGCAGATTCGTCATTTGTTTTGTATGGGCGCGCGGGATCCGGCCCGTCTGGCGCTATCTGTTTTCATAATTTCCGTTATCCTCACATCACGCCGAAACGGCTGGACAAATTTTAACCAATTTTGGTACAGTAGCTGGACATCCAAAGATGGCTATAGGATACTCTTTGCCCGGCTACGGTATAAAAAACGGCACCTTCTAGTAGTATATATATCGTGAAAGGTTTCCAACTACTGCCTTAAATACTTACATGAAGGCGAGAAGTGCCCCTCTAGACAATGAGACGTACTATATTTTTCTGTATATCTGTGTCTCTGTGGAGATGATTCCTAGCAATGTTTGGTGAAAATAAAAGCTCATAGTACTATCCAAAATTTTCAGTTTCTTTTGGAATTAGTGAGAGTATCTTAACCAATAGAAGTTATGAATTCCAACTATGTGGTTATGTTTCATTGGATTTTTAGACTACTCATTAACGCTCAAATAACTGAAATGTCGACCAGCTACTTGTGTTCTAGCATAGCTTATTTCATCAAACATAGGTCCAATAAACACGAGTAAGCAATTACCTTATTTCCCTTAGGTTTTATATTTACATCCGTGCATTCCTATTCCATATATTGTGTTGATAAAAGCCCATGTTTTGTACGAGAGTGTATTAGGTATTGGACTCTCAACATCTTACTGAAGGTATCGTTTTAATTTTTAACCGACTTCAAAAAAGGAGGAGGTTCTCAATTCGAACTATTTTTATTTTTTTTGTATGTATGTTACTATTATTATTATCCGAGAACAGTGAACCGATTTTCAATTTTTTTTTTAATCGAAAGGGTATAACTCCGAGTTGGTCCCGTTGGCACTAAGTCGAGATCTGATGATGGAATCTTGGAGAAATCGAGGGAACTCTTCAAATGTTATAGGGACATGTACGGCGCTTTCGGTAATTTATTGATAAAGTCAAGAATTTACATTCAGTAAATAGGATTTGGTGTAAGGAAACTGATGATGAACACCACAGATGGCCACTAGAACTTTCATATGAATCACTAAAAAGAAAAAAAAATAACAAAAATAAGAACCGACTTCAGTAAAACTAAAAAACCAAAAATAACCCGTTCAAGTACAGATTACATTTGACTCACCCTTCGAAGTCGGTGCCAAACCTCGCGTAAACTATGATATAACTATAAATATAAGAACTGAGTGGTTTGGGATCGACTTCGAAGGGTGAGTCAAATGTAATCTGTACTTGGACGGGTTATTAAAGCATTGTCCGAGGTTATGTACCTACTTATACCGCAAAAGCCTATTGCGTATATCTTACAAACTAAATAGCTAAAGCATGTGCTAAAATTTCGCCCACCAGCGAGGAGTTCCATCGATTCTATAGACCATGTTCTCAAAATTAACATGAATATAGGTGATAATGATGTTAAGAATAATTCATTTCTCAACTTCCAACACGATCCGTAAAAAAAATAAGTCTCTGATAGATAATCAGCACAATTTGACCAAAAATGAGGATTCAGAAGGTTCAAGCTATCAACAAAGAAAACAAACAAATCTATTCCTAAACGATGGAGTTTTGAAATACATACAGTCATGTTGAAAACCTAACTTTTTTTACTCTGATAGAAAATAAAGTTTTATTTTTAACCGACTTCAAAAAAAGGAGGGGGTTCTCAGTTCGGTTGTATGTTTTTTTTTTTTTTTTTTAATGTTTGTTACCTCATAACTCCGTCATTTATGAGTCGATTTGGAAAATTCTTTTTAGGTTCATGAATAGACATTTCAAGGTTGGTCCCATAAAATTTTGGTGAAGATCGGTTGACGAGATCCATGAGGAATCGAAGGAATTCCTGAAATTTTATAGGCAGTCATAATATTTTTCATATATTTTCTAAAACTATTTAAGGCGATATTGTCCGGCCCTACGGCCGAATTGAGGGGGTGAGGTGCGCGGCAAGACGCGGAGCGCCGCCCGCGCGCCCCGACCCCGCTCGCCGAGTTCGCTCACGCGAAATTGCGATGGCAATGTACACTGTAGAGGGGTGTCACAATACAGTGATATCAGTCGGCAGTTTTTTAAGTGGCCGGTGCAAAGCGGGTTATAATTTATGTTCAAAGTGAAATGCGAATTCTTGCTATAGAAGTACTAAATATTATTTTTCATTTTAACTAAATGTTTGTTTTAACTTAATTTATTTTTTATAGTTTTTACTTGTGACTGTGTTTTGTGGAGGAATTACGGAATAAGTATCCCACCAAAAACATAACATGTAAAAAATTGCAAGTCTCGCATCGCAACCTTCTACCGCTAAAAGTTGTGAGATTACAATATAAAACCAAGTTGGTTAATTTATTCAGTCCCTATCAGAGCGACCCTCCGCCTATATGACAACTTTGACATACATTTTCACCGGGTTACATAATTAAAAACATATTACCATGACCGTTGTAGTGTTTGCATTAATATTACACATCTTTATCTTTATAATAAATGTAATGACTTGGCCATCGCACAGCAACATACAGTGCGACACAAAAGAGTAGAAAATAAATGAGGGCGCCACTTCCTTCGCAACTGTCACATTTTTGACGTAAAGTGCTTGAATATGGTAACAATTTTGTATGAAAAATTGTAGTTCCTTTATCATCCGTTTTCTACTCTTTTGTGTCGCACTGTAAGTACTGTGGGAGGTGTAACCCTGGTAGAGGAATATTAAAAGAAGATAGGACTTTGATTAAAGTTTATTATAGCGTTCAGCCACGATACAGAGCTATTACACGAATGCCCGGCCCTTTTGGTGAGTGACAGAGACGGCCATAATTCTAAATATTTAAATATATTTTTAATGTAAAAGCTAGTTGCCAGTCCTGCTGTCATTCGACAATGAGCCTCACAGTACATAGGAACACGAGTAAATCTCCTTTTAAAGTGATTATTATATTTTTAGCTTTATCTAATAGTTTACAACTTAGATAGTTTGGCCATTTCGTTCGGTGTTGAGCTCTTCTCCTCCCGTTTTTTAGGGTTCCGTACCCAAAGGGTAAAAACGGGACCCTATTACTGAGACTTCGCTGTCCGTCCGTCCGTCTGTCACCAGGCTGTATCTCAAGAACGGTGATAGCTAGACACTTGAAATTTTCACAGATGATGTATTTCTATTGCCACTATAACAACAAATACTAAAAATGAAATAAAAGAAATATTTAAGGGGGCTCCCATACAACAAACTTGTTATACCTATATATACATATATATAGGTACGGAACCCTTCATGCGCGAGTCGGACTCGCACTTGCCCAATTTTATTTCAGCTGCTTTTACTATCTCATCTTCCTCTATTATCTTCTGTCGTCCACTTTTGCCCGTGTGGCCAGGTCCATCTTTTATCTTAGTAAGGACGGCCAAGATGAAACAATGAGTAGGAATTTACGCATATAAATTAAGCGTGACATTTAAAGCGTTAATGATATTTGGTAGATGTTTTCATTATATCTAGAGTATATTACCGTGCGCGATTGCCAAGTCCTTACATTTTATTATAAAGATAAAAATGTTTAATACATTACATTATTAATGCGGGCACTAAAACGGTTACGGCAATATGTTTTTAGTTATGTAATTCTGTGAAAATGTATGTCAATGTTATAATATAGGCCGGGGGTCACTTAATAAATAAATTAACCGACTTGGTGTTATATTGTATCACAATTTTTTGCGGTAGATGGTTGTGAGACTTGCATGCATGTTGTTTTTGATGGGATCTCATTTTTTTTAAGTGATCCTCCTTTTTTTGACAAGCCAAGACGGTAAATACTTCTTATTCTATTATACTCTGCAGTTGAGGAGTCGACGTGAACTAGATGTAAACCGCACAGACTTGTCACTTCCTCTTATGATCCATAATGATCTCTCATGATCCATAACGATCTCATGGTAAATAATGACTTAGCGGAGGCACTGTCGTGCCCCTAGATCCTTTTCATGATCCCTCTTAGCATCCATAATGATCTGTCTCTTGATTCCTCTCATGATCACTCTCATGATCCATAATGACCCATCATCACCACAAGGATTGTCATCACAATCATCGTCATTATTCATCATCAGTCATCACCATGACCATTACCATCTGAATCAACACCGCCATCATCATTGCTAATCACCATCATCGTCATGACCATCATTATCATCAGAATCATCAACAACAACACAATCATCAACAACACCACCACTATCATCATCATAAGATTCATAAGCATGACCCACAACACCACCATCATCATTATCATCATTACTATCACCAACAGCATCATTATTTGACGAGTCATCATTATTGTTCTACGTATGCATGTGCACACGACCATTTCAAAATTATCTACGCAGAAAAAACGATTCCAACTCACTGCCCCTGCGGGGTGAGGTAACTCAATTCGGCACGGGGGTGTGCGTGTCCATTCTGTATGTATAAATTCTGTGCCTGAGGTTTTAGTATCTAAACCGAAGGTTATATGAACCGCAAAATCAACTTTGTAATCGAGTATTTTTTATAGGGTTCATAAGGTAATAAAATTTTCCTATGCAGGTCGCATAACTGTACACTAAACAGTAATAGAGTTCAAAATTTCAAGCTTGTGTGTCTGCTGGAAATAACTTAGAATTCGTATGATCGTGTGTAAATGAGCCAGTGAATTAGTGAGTGACAAAATTAAGGAACTTTGACTCGCAATCATTCTTAACTTACTATTTCAAATTGAATGTAACTTGGAATATGCCTAGGTTATACTATGCCCACCTAGTTACTGAAAAATCAGGCTTCTAGCTTTGTTCACGACGAAATACAGGGGGTTTGAAAATGGTCTGAATGGCTTCGAAAAAAGGAAAAGGATGTTGCGGTGTGCCTGTAAGCGCGTTTTCTCGAGTTGGAGGGGGCAATGGCGTGCCTCTAGATACAATTAATAAAATTATTTGTTTTTTTAGATACTTTTAAATGTGAAATAATCTCAAAGGTGCTATCATACATAAACAGACTGCGCTAAACACATTACCCTCCTTTGCGTCGCGCTGTCGGGTAAAAATATACTACATACCTTACCTAGGAGTCGATTGTTGCTAAAGGCCTTAAGAAAGAACAAGTACTGAGGAGCATTTGTAAAGTACAGTTTTTTTTACTTACCTATATCTAGGTTACATAACATACATAATCATGCCTTTTCCCCAGGCAGAGACTTAAAGTACTGATATATGTTAACTGTGTACTAAATCCATGTTCCGAGTTTGACAAGAGACATAAGTCAGAATACGCAAAAAAACTTAATTCAGATGAAAAATATTTGTGGTAATAAGTTCGTAAGTCAATTTGACACTTAGTGCTTTGAGCAATGAGTTCTTTTGTAGGAAGTAATTATGTTGTTTTAAATTATGAATAAAGCGTTATTAGCATATACTTGAACATGTCAACCGTGCCACTTTTTGACATTTATGTTCGGTTCTGTTAATTTATTATAAATAAAACATTAACTTACTTTTTGGCATTGCTTGCTCGAGCATTGTCTTTTTTTATTCGTTTTATAATATGAAAAGCTTTTTGCATACGTTGTGCTGCTTTATTTCTTATTTTTTTGGAACAATAATTCGTAAATGCGATCACGTGGTCGCGCGGAACAAATTGACACAGGTCCAACCCCTTCAAGCGCCGAAGCGCGACTGAAATGGCACCGCGAGCTATCGCCCTCATAGTTTTAGTAGATATTTCGTTCTAGTGATTAAATAAATAATTTTATTCAGAAAATCCCATCCACTTCAACTAGATAATGTTAGTATCTATACATTTACGCAAAAAACGGGTAAAAAAGGTTCGTATTTTAGCTATTCTATAGAAAAGATATTACGAATAGAGGTAACTTTGGGATCGTTTTCTATCGACCGAAATTTTTCCAATCATGTTGCTGAACACGATTTCATATTCAGAAGATCCTTAAGTATGATATATATGTTTTTCATAATCTTCAAACACTGATTAAACGTCTACGACGAGTCTGAAAATGAGTGAGTTCGGCGTCTACTGGGAAAAGCCCGCCTTAAGTATTTGCATATGGTAGTCATCATCTTCCAATGCTGAACTGATGATGGAAGGTACAACTCCTTAACGGTTAGGAGTTAGGAGATAATTAAAACGAGATGCATTCGTTCAAGACCTCCCTGATCACCCCGCCATAAGTATTTTATATGAATCACTAAAAAGCGAAAAAAAAAAATTTTTAACAAAAAAAAGAACCGACTTCAGTAAAACTAAAAATCCAAAAATAACCCGTTCAAGTACAGATTACATTTGACTCACCCTTTGAAGTCGGTGCCAAACCTCACGTAAACTTTAATATATAAATATAATAACAGTGGTTTGGGATCGACTTCAAAGGGTGAGTCAAATGTAATCTGTACTTGAACGGGTTATTTTTGGATTTTTAGTTTTACTGAAGTCGGTTCTTTTTTTTGTTAAAAATTTTTAATCACAAGTAACCAAAATGTTACCTACCTTATAATTTTATTACACATGTTGTAAAATATTTAACAAGCTACTAATGAGTGATGACACTAACAACTTCAAAACAACTGACTCGACTGAGTCAGAAACGGCATGACAAATATTGTTTGCCGATTACACACAAAGAGAGGGTAAAGATAAAAGTTTAGTGGATCAACGATACCTACTTGATATTGTGGCTGATTTATGTGTTGTTGTAAAGGGACGGACAACTTCACAAGGTCACACATTTTAGTCTTGTATGTACATAACATAATTATAATGTGTAAACACTTTATAGCTCATAAAACAATTATGTTATGTATGCTATTCAGCGTGGGAATGCCGCCTGCGTCTTGGATACCCTAACACTTATTTTATACTTATTAAGTTTTATATTAAGTATAGTTTAATTTTAAGCTCTTATTTTTAGTTACTAGTTTAATGTTATCTTTTCGTATTGTTTATAATTAATTATTATAGTGTGTACAGTATACATTAAAAATAAATGACACATGTTGATACGCGGAACTTTCCTACAACTTACTTGTGGGGCCATCTATGAACGATTACATACATGATATACAACCAGACTCACACCCGTTTCAATGTGTGCTTCTTTCGGCGTTTCTTCTCAACAGTGGTCTCCTCTTGTGAAATGCCGGTAGACTCAGCCATGTAAAAGTGCCCTTGTGACCTACTTGCATCTTGCTTTTTATATGCTGTTAAACGAGTAACCTGTGGGCTGTAATCGTAGTCGCTGTGTTGTGGTGGTAGGCTTGCCGCAGCATAAACCTTGACACCACGTGTGAGATGGTGCAGAGCGCGGGCGCTCCGATAGCGAATTAGTACCTAATGTACCTAGTTAGTGGCAGAGATGGGCATCAATCGACTAATTTTTTAGTCAACTAATCAATCGATTGAAAATATCAATCGTCATTTTTCAATCGCGACTAATTTAGTTGCGATTGAATTAGTTGTGAGAATCTTCGACTAACAATTGAATTAGTTTTAGTTTCAATCGACTAAATTTCACGATTAAATCAATATTAAAACTATGTAAGTAGTCGCTCGTTTTTGCATTTTTATTTAACTTGCAATATAGACAACTTGCAATATGTAACTACGAGTAGGTATGTACATTGTAGGTACTCGTATGTTGTATCACTTGTATCTATGTTGGTTTGGGTCGAATCTTGCAACTTATTTTGAAGCAGATATCTTCAACCGATTGAGCTAAAATTATGTATATAAACACGTTTAATTTTAAACGCTAGAATGACAATGCAATATTATGGGCCATATTAACAATATTATAACGATAAATGACGAAAAGCTGCAATGTTTACAAATCGCAAACAATATAGTAGGTTGGTGCTCTATTAATATTTTGATACTTTAAGTACTAGTTCTACCGAGTATCGTAATGTCCTATACGATAATGAATTACTGACTAAATTTTAGACATAGATATTATCAATATTTTGCTGTCTGTGTCATTAGTAAAACTCTTTTTAGTGTCACGCGGCGACAAAACAATGGGATAATCCCACTTACCTGGAAGTTGTTTGTTGCATTTTGGTGCAAGTGCCGACGAATCTTCTAAAAATAACACGTTCTATTGAATTAAACATCTGCATGTTGTTTATAATCTATTTTGTAGCGGTCTATTTTGTTCTCACCGTGTGGTCATTTAAAATATTTAAACCTCTTTGTAAAGAAATCTCAGCATTAACTATTGTACATTTTCCTTGCCTCATTCTTACATTTCAATGTATCAATTCCGTTTTTAACAATGTTTTTTAGCTTAATAGATGCACAATTATAAGTCCTCAAAAACTGTAAAACTATTTTCGATATAAAATGCACACGTTTATGACACAACTCAAAAAACATGATTTCCGCGCTTCCGTGCACGCACTTTCATCTCGCTCACGCTTACGCTCAGTGAGAGAGAGAGCTAGCCCACGCGTTGGCGCCCTCTTAAGTTTTATTTAACTTACTAATGCACACAGTTCCTAGTTTTTATTTACCGTGAAATTTAATCCAGGTTCCGAGAGATGCACAACTTTAGTAGCAAAATAAGTTTTTCACAACAAGTTCATTTTTGTTACAAGTTTTTATCGCTGACACTGCTTTTTCTGACAATCGTAATCAACGTAATCTCTGACGAGCCCTAACACGACGAGTTGTAGCATTCCTATCCAAACTAAACGTGTAATACAGAATTTAAGACCAATCGGTTGGTATCATCAAAGAGAATAATAGTTAGCACAGACATCTCACTCCATAGAAATGGTCAAAATATCGTAAGTAATGTATGACGATGTCCTATTCAGTCTGTCAACATAGACATACCGAGGTTTTCCGTTTAATTTGCTTCTAACATTAGTTGCGGAAAATTAGTCTAACTAATTAGTCGATTACAAAATTTAGTTGTCCGAAATCAATCGGCAACTAATTTAGTTGTAACTAAATTAGTTGCACAACTAAATTAGTTGCAACTAAATTAGTTGCACTCTATACAACTAAGATTGATCAATCGTCGTTTTCAATGGTCAATCATATAGTATATCAGAGCTTAATGTCTTAACCAATAATGCATTGGTGGCTTTCCAGACATGGTTTAATATAAATAACTTACGGCTCAACTCTGGTAAAACCCAAATCATGCTATTTAGTCATAACTCAATAAAGACGGACAAGATCAAAGCAGTCTTACACGGCTCTTCCATGGACGTGACTAGTAAAGTTAAATTTCTTGGTGTATACATAGATTCAGGGTTAAATTGGAAACATGAGTTGGATGCTGTTGAAAACTCTATACATTCAGCTTGTTACTCTCTGAGAAGCCTCAGAGAGGAACTCACGACTGATCAACTAAAAATAGTTTACTTTGCTTTAGTCGAGTCGAGACTGCGCTACAGCATCATGTTCTGGGGAAATAGTTTCCAATATAACATAAATAGAGCCCTAGCTGCTCAGAAACGGGCAATAAGAACTATTGTGAGAATTCCTCCGTGGATCTCTTGCAGGGAACATTTTGTATCGTTGGGTGTTCTTACGGTTCCTTGCTTATACGTTCTTGTACTACTCACGGAGCTTATTAAGAACTTATCAAAGTTGGAATCTTATGAAGAACAAGAGTCTCGGCTTCAAACGCGTACCAAGAATTTAAAGGTAAATTTTTGTCCCAAGCGAAAGATTGCTGAGCGTTGCTCCAGGTATCAAGCAGTCAGGCTTTTTAATAAGTTGCCAACGGACCTAAAGATCCTTACGAACCATCGAATCTTTAATGTGAAACTAAGGTCATTTCTGTTGAGAGGGTGTTTCTATAGTTTGGATGAAATTTTTAGTGATTTATAGACATTGTAATTTGATTTAAGTGAATTTATTTATTTATTTTTGTATCACTGCTTTTTGTTCTAGACTTAAGTTTTATTTCAAACACAATCATTGTATTGTTATATGAATAAATGATATCTATCTATCTATCTATCTAATCGCAACTAATTCTGTTAATTTTAATCGTTAGTAGTTAGTCGATTACATTTTGCCCATCTCTGGTTAGTGGCAAAAGCTGGCATGTAACTGTTATCTATCTGGGCTCAACTTAGCTCAATTCGCCATCTAAACTATATCGTATGTATGCCCATTGAGCTAAAGTATAAAATTTGTGATATATTCGATTCATACGTAGATTACGTAGCTCGTAATAGGATGAGCTGACTATCAACTAAACCAACCATACAAGTCAAAATCAAAGTTAGTCTGCGTATTTCAATAAGTTTATTGGTATTTAGATCATGATCATATTAATTCTTCTACACAGTCAAGTTTTAGATAGCTTAGTATATAATATAGTACATAATATTACTACAAAATTGTAGACAGTGTTGCTGGGTTTCTATTGTGATATATGTCATGAGCGTTCCCATTAACACACAGTGTAAAGTTAAAAAAACGTCGACACCAAACGCGTGGCATAAGTCTAACGCGACTCTTGACTTCGTCTCTTTCGTTACAATACCGTGGAAGGAAAGAGGGTGATGCTGTGTTACGCGAGAAATGATGTCACCGCAAGATGCTGGCCCTGCTGCCGGGCTGAACACTTTCCGCAACTTTGCATTTCGCGCCTCACATCATCATTCATCACTAAACTTCCTCACACTGTATAGTATTTTGTATGGAACAGAAAGAGACTGGCAATATATGACGCGTTTCACTGTTATAATAGAGGTATGAACCTTCTGTGCGAATATATTAAAGATAATATAAATTGATTTTTATGAAGAGATGTGAAGAACAAAAAAGGATTGATCCCATGTACAGATCCGAATTCTTTTCAATGCAATATATAATTAAAAATTAATTATAAATGTCCGATCATTAGCATAAACATCGATGTGGAAGAACGGGACAAAAATAGGGTTCGTTATATACATACATGATTAGTAGATACCTATATGAACTAAAACTTACGTTCGAATAATAATTTTCAGGTCGATTAAAGCGTAATATTCATCATTTCAGCCTATTGCAGTCCACTGCTGGACGTAAGCCTCCCCCAGGGTTCGCCACATGGCCCGATCTCCCGTTTTCGCCATCCAGTCACCACCAGCCACTTTTTTCAGGTCGTCGGTCCATCTGGCCGGAGGGCGTCCTACACTACGCTTGCCGAGTCGTGGTCTCCACTCGAGAACCCGTCTACTCCACCGATCATCGGTTCTGCGACAGATGTGACCAGCCCACTGCCACTTCAGTCTGCTACACTTCTGAACTACGTCAGTGACTTTGGTTTTTTGTCGGATAATCTCGTTCCGGACTTTGTCCCTTAACGAGATTCCGAGCATACCCCTTTCCATAGCTCGCCGTGTGGTGCCGGCGGAGTAGAATAGCACCACCCCATTTCTTCCCGTGGGTATCGTAGAAGGCGATTAAGGGACCATCCGAGAGGTGGGCAGCAGCGCCTCTTGTGTAGACAACACAGTCCACATAAATACACTGCGGTCACCAACCCGCATGCCCAGCGTGGTGACTACGGGCAATACCCTCTATGGTTAGACACAAAAAGAAACGGCCCCCAGTTCCCGGCCGCCCTACTATTCCAGGCCACGGCAGCGGCCTTGGTTACGGTAGGGTAGGGGGTGCTAGGAATCCCCGGGCTACGGACGGCTGCCAACAATTGACCCTGGCTACATACAACGGACGCAGTCTACGGCTGGACGAAAGCCTCCAGATCCTTGAAGTAGAATTAGAGAAGATACGATGGCATGTTCTCGGGTTATCGGAAGTTCGTAGAGAGGGGGAGGACACGATAACCCTTGAGTCGGGCCATCTATTCTACTTTAGGGAAGGGAGCCAACAATCTCAGGGTGGCGTGGGATTCCTCGTCAACAAAGCCCTCCGTGACAACGTGATGGAGATCTGCAGCGTCTCGGCACGGGTAGCGTACCTTGTACTGAAACTGACCGAGAGATACTCTCTTAAGGTCATACAGGTATATGCGCCGACGCCGAGCAGCTCAGATGAGGAGGTGGAGGCCGTTTACGACGATGTGTCAAAGGCCATGAATCGTACCACCAAAACCCATTATACCGTTGTCATGGGGGACTTCAACGCCAAAGTGGGAAAAGAATGCGGTGAATCTTGTTTGGGACAGCATAGCTATGGGCGCAGAAACCGTAGGGGCCAAATGCTGGTCAACTTCCTTAGCATGCAGGGGCTGTTCTGTATGAACACCTTTTATCAGAAAAAGCCACAACGGAAGTGGACCTGGAAGAGCCCCGACGGTGTGACGAAGAACGAAATTGACTTCATCATAGCCGACAAGAAGCACATATTTAGGGATGTCTCAGTGATCAGCAGGTTTAATACCGGTAGCGATCACCGGCTTGTGCGAGGCACCCTAAGTATCAATTTTAAGCTCGAACGTAGTCGCATGGTGAGGTCTGTTCTTCGTCCAAATGTGCCCCAAGCTGGACATGATGCATTCCAACTGGAATTGACAAATAGATTCGCCGCACTGGAGACCCCGGCAAATGTTGACGAGGATCTGGACGGCGTAATTGGGGTGATACGCGAAGTGGGAACGAGGCACTTTCGGAAAAGGCGGTCAGATAAGAAGTCCAAACTTTCTAGCGAGACCCTGGATTTGATGCGATTTAGACGTGAGACACCAGAGGAAACTTTGTCAGATCCCCAGTCACTCCACAAGAAAATCAGGAGCTTGGTGAGACGCGACCTTCGCAGCTGGAACACTCGCCTAGTACGTGAGGCGATCGAGCGAAATCGGGGGTCGAAAGTCTTTACCAAGACACTGGGGAGGAGTCATCTGACAAAGTTAGCTACCTCGAATGGTGAAACCGTCACATCAGTCCCGGGGATACTGGCTGAAATTGAGGACTTCTACGGACATCTGTATGCTTCGCATGCACCGAAGCCTACACCTGACGCGAGAGACCCTAGAGCCCCACTTACCCGCCACTTCACTGAAGATCTCCCAGACGTAGATGTCGACGAAATCGAGGCGGCTCTCAAACAGCTTAGTAATGGGAAGGCTCCCGGTGAAGATGGAGTAGCCTCTGAGCTCCTCAGGGCTGGGGGTAAACCTGTTCTTGGGGAGTTGAAGAGGCTCTTCAACTCTGTAATAACCAATGGGACTACCCCGAAGGCGTGGAGCAGAGGTGTAGTGGCATTGTTTTTCAAGAAAGGAGACAAAACGCTCCTTAAAAACTATAGGCCGATCACGCTTCTGAGCCACGTCTATAAGCTGTTCTCGAGAGTCATCACGAATCGTCTGGCATCAAGATTTGACGCCTTTCAGCCACCGGAACAGGCTGGGTTTCGTAAAGGCTATAGCACCGTGGACCACATCCATACTGTTCGGCAGGTTATACAGAAGTCCGAGGAGTATAACCAACCGCTGTGTATGGCGTTTGTGGACTACGAGAAGGCCTTCGACTCCATCGAAACCTGGGCCGTTCTGGAGTCTTTGCAGCGATGCCAAGTCGACTGGCGGTACGTGGAGGTGCTGAGAAGTCTCTACCAAATGGCGACTATGTCCGTCCAAGTGCAGAACCACCAAACAAGACCCATCCAGCTGCTTAGAGGTGTAAGACAGGGTGACGTTATTTCCCCGAAACTCTTCACCAATGCTCTGGAGGATGTCTTCAAGACCCTGCGGTGGAATGGAATGGGCATCAATGTCAATGGTGAATATCTCACACACCTCCGCTTTGCTGACGACATAGTTATAATGGCAGAATCGCTGCAAGACCTGCAGGAAATGCTGTCCGGTCTTAATGCTGCCTCGAGACGCGTTGGGCTAGGGATGAACTTGGACAAGACTAAGGTCATGTTCAACGAGCACATCGTCCCTGTGCCCGTTTCCGTCGAAGGTGTAGCCATTGAAGTTGTCCAGGAGTACGTCTACCTAGGACAAAAGTTACAGCTGGGTAGAGACAACTTCGAGAGTGAAATCACCAGAAGAGTGCAGCTTGGCTGGGCAGCATTTGGAAAGCTGCGTCACATCTTCGAGTCACCCTTGCCACAATGCCTGAAGACCAAGGTATTCAATCAGTGCGTCCTGCCGGTCATGACATACGGAGCCGAGACGTGGAACCTGACAGTGAAACTAGCCCACCGACTACATGTCCCGTATAGCGTAATATTGATAAACCAATATTATAACATTTTTTTAAATCTACGAACATAAACAACAATACGCCAACGCACTACCACAATAGAATGCCAATAAAACACTGTTGATGTTAAACTACATAACTTATTACAAAAATGTCGTTATCGCCCGTCTTGAAAAACAAATAACTGTATAGAGCTTGAATTTAAATTGATTTAATTTTACTTATTTAAAATTGTATAATCATTAGGTACATTAGGTATATCATCCCGGGCCATAAATGGTAACAGAAAATCCTTCTTTCTGGCCAAGGAACAAAAAGGAGAATGGATGTTTTTTTCCAATAAGCTTGATTTTTTACAGGTAGGAATAGCCCCCCTAATTCCTAAATATAGTTACAGATTTTTAGCTTAAAAAAATATAAGGCTGTAGGTACATGTCGGGAAAAAAAATTACTTAGCATCATTTTTATTATTTTTAAAGCCACAGAAGAATCTGTAACTTATCTAGGAATGACGGGTCATTCCTAACAATAATAAAATCTTTTTTGTCTATACATTGTACACATCACGAGTGTTGACAAAGAAAGATCTATATAGTACAAATTATCTAAGCTAAGCTAATCCACTTACCTGCATTCACAATGGTATTGTGTCTAATACAATACTATCTGCTTTTGTTCTCGTAAGCGCCAACCAGTTACTTACAAAAAAAGGTTAGAACTACATTGCGATATTGAATTTTCAACCTTATTCCTTGTTGAATAGGTTTAAAATGTTTGTTGACGAGAGTTCATAGTCCTTTTTCAAGAGAATACGTTCATGTGGAGGGTCGGACGGTTGTAAAATTCCAAAAAAGTTATGATCACCATTATTCTGTTAGTGCATTTTGTAGTCTGTCCAAGGAAATAGAGTCGATAATCTATATTAACCTTCCAAGGTGGTTACAATTTGCTTTTACTACGAGCTCGTTATCTTAATTTGTGGTTTACCAGTTGTGATTTGTTCAATGGTATTCAGTTCTTAAGTGGATTAGCTTGGCTTAGATAATTTTTACTATACCAGACCAGATTTAAACCATGTGTAACGCCTTCGAATTCAGCTTATGCGACTAATAACAACAATCTCATTCAATCTTTATTTGATCACACCAGTTGTTAACATAACAATGGTGCTTTTTCACCGGCGAGACGAAACGGAACGAAAATTCAATTGGCAGAACTGTTTCTACTAAAAATGATCATTAATAAGCTAACGATATCAATAATTGTGCGGCAAACGCCGGTTACAAATTTCAAAAGGATAGATTAACTTTTTTTAAACCATTAATTTTTTTTTCGTATACCTTGCTATAAGTGTCTATAAACTGCAGCTCTTTATTTTTTCCTTATTCTGGTTTTAAAATAACATTTTTAAAAATTTCGGCATGACAGTTTACAATTTATTGGCTAGAGGGCTCTCTACCTTATTCTTATTAATCCGGTCCAGTTGTTTTTTTGTTTATAACCAATGCATGACTTCCGTGTTAAATAAGACTTATCAAAAAAATTAAAATTAAAACATGAGATGAAATGAACATGAACAAAGATGGCCCATGAATCTCTACCTTTAAAATCCAATGTAAAACACTAGTCAGCACTTGTCAATGTCAAACCGTTGATATTTTGACACATGTCAGTGTAAAATTTTGACATTAATCACTATCAAACATCGCCATTTTTTTTTTCAACCGGGGAAAAAACATGGTAAGGGAAATATAGAGAGCTGCAGTTTGTAGAACTTTATAGCAAGGACTATCGGGAAAAAATTACTAGTCCTCAAAAAATCTTAAATTCCCTATTATTCTCGTCCTGCCTTGCCCCGCCAGCCGATGTAAAAATACCTTTATCCTATTATTTCGGGATACTTTCACTTGCCCAAATTGCATTTTCCATATTCTTTTTTTTCTTTCATAAACCGTAAACTCTTCGGGTTTTTTTATACTATTCATTTAGAAATCATTAGGTTTGGTTAGGTTTGTTTTATAACAATCGAGGTTTCAGCTACAAAGAAAAAAATATTTGTGGCAAATGAATATCAAGCAAGTGAATTTATGGCAAATGAAATTCGGGCAGACAATAGGGAATCCTATTATTACATTATGTATGATTTAAAAAGGAAAATATTGCCTAAGTACAAATATACCGACACTATTTGAATTTAGTTTTTTCGTGATCATATTTTACTAGACTGTTTATCTTTTCAGACTGACTTTTCAGTTTTCATCCATGTCTTCAGTGCTACATGTAAGGTCAGCATCAAAAGTGAACAAAAATTTGACTGCTGGCTTATGTCAATACGGTATTTGAATAAATTATCGATTTCTAATTTGATGACAGTTCAAATCAGCTACTCTGTATGGAATGTCAAAACTGTTAGTATGAAGTTTCTATGAAGATACTGGTTTGTGACGTCATCAAAATCAGTAGTCGGAACACATCTTTATTCATTATTATAGTTTTTGTCCAATTAAAAATAGTATAATGTCCAAAAGTTAGTGGTAGTTTATTTGGTTCATGTATTTTTTTATGTGTATTTAGAGGTTTCAATGATACAATTTATTTTAACTATATTCAAATACCGTATTGCCTTATACTTACTGAGATTCATTAAATGTAACAAGGAAATGAAATCAGGTATTTTTAGTATAAAAAACGAGGTTAAACTGAAGCCACGTTTTTTTTTCATACAATCCATTGCAATCCCTAGTTGCATTTAATATCTCATTTATCGAGAACATTGGAGGCGCGTTATGGTTTTAAAATTATTTCTCTCTAACACAAAGATGGTGTTTATTATGACCTCGGGCTTTTGCGTGCGGGAATGATTTGAGAAAGAGAGATAAAGAGATAGGTTAGTCTGAGAAATTATCATATTATGCCTAATGAATAACCACCTCTCTGTGAATTCTTTATGTATGTTGTGTATTATAACGCTGCTTTCACATTCTTTTAATATTTTCAAAACTAAGTAGTCGGTATAATCAAATAAAATAATAGTTTTGTGTTCTGCGATAATTAGTGTACGGACAGTTGGTGGCATTATGGGCAGGGAGGGCAATGGAGTCGCCTAGGTATATTTTATGATGGACGAATAACGATTAAATAATTGATTTCCCTAAAACATGACAGTCCTTATTCAAGTAGTGCCAATGAAGTTTTTAGAATTAATCAAATCCACCAGAATCAAAATAGTCGATTCTGGTGGAGCATTCATATTGTTTTATTTTTATACTTCACATAAAAAGTTTGTAGATAGGTAATAACGACTGCATTTTCCTCTATGTTCAGATTGCCATCGTACCTGGTCTATGTCCGTACGCTAGTGATATTAAATTAATGAAATTATTTTAAACTGAACATCATTTGAAAATTGGAAGTGTTGTCAATTGTAGTCATATCCATATTACGTATATCGTTCGACATGATTTTGACGTAATTTGCATCTGTTAGCCGTCCATTAATGATTACACGGTATGAAAATAAATGTCAAGTTACGTCCGATATCAATGAACTATTAACTTATAAATGCTTATCTGAAGAGGTTTATATAATGACTGGCCTTTTTCATTTAAATAATATTAGTTATTTCGATAAATTATTCATTAGCAGTGGCGTGCACCTTATAAAGACAAAAAGACACTGCCTACCCTAGTTGATTACAGAAACGAAATATATTAATTATTGTTACAAACATTACCTTTTTATAAAATTATATAAAACAAATGTACAAAAATAATCAATTTGCGATCCGCGCCATCTATCGAGTCGGTGCGCCAAAATTACGTACGTATTGGTCGATTCCGTGGAGATTGACTTGAACCATTCCGCGGCACTAGCGCCGCTACGCGCCGTAAGCGGTAAAGACAGGCGATTTTCTGTCTAAATTTATATTTGTGTGCCTCGTGGTAACACGGACCGCGTGTGTGTGCGTTCTTATAAAAATATTGCACACAATAACAAAACTCACGCACACAAATACAGAAGTAAGACATTGTCTCATGTCTTTTACTTCCTTACGGAACTAGGATGTTTCCGATCCGCGACTCGACTCCGAACAACATTCGGTGCGAGCGAGGCGCGAATACCGCGACGCCCGATGTTAAGCGAACAATTCCGAACGGGTAGCCTGTCTCGCTCTCTCCTTAGCTATTAAATGTAGATTCGAACTTCCGATGTTGACTATGTAACGAATTTAAAAAGGCGCTTTTTTGTAACTTTAATTAGCGCAAAAACAGTACTATTTAAGTTTGTCGTATTTTTGTTACCTATAGGTTTTGCATACTTGGACGCCATTATTTGTTTTGATTATAACGTGTGATAGTGGTGACTAGTAAATAAGCGAATAAATGTTTTTAGTGTATTCTTAAAAGTTGTCTGAAAATTGATAATTTTCATTGTGATAATTGTGGTGGTGTTTTTTGTTTGCGGTCGTCAGTTAATAGAGGAAATTATTTAGAGATGGTCGATTTGCTTGATATTTGAGAAGACGAAGAAAAAAAACTGTCCCGCAGTATTTCTGTAAGTTATTAGGTTCTCAAAATTTTGTGTCTACCCTGTCGTAAAACTCTGTGCACGCCACTGTTCATTAGGTAGAAAACCTGCTTAAGTACATTCTGTTATTGAAGTCAATACCTAATCTTTGCTAATGTTAATCATTCCCGCACGCAAAAGCCCATGGTACGATTATGAGTTATTATGACAATACAATGTAATGTGGCTGTCCAAACAAAAAAATTCGAAGGTGATAGAAGTATATTAATGAGTCTATCAACAAAAAATGTCCTTAGTTAAGGGCTATAATTAAAACAAAACTTAATTGAATCCTTTGTGTAACGAAAAGTATCCATATCTTTTGTATGACTAACTTTCGTTACACAAAGGACGCGATTGTAGTTTTGTTTTTATTAAGCCTTTATTATGTACAATTTTTATTGAAAACAACTCTTATTGTTAATCTTTCCCGCGGCTTCCCCCACGTGGCTTTATCCTACATTTAATAAAAAAAAAAACACACACCTACAAACTTATTCTCGCGTTTAGGGAAAAATATTGGGAAAGGAACCACAAATGTCGCAAGCAGATATCACATTAGCGTTTTTGATTTGGATAGCCACGTTACTATCTTTGATTATTTACATATAGCGAACATTCAGAGCAGCTTATACCTATCACCCTGGCATGTCTTCTTATCATATCCCTCACTCAATACTTAATGTAGGCCTTGAAACCCCAATTCTATTGGTCTTGAGCTTCCCTCATCTACTCTATATCAGTTTTAATCAAATCATGCCATCCATCCGTCTTAGTATATCCAACTTCTCTAGCCTCCAATAATACTTTTAAGTCCCACCTTGTTACCTAATAAATAAGCGAATTGGTAAATTCTATTCTACTGTTTAATTATGCCTACTGTGTTGGCTGGGTACGGGTATCCCGTAAAACGCCGGGAAATTCGAGTCGTTGCTGAATTGGAAATTAACTGGTGTCTTTGGCGAGACAGAGCTGTAACTTAGGTAGTCGTCGCTGTGCAACTGTCTGTTGATGTTCGGCTCAGATGCGCTTCTAGTTATTTTAGGCAAGGCTCGTAACATGGCTTCGAGGGAGACCAGGATTTGGAGGAAAAGCGGACGCTGTTCACGGTCGAAATTGATACAGTCATTGAAAAGGCGCTTTAGGGCTTGAGGTGCGTCTGGCCGCAGAAGCCGAGGGTCCGGCTTCAGCAAGCCACGCCCCACCATCCACAGTATCTGATCCTTATTATTAAAATTGTTATACGGTAGCGCCTGCGCCATCAACTCGTATAAAACTATCCCAAAAGCGTATACGTCCGATCGGAACGTGTAAGGCGCCGGGTCGTCCATACGGATCACCTCCGGAGCCATCCACAAGATAGACCCGGTGGGTTGCTGCCACAGCACTCCACCCGGCGACTGCGTGTTAGTCCACCGCACTTTCGCCGTCGCCAGCCCGAAATCACCGATCTTGACCGACCAGTCGTCCCGTAGGAAAATATTGTTCGACTTCAAGTCTCTGTGTATGATGTTCTTTGCGTGCAGATAGTCCATGCCTTGCGCGGCCTGCCTCGCCACATAAATCAGGTACAGCATAGGTAGATGGGTTTCCAGCACATGCAAATGCTGGTATAATGAGGAACCCTCGCACCATTGAGTGACGATGGCGAGGGAAGGCTTCGATACGCAGCCCATGAATAGAAGTATGTTGCAGTGCCGCGTCTTACGGAGGACGGCGACCTCGTTTTTGAACGCCTGCAGTTGGGCGGGTGTGGGTGTTTTGACGTTGAGTGTTTTAACCGCGACCGGGCCGTGCCAGTGGGCTTTATATACTGTTCCGAAACTGCCCGAGCCGATTCTGGCACCGATGAGTATTTCGTCAGCAGGGATGACCCAATCGTCGTAGCTTTCCCTCGGTGCTAGCGCGTTCTTGACGGATTCGTCGGCGGAGCGCGCGCGGGCTCGGCGCGGGCGCGGCGTGCCGGTAGGGGACGCCTGCGAGCTCCGACTCCGCTGGCTATCCCGGTCTCTATCGTCCCGGGACTGCGTGCTCTCCGAGCTCAAGTAGTTACTACTCGAGGCCTGCGGTGAGCTGGTGGCGCCCTGATTGTATTTCTGTTGGTGGTCAGCCAACGTCGGCCGTTGTACCATATTGATGCAAACGTTAGGCGCGGAGTTCGATCGATCCTGCTGGTTAAGCGATCTCGGGTGTTGCTGTTTCTGGCTTTGTTCGTTTCTATTGTAGTGGTATCCGAAATAAGGTTCGTAGTGCAAAATGCCGGCCTGGGTCTCTGGGTTTTGAGCTAATAAGGCCGCGTAGTACGTGTCTGTCATTCGAACCTGATGGCATATGCTAGGTACTTTGTTCGCGCATCGCTGGTGGAACTTGAAGTTGCACTGCGAGCAATAGAAGCCATTGAAGAGAAGCCTCCGGCAGCACTCACAGAAGGCGAGCGTGAAGAAAGTCTTCCTCGCAAACTGGTGAGAGATATGAGACATAATCGGGAACTTGTCGAGTGTTCGTACAGTCACCTCTTCCGCCTCTATCGTCGTAATATCTATATCCCAAGGTAGCAATACATTGTCAACTGTTCTTACAACTTCACATACCTCGCATGTTAGGTTCCGTAGTTTCAGGGCTTTCGACAGGGCCTCCCTCAGGCTGACTCCAGCCTTCACCGGGACACTGGTTCGCTGCTGGTTAGGTAAATGAGCTCGTAAGAATACCTTGGGTTGTCTTGTGAGGGTATCAAACTTTTTTGAATCATCATTGTCCAATTCGTCGGGTTCTGGTGACTCTGCATGCAACATCTCCCTCAGCTCCTGTTCCCTGAGCTCCAGGTGGTGTAGCTTGGACGTCAACTCCTGATACTCAGCCAGGTATAGAGGTGGAGGGTGCTGTATATCAGCAAATTTCGCATTCAAAGCGTCTATGTTTTCCCGAGTCACATTGATAATACTTTGGATATTTCTTAATTCGTAAGTGGGATCTGCTACGTCGTCGCTGTCCGTTGACGTCGAAATGTTGTCGCTGTAGAGAGAGAGAGTGCCGGTATATTTCCAAAATACATGCTAATAAACTAAAGTTTACATAAATATAAAATTTTCCATGTAACATATTAGATTGTATGGCTGGCATGATGATAGGGCAAACTCAATATTCTTTTTACATGTTATGCCTACACCTCTAGCACAAATATGACATGCAGCTCTTTGTCACGCAAGAAACATTCGCTGTCACTTTCCTTTCAGTACTCTGCGAGCAAGACAGGTGATGTTAAGTCATACGCCTAAGCAGTTATTTGTCTTTTAAGTATTCATGCGAAAATTCAATTTATATAGCTAAGCTTATGAATAGTTCTAATTACAATTATTACTAAGCTATCTCTAGTAATATACTTCATGGTTACCGCAATTATTTAAGTTTTTATTTCTAATATAGATTCAACAAAATGTTTCAATACAAGCTAACTAAGTAACTACATTTGAAAATGTAGAAAACAGTGTATATCATTATCTGCCGTGCCTTATAATGGTCCCATGTACACTAGATAAATAAATGACAATGCATCTGATATTCTCACACTTATAATATGTATATGTATGGGAAAGTGTCAGTCACTTTGTTATTTATATATTGCATTATAAAAATAATCATAGCATCAATGTGATAAAATGTGGCCAGCTGATCAAAACTAATAAGTGTGGTCTAACTAATATGGCCTCACAGCCTAGTTGGTAGTGACACTGCCTACAAAGCTGGAGGTCCCAGGTTCGAATCCTTGTACGGGCATTTACTGTGGGTTTCAGATACTTGTTGTTGAGTTATGGACATTTTCTATGTATTTAAGTATATCTATATCAGAGTGGATGTATGGATGTATGTTTGCTTTGCTTAGTTTGAGGGTAGGATATTTATCCTATTTTATTTAATATTATATTTTTAAAAGCTCATTTTCAGCACTGTTTTAAATAGCATAGAAACCCTTGCTTGTAGAATGGTAAAAACCGCATGCCAGTAAATAGATTTTAGAATCAGCCATTTAAAAAAAACAGTTAAGTATATCTGTTTTCTCAGCTTATTACTAATGCTGTAATGTTATTTGCTATGTATTTCTCATTGTTTCTCATCTTTGTCTCACATAGCCCAAAACTTTGTTGTTTCAGCAATACATCAATACCAATTTCTTTTATTATTTCTTTTTCTAAAATTAACCTAACAGCTCCAATACCGCAATTGCTAAGTTGTGGGACAAGTGAAAAAATATGCTATCACCTATTCTAATAGGATACTTAAATTTTATATAATAAATTAAATTAAAAATATATTAATAATTCCAGAGTTTGCTGTAATCCCTGTATAATAGGATAAATATTTCAACCTGCTTAATGAAACTTCTTTAACCTATTTATGGCTTTTATAACTTTATTAGTCATAAATATTCCATTTGAGCATATAGGTCAGAGTTCACTGCAATTATTGCAGATGTAATATAGTTAATATAAACAGATTTATAATAAAAATAATGTTTTTCTTACCGGTGATCTCGAGACGCCTCGCCTTCAGTCCGAGTCTTCGGTATAACGCCACTAAATGGCGATCCCCTTGCATTCTTCGATGTATATTTCCCGAAGGGCGAGAAATTCGATATGCGCCTTTTGAAGGTAACATTCTTAGAGCCGTTCAGGGACGTCTCGGACTGTTCTACATCTCTGCTGGACGTCGCTCCATCCTCATCCACGAATTTTACGGGCTTCTCTCCCTCGTAACAAAGGCGATAGTTGATGTTATCGTTTAATGTCAATAAATCGGTTTTTGATCCCGGAGACTTGTCGCAAAAGTCTTCGAATGACACGATTTCATAATCCTCGTCGTCGCGATTGGATTGCTCCGCTTTATTCGGCACTTTCGGCATTGTTTAATCTTAAATGCGACGCGACTCCATCTAATTTTAGAATCTCTTACACTCGGTAGATACAAATCTTAACAGTATCATGGCTAACCGTATTTCTAATCCGTTTAGAAAATCAATAATTCTTTATGATCTTTTATTTTACATCAATGTTTTTATTTTTACTCACTATGCGCAATGCAACAAATGCAAATTCAACAGTAAAATGAAAAGAAAGAGATAAACGTCAAAATGGTCAATACAATATACATGTTTCCATTTAAAAACTTAATTTTGTCTATGGCTTGAACCGTGTTAAATTACTTCCAGACGGTTAGAAAGGAAGCATTATCAAGTTTTACCATCAAGAAACTACATTGAACACGATGTATCCGAAGTAATATTTGACAAAAATAAAAATTGTGGGTAGTTTGTAAAATTTCCTGTAACGTAGTTTTGAGATGATAATTAAATGCGTGAACAACATGGTGGACTACTGATTACTTTAACCAAAAAGTGGCATTAAATCAAAACGTGAATGAAACATTCAGCTCACAATGGACTGGAAAAGTGCTAAGATTATTTTGGCCACCACAGCCACTGCGATCGTCGCTTCTCAACTGGTAAAAAAGGTATATAATTATTTCTCCGACGCTGGAAAATGCTCTCAAGAAGAGATCCATTATGACACAGGTAATGATTCTACCAAAAATCGTGAAATAAACGATGTGATTTTGTTCTCGGACGACGTTGTTCGCCACACCATTCGGGTGACGCCGAGCAAAGAAATATCAATGTGCGAAAGCAGAGAGTTAAATTGTTTCAAGCTCATAAAATACATAAAGTCGGCACGTGAAACATTGGACGTTTGTATGTACTTAATAACAAGCAGCCAAATAGCCGAACAGATCATTCGGCTTGGACAAAAGCACGTGCTGGTGAGGATAATCGTCGATAGTGACATGGCGAACACGCCGCCTTCGCAAATAAAGAAGCTCAATGAATACAGTAAGTTCCCTTAGTAACCAGTTCTATTTCCCCTAACTGCCTCAATGTTTTGAACTTGTTAGTGTGCTAAAAAGTAAAATAGTAATTTTGGGTCATTTGAGTTTGGAAATTTTTGTATTAATTTTTCAGGTTTCATTCAAGTACAGACCAATAACAAGTCAATTTTAATGCACCACAAATTCTGCATCATTGACGGCCCTAAAGCCGTTAAAAGGAAAAACGCTTTGAAAACGCACGCAGAAAAGTTAAACGTGCATGCCCAATTTAAAAGCTTACATGAGAAGAAGCAGCATAAAAACAGAGCAGTGAAGGGATTTGTAATGTCGGGTTCATTGAATTGGTCTACCCAAGCCATGGTTTCAAACCATGAGAGTGTGATTGTCACATCACAACAAAATATCGTTGCCAAATTCGAAAGGGAATTTGAAAGTTTATGGGTCGAAGATGAGCCGGTAAGTGAACTAATATATTTGCAACTTTTTAAACCCGTTTTTAGTTTTATGATAATTCATTTTATGTTTCAGGCACTAATTACGACGACATGAAAACACATTTATAAAACGTAGCACTAGGTATAAATAAAATAATAGTCACCAGCTGTTCAACATCCACGGTGAGTACCAATTATTAATGTTCTTACTTCTGTGAGAATGTCCTTTTTGCTATTATCTAAGTCTAATATAATATGATACAGCAGATATTATGCTCTAACTGCGGCTTGTACTTTTGTAAACTTACTTGGTTTTCTATAGAATTAGACTAGTCTACATGTAATATGTAAACCGCATGTGCAATGAAGAACATTAGCAAAGAACATTTTATCTTCATAATATACTTTAGAATAATAAGTTCGGCGGAGTTACTTGATTTGTTATTGTACATTACATACCTACACCTAGGGCGGTGAAAGTCTCAGATCGCAGGTGTTTATTTGTGCGTGTGTCAAAATATGGGATCTAGGGCTTACTACAATTACCGCCCGTCACAGTACGCCCGTGGTTTGTCTAAAGTTTTACGTCTTGCCTTGGTCATGAAGTGAGATTTTCTCCCCGTGTAGCGGGCAGTAAATCCCACTTACGGCCAAGGTTGACGTAAAAATCATTACATTACAGTGACAAAAATTATGGACAGCTCATACACATGGAATAGACATTTTTCACTAACAAATAAAGTAGTAATTATGGTGAGAGTGTACAGATGTCTTAATATTTGTCAATATTTTCGACATTTTCGACTTTTAATTGTCATTCTGTGGTTGGCTGCAGTGACTTTTGACGGATGACAGTAGGTAACCATAGAGCATCCATGTGCACTTCAGTTTTGTTCGATCGATCATATGTTTTCTTTGTGTAGTTTTTTCAGCCGCTGTAATTCGAATTGGTTATATTTTTCACGTGTAAATTTATGACATTTCGATACTATAAACCTGGTGCTCGGTATCCATGAAATATAAATGTGGGCCGAATATATTTTCTTGGACAACAGTTAACGATGTACATGTGCATTCTGAGTGCACGTGCTAGCAATTTTCAGGCCCATAGTTGAGATTTTCAGGCACAGAACGACTTGAAAAGTAATTTTTAGTCGTTCTTCATTACCGTAGTTGCTTCCGTGTTGAATATCAGTTACAAGTGCACGTTTTTCGGTGTAAAAACTTCGGGAAAATAAGTGTTAGGTTGAGTGGTAATTTTATTTTGATTAATAACTTCACCGTGTTTTCGCTATGGAGTCTTTCACCAGGATTAGAGCTTTAATGGATGAAGTGTTTGTGGTACGTATATTGAAATATTTGCCGGCGAAAAGTAAATAATAATAATAATTGCATTCTGAAGGGCACTGTAAAAAGGTCATTGAATGATGCAAGTAATTTCTGATATGAGAACTTTTTTCCTTATGCAATGCTGACGTCTGCAACCTATCATGTTAGTCAACTGAGCCTCATTAAAAATAATAGGTTACCTGACCTCCTCAATTTTGTGTCCCTAGATAAAGTTAGTGTCTACATAATATTTGCTTTTTTCTGTATTTTCTCAACACACATAGAAATTAGTGAAAGTAATAATAAATGAAAAATTCCAAGGCAAATGTAGTACATATACTATCCAAATAAGAGCATGCTTGATGGAAATATTATTATTTAGTGAATAATATTATTAGCATTAGTGTTACAATATTATTTCTTAAGTTGTAAAACTGTTCTGGCACTTAAAATATGAAAGCTTAAACTTACTTTAAATATAAATACACTTGACAGAGCTGAAATTTAATATTACAACTGCATGTTATTATCTTGTAAAAATAATTAGCTTTAAAAATAATATAACAAAATTGAATGTTGAATAAAGAGGTATTAAGTTTAATTCCCCACACTTTTGCTCATTGCTACTTAATTTATAATAATTTCTTATCAATATTCTTAACAAAATATGTTCAGTGGGTTTAAAGTTTTCTCTGGGGCAGCAAATTCTGAAGTGATGACCCCTGTGTAGAAAAACGCAGCGCGGGACACCCTTGGTCTAGGTGGACGGATGGCCTATTGAGGGTGCCAGCGAGTCCATGGTAGATAGGTTTAAAGTCTATGACGGGACCAAGGTACAGTCAAGTGCAATAACAAATGATGAGACAAATGGTATCCAAAGGACCCATAATGCACACACTGAAATTAGCTATTGTGCAGTCTACTACAAAGTCCCCTGCAGTACTATGAATTGATGGGACTTTATTTTATGTATCAGGCTCATGTGTGGCGTTGCTGGCCTGGTAAGGTACTATCAGGCATTTTATTTCCCAAGCAGTTTGTGTCTGAAAATAGTTTCAATGCCCTCCCGATGTGTCTGTTGGATCCTTTTGACACCTACTTTTAAATACTGTTGAAGCCTATGTAAACCCTTTATTGTATATACAAACAATTCACAATACTTCAAAACAAAAGATATGTACAAAAGCAAACTTATCCCTATAAGGGATTTCTTCCAGTTAACCTTTGAGCAAATGAGACATAAGGGGGATAACAAGAAAAGGAAAAAGGGAAACAAATAAGTACATTTGGTAGACTAAAATTACATTAATTTATTATGATGGCTATTTAGCATAACTATTAAAAACACAATAAATTATGAAAAACCTGATGGAAATCAGATTTGTCTAACAAATTAAAAAAGAAAAATTAAGTACCCAACTTTAAGTGACACAAACCAACATGGTACAAATAGTACAAGCCTTAACCTTAAGCCTTAACTTGAGTCTTGAGTCTTAGCCATAAAATAAGGTATTCCCCTACCAATTCCCTTGTCATATTACTAAAAAAAACATACCACTACCTATACTTAATGTATATGACATGACCATAATAGTATAAATACGAAAATATGTCTGTTGGTCTTTACTTTGATATAATAAAACTAAGAATTAGGATATTTGTATAGAATCTTTTTATCGATTCATATTTTTATGTGGAAATAGCACATTTATAAGAATTAGGATTATCTTAAGTATTTTTTTCATAGAGATAGGGGGTCATCCATAAATTACGTCACACGAATTTCATGATTTTTTGCCCCTCCCCCCGTCCTTGTCACAGCTGGTCACATTTGGGAGACTCCCCCCTCCCTAGTGTGACGTCACATATTTTTCAAAATTAAAATTACATTTAGAAATTATTGAAAGAAAACAGCGATTCCGAAATCGGTTTTATTTCCATTTAAATATTTTTTTTTATAAAATTAACATCAAATCAAACAATTAACAACACATAAAACGATGGTAGTAGAGCGAGTGGTCGACAAAACAATTGGTATCTTATATTTACACAGATATAGTTGTATATGTTTTTGAGGTTTTCGTAAAGTAATAGTTTAAAGTTCGTTTTTTAACACTTATAATAGATTTTGAAATGTGACGTCACGAAATTTAGGACCCCTCCCACCCCCTTGTCACACAATGTCACACTTCGTCGACCCCCTCCCTCCCCCTTAACGTGTGACGTAATTTATGGATGGCCCCTAGGATATTAGGCCAGACAGTTTCGTATTGTACCTTTTATCTAGAAAAAATATAGTTTCCCAAGGAATCAATTTTTGCTAGACTGACAAAATTGTGAGCAATGTCTAGTTTATATCTTAATTAATTTGTTGCATAACTTTTCATACATTTGAAATCCCGCATGCATTTTGCTTAAGACTCAATATGTAAAAATAAATATATCCAACAATCAGCATAGTAATTTTAACGTGTACATTGTCAAATATGTTCCCATTATTTGTCTAATGATTCACTCTCTTTGTTTCAGATATATGCATCAATGATGCAACACCGCATGTGCAGTGAAATCTGTGTCAAATTCAAATGTCCAGTGCAACAGTGTACCACCGCAGATGTGACGTGAACTGAATAGATAAATAAATTATTAAAATGTATATTGTGGATGTGGGCAGTTGATCGAATTATATGCGAAAATGTGTTAAAAATGTGCGCATTGGATGCAGTGTTCGTCGGTAGATGGCGTTGTCATCGTTGCTGAGCAAGTTGGATCGTTGTTCCACTATTCACCACTAGATGACGCTGGTAAGCAAAAGCATATTTACGTGTATGTACACGAAGCGCCATCTGTCAAGGAGTAGCGCTCAACTTTTAGGTACTGCGTTGTGTGTAAGATGTCGCTGCTGGTACCGTTTATTCACTAATGCCTTACAAAATTTTAGACTACATACTAATTATTTAAATTTTACTAACACCGGTCAAACAGTTTACTAAAAATAAGCGGAAAAATAATTACGGTATAAAATATAAAAAATATATACTGAATAAATAAAAAAAAACTTAATGCACTTTTTTCGCACACATGCCGTTCTGAAATACAAATTGTATAAGTTTTTAGTAAAATGATACCAATATAGTCTAGACTATGTATTCTAGTATACCTACTTCACCTAGTTTGGCCCCCTAACCTGTAATCTACTCTCAATCTTATCTATACCAGTAGACACAAATTATACCAATTATTTTCAAAAGTTTTAGTACGTATGATGAAATAGGTGAGGGTGTTGCTTACTATACAGTGTGAACATAAACTTTGTGTGTTCAAGGTAGTGTAGAAAATCGTTAAATTTTGGAAATACACCACAAATTAGAAAAGTGATTTACAGCTGTGTAGGTACTTTTGTACCATATGTTTTTTATTTTATTTATGAGACAACTTTATCATTCTGAGGCACACAATGATTAGATTATTATTTAACAGAAGTATAATGAGTTAGATAATAGAAACATTATTTCTAGAGTTATAGGCGGCATTGAAAAGGCGGTATTTTCTTCACAACACGATATTATTCTTCTATTAACTCTTTTTACTCTACTCTTAAGTATAGTCAGTCAGCATTACGCTATTCATTCCAAAACGTATTCAGTAAGCCTTACTGTAAGACCAAGAGGTCATAACTTCATAGGAGATTGAACGTCGCTTACATCTTTTGTATGGTAGCACGTAGACTCGCATAGCAACAACGAGTATTGGGCATTCTTCACCTTACATTACCTTGAACCCTGAGTTTTCCCGGAATTCAAATACGTTGCCGAGGTCTAGCATGCTGGCAATCTCTAATGCATCACACTAATATTAAAGGCGAAATTTTGTAAGTGTCCAATCAATTTAGAAATCCGCGCAGCCTTCGAATATTAGAGGAAAAACATACCATAAGATTCCGATGAACGGAGAACCTGCGTTTTAAGAGCATGTTTGAAAAGGACTTTATTCGTCTCCGGACGAAATTGCCTTCAATAAAGAATATTAATTTTAAGTGATTTTATCAATTTATGAAACATGTAATGTCTAATTTTTTGTATGTAGGTACACACCACAATTTTTATATTAAACCAGGTTACGCATTTCAATTATTCTTCGAACTTTGATCTTTGATTTTGTTTCGGTCTATAGATATTTTATTGTTCGCAAACCACGCACCAGGTTACGAGACTCATCCTAACATAGTAATTTTTAACCGACTTCAAAAAAAGGAGGGGGTTCTCAGTTCGATTGTATGTTTTTTTTTTTTTTTTTTTTTTTTTTTTATGTTTGTTACCTCATAACTCCGTCATTTATGAGTCGATTTGGAAAATTCTTTTTAGGTTCATGAATAGACATCTCAAGGTTGGTCCCATAAAATTTTGGTGAAGATCGGATGACGAGATCCATGAGGAATCGAAGGAATTCCTGAAATTTTATAGGCAGTCATAATATTTTTCATATATTTTCTAAAACTATTTAAGTATTTGCATATGGTAGTCATCATCTTCCAATGCTGAACTGATGATGGAAGGTACAACTCCTTAACGGTTAGGAGTTAGGAGATAATTAAAACGAGATGCATGCCTTCAAGACCTCCCTGATCACCCCGCCATAAGTATTTTATATGAATCACTAAAAAGCGAAAAAAAATTTTTTTTAACAAAATAAAGAACCGACTTCAGTAAAACTAAAAATCCAAAAATAACCCGTTCACGTACAGATTACATTTGACTCACCCTTTGAAGTCGGTGCCAAACCTCACGTAAACTTTAATATATAAATATAATAACAGTGGTTTGGGATCGACTTCAAAGGGTGAGTCAAATGTAATCTGTACGTGAACGGGTTATTTTTGGATTTTTAGTTTTACTGAAGTCGGTTCTTTATTTTGTTAAAAAAAATTTTTTGTCTTCGATTTTTATTCATTCATTCATACCTACTTTTTACTAAGAAGTACTCTTCTGCACTGAATGTTCGGCGTTCATGCTAGGTCCAGATGTCATTCCGTATTCCGAACATGGCGCTTACGACGCGTCGTTCGTAACCATCAGTTAGTTAACCGTGTACGTATTGGTTCTTTACTATTCATAACCCGATGTAATATGGAGTTTGTTGCATACCTACACAGTACACAGATATAAAATAATAAATACGGGATAAAATATAGCCAACTAGTTGTTTTACGTCTGTTCACAATCAAAATTCACTTTCGTTTAGAATTTACTTCACGTAAGTATCTTAGTTTTGTCTTATGTTATGATTGACTGGTAGAGAATGTCATTTGGTAGTATGGCTTCCATTTCGTTTTTAGCAATAATTTAAATAAACTAAGTACTAAGCGTATAGTACCTTTACGCCTACGAGTGAGTACGATCATAACGCCCGAGGGTATAACCTCTGACTTACGGCTCGAATTATCTATGTTAATATATAATAATATAAACATAGACTGTACTACGGTCTAGTGATGGAAAACAGTTGTTTAATAGTAGATATGTTCGAGACAGATATGTGAAAATATATATTAAGGTCGCCATAGTCTTGCTGATAGCGAGGACGGGTCGGGTATCACGGGTCAAGTCTATAAATATTGTATTTCCACTGCCTAGTGCCTACTCAGTGCAAGTTGTTCTAGTAACTTCCACCATAGGTACAAGTTTAAGTATAGTAATTTCTTGGCACATTCATAATATCAGGTTGCGCGGCTTTTGCGAAATGAAGTGCAGTGCAGTACGGTATCGAAAGTTGCTGCTCTCACTGATTTACACCGAGAAGTTTCCGTAAAGTGGTACAAGAAGTCTACTCTATCTCATGAACGTCAGCCGAATTAGTCTAATCACATCTATTACGAGAAATAGGCCAACCGCGACCCGTATCTCTGTATTCACCAGATAACTGAACCACTATGCACTGACATTAAATGCCTTCAGTAGTGAATTAAATTAAATAATAAATACCATTAATTATCTTCAAGACACACACGCGACAGTCCTTACCTTTGTACATATGTATCTATTATTTTATGTATTTGTTTACTGTTTTTTAAGTAAAATAAAGAGTTTAGGCGAACCTGCCTCCATGACCTTCACGACTGTCGATCATGTGCCCGACTTTGGCAAGCAAAACCAAATTTGGTTATTTGGTTTACATGACACACATGCATACATACACAACAAAACTAATTTCGTCACATTTTATACAAACAACGAATAAAATACAGTTCCCTGGCGGCTTTTACGAGCATCAAATGAGAGCACTTTCTGTAGTATTTTATTCTGCGACGCAACTGCAACTCCAGTTACTTTGTCTCTACTGTCTTATAGGAAACCACTCACGACGCAACCAGTTGGAAACTTAGTAAACTAGTTGTACCGCGTGAAGTTTCTTATAAGACAATATACGAGTATATTGTGCTATTTTATCGTGCTATGGTCGTATCGTCTATACAACGTAATTTACATTACTACAGGCTTGTGTCTGTCTTTCTTTTTCGCAACCTGGGACTTAATTCTACATTGATATAAATAATGACACAAAGGTAAATTAAGAAAGAAAAATTGAATGCGATCTACTACAATCGAAGCGGGGTTTGAACACGCGACCTCTGCGTTCAAACCCCGCTTCGATTGTAGTAGATCGTATTCAATTTTTCTTTCTTAATTTACCTTTGTGTCATTATTTATAAAAATAAAAATGTGGTATTACCACATGAAAAATATAGAATCGATAAAAAGATTCTATACAAATATCTACATTGATATGTTTTTTTTTATCACTAATATTATAAAGGCGCAAGTTTGTGAGTGTGTTTGTTACTTCTTCACCCTCAAACGGCTGAACCAATTTCGATAAATTCTGGTATGAAGGTAGCTGACACCCTGGATTAACACAGGCTACTTTTTATCCCGAAAAAATGTAGTGTTCCTTTGGGATGAGCGGGTAACGCCGTGCGGCGCAGCTTGTTACTTTATAATAGCCAAATGGCCTCGATCTAAGACGGAGCATGCTTGCCTTGAAAATACCTAATACATTCTCGGCTCGAAGAGATCCTAAGTTATATTTTTCAGGGAAAATGTGCGCAGGAAGAGAGTTCCACTCGTTTGCTGTCCTGAGTCCTGATACGAAAAGTAGACGCAAAGCGTTTCGTACGAATCAGTGGTATATCGACAAAATAAGGGTATATATCAATTTAAGCAATGGATCGGTCGTGTCACGGGGATTATATAAATTATCGCTATTAAACCTCCATTAAGCAGGTATAATATGTTGATATGAGGGTTGGTTTCGGAACGCACCCGGACCAAACGTCAAACTCAGACGTCGTATTTAGAAATTGTATATTAAATATTAAATCACTTATTAACTACATATTTTTAGATGTAAAGTGATTCTCGGTGTACAAATATCCTGTGAGAATATTATTCAAGGTGTTGGTGTCCAAGAAACAGTTATTTAGTGCCGGAACAATTTACACAAAGGAACCAACTGTCACTGTTATACTTACCGTCTAACAGTTTGAATTTTTTATTCAATTCAATTTGCATAAAAATTGGAACCAGGGAGTATATTTTTCTCATCACTTATTGCCTTCTCTCGGCTTGTATTTGTTTTGTCATACATTTAAACCATATAAACTGGTTTCTTTTGATTGGTTAGGTAGTATTGTTTTATTTCTTTTTGGACAAATGAATATAAATATAAAGTGTGTACATACAATAAAATAGTGTCTTCAAGCTATTAAACATTGCATAGAATACTAAAAAGACACATAATATTTCATTTAAGAACCTTTATCATATAACTTAGTTAGGATTTGTAGTAAATAAATAGTTGTATTACACTACATTAACTTCCTTTTATTTTATATATATTTACTAGGTACTTACAAGTTGTCTTGCATATAAGTTTTTAGTCCAAATATATACATATTCACAATGTTTTCAGTTCAAGTCTCAAAACCAACCACTAGAAGGGATGTTTTGGCTGCTAGACTGCGGCAAACACAGTTGGAGCTCAAAGAGGCCAAGGAGCTTAATGAGAGACTTCTGCAGGAACGTGAGGAAAGCGAAGAGGAGGTGGAGCGGATTATAAGATCCAATACAGCCCTCAAAACTAAGCTTGCAGAACAGGATACACAATTCGAGGACCTACGGGGACAGCATGATGGCCTCCAAAGAACCCTGGAGCAGTTCCAAGAGTGTTTTGCTACTCATGAACACGCACTTCAACGTATACGGGACCTTGAACAACAGCTTGAGGAGCTGGAAAGAAAGTCAAATGCATCTGTTACCTGTAAAATTTGCTCCGAACAAGCAGACAATAATTTAAGTATATATGCAGAAATGAATAGCTGTGAGAATATAGACATATTAAATGATACTATAATAAATGCACCGGAAATTGAAACCATAGATTTGACAAATTCTATGTATTACCGCAGCAATGTAAATAAAACCATGCAAGGATCGAACAAAATTAAGAAATATCTTAAATTGAAAAGATTTATTAAAAGATCAAAGATATTATTAAAAAGACACAAATCACTATTTACAGTAAACGGCGATAAAGTTTGCACATCGATCTTTGGAAAGAGGCAATCGGCTAATTTCGACTTCGTATAGCGATATCTGTGTCGCACATACCATGACGTTTGTTTTGTCAGTCGTGGTTCAAATGCGAGAGAGTGCAGTCGCATATCCAAGTCAATATATATATAGAGTTGCTAAAACTTACACAAAATTTAATTTGTACTATGGCATCTATAGGGAAAAAAGATAAGCCGTTACTTGTTTATAAATATTTTGTAACTGAAGCCGACCAATTTAAAAAACATAAGAATGTTAATGTAAGTAATTACACTTTTCGTCGATCTTTAAACCCACATTTAAGTATCCTAGTAGTATAACATCAGTTGCTAATGCTCAGTCAACCCCTTTTAAAAATGTGGGCCTGAATATATATGTGTACATATTATTTTTACCCAACAAGAACATTATAGCAATAACTATATACAATTACATCGAGTTTTACACCTCTATAAATACCACGTGAAATCAAAACAAAACAACAATAAAGTACTTAGTTCTAAATTCAAATTCTGATGAACGACTAATCTAATAATTGATGTACATGGAAATTAGCATTCGTTTGTATTCGGAAATGCGATGATTGCCGATGTGCATTCTTTATCGCCGTTTACTGTAAATCAGTCTCTTTCAAACAAAACAATGTCGCTTTGATGAATGATCTCTTAAGTGGTCAAAATGAACTGGACCATGCTCTCGAAGCCCTACATAATAGGAACGAAGAGCTCAAAACTTTAGAATCAAATTTGAAAGACGTCAACGATAAGTACGAGTTGTCGTGCAACCAAATGCGGGAATACATCGGGTTTATGAACTGCATCATAGACCTGGGGAACAGCAACGCGGACCGCATCGACTCCCTGGTGAATGCCGTCGACTCGGGCCGGGGCGACGCCGCCTGCCGCTGCGGGTCGGCCTCGCCCGCGTCGCGCCGCGACGTCTGCGCGACCCCCGCGCGCCGCACGCCCCGCGTGCCGCGCCTGCCCGCGCCCACGCCGCGCGCCGCCGGCCTCACACCCGGAGCCGAGCCGACCCGGGGACCGCGCCGCGCACTCCCGGTGCCGGCGCCGCGCCGCGTCTCGTTCGCGCCGCCCACGCCCCGCACCCGCCGCCCGCCGCGCGCGCCCCGCACCCGCCGCCCGCCGCGCGCGCCCGATGCGCCGACACCGCCGCCGCGCCACACTCCGAGCCCCCCGTGCTGCGCGCCCGCGCCGGCCCCGCCGCGGCGCTCGCCCGCGCCCCGCGCCGCCACATGCGCCGGCGCACCCCGCACGGTGCTGTACACGGACCGGGTCGGTGTCGGGCTCGGCGCGCTGCTGGCCGGACGCCTGCACCAGCCGGTCACCAACAACTGTCTGCCGGGCGCTCCTCTCGGCCGCATCGCCTCGTCTATTTCTGCCGACGCGTTCGACCGACACACCACCGTCGCGATCATGCTGGGAGACAGTTTGGGTTATACCAAGCGTGACGTGGTCGACTTCTGCGAGACTCTTGCCGGTGTTGTCGACCGAGGTGTAGGTAAAATAATTGTGTGTGCGTTACCGTTTCCGGACAAAACGCCTGAAAAAATGTATAATAAGATAGAATATTTCAATTCCCTATTCTATAGACTTAGTCTGTATACCTCCACGATTTCGTATTTTGATACGAATAAATTTATTAAAAACTTTCTTCTGACTCGAAATCGTATGTATCTTTCGAAAAGATGCTTACGTGATTGTGCTAATCTGTTAGCATATAATATTGTAGACGCCGTCATGACTAGCATGACTTGTGATAGTAGTGCTAGGGTGAATCTTGCGTTGCGTTGTAGCGACGCGGGATCTCCTGGGACGGAGTCTTCGGGTGATTTAAACTGATTTCTTCGACAACGTGTGTCCCCGCCGGCTCTGCGCCCCCCGACGATTTTAACACTAGTAGTAGTTTTGATAATAATGCGATTAATATAGTTCACCAAAATATACAAGGTTTCACTAGTAAAGAACTTGAAATTGGTTTATTTATAGATATTCATAATATTCATATCTTGTGTATAACTGAACACTGGCTTAAAGGTCATGAATTTATGTTCAATTTTAACAATCATAGTATCGTAAGTTCTTTCTCTAGAGAAGTTCACATCCGCGGCGGATCTTTGATTATAGTAAAACATGATTTAAAGCATAAAGAACGCAAAGATATTGTTAACATGTCCATTGAGCGTCAGATTGAACTTTCGTGTATTGAATTGGAACAATTTATAATTATATGCGTATACAGACCCCCATCAGCGGACTATAGTTTATTTGAGTCAACTATGGATGAAGTGCTCAATAGTATATTCTCAAGTAATAAGTGTATTATTGTGTGTGGTGATTTTAATGTTAATTTGTGTGAAGAATCATCTATGAGTGTGAGTTTATTGAACACTTTTAATTCTTTTGGCCTAGTGAATTTGTTTTCTGAGTCTACCAGAATCACAGCTACCAGTTCAACGTGTATTGATAACATATTTAGTAGTGTTGATGCGATTGATAAATCTATCATAAACAAACTAAGCTCTGACCATTGCGGACAATATGCCTCCTTCAACTTCAGTGGAAATATTGAGAGTGATCCACAAGACGCCATGTGCAGACCTATCTCTGAAAATCGCTTAGATTTATTTAACCATAACATTCAGAGGAGACTATGTTATCTTACATTTACTCAAGAGGATGCTAACTGTATGTGTTCGGTCTTGCTTAACTGCATCAAAAAAGAATTTGATGCCTGTTTCAATTTAAAGAAAGTACAAGACAGGGTTAAAACTAAATTCAGCGACTGGGCTACATCTGATATTCATGAAAAAAGACGTCGTCTCTACGATCTTTATGAACAAAGGACAATCGATAAGAGACCGGAGTTCCTAGAGTACGTGAAAATGTGTTCCAAATCCTTTAAGCAAATGTGTGCCGCCGCTAAAGCTGATTACTTGTCTAAAAAGATCACAAATTCCTGTGATAAGGTGAAAACTATTTGGAAGGTAATCTATGATGAAACTGGGAAAACGAAACCAAAAGATCGCCATTACAGTCTTCGAATCGACGATACTGTAATAAGTTCCGATGTTGAAATTGCCCATCACTTTGAGCAATTCTTCTGCAATATACCTGTAGACACAACAAAGTCTTTAAATTCATCGCCCGATGTTGCTGAATTACTTTTGAAAACGAATGTAACAGAATGTACAACTATCTTTAAATTCATTTATGTAACCCCTACCACTATTATTAAAGCGTTTAAATCGCTAAATTTAAAGAAGACTGAGGATCTGTGGGGCCTATCTGTGAAAGTGTTACATTCAATTGTTGAATCTATTGCACCATATTTAGCTGATATCTTTAATAAATGTATTGATACTGGAGTATTTCCTGATTTGATGAAGCATAGCAAAATTATTCCCTTATTCAAATCAGGTACAAAATCAGACCCCACAAATTTTAGACCAGTATCAATACTACCAGCATTAAGCAAAGTTTTTGAGAAGATATTCTTAATCAACTTATATCTCATTTCAATCGGAATAATCTACTCCACAGCAATCAATTCGGGTTCACTAAAGGTCGCTCTACCACTGACGCTGGCGTGGTACTAGTTAAACATATCTTTGATGCCTGGGAGAAGGCTCAAGATGCTATTGGAGTTTTTTGTGATCTATCCAAAGCATTTGATTGCGTTGATCATGAGAATTTAATACGTAAGCTAGAACACTACGGAGTCAAAAACAATGCCCTTGACCTTGTCTCGTCATATCTTTCAGGCAGAACGCAACGGGTAGATATCAATGGGACTCAATCGACTGGGTCAGCTGTTGCTATGGGGGTACCTCAGGGTTCAATTCTGGGTCCCTTTCTTTTTCTAGTGTATATTAACGATTTACCAAACCTTGTGCGAGATAAACATGATATAGTACTATTTGCAGATGACACATCTCTTCTTTTTAAAGTAAAAAGGCAAGAAAACAACTTCGATGTGATTAATGATGCACTGTCCTCTATTGTGGATTGGTTTACTGCAAATAATTTGCTTTTAAATGCCAAGAAAACTAAGTGCATTAAATTTACATTACCAAATGTGAAACAAGTCAATTGTGCCAAGGTAAAACTGAAAGGCGAAGTACTGGAATTTGAAGAAAAAACAGTATTCCTGGGTGTTACTTTAGACTCTAAACTGCAATGGAGTGCGCATATAGCCACTCTTGCAGGTAAGCTTAGCTCCGCGGCCTATGCAGTTAGGCGAATCAGGCAGCTGACAAACGTCGAGACGGCAAAGATTGTATATTTCAGTTATTTCCATAGTGTTATGTCATATGGAATTTTATTATGGGGAAGAGCGGCGGACATCCAAACCATCTTTGTGCTACAAAAACGAGCTGTACGCGCAATTTACGCACTAGGAGGTCGTACGTCACTAAGAGAGAAATTCAAGGAAACAAACATTCTCACCGTAGCATCTCAATACATTCTTGAGAATATCATGTATGTGCGGAAAAATCTCCATGAATTCAAGCTCAACAGTGACATTCACCACTACAATACGAGAAGTAAGGACAAGCTCGCAATACCTGCCCACCGTCTCCGTAAGGTTAGCTCGTCGTTCGTGGGGAACTGTGTACGCTTCTACAATAAAATACCTATTGATGTAGTAAAATTGCCCTGTAGCAAATTTAAAGCGCAAATAAAACGTCACTTATTGAATAAAGCTTATTATACTGTTAATGACTTTCTAAACGACAGTGATGCCTTTAAGCCAGTAGTTTAGTGTTGTGTGTCAATAGTAAATTTTTAAATAAGCATTATTTTGGTGGGTAATTTTTAATGTAACATGAGAGCACAATTTGTTGTTTCTCACCGGGCAAATAGTATTAGTCAAGTATGCCCGGCAGCTTGAGCATGTCATGCTCGCTTAAAGGTCTTTGCTTACGGTGGCGTCGTTGATCGGGTCGCAGCCTTCCCTATAATATGGTTGAGGGAGGCGATGGCTGAGATATGCGTCATACTCGTGAACGGGTGCCGTTTGTGGGGTCCGGTCTGTTCATGCTAGCAAGGGCCAAATTAAATATGTAGCAACCGCATACTAGTGTTAAATTAAGCAAACGTGAGAAACTTCACCTGTACTCGATTGAAGTTATTCAATGTTGATTTTATCTTTTTGAACTCTTAGAGACTGTATACATCTCTAAGAAACAGCTTAGTGTAGTATGACACTCAGAGACTTTATACATCTCTGAGGAAATTAAATCATTTTAAAATATTTTATTGCATGTTATGACGCCTAGAGACCATATACATCTCTAAGAATTTTAGGTTTAATAACTATTTTCTAAATTATTCACGTTGACGCCTAGAGACCTTATACATCTCTATGGAATTAAATTAATTAAGTAATTATTATTTTATTGCATGTTGTGACACCCAGAGACTTTATACATCTCTGGGTATATTTAATATTTTAAATTTATTAAATTTTTATTTTATTTGGAGTATCTATACATCTCCTTTACGTGTACCCAGTGTAATTAGTTATAACACAACTGTATCATGTAATTGTTTTAAGTATTATTTACGAAAAAATGACTTACTGTTGAGTTTCTTTCGGCTTTCTTCTCAACAGCGGTCTCCTCTTGCGAAATGCCGGTAGATTCACAATCTGACTTGTAAAAGTGCCCCTGTGGCCTACTTACTGAATAAATTATTTCATTTCATTTCATTTCATTTCATTTCATTTCATTTCATTTCATTTCATTTCATTGATAAATTAATCATAAAGTGATAATATTTCGAACAGATTATCAGAAACTCCGATTTTGAATCCTTTCTACTTTGGATTGAAGAAAAAAACTGAATCTGTTCTTTGCGCATAGATGTTTTTGATCACCATCAAAAACTGAAACAACCCGCCTATAATTTTCAATTCTAACTAGGTACTCGTCTGTATCATCTTAACCTAGACAATCCACATCTGGGACAAAGGCATACCCAATGGGTCATAAGTCAATTCAACAATAACAGTCGTCCCTCCGGAGTGGTCAAAAGTTAAGAGCTTGTATGAATCCAGGTTATATTGCTATTACATCGGATTATAGAAGAGAGATTTTAGTTATTCTCATACGAGTTTTATCTGAAAATTAGGCCCTGGAATCGTTAATTTTGCTTATGTTCACAGGAAAGACTCGCACCTAAATCTGACTATGACCCCATTACCCAAGATTATTTACCATCGCCATCATGCTATAAAATACATTAAATAAACGCGAATAACATTAGCCAACTATCAACATTCAAGTCAACGCGCCCAAACAAAAACACACGATAAGAAAAACAAAGCTTCCGAAAACGTACTTTTAAGTATTCTATGCCCATAGTTAGAACGGTACCGAGCCCACAATTTCTCAAGCACGAAGCAGATGAATATAAACTGCCTTCATACATTTAAATTACGTGGCTGTCTTTTTTAATTTTTCGTCAGGGATTTTGACCTAAAAGCGAAAGGGTCAGAAGTTAAGTCACGGACACACAGAAGAATATAATCTACTATTTAATGATTATAGTTCAGATTTTAATGGAGAAAAATTATAAAATAAGTTTGATTGTTCCGCCTGTTGTACAAGTTCTTTTAGTGTAGTAAAAAAAAAAAAAAATAGTGTGAGTCGGAGTCGTTTAACTTATTTTAACAAATAACGACGCGTTTGGCACGGTTTGTAGACACCTGCCTACTGAGTCGGCGGTCCCGGGTTCGAATCCCGGCCGGGGCAAATATTTGTGCAAATATTTGTTCTTGGGTCATGGAGGTTATCTATATATGTATTTATATATTATGTATATCGTCGTCTAGTACCCATAGTACAAGCTTTGCTTAGTTTGGGACTAGGTCGATTTGTGTACCTACCTATAATTGTCCCTTAATATTTATTTTTTATATATTAAATGCTACGCAGAATGCTCACGTGATAAAATATTGTTGTTTGTCTCAAGAAGATAGAGATATGTACAGTATGGCAGTTTAAAAAAAGTACCGCATAAGAATTGGTTCTGATTAGAAATAAAATGTCATTAAATTTTTTTAAGAATCTTATTAGTCATGAAATTATTCTGTAGATATTAACTTATTGCCGCCTACAATTAAAATTGAGATTGTACCTTTACCTTGAAGTAAAAGATTTGTGTATTTGCGTCATTATAGCCACGGATACATTAGGCGACAATGGTCCCGCGCCACGTGTCGCCACCAACCTCGAGGGAACGTTTTGCCACACGTTGCCCGACTTTCTGAAATAAAATGATGTCGAGCGAAGCGTCGTTGCCGAACTTCGCTATAACGTGGCTTTAACGCCACCCGCTTCAAAAGTTCCCTACTTTAATAAAAATAATACTTGTATATAAATAATGATGTCAATACTTTTTACTGTACGACTGTAGGTACCAATATTTATGATGTACGAATTGCAATTGAAGGAGCAATAGCTTCTCAAGTGGAGTCCAGACTTAATCTAAAATGGCGGCTGACTCACGTACGGTTTAACATATTGAAATCCATTATTTACAAACAAAGCAGTTTAGGGTTAACAGCACCGGATGTGGACAGAAATGGACATAACTCAGAGGAAGTCGAATAAAGAAGCGCCGATCGATAATTCGATATTGTAATGAAAGTGTCGTCGCCACTTGGTTGGGTATTGTCTCCGTTTTAATGCCTTTGTTTCGGTTTTCAATTCGTGTCTGATGCTTGATACTCGTAACTTCGTTTTATTTATCACTAGATGCGGTAATTTGTTCGCAAATGTAACAGTGATATAAGAAGCTTTTATGCTTTATTGTAGTCTGATAAATAAATAGTACTTATGCAAAAACAATGTATATATTGAAAAATTAAAAAAGTATTTACTGTCTTCACCACAAAGTATAGAAGTAATTTGTACAATAGTAGTTAACAGTAACTAGACTTTCAAAACACAATGTCAATGAGCTTATGAGTAGGTATATAACTTGTGCGGTGGATGCTGGTATATTAAACCATAGAAACAAAGATCTAAGCTCAAAAAAAAAATTAAATGCGTAACCTGGTGGAAGAGAATATATATATTTTACAACTAGTTGAAAACTCTTCTTGGCATTCTAATATTATGTGGTACATACATATGCGGACGCATATGTTACAACTTTTGAATATTAAGTGTAGATTTTATTAACTGACGATATACGTATTTGAACGAGTTTATGTGACTTTAGTATACAACAAACTCGTTGGATGCCTTTTTCTGTAACTTTATTATGAACACACATATACATTAGACACATAGACGATATATATCGATATCGATTTAAATTAGGAATTACTACACATTTTCTCCACATTGTTTCCCGCAAGAAGATTGCAATAGGATTTGCATTTTATATTATATATTATCATGATATGCTCTTACAAGTATAGGTAATGGATAGTAAGAGATAGAGTATAATTTGCAGGAAATTAATGACCGAACTTAATTATTATTAAGCTCTTATCATTCTTATCAACATCATCACGCAAACATTTAGCAAATGTAATAAAAAAGGTGTAAGTAAGGATGCTCAACAATTTGACGGTTTTCCAAACCAACGCCATTTGACTAAGTAGGATCAATTAGATATTATGGAACATTTTTATGACGTTATAATAGTCCTATAAAGCATCTCAAACACTCTATAATGATATGTGCAAGTCATAAAGTTTGTCGGTTAAGTGGCACCGCCTCGCTTTTGAATACCGAGCGACAATGCACGTTATTGCATCGCGGGGAAGCCATCAATGTCGGCGTGCATTATGACATGAGCAAACTTTACGACGCGACCAATGATGTGCCAACCCCCAGCTTCCTCTCGCATGGCGACAGGGATTAGAAACGCTCCAAATTCTCATTGTCAATAGTCGAATAATTGAATTTTACGTTTTCTATAACAGTAACATCACCTGCGTTTGCTCTAACATGAAAAAATAGAGCACATCCCCAATATTTGGCGTCTCGTTACTCAATGTCTTTCCTTTATGTCGCTATGCGCAAGACGGCATTGTTCCTCGCGAATCCAGCCGCGGGCGACCCTAGTTCCGTATTAAGCAATTAGGCCCTTATTTATCGGGGGGCAGGGCGGATTTATGACTGTCGCTATCCGGCGGTTGGGACCGTTCACGCGCGGGACGGCAGACGCCTTCCCGCCAGGTGCGCTCGAATTATGAATCTAGCTTTGTTCGGGTTCGGTTTCGTTTCGTTTCACAATGGATGCAAGATTTGCACAAAAACGTCTCAGAAAGGGGGCTTTGAAAAAAACTGGTGCAGGACGATGCAAAGAAGCAAACGGTCGGCCATAGCCGGGCGGCGTCGCGTGCCACGTTTTATTTTGATTTTTTAATAGCTTTTTATACAGTCGCCGGCGCAGCTTGAGCGTTCATCGCTCCCGCGCTTAATTGTGCTTTATGAACCACGCGAGGATTGTTTAAAAAGCACATTTACTATAATCACTTTTGAATAACAATGCACCTTTAAATGTTCACGGTTTCGGAGTAACATTCGGCCGTGTTGATGCCCTCGGTTTCAGGCTAAGTAATTGACGCGAACATCAATGGCCGCCTTAGGCGTGCATGCGAAAGGTTGACTTTAAATTTTCCGGCAAATGGTCGGTTGTGGTTGTAGATAGCATCTGTCAAATTTGTTCACGTGTGGTTCGCGGTACCTTATGTAAACGTATGTAGATTCGAGCGGCGTACGGCTCGGAATTCCTGGCGTGCCACAGGGGTCTATGAGCTGTGGGAACGCTGTAATAATTACTCGTTGCTGCTGCACCTGCATTCTAATTGTAATTTAATACTTACGTGTATGTTTCTTTTAAATTGGTAATCCGATGTTCAGTTAACTATTTGTTGTTTATTGAAACGTTTGGTTTGCTTGGATTGGGAACGGCATCCGATGTAAAGTTTTTGATACTTGGCATTATGTATAAAATGATGGTGTGGTGTAATGCAATGTATTTTAGATTCGTTGAAGTTCGTTTGAGAAAAAATATGAAAGTAAGATAAAAATCTGCTTTTATCGTAGATACAATATTTTGCCGACTGAACAGATACTCCTATGTGACCTCCCTTTTACACCTATCTTATATTGTCTATACTATCCCAAAAAAAACCGACTTGACTAATGACTTTGTAACGGATACTTTTCTTAACATATTTATTTATATACAAAGTCTTCATTTTAGTTTTGTCAGTGATATATGTAGTGGTATGTAGTAGCTCCAAGTATACTAGAAACTGTAAATTGATTCACGTTTGGTTTATAGTCTAATACGCACCTTTATAGAGGATAATAAATGTGTCAGCCGAAGTTTTAAAGCGTTTTTAAAGAGATATAAATTAAGAAATCTATTTAAAACCGAATAAATTCACTAACTGCGTAATAACTTACTTTTTAAAGGTGATAAATATGTTTCGATTTAATGAATTACTTGACTAACTCTAACGCACGCTAGTCTAATCTATTAAAAAATCAAACATTTTAAAAATGCACATAAATTACGATTACCAGTAAAACTAGATCTTAAATTAATTCGTTACTACGCTTAAGAAAATATAAAATGTCCTAAATCGTCGTTATTTAGGAAGTGTGCCACAAGGTTGGCAGCAATGCCACGTTGTATGGCAAATTGGCAATGTTGATTCGATGTGCTAGATAGGACCCAGACCTGGTGAAGCGTGAGCTCCACCAGTCCTTTAGAGTACTTCCTCAAGGCTGTATGGGCGCTTTCCCAGGGTCCCAGTTCCTTATCCATAAACGTCCCAAACACGTAGGTAGGTACACTTTATGTTTGACATAACTTAGTACAACTGTTCTTAAATCAGTCAAAAACTGGCACACAATAAACTTAACATTTGATCGTTGCGAAACTCCGCGCGAGACATATCTGTCAATCACAAAACGTCAATTCTTTCCCTCGCCTGTCAACGAATGAATGAACAGATTGGTTTAGGATTATCGAAACGCCGCGGGCGCTACGTGGCGCATATTGTTGTCATACTCGTGACCATTCAATGCTGGCATGGAATAATTTTGAACGTGAGAAAGAAATGAATGAAACGCATCGTCTTTTTTTATTTATTTAGTTTGCTTTGAATTTGTCTTCTGTTAATTTATTTAGTCGTTGTTATTAATACTGTTCTGCTAAAGCAATTGGCCGTAAGTAATTTTAATTCGTTATTTCGAGTAAATTGAGAAAATGTGATGGCCAGCGCCTACTATTTACAGACGATTGCCTTCCGATTCGTTACAAAACTATTCCCTTTTTATTTGTCGCTTATTTATTTAGACAATCTCATGCAAAATGTTGCAGCTTACAACATACTATACGATGTTAGGTTGCTTTAAGGGGGCATTATAAAAGTTAACAGTTTGCGTAAAAAGTAGAAGATAAAGAAAAAAATTGGTTGTGAGGTCCACATGAAACATTTGCACAAACTATTGCAGATAAACTAAGCAAACATGACCGCATGGCTTGAGCAGATATCCGATCCATTAAACGCCCCGTCTAGCCAAGCCAGGTTTGCGTGCTAACTATACACATTAATATTTATATGTAGCGCAAGCGCATAAATATTTGAGTGTACACGAAACCTGCGGCTTCTGTATCCGGATCAGGGGATAATAAGCGGGCAAGCGTGAGTCGGCTTGTAGATTATGGTTCCATTTGATTCTCATTCTTTACAAATTACGAAAATATGTCAACACAGATGCATACGCTGTATACGGACGATCATATCAATTGAAGGGGTGTTTACAAAAACAACATAACTGACTATACTGGTTGACACTTATAACGAAATATTTGTATTGACAGTAGGTCAACCAGTCAGTTATGTTGTTTTTATAAACATCCCTTCAATTATGAAAGACTGCTGGAGATATATCAGGATCTTCAATCGTAACATCAAAAGTATCGTCGCAGAAGTCAGAATAAAATAGGTTTAGTTTTTCTTCTAGAATAGCATTAGAATGTACGTTTCAACTAGAGTGGAACAGTTATACTCAAGGTGTCTTAAATCCTTATAAAATCAGCTATGGCGCCAGGCGCAACGCTATACTAAAGGTAAGTTTTCGAAGCAAAAACTTAAGATTTGCTGTTGTTGGAATCCCTTTATGCTAGTAATTTTCTCAGTTGTCTCCGGTGTCGAATTCCCTTCCAAATAACAGCTAACTCACAAGGTTTACTTTATAAAGTCCCTAAAAGATAAAAGTGCTAAGTGTTGCATGCAAACTTAATGCGCTGAAACAAAGCTTTTTCCATCAGCCTCATCTACATGAGTGCAATATGTATATACATTTTTAGTTTCTTAACTACCTATCGGACATATAAAAATGAATGCAAATGAAGCTCAAGAAGGCTTGTTTTATGGGTATTCGACGACGATATACACATTTTTTAAGATAGATACATATATACTTAAATACATAGAACAACCATGACCCAAGCACAAATATTCGAGTTCATCACACAAATATTTGCCCTGGCCGAGATTCGAACCCGGGACCGCCGGCTCAGTAGGCAGATGCTCTACAAACTGCGCCAAACGCGTCGTCAACCATCAACATATTGGTTACCAAGTGTACTGTACCTTTGTGATTCATAGTTTGTCCATCGTTAACAGAACGAAGAAGCGTCAAGACATTTCTTAGTCAATGACACAAGACATTTCTTATCTCGTAAAATTCCGATTTTTGAAGCGCGGGAAAAATCTGCATACGATGGATAATTTGTTGTTTAATTATACTCTGAATCAATCGGAATCCTACTTCTCACACAGTCAAAAACTTTAACGCCTCCTAATCATAAATTATTAACCATAAAATTGACCGTAATAATTGTGATTCCATAGATAATTGCTATGACTCATCGATACTTGACGGTATATATTTAAAAAATGCTAACGATTCCTCGACTCCGGTGGTGTTAATATTTCCCGGTTGGTGATAATATTAATATTTTGGGACAATTATGGGACCATTTCCTGATTGATTCGCCAAAGCTATAAAACAATAGTAGAGACGCATAATAGTAGATTGTTAACCGAGGGTAGAAAGTGACCCATTGCACCCGACATATTTCTGGCGCTCGAACGAAGTGAGAGCGCCAATAGTTCGAGGGTGAAATGGGTAATTTCACCCGAGTTAAACACTCTACTTTTCATTTCGACTGCGAGAAAAATAAAATACTACACGCACATGTCATGAGTGCGTTAAATTAATGTCCTTTTCATTTTTAACCAATAATTAATAAAAGACACGGCATTTATATTTAATCTCGTGTTCCTGCTTTTTCTATTGCAAACTCTCATTATTTTTATTTTTAATAGGAAAAAAAAAATATACGTACCGCCAACATTAAAAAAAAAAACAAATCCAATGGTTTCTATTTTGTTTTTTATCTAAATGTACGATTCTATCAATAAATCAGGGACAGAATTATATGTATGTATTATGAATAACTATAATGCATATTTATATTTAATAATTAGATGTAAATAAATAAAAAGCTTGCATATATCTAACTTTTGGAGACATTGTTTCAATGGCTACATACCACGGCCGACTAGATTGTACCTAATTGAGTTGGTCACGACGTGCATCTAGATGGCAATTATCTTTGACTTCGTGGCAATTAAAAAAAAATTACTTTCCACCCTAGGGATGGAAAAGCTATTTTCCACCCGGCTATCTCCTCATGAAAATGACACTTTCCGAACAGGAGAGATGAAAATGATATACGTCCTCCTGCTGCGAATCCCTCGTCATCGTATTCATTCATAATGGGCTTCCAGAAGATATCTCAAAGTGGCTTAAAGGGAGCAGCTATGCTCGGAGTTTAGGGAAACTAGCGGGATCCTCAAACAAAATAAAAAGGCTCAAGTATTCCAAGCATTCACTACACAATCATAACCCACGAGCGGAAGCCACGGTTAATAATGTGTTTTTGCGGCATATAAGTTACTCGTGATTATGGCGCAAAATGAACGCCGGCGCATGCGAGCTGGGATATTCAAAGATCGCGGCTTGCATTGCAACTAACCGGTGCATATTATGCAAAAAAACTGACACGGAACATGGCGGGGATTAGCCGGAAAGGTTATGTAAATGGATATTATATTTTATGGTTTAAATGAATCTACTTGGCTTTTAGTTTAGTGTCCAAAGACTTGGCACCACCGAGGCAACTCACTTGCTCACATTCACTCTCGTTTGATAAAATAATTCATTTATTAGATCTTTTACATTTGGCCGTCATATTATTTTGGGGTGGTTTGTTGTTTGTAGTCGTACGCGGCAGACGATGTCTGGAGTACAATATCATCACAATTAACAAAATTGCAAAACTAAAATACTGGCCAATAATAATATGAGAAGTATTTAGCGTACTAAATAATGCCTAACAGTTAATAAGCTACGGATGAGAGACGTGGAACTCCGACAGATATTGTTGACGCGTATGCTTTATAGCCATCAGCATCTCTAGCACAACTGTGAGACGCAACTCTTGAGGCGCGAGAAATATTACCTTTCTCTTTCTTCACAATACTGTGAGAGAGGGACGGGCGATGCTATGTCGCGCGACAAGAGCCGCGAAGCCAAGTTGTGCTAGACGGGCAGGGTTTCAGAAGTTTATGGTCCTCAACATCCGAATGCCATCTTTACTGATAGGTAGAAATATAATATCGTAACTCTACCACAAAGCTCTGGATTAATCGTTCGCGTTACCACGCGGACTTAACTAGATGATTCTGTTAAAAACCCCGTTGCCACTGAAATGTTTATAGGGAAATAAAAATTAGTAAGCATCTCGCTGCGCGCCGCACACTATGTATCATATCATTAGCATATGCTTACGATGGTATCGACCGATATGGAAATATTTGGAATTAGTTGTTTTTTCTTCTGCAAGTGCCCCGTAAGTCAAGAATATAAATTAATCTAACTAAAGAGGAAATACCACTGCTCATTTTTACATATAAATCGAGGTTTCGTTCTCGTCTGTTTCCTCCTCCAAGACTTATCCAATCTTTACAAATTTTTAGGATTTATAGAATCTTTGTATCGATTCTATTTTTTTTTTTTTAATGTGGAAATACCCCATTTTATTTTTATAAATAATGACACAAAGGTAAATTAAGAAAGAAAAATTGAATGCGATCTACTACATATCCTGCTTAGATTGTAGTAGATCGCATTCAATTTTTCTTTCTTAATTTACCTTTGTGTCATTAATCATTATTTATATTTTTTAGGAACTTAATGGGAAAGAATAGTTATGTGTCGGTCCGTTTCGATTTATGCGCTTATTATTATAAAATGTGTGTACTAGGCGTCTGTTTTCGGCCGAAATTCCGCCGCAAACGGACGCTTACTTCGCAAATTCTATAACAATTTAAGTTTCAGTTTGGGTCTCATTTGTATCCGACGCCATAGTAAGTAGTTATATACGGCATTTCTCTAAATGTGAATGAAACTTGTATATTAATTTATAAATGATTTTATGTACCTACTATTGACGTGTAATATTTATTTATTTATTGAAACTTTATTGCACAAAACAATAGTCAGTACAAATGGCGAACTTAATGCCTAATGACATTCTCTAACAGTCAACTATAGGGCCAAACAGATGCTTCAAGTGGGTGCGGAGTTGAAAGTTATTTATAATATTGAAAATATTATAACTAGCTGCCCCGCGCGGTGTTACCCGCTTATCCCACGGGACAATATCTTTATAAATTGTAGCCTATGTGTTATTCTGATGTATAAGCTATATTATTGTAAAGTTTCATTCAAATCCATTCAGTAGTTTTTACATGAAAGAGTAAGAAACATCCATCCATACTTACAAACTTTCGCGATTATAATATTTGTATGGATATACGAATATGAATATGGATATAATCAGGTGCATAATTTAACGCAAACTGATAGTATGGCAAAATGGGCAGTGACATGTCCTATTAAATCTGTGAGACAACTTCTTTGGCAAAACGCGATTATATATTGATAGAATCATCGGTTATTTCCATGATTCGTGGGAATATGTAATTAATGGATTTACTGTATGGAGGATGCTACTTAATTTCCCAAACTGTTTTAGTACGTTGTGTTTCAGATGACGTACTTGTAAAATGATAGATTGTTTAGAAACGGTTACGGTCGGGTAAAAGTATCCTATACCCATCTTTGGATGTCCAGCTGCCAGACTGCAGCATTGTGCCAGACTGGCATGACGCCGCGCGCCCATCTAAACAAAAGACGATCTTGCATCACGCTATTGAGATTTTTCCTGAAATCATGACCCATCATAGAAAACTAATTTTCGAAACAAATCTAGAATTTTATAATAGTATAGAAGACTAATTGGAAAGACATGTTATTTCGTGATATGATGAAAAAACATGCAAATGTAAACGGGTACTGTTTTTGTTTACCCGTTTTGCATAGACGAGGGTGGACCTAGACGTTAATACATTTTTTTCGTGCTTCAAAATGTTGTCACTATATCGACAGTCTAAACATACCTAAATTAAATCGTAATACCTTCCCAAGAAGTTCCTCAATAGGATAACCTAAAAAACTCTTTGTTCAAATATCCGACAGGTTAGTTTCAGTGCAAAAACATCCTAATTAACATTGATTCATTAAAAAAGTACTTCGTTTTATGCGTTTTTTAAGCCAATGGAGTGCGCGCGTCGCGTGAACCGAATCGTTGTGTACGTATTAGTTGCTGCGCGGTCACACTGGCCGATTTTAAGGCAAAATTTATTTTAATGAATAAAAATACGATATTTATGCATTATTATTTGAAGTAAAGTAAAATACTAAAAAGATTACTGGTTTATTTATTTACGCTGTAAATCCAAATATTTCATTCGCTATGATATTTCTTTTATGGTTATGAGATGCTGTAATTTTTTTTATACGGATATTTACGAGAGCTGTAATCCCTTTACACCGTACGAGTATTTAATTGACTCGTAAAGAGTTTATTTGACAAAATTAATTTATTATGCAGTTAAACTGCATTTTGATACAGGTTGGTGTGAATGACCTCAAGCTAAATATAGAAATTTAGTGAGCGTGTAAATCACTTAAACTTTAAGGTAATTTTTTTGTCTTAATGAACGATTTTGATGAACAGGTTAATTACTGCATTATGCTTCGTTATATTGGATATGTTTTCATAATTGTTATACTTTAAGTTCACGCGGCTTGAGTTTTTTGGATGTGATTGTGATATTGCAATTTTCTGATTATCGTCGACATAGTGTTGCATTACGTATATTAAATGCACAATATTTTGTTTTGATCATAGTAAGTCCTTATGATTGCTATAACACTTTAATATTGTGTAAGCTGTGCAATGATAAAATTTATCGTCAAATAATTTTTTTTTTTTGTTTAGTAAGTGTGACTTGTTTCAACCCAGTTTTTACAAAAGATAACGAGTTTGTATTTGACATCCGAATTGATAAACTTTTATATTCACGGCTTAAGTTACATTATTGACACACAATTTTGTTTATGTCAAGAAGGGCTATGCGCCGCAGCCCCATTTAGAGCCCGAGGCGCCAGCGCGCACCATGGTGCATGACTCCGCCTTCCGCATTTGTTCGGGCAATTCGACGCGCGTTTGTAACCAGACAATCATCAACAGTCGCATCGCCACGCCCAATGACATGACAACTGCGTCATATTTTATACAAACAACCAATAAAATACAGTTCTCAAGTGGTTAATGCGATGATTAAAAAACTACCTTCAGTTTTTTTTTTATGTTTGCTTATGTGATCTCGTCAATGGATAACATAAATAGCCAAGTCAGTTCACATAGATATGATCTCAGGTCTAGACCGGAAACTCCTACACACGACGCAACTTGGCCTGTCAAACTGCATGTTAACTGCCGCGGCTTCATTGACACCTTATCTGTTATTTGTCAAATACAAACAATTCTGTCAATAGTTTTTATTTGAGTTTGTCAGCAGTAGGGTAATTAAGTTCTACCGATAATGTCTCGTTTATGCAAAAGGTTTATGATAAAAGTACTATTTCTTCTATTTTTCCATAGCAGGCGCAACTGTTTGAAGGTTGGGTTATGGTTTATGGTTCTTAGGAATTAGCAATCTATAGAGAGCGGTGGGTCTAAGTCGCTTATCGTGTTCTCAAGATCCGAAATCCACCTTTATTTAAAAAATCCACCCGTGTAGATCTTCAGGCTCGTGCAATCGCACTGCGACGTCGATCTTGACAGGTCGGCTTTGCGCCCAAATTCGAAATGAGAACGCGTGAGAAACCGCTCGCGGCCGGCTCGAGTTACCACCTTCGGGAATGTGAATGAACGTTGTACCTTTGCACGTAGGGTTACCAGCAAAATCCTGACCGAAGATCAATCGTAAACTTTTTTGGAAGTTTCGGATGTGCGGAAAGAGACTTGTCTTCATTTTTAACCCCCCACGCAAAAATAGGGTTGTTATAAGTTTAACACGTGTATCTGTATATTTGTGTATAAATGGATGGACCAATTAGAGTGTAGTTTTATTTAATCGAAAGAGTTGTCCGTTGAGATGGTTCCTAGCAATGTTTGGTGGAAATATAACCAGTAGTTTCCAAGATATTCAGCTTTAATTGGAACAAGTGACAAGATCTCAGCCAATATCCAAGCTAAAAATTCACCATTTTGAAGTTATGTTCAATTTTAGTCACTCATTATATGACGGTCTCATGTTGACCAGCTACTTGTGTCGGAATCTGTATACTATACATTTTTAATTTAGGTGTATGTGTAATAAATCAAGGCGACCATTCAACTCGAATGTCACTGTTGGTATCGTTTACCGATTTAAATAAATATATTGCTCGAGCCTGCAGGCAAAAAAAGTAAAATCATGTTTTTTAAATAATTACTTGGCTTAAGTATATTGTAAAAGTTAAACATTTACGTATTCTTACCATATTATTGACAAACGATTTTAAAAAACCATGACGTATGGCAGTGGCAACCCTACGCAGACCTAACCGATTCTATGCTAAATCGAACACGTTCTAATTTCAAACATGCAAACATTCACTTCGATTCAATTTGCAACGCTCCCTTGTTTGAGTTATACGTCACTTTTCACCTGAAAGTGCGACACGTTCTTTTTCGTACATTTACAACGAAAGTGTTCTGAAGTTCGAATATCAATAGGACGTTGCACGATATAAAATGGTATTGATTGCTTTGAGTTAAGCCACTTTGGTTTTGCAGTGGCGGCGTGCTTTTTTTCTAAAATAAAACAAATGCAATCGAACTTTTTTCCGGACGAGTTAATTTGGCGAGATATTTGGCTCGGCTTGGGTCATTGCTTTTCACTTCATATTATCATGCACACGTACTAAATATATATTTATATATTTGTCTTTCGTTTCATCCAGGATTAAATGCATGGGATTTACGGGAGTAAATTTGCTAATGATATACTTAGACAAAATGTAGCATATGTCTGCTATCGTGTCATCTGCCTGCCCAAAATTATGTTACCCTCAGTCACTCCATGGGAATTCCATTTTAGAGTGACCAGGAGCCTAATTTGATTGACATATCTCAGTATTATGTCTGTAATATACATACATAATACATTTAAATATATTGTTTTTGTTGAGTGGCATTGTCAAGTTGTGATTAGAAATAAATATAGCACGTCGCGTCGCTTAATATACATTGTAGTATTTTGAGCAGATATCATTAATTAGAAACTTCAAAATTCGCCCCTGAAGTAATTTGTCACATTTGTTCTATTGATATCTGTAGTTTTGATATACTTAAGCCACTATGTCGGTATCGGTGTAACATTCAATTACCCGATGTAATTTATGTGTGGTCATAAAAAAACCCCAATCTTTAGCCTTCTTTGGCGCAAATTAGTAGGTATTTAGTCAACATATATTATGTTTGTTTACATTTATGGCGGTAAACGTAAGTATAGCTTCGATCGATTTGTGTGAGGATGTCCGATATTTATTTAGTTATTTATTATTATTTATTTATTATAGCTAAACTAAATAATTATTTTAATAGTTTTGTTAAATTATGATGTTGTGTTTGGCTTTCAAGGGCATCCAAAGATGGTAATAGAAATTATCCGACTATAGAAAAAAAAAATACGCGGAAGAAATCGCGGCCACCGCATCTATTAAATCTGTTACAACTCTGGCCGAACGCGATAATATTGAAAGAATCATCGATTCTTCCCATAATTTGTGAAAGTCGCAATATGTAATTTATAATATGGGGGCTAGCTAATTTCCCAGACAGCTTAATTTTCCAAGCTGTTTAGTTGTTGAATGAAAAGTATTAATCTGGTAAATTACGAATATGAATTAGTTTAATTATTGTATTATCGGTTTACATTTACACTCACGTGAAATTGTCATGATACGAGTTCGAAACATGTCGGGCCGTTGCTGAAAATTTCACGTGAGTGTAAACCGATAATACAATAATTAAATATGTCGCACGAAAGTTTAAATAAGATTATTAACTAGTTTGTTTGCTCTAGTAATTCATAGCAATATTTATGACTGAATGTATGGGGTGTAGACTATAAACAATTAAACATGTACCTAATTGTAATGTAATGTCTGCACTAACGCAGACTGTTTACTTTATCGTCGCCGACAAAAGTGACCATGCGACGCGTTACAATACAGTTTTCTTTATTTATTAATTAGAAAGGGGTTGTGTAAAATACAGTTAGTATTTTAGTTTTAACTATAGATGCGAAGCTGGTTACTAACATTTCTAGCCCAGCGGCTAGAAACGGCTTATTTGGCTTATTATCATTTCTAGCGATAACAAGCGGCTGGAAACGGCTGCTTACATTTCATTGACATATTCACATGATTCAATGTTTGTTTTTGTTATTTTTCTTTTCATTTATTTACTATAGGATCTATTTATCATAAATAGACATAAACAATGACATTTGCATCTGTATTAAGTGTTAAAAACTCAAAATTCTGTTACAAAATGTGAAAGAGCAGTGGAATAGGACTATTTTAATAATTTATTTGTGAGAGATGAATTGGAAATAGGTATTTATCAGTTACCTAGTAATAGTAAGCATTTAGTTGTATTTCTATAATGCACCAACGCAACGAGCCTCGCGCACTCATCCCCGCATGCCCCTTGCACCCCTCAGCCCCCCACACGCATTTATCCTGCCGCGCGAGATTCCCGCGTTTGGTTTACAATGATGATTAGATCCAAAATAAACTGATTTAGCTACCTTTATTCTTATAATTTTCATACACCGCCACCTGAACACAAACGTTATTTCATAGTTTACTTTTCGTATCTGAATTAAGTAAATTAGTAGGTACAAATGGTGTCTTCGGGGTCTATTAAAAAAAAAGAACATAATAAATGCTACTGTATAACAAAAATAAGAGTTTAACAAAAAAAAATGTAATAAAAATAATTTCTTTATTTGATGCTCAAGTCGGGTATCTACCCGGTATCAAGCGGCTGGTTATTCGTTTCTAGCCGCTGCTTTCGGTTACTACCGGCTTACAAGCCGCTGGTTTACAACTATAGTTTTAACTATTTAGTACGCGGACATTATTTAGAGCTGGTGGCACTGTGAGCTGCACAGATACATCTCGCGAGTTGGTTTCAAAATGGCCGATTTTGTAACGTTTTCATCCATCTCATATCTCCGTCAATTTGAATGATATCGAAAAACTAAATAAATATCTATATACCTACTTGCCGAACCTACTAACAAAATTTCGTAAGAATCGCTTGAGAATTGCGACCTCTAGGCGAGAACAGCCGGAAATCATCTGGACTGGAAATATGAAAGAACATTGGACTAAGTTTGACTCGTAGGTGTCTTCGAGCAATAAGTCCGTCCATTGTACCGTATCATCTTGTATTCTGAAAAAACATTACCTACTAAATGTTTTTATAGAATCTTTTTATCGATTCTATTTTTTTATGAGGAAATACAACATTTTTATTTTAATAAATATTGACACAAAGTTAACATAAATTAGGTTACACAATAATTATATAAATTATTCAAATAATCTATACCGAGGTGCAGTATTTGTTTACAAACGGCAACACATCGGAACAGTCCCGCGGCGGGCCGCCGATCATCGTCACCACAGCTTGTCAATTTGCGGCTGCAAATTCGGAGCCGATCTGAATCCGATCCGACCGGTCCGACTGTTTGGGAAACAGATCCGGTTCTCGCAATACCTACCAAGATTAACCAATGACGAAACGACGTAACGCCACATTAAAAGCAAACCGCTTAAGACCTATCGGTTTGGATTTGACACGGCTTATTTCAATACTGACTTTACGGCTATTGGGAATTGAACTTAAAAGTTAAACGGCTTTAGTTTATAGTTAATTGTGTTCACTGTTGCTAAGTGGTCACTGCATTTTTAAGGTTTTATCTCATAATACTCGAGTATTCAATGAACTTTAGTTTGTTTGGAATGTTTGGCGGTTTTTGACATTTTGGATACTAACATAACAGGTTTTGGACTGGAGTCGTTATTTCTTCGTATAAATGAATAATTGACATTGTATCTTGTCACGACGCGTTTGGCTCGGTTTGTAGACACCTGCCTAGTGAGTCGGCGGTCCCGGGTTCGAATCCCGGCTGGGGCAAATATTTGTGCAAATATTTGTTCTCGGGTCATGGATGTTATCTATATATATATGTATTTATATATTATGTATATCGTCGTAGTACAAGCTTTGCTTAGTTTGGGACTAGATCGATTTGTGTATGATTGTCCCTTAATATTTATTTATTTATTATTTATATCTGATTTATTTAATGAATTATCGTAAGTTATAATTATAATAGTAGTAAGGTTTTTGTAGTAGAAGAGGTTTGTTTCATATCTAGGTTTTATTTATTAATGGCTAATGGCCAGAGACGGCACAAATCGGGAGGAGTGGAAGAAATGGGGAGAGGCCTTGCCCAGTAGTAGGACATTATAGGCTCCCAATAATAATAATAATAACGTAAAATTTAACGACACGTTCGGTAATAGCTCGGGACGTTCGGTTTACGAGCCCATTGAATATCAATATATCGGTTTAAACTTTCATGTTTTTAAACAAAATTGATATCATCGATAGTAATATTATTAAAACTTTCGTGAGACATCTTTAATCATCATATTATAGAAACATACCTACATGGGTCAGGACCAAAAAGTTGGATGAAATTAAGGCGTAGTTAGCCATACGAAACGAGGAAATAAAAGCGATTCGTATATGTTCCGTTGTGCGACAAAAAATAACGATACAATAACGAACCTTGAAATAGAACCTTAAGGTACGTTATTGGAAGGTTAACTGTCGTCGCACAACGGAGACTTAGATACAAATATTAATTGAGTGAGTTAACACGTCAGTTTTTAGGGTTCCGTTCCCAAAGGGTAAAAACGGGACCAAATTACTAAGCCTCCGCTGTCGGTCCGTCTATCCGTCTGTCACTAGGCTGTATCTCATGAACCGTGCTAGCTATTACAGTTGAAATTTTCACAGATGATGTATTTCTGGTTGCCACTTTAACAACAAATACAGAAAACAAAAAGTTAAAATTTATTTAGTCGTACGTAACCCTCGGTGCGCGAGTCCTACTCGCACTTGGCCGGGTTTTATTATAATTATTATCGGTAGTGTTGCGGACTGTAAGTTTAACATAACGGTCAGGTGTGAACTCACTCGCGCTCTCACGTGTCCGTACCGGTAGGATACAATATATTAAACATACTAGTAGCGCCCCACGGTGTTACCCGCTCATCCCACGAGAACACTATTTTTTTTCGGGATAAAAGTAGCCTATGTGTTAATCCAGGGTACGACTATCTCCGTACCAAATCTTATAAAAATTGGTCCAGCCGTTTGAACATGAAGAAGTAGCAAACATACGAACACACAAACAAACATACACCTTTAAATATTACTAGCTGCGCCCCGCGACGTAACCCGCGGTGTCAGCTAACTCCATGCCGAATTTTATCAAAATTGGTTCAGACGTTTGAACGTGAAGAAGTAACAAACATACATACAAACACACTCACAAACTTTCGCCTTTATAATATTAGTGTGATTATTATTAATATATTATATAGCTATATGTTAGTGTCAATAGAATTATGTCCCAATAGTCCGCTTGTAAATAAATTGTGGTAAAGTAAAACGTCACACTTAAGTTTGACACTTAGCTACTCTAATGTCTTGTCTCCGCAGTCTATTAATGAGCACCTTTGAAAAAAAAACAGTTGTCTTTTTTTAGGGTTCCGTAGCCAAATGGCAAAAAACGGAACCCTTATAGATTCGTCATGTCTGTCTGTCCGTCTGTCCGTCCGTATGTCACAGCCATTTTTTTCCGAAACTATAAGAGCTATACTGTTGAAACTTGGTAGGTAGATGTATTCTGTGAACCGTATTAAGATTTTGATGCAAAAATAAAAAAATAATAATAAATATTGGGGGCTCCCCATACTTAGAACTGAAACTCAAAAATTTTTTTTTCATCAAACACATACGTGTGGGGTATCTATGGATAGGTCTTCAAAAATGATATCGAGGTTTCTAAAATATTTTTTTCTAAACCGAATAGTTTGCGTGACAGACGCTTCCAAAGTGGAAAAAAGTTGGTCCCCCCCCCCCCCTCTAACTTCTAAAATAAGAAAATGAAAAATCTAAGAAAAACATGATGTACATTACTATAAGAACTACCAACGAAAATTGTTTTGAACGAGATCTAGTAAGTAGTTTTTTTAATACCTAACTTTGCACCTAATTTGTATGGGGCGCTATACATACCAGGTGCAAACTTAACTTAAACACTTAGGGATGGAAAGTGTTTGTACGGAACCCTCGGTGCGCGAGTCCGACTCGCACTTGGCCGCTTTTATTTTACAAAGTGAGTGAAACTTGGGGCTGGCATGGCTACCGATTCCAATCTCTTCTAATTATGACAAAAGTGCAAAAATGGCGGATTTATTTCAGATAAGATACAACCCCTATCCATAGACCCGAAAGTTGTTTTTTTGTTACCGAATTGCCCCATAGACGACGAACACGTGCTGGTCTCAAAAATTACGTCCCTGCCTTTGTTATACAAATATATAGTTTCTATATGATGTATTTGTGTTGTAGGGTGGCCATATTGTGAGCTGGGCTTAGGATATGTTTGCGAAGGTAATATAGAAGTTATATTTTACAAGCTTCTATTTAACTTGCATTGTATGTATGTATGTATCTAAGTATGTTTGTTCGGGTGGAATCTTGCAACTCAATTTTGAAGCAGATATCGTCATCCGATTGAGCTGAAATTTTGCATACTTACTTAACTTTGATGACAATACAATAATATGGTACCATGGGGCTGATCTGATGATGGAGCCGGAAGGTGGCCATAGGAACTCTATAATAGAAAAAGCAATCCTACCGAGTTTGATGAATATCCAGAGAAAAGTACAGTCGGCTATAAAAGCTTGTCACTAAAATGACATTTTTGACAGAAACTTATTTAGGATTAGTTTTATGTTTGCGTAATATAATCCTAGTTGTGGTCGATTTTTATTTTTGAGAGTAAAAGTTATAATTGGTTTGGTATATTCAGCAAAAAATTGTTAGTCCAGGGTTGGTTATGTAAATGTATTTACACTGAACAAAAGGTTAGTCCGTGTCCGTAGCCATTGGGTTCAATTAATAATGTGGTACTTTCGATATGTACTTAAGAATATTGTAATAAAAGGGTTAATAACTTCGTAAATTAATTATTTTTTATTAAAGCAGTAACGTCTGCTAACGTAAACCAAATGTTTACAATGAAGCGAAAAATTGAAAAATTTAATGGTTTAGATAGGATTCGAATCTGCGTCTCCAACGGCTTTCCGGGTCAACACGGCCGTCCTACCAACTGGACCACCGAACCAGATGTCAGAGCAACTGAATCTTTCAACCAGTTGCTTCAACAAGCAGTTGGCTCGAATCCTGTCTGAACCATTAAATTTTTCAATTTTTCGCGTTATTGTAAACGCTTCGTAAATTCTTTAAAGACTAAGTTGTTCAAATATCAGCAGCGGTCATTGAAATCAGCTTTCGATCAAAAGTCAGATGCCAAGTTATCTGCGACAATAGCGATCATCGAAAAAATTCTGAAAAAAAAAACCTGAATCCCCTTTTGCGCATTGCAATACGCGTACCACCCATTACATTTAATTTGACAAGAAAGCCGTTGTTTATAGCCTCTTCAAATTTCAATAATTCCATGCAATAACCATCATTTGACCCCTTCTAAATTTTTGCAAATCTAATTGGGTCGTTACGCGCATAATCGTCAGAGCGAACGAGTCGCATTTACCGGGGAAGACTGTCAGTAGGTATAAAGGGCGTATCTGCGAGGCATAGCCTAATACATATGCTCTTTTTAACCAGTGACTTAGGACTGTCCTTTGGAAACGGCGTCGTTTGGTCGCCGCGGGCGCCGGCTGCGGCAGATGGTTCAAGACGGTCCCTTTTCAATGGCCCATCTCAGCCGTATTCCTAGTTTTTGGGGTTACTCAGGCACAAGTGTCATGACTTTTCTACCTATTCATTATTGCAGACCCGTATCCGGCGGACATGTAGTGAACAGATATTGTGAAGTATGGATGGAGTCATGGAGCCTTTCTCCCTATTTTTGCTAGTTTCGGATGCTGCCTTTCTCTGCTGTACGTATACTGTATGCATCTTCAATTATTTTTTTTGCAATAACAAAATAATACTTTGTTTCAAATTATTTTTCTTTTTTAAACTTTAGGCGGATGGATTATGCTGCCCTGTAAAGATGGGTATGAAATCCTTACTAAGTTAAGTTTTAATTATGTGACACCCACATTTGGTTTGTCTTGTTCTGAAAACCTTTCCTTATCCTTTACCTACATCAAATGTGTTAATTGTTAAAACAAATTAGCTACATACTTACCAATAATTATTACACTGAAAACAATAACTAGCTCGTACGGAACCCTTGAGTATCTTAAACAAAATGCACTCTGCAATATTTTTCCCCAAGCGAACCGATTGTGATCGCAACCATTGTAACTGGGATTGTATTCAGAGAACCATTCTATCATAAAACGACTTAAGTCTCTACAGTTCACATCATACGAACGCCCTTTTAGCTGATGAGAAGGTATTGTTGAAGAGAAATTAAAAAATCCACTTTTCTTAGGCAAATTGCGATTTCCTATTCGCGATATTTCTGGGGTACGAGTGTGGGAACGGGAATGCATTGTTGGCACAATGTGGGATAAACCAGGTTTTGAACCATTTTTTGCCATTTCGCTGGAAACTGTAATCCTGCTTAATGTTTTTTGGTGGTTTGCTTGTATTTGTATGTGAGCTTAGGTGCTTTTTAAATAGTAATTTCTGGTTGTTACATGAACTCTGGTAGAACTCTAAAGGTTGGTAGTGGCTATTATGTTTTTTTACTTCGTTTAAACAAATTTGTACAACCTGCTAAATGTTTATTTTACGATATTTTTTTTCAAATTGCGAGTGAAGTAAACAGTATTTACAAATGATCAGGGAGTTCGTTTGAAAATGTGGCCAGAATTTGAGCCGAGACTAAAAAGTGTTACATAAACATAATACTTACATTATTATGTTATATTGAATAGAGGTGCCCTTAATACAGTAGGAACTCGAGTCAAACCAATGTGGCGTTGTGACCCGTCTATGGTTCATCTTCTTCATACCATCATACATCTTCTGCAGACCTATAAACAAAAGAGCATTAGCAGTTCAACACCACCGATTGCGCTGTATCACCGACATAACACATATTTACGCATTTTTTACAACAAAAAAACCCCTATCATAAAGGGTTGTATGTTTTAAAAGTTAAAATACGCCTCCTACCTACTCCCGTCACGTACGAACGATAACGCGAACGTTTCAGCATATGGGTCCTCTCAATGGACTACCTACATTTGCCCCTACCACCTTTATTATTTAAAAAGGCGTATCTGAATGAAATATCCCTGTCGCTTACGCTGTTTCTTGTAAAACGGGCAGTGTATTTGAGACTTCACGAGATTTACTCTTAAACGACGCGTCCCATGCCCAATTGGATCGGAACGTCCCTATGCTAAACTGCGGGGTTTGGCTGTAAGAATTTGTTTTGGTTAGTGTGTTTTATTTGCCTTGGGACTGCCGTGTTTTCATAATGCGGAATAAATCAGGATATAACGCCCTTGCAGCTGTTGTGAGTGTATTAAGTCTATGAGTTTAATAGTTTATACGAAAATATATTTGTAAATAATTACTGCGGCGTGTTAAATATAGTATCTAGAATTTATATCGAGTTATGATTAACTGATTTCTTCGATCACATTTTTGCAAAAAGTATATTACAATAGCAAAAAAATTATTGCACTTTTTTTGCCTTGTTTGTATGTATGTTATGTATGTTAATACTTTTCACGACACTGCTCGAAAATGTGGTTATAGATTACCTGAATCCAGTACACAAAACCGCTTATATATATATTCATTTGTAAACTGTAGATCTATGTAAGCTCCCAACACGACAACAATGTTGGACCTTACGGTAACAGTTCGTATCCACATTTAAATTTCATAGTAAGATACGACTTTTTAGAAAAGATTTGAGACTAATTTTCTCGGCCGTCTTAAACGACAATTAAACCAATCAAAGCTTAATCGTCTGCTGCATGTCAAATTAAATTGACCAATGAGAATGCGTCATTTATGAGGTGTATTTTTTTCTTAAACTTTTATAACACAAACGAGTTTATTTTCTTAAATAAGATAATACTCCTCAGGTTTACTTTTTAATAAGTTTTTGTTAAAAAGGTTTTACTCTGAAAATCATGGACATTTATATTTTGAAATTAGATATGGGGCGTAAAACAATTTCCTAATTTCTACAATTCATAATTTTTCAACAAATAAACGGTTTTCAACAAATAAACACTTTTAATTATCTATATAAATATTGAGTTCATTTTTTTATTCGGCTGAAAAGCTATGACTCCATTGCGATGAGATGAGATGCGCGCAGGCGCTACGGGGCAGCAGGCCATATTAAAAAAAAAACAAAATGTATTGTTTAGTAAATATTTAAATTGGTTTTGTAATGTGATAATGTGATTAATTTAATAATGTTCACATTAACTCACGTAATAAATAATATTAGGAACGTATGTTAAATTTGCGTACCGTTACAATGACCCTTCAGTGTATAATGTATCGTAGGGTTGTTTCCCTGAATGTAACCAGACTAAATGTTTAAGTATCTAAATTAAGTTGAAAGTGAGGTAAGTTTGAATATTTTTGTTATTTCTTCATAACTGGGTTGAAAATCGTCTTTATGTCGTTTGAATCTGGGGGCACGATCAGCTTTATGTATATAATAGCCCATTTTTAGGGTTCCGTAGCCAAATGGCAAAAAACGGAACCCTTATAGATTCGTCATGTCTGTCTGTCTGTCTGTCCGTCTGTCCGTCCGTATGTCACAGCCATTTTTTTTCCGAAACTATAAGAGCTATACTGTTGAAACTTGGTAGGTAGATGTATTCTGTGAACCGCATTAAGATTTTGATGCAAAAATAAAAAAATAATAATAAATATTGGGGGCTCCCCATACTTAGAACTGAAACTAAAAAAAAATTTTTTCATCAAACACATACGTGTGGGGTATCTATGGATAGGTCTTCAAAAATGATATCGAGGTTTCTAAAATATTTTTTTTCTAAACCGAATAGTTTGCGTGACAGACGCTTCCAAAGTGGAAAAAAGTTGGTCCCCCCCCTCTAACTTCTAAAATAAGAAAATGAAAAATCTAAAAAAAACGTATGATGTACATTACTATAAAAACTACCAACGAAATTTTTTTTGAACGAGATCTAGTAAGTAGTTTTTTTTTAATACCTATTAATACCTAACTTTGCACCTAATTTATATGGGGCGCTATACATACCAGGTGCAAACTTAACTTAACCACTTACGGATGGAAAGTGTTTGTACGGAACCCTCGGTGCGCGAGTCCGACTCGCACTTGGCCGGTTTTACAACAATGAGGCTGCAACAAGGCGCCGAGTTAACCAATATGAAAAACTATATTTATAATATATTTCCTCGTGTCGTGAAAAGCACTATGTTTAGTCTCGGCTGAAAGTGCAATAGATGAACTCGTACTATCGAAGGCCTCCCCTGCGGGTCGGCCTTCGAAATTTACTCGTTCATCTATTGCTTACTTTACAGCCTCTACAACAATGTACTATTACTGTACACAACACGTTAAATTAAAATGCAAAAGAATAATAAATATCAGAAATCCTCACACAAATCAAATCTACATAGTCCTAAAAAGAATAGCATGTACTAAGGCGAACGTATCTCTTTATGGGATCTCTTCTAGTTAACCTTTAAGTAAATGAGTGATAAATACAAATGTAAATTGTAAACAACTCAAGCCACATCTACAATATGAAGTAGAAAAATTATATAGTGACACATGAAAATTCAAAGACCAAAATAGTGTTATAAAGAGAGAGAGAGGAAAACAGACAGTAATTATAATATAATATATTATATATCTAACTACAGTATCCTGTATTGGAATAAACAAAAACATCCAAATAAAAATGATAACGACATGGAGTTGTCACTAAATTAGCGACTGTTTGTTTATTATTATTTCGGTACACGTCCTTTAAAATTTAAGTATCCATTAAAGTGTATCAAGCAATGAAATTAAAATTTACGACATACGGCTTAAAGACTCTCAAGTTTTCATAGTACTTCAGTAACTGTATTTTGTCCTCAATGGAAGTGAAAAAGTCTATGCCGTTCTAAGAAATAAGGCGACAATGAAAAAAAAAACGCGGTCTGGGTACAGATCTCATATTTAATTTTATTGCGCGTCGCAAAAAGTATAAAGCCTGATATTCTACCTGTCAACACAAAAAAAAGATAATCAGTGACATTGTCGTCGAAATACGGTCCTCGCTGTATCTATTTACCGGTATAGGTACACGATTTATTGTAACTATTTTGATTGAGACAATTTGTTTAATCAGTTTCTTCAACGACATAGAGATGTATGTCGCCTGGTGACAACCAAAACCCACAAATCGTCGGGGATAGTGCAATACCGCGTAAGTAGCAAGTGTAAATACGAATCATTATTCAAAAGAATGCTAAGTATTTTATTGAAAAAATAACTTTATCGACAGCTGTTAATTACGCGGTATTGCACTATCCCCGACAAAATGCTCTTCAAAACCTCGTATCTAGTAAGTAGATTGACAATTAATTACGAGCTTTGTTTTACGTAGATATTTGTTACTTAGTGAGTTTTCAGTTTTGGTTGTCAACAGACGATATTATGTATGTATATTTAGGCCACAACAAACGCCTAGGTAACCTGAGACTCAAGCCAAACAGAAGAGTCTTTAATGAATTTTCATGCAAAATTATACAAAGCATGGCGATGCAAATCAGCAGATAAGACGAGTCGTGACGCGCCAACCCCCAGTGACGCTTGTAATATTTTAAATGTATGAAATTTTAGGCCTTGGTTCCTATTAGATACTACATATAGACTACAGCGTATTTCCATAGTACGAATTATAGCATAAAACAGAGTATGAAAAGAAAAGACGCTGTTGCTGCCTAAATAGGAGACCGAGACTAGGAGCACCGCGTATGCGATGCGACGCGTCCTCTTCCACCGTCTCTTTTGTGTGGCTTGCGCTTTAAAAACCCAGTCCAGCGTCAGCAAATATAAATATAGCTAAAATTATTGACATGACATTCTGGCGTGATAAAAATGTTCACGGTGCCTCTAAGCCCCTACCAATGCTAAATAAATAATTACTTACTGCAGATTTCTAGAAAGAAACATACCAACACAAAGCCAAGCAAAATAATTTACATTGTTTGTACTGTCAATCAGTCTAGTCGCTAATTAATTTAATCCGTTTTTGTTACGAATTTATTTTTTATTGTATTTTTTTCCTAGAATGCCAATTTGCCAATGGCGTGCCAGTAGGCACTTGAACCTTCACATTCGCAATGACAACGTTTTCAAGCCATAACCTTCACCCCTAATCTATATATATATTACGCGAGGCCGATTTTTGTACATCCCATCAGATCTACAGTTATGGTCCGATTTTGATAAATGATATGTCATTAGATTCGTCTCATGCTGGAGAGGTGCATAAAACTCTTGGAATTTTAATTTTTTCCTGAAAAGGTACTGAAAAATGGATTTGAAAAAACTACTGTGCGCTAACCACGTGACTTTGACCACGTGACCTGTGATCCCTATTTTGACATAAGATGACCAAATAATAATAAGCATGATTTGCTCACAAACCTGTAGTAAGTTGTTCAGCATGATGAAATATTATTTTTGAGTCGGCAACATAATATCCGCAACACTTAAAACATGTACGAATATACAAAAATAATTTTACAGTTTCTTGACAATGAATGACAGTAACCATATTCTGACAACTTTTAATGTCTTTTTTATTGGGGGCTATTATGTCAATGCTCTAAATTGCCAGGTTGTTTTTCTTTTTAAAATGTTAAAATGTATGGAAACTTTTTCGCATACCTGTTAAAAAGGTGGATAAAAAGCCGGTTAAGTGCGAGTTGGACTGGTGCTCGAAAGACTAGAAAACTGACCGTCATTCAAGAATAGATTATTTTATAGGCGAGTTTTACAATAAATCAAAGCAGAAAAAAATTAGTAAAACTAATTTACACGTCATTCAAATAGGTAAATTTATGATAGATTATTATAAATATGATTATATAAGTCCATCAAAAAAATAATTCCAAGGAAAATGGCATGAGTTATGGTAAATTAAATGGTATTTTACAAGAAAAAACTTAGTCCTTGCGCTTGCATGTCGACGGGATCGGAAATGTGGTCGAGTTGAGAATATGGACGACATGACAATGTGCCTAAGTTGGGAATGTATCTACATTGGTAATATGGATGAGTTGGTAAAATGGATGAGTTGGAAATGTGGACGAGTTGGGAATTGGAAGAGTTGGGAATGCGGATGAGTTGGTAAAATTGACAAGTTGGTAATATAGACGAGTTGGGAAAATGGACGAGTTGTTAATATGGGCGAGTTGTTAATTGGACGAGTTGTTAATTGGACGAGTTGTCAATGTAGACGTGTTGGGAATATGGACGAGTTGGGAATGTGGATGAGTTGGCAAAATGAATAAGTTGGGAACACGGACGACTGGGCAATGTGGACGAGTTGAGAATATGGACGAGTTGGGAATGTGGATGAGTTGGCAAAATGAACAAGTTGGGAACACGGACGAGTGGGCAATGTGGACGAGTTGAGAATATGGACGAGTTGGGAATGTGGATGAGTTGGCAAAATGAACAAGTTGGGAACACGGACGAGTGGGCAATGTGGACGAGTTGAGAATATGGACGAGTTGGCAATGAAGACGACTTGGTAATACGGATGAGTTGGTGATATGGAAGATTTGGCAATAAAGGCGAGCTGATAATAAGGACAAGTTGGTATTGCAGACGAGTTGGGTGTATCGTCGAGTTGGGAATATGGGCGAGTTGGAAATGTGGATGAGTTGGCAATGTAGATGAGTTGGTAAAATTGACAAGTTGGGAACATGGACAAGTGGGCAATATGGACGAGTTTGCATTATGGACGAGTTCGCAGTGAAGACGAGTTGGTAATACGGACAAGTTGGCAATGAAGACGCCTTGGTAATACGGACGAGTTGGTGATATGGAAGATTTGGCAATAAAGAAGAGCTGATAATAAGGACAAGCTGTTATTGTAGACGAGTTGGGTGTATCGTCGAGTTGGGAATATGGACGAGTTGGAAATGTGGATGAGTTGGCAATGTGAATGAGTTGGTAAAATTGACAAGTTGGGAACATGGACAAGGGGGCAATGTGGACGAGTTCGTATTATGGACGAGTTGGCAATGAAGACGACTTGGTAATACGGACGAGTTATCAACGTGGACGAGTTGAGAATATGGACAAGTTGGAAATGTGGATGAGTTGGCAAAATGAACAAGTTGGGAATATGGACGAGTTTGCAATAAAGACGAGCTGATAATAAGGACGAGTTTGTATTGTAGACGAGTTGGGTGTATCGTCGAGTTGAGAATATGGACGAGTTAAAAATGTGGATGAGTTGGCAATGTGGACGACTTGGAATTGTGGACGAGTTGGGCATATGGACAAGTTGGAAATGTGGACGAGTTGTGTTTGTGAACGAGTTAGCAATATGGACGAGTTGGCATTGTTGATGAGTTGGAAATGAAGACGAGTTGGGAATGTAGATGAGTTTGGTGTATCGACGAGTTGGTAATGTGGACGACTTGGCATTGTGGACGAGGTGGGAATATGGACGAGTTGGAAATGTGGACGAGTTGTATTTGTGGACGAGTTGGCATTGTGGACGAGCAAGTAATATGGACGCGTTGGCATTGTGGATGAGTTGGGAATATAAACGAGTTGGCAATGAAGATGAGTTGGTAATACGGACGAGTTGATAATATGGACGAGATTGGCAATAAAGACGAGTTAATAATAAGGACGAGTTGGTATTATAGACGAGTTGGGTGCATGGACGAGTTGGAAATGTGGACGAGTTAGCAATATATATGAGTTGGCATTGTGGATGAGTTGGGAATATGGATGAGTTGGGAATAAAGACGAGTTGGAAATGTGGACGAATTTTATGTGGTGACGAGTTGGCATTGTGGACGAGTAAGCAACATGGACGCGTTGGAATTGTGGACGAGTTGGGAATATGGACGAGTTAGCAATATGTTCGAGTTGGCATTGTGGACGAATTGGGAATATGGACAAGTTGCTAATGGAGACGAATTGGTAATATAGACGAGGTAGCAATGCAGATAAGTTGGGTATATGAACGAGTTGGCAATGTGGACGTGTTGGGTGTGTGGACAAGTTGGCATTGTGACCCAGATGGGAATATAGACGAGCTGACATTGTGGACGAGTTGTATTTGTGGAATAATTAACATGTTACCCTAAAATGCGAAACTTGATGGTAGAAATAACCTACATATGATGCAAATTTCAAAAAAATCGACTCGCTCAAGAATAAATCATATTTGAATTAATGACGTCTGGCTGATCATTCTTATTCTTATTCAAAATAAAATTTGTCAAATTATGCTGTCACCACAACAAATAGATTTTTTAAGGCTTCCGTTTTTAACGACTATGGTAAGGAACCCTAAAATTAGGTTTATATTATAGACTTGAGAGTATAGATAGCATCTCCCTCACTCTTCTGTCAGACACTATTTCAATGAGAGGAAAGACACGAAAGTTTGAATTTGGAATTTGGGTATACGTAAGGCCTTCAGCTCTAAATTTATTGAATAAAATATATCTTATATTCTTTTCTCAAACATGTTTAGCTGTGTTATATATTGGATTTATTTTATTACACATATTTGACACATTCTTTTTTTTATGGTGGAGTATTGTCAGTCAGTAATTTATTTAGATTAGTAAGTAGGGTTTGATTAAGAGTTATACTGGCGTAAGAATTACAAACACAATGTGAAATTGTTATTGAATAAATGATTGATGATGATGACATGGCAGCACCCATATTAAGAAAATTTGCACGATCTATTGAATTTCATAAAAAAAAAAGCATTGATAATAGTGGTTTTTCGTGTATTCTATAAACGTTTTTTACTCTCTATTACATACAATTGAGTTTATGTAACATTTTTTACTATCAATATTTTGAAGTATTTACGATTATAAATGAATACATACACAGTTACGCACTCCATGATTTCCTTTTTAAAACCTGCGTAGTGAGTGACCAAATCTGTCGTTTCGATTCATGTGCTATTTCTGGAAATTGATAGAAATCGATCAAATCGATAAATGTATGTCCTGAAGAAAGGACAACAAATTAAAATTCTACCAATCTTATGTTCGGTCCTATGAAAATATGTCAATTATTTTTTTACGATTTGGGACTATTGTCATGAATTATATTTTTTCCTTAAATCGAATAATATGCATTTTATTTGTGAAACAGATCAGCAGATCACATGGCATTAATGCACAAGTTATTTTTACAAAAGAGTTGAAAAAGTTGTCACGATGAACCTGGCAGTTGGCTATCAGGCCTGGCTCTATCTAGCCTGGCATGTCTTAACGTTTTTGAAATATCATTTTAACGTGTTTTTTTACAGTATTTATTCTTCTTTCCCCAAAAACTTCTTATCGATAAAGTAGTTATTTTCTGTAACACTACCGGATTTCCATATTCTAGCGGCGGTTCGACGCCGCAACGGGTCTCTAGTTTAATTTAAACCGTCTAAGTCCTTCGAGCATTCGAGTCACGCATGTGCCTAATATTAGTCTAGTGAGGGTAGTTTTAGTTTTAATCTGCGCGGAATGGCGATCATAGCGACGGCTCTTCTGAATTATGGAGCAATAAACAAGTCGTATTTTAATGCGTCACCAGCCCCGTCTGTCCCCTTCTTAGTACGGTCAAATAAAAATATTTGACAGTTTAATGCCTTCAATACACCTACATTGAAGGCATTATATTGTCAAATATTTTTATTTGTCAAATGTCGTTTGAAAATGAATGACAAATAATGAAAATAGCTTTGAAATGCAAAAGTAACTGAAAAATTCATAATCGTTAGCTAGAAAATAGTCTAAAAGTTCGTCAAATAAAAAAAACATGAATAATATTGAATCATATTGAATTTGACGGATTCATCGAATGATTTACATTGAATTATTTTCTGAAGTTATACGTTTCGGGACATTTCCTAAACAAATATGTACCCATTCTTTTATTTTCATATTTACGCAAAGTACAAACACGATTAAAAATACAATTTACAAAATACATGTATCAAATGGTATATACGCGTTAATTAAGAGTGACGAACCCAATAAAAATAATATTCCAATAAATTATATTAGACATGAGAATCTGCGTGACTCATCAGTCTTCTTGATTTCTTTTTTAACTGCAAATGAGTTCTAGCTTAAGACAGGTTTTGTTAAGTTGTTGGCTCTCTGGAATAGCTAGGAGCAGCTGCGAACGCATCTGCCGCTTATGTAACCTGTACGAATACTCGTACTATACAAGTATACACAGTCTTTGGAAAAACACTGCGTTTTAAGTCTAATATTGGGATTGGGGGTTCGAGCCGTCACGGTTTCATTTCAATCGATTTTGCTCGCATTTTACGATCCTTGTTAATGTTATATGTTTTCCCAATAATTATAGTGATATAACTAAATTCGTTCGCTGTGTAACCATATATTGATTGACATGCCTAATTATTTTGAAGCAGGTACGTACGAGCCTTTCTTATATCAAAATAAAAAAAAAAAGATTATTTCAAATTCAAATACAATTTAACTTTTGTCTACTGGTGTATACCCACGTTATCATTTGTTATCGAGGTAACGGTTAGAATTTTGATGAATACGATTTTGTTTTAATTAGATATAGTCATTTTTGAAAAAGGTTTACCTAACAAATGCCATCTTTCGCAGCGAAAACAAAAAATGCAAGTAAATAAACCATGAATACAAAGATCAAAGCTTAAAGAAAAATTGAAAAAGGAGCTACCCGGTGGAAGGGACCGGGAATCGAACCCGGTACCTCTGGATTACCGGTCCAGCGCGTTAGCCACTTCGCTACCCCCGATTCCCGGTCCCTTCCACCAGGTAGCTCCTTTTTCAATTTTTCTTTAAGCTTTGATCTTTGTCTTCATGGTTTAAATAAAAATTGTGGTAATAGTTCCTTCTTCTTAAGGAACTATTACAAAATTCTACAGAGTAACGAGATTCAGCTGATGTAATTTGCTATGGAAGTCGCATCTAAATACATTTATATTTATTATTCACATGCCATAACCATAATTTACGTCTAAGGTTTTAATTGGTCTAGCTCGCACCCTTTTTCCCATTCCCATGATTCATCCCCCTACTTTAGTATCCTTAATCGCCAGTAACATGGAGATTCATCGCCGTTTCGTACTTTTCACCTTGCTTCCCTACCAAGACACAAGAGGGCGCTTTAAATCTTTTTTACGTCATTGTTCAATTATTTTTGTCTAGACCTATCGTTGATATATTAAAGTAATGGATATGTATGTAGCTATTGAGCACATAATTCCTTTCTGTTTTGAACAACGACATCAAAATAGACTCGCCCCATGTTAGGTTAGGGGAAAATTCATTTAGAGGGTAAAGTAAGTGTTTTATTGTGTTTGTACCTAATATTTTTTTGGTATGTTGTTAACCTTTGCAGTCTAGAGGACACTCTTTATTGCCTACCCTAGAAGTGATAAAGGTGTTTATTGTGAATTTAATTATGTACACTGAATCTCAATGGATTTACCCACGAACACTTTTTGTATAATAATTTTATTCGCTATTGTATAATTTTTAATATAATAGCCGCGTAGTTATCACGCCACTGATGTTAAATCGTAGATGCATTTCTTTTTATTCATCGGAAAAAGCAAATTGAGTGAAATATATACATGAACCGTACAATATTAAATGTTCATATATGTGTGTGCTCATTGAGTTTCAGGAAGTAAGTGCATGCTTAAATGCAAAATACTTTAAACTATATTTTTGTTTTTGTTACACTATTATTGCTGTTTCTCCAATAAATAAGTAAATAATCTCAGGCTAGGATTCGATAAGGTCACCTAATCGAGGGCTTATGATCCTTTTAGCGTAGGGCAATCGGAATGCGTTCCGTAAACATTTGCGGGAGCGCTCAGTTTGCTGACCGCCCGGCGCGATCACGACTCCATTCTGTTTGACAGGACGTGGCAAAATTTGGTTCATATTGAATGGAAATCATAGAAGTAAGCTGTATTATCGGTTTGCGATGACACGTGGCAATGCCAACATGAGTTACGCTACGGATAAACTACAAATTACTCCGCAATCAATTGATAAGAAGCGGTCCGCATCTTAACTTTACCTATCAATTTCCTAAAGTAATTTTACTCTCAGACTTTAAATATCACATTTTTAAGAAGACTTGTTTTGAAGTGCTACGCTCGTATCTAAACTCGTACACCAAATAAGATAAAATACGATTTTCATTGTTTATTTTTTCTACAATGGTGATATCATTTAGGCAAAATACTATACACTTTCGCTTTCATAATATTAGTAAGGTTATTCTAATACTTAACCTCTGTTTTACGACAAAAGTAGATTTTGGTGCCTCTGATTGCTGCAAGAGAATTGTTTAATTGAAAGTAGGTATATTCTTTACTGCAATTGTTATGCAATTTTATTGGAGCTTTGAATTAGAACGAATCAATAACTCACAATTTTCTATGCAACGAACAATGATTCTTCACGTTTTGAAGTGCTGCCAAACTTTTTGCAACGATCTTTCTCTTCTTAGAAGTATGAATTACTTAAATTTTCCATTCACTGAGCCGTTCGAACAAAACAATGCTGCCGCGTCATCCATCAATGATCGACCAAGCATCCCCTATTCATAAAGAGTTCAACTAAAAACACCGCCTCACAATTCTCGCAAATACTAAAACCCCGAAAACATGCCCTGTGGTTTACCACAGGACATCCCTTACAGCGCCCATCAGAAGGGTCATTGTGGTTTGATTAGAACGTATTATTTTCGTGGTGGTACCGTACCTGGCCCTACCTGCATTGCCTTATGCATGTTAAGTGGCTGAGGGCTGAGGGTGAAAGAAAATTGACAAATTCGACTGCCCCGGTGTGTACTGTGTTTCAGAGGGTTGCTTGATTTTGTACTCGACACGCGTTTTGGCGATTTGAACAGCTCGAGTGTTTAAAGCTATCAATTCGTGTCATTTAACATGCATTTTGAGGGACTGTCTCCGGAGCCCCCTTGTCTTTATCTTGACGGGGAGCGAATATTTAAAATCGATTGTTTTGGAGCGCACGTCGCGCTCATTTGTCTATTTATTCGATTTGTATTGTGGTGTTTCGGGTTCGTTTATAATTATGATTGTCTAAGCTAAGATGTAATCCCGCAGGCTGTTTGTGGTTTCACGACTATTTTTTGGTTTTGATATCTCATTTAAAGTAATTTACAATCTCTCTTTACCATCTTTTAAATCTTTGTTGCCCAAAAATTTAAAATTAAAAAAAGTTAACCGGAAAGTACAGCGAAATACAATGTAAGTACGAGTCTCAAATTACCCTAAAGTATGTGATAACACGCACGAATTCGCCAAAACAATGGATCCGATAACATGCCAACCAGTAGTCTACAAAGTGGCAAAAACTGAATTTAATAAGAGGGATAATATAAACAAATTAATTTAGGTTTAGGTAACTGATGGTATGATTGTTCTTTCCGTTCGTGAAGGAAGTATATAATTGGGGTTTATGGCAGAAGAAGCCGTGCTGCAACATTGACGCATGCCACAAGAATAACAAAGTTAGAGTGGAAGTGCAATTGTTATTTTTTGGAAAATAAATATAGCGATGAGAAACATTAGTTAGCCCTAAAATTTTCGAGGAAGACGAATCTAATGCCGTGCCATAATACAGTTGGGCCTAGTACCGAACTGATAAATACCGATAATTTGTAATAAAATAATATCTACATTGCTGCTTCGAAACTCTATTTAACATAGCGATTTGAAAAACTAAAGGTAGAATTCCAAGTCCGATCGCTGACAGCATTGTAGTCGATCGCAACACTACTATAATAAATATTAGTATTTTTTCTATGAAACACATACCATAATCCTAGATATGTGATCAGAATTGGAATTGTACCCTTATTAGAAACACTCTTAGTAAACTACAGCCCATGTTTTAAAATATAGGGAATAGGGAATAGGCGGTTATGGTTCTCTAGCTCTTATTGTTCAAGACATGACGGGTGAGTCACCCTTTCCTCTCCCGGGGTGACATAATCGACACCCGTAATTGATTATTCGATTGTAGCATGCCACATTGTCGTATGTAGCACGTTGTTTCCCCTGCGTTTACCGCAAACAAGACGAGACATTGTAGCAATTAACAAAAGCTTTTGCGTTTAGGACCGAGGTGCAAATATGCATGTACATGCACATTAGTACGACACGGTCCGGCGCCCGCACCGGTTAAATGCTGTGAGCGCATTTAAATTCAAACTATATTCATATTCAAATGTGGTCTGCGAATATGTTTATTAGAATAGCTCTAATTCATAACACTAATTGCGAGCATCAGTGGCCCATGCATAAATAACTTACAAGCTTACATCCATAAGAGAAATATAATAACTTAAGAACGCCGGAACATGATTCCTTTCGGCCAAAATGTCTCCTTTGCGAAAGTTGTAAGATAGTCTGTTGGAACAAAGAAAATGATTTATAATGTACGAGATTCTAACATTACAACTCTTAGGCTCAATATAGTCATCCCTCGTAGTACATATTCCAGGGCCGTTTTATCCACAAGACAATGTATGCAACTCCCTGTGAGCCCAACTCCTCCGAGGGGCCTGACGCCCCCGAGGAGACTCAAGTTTTGCATTGCCTAGAGCCCTGAGTATTTCTTAATGCAGTCTGTATTATGGCAAGGCCTTTTAAATTCCTACGGTGCTTGTAATTTTGTTAAGAAAGTATGTTTGGTGCTAGGTTAGTAACCATGGTAACGACGCATCTATTACAAGGCGTCATCGTCAGGACATTTTAAATATGCAACTTACTGTGACAAAAGTACTTCGAGTAATACCACACTAACAACTTTTCCCTCGTTTGGCATTCGAGCTATAATTTACAGTCAAAACTTTACAGTTAAGTTAGCAACGTCGCCCCTTCCTTACACTTTACAAAACTTAAGTAACAATTTATCGAATTGTTTAGTTAGTGTAAAGCTCGAAACTCCTTAGTTTCAATGTCCAATGATAAAAATGTATGTATCAATCAAATGTCCTTATGTCCTTAATTCCTAAATTTAATCGAATCAAATTTAAAAGCGTTTAACTCTCGTCAAAAAAAACAACACAACATATATGTAGCTTTGATCAGTCCCTAAAATTCAATCTTTAGTTCCTGATCTGATGTTTTCCATGCTTTGCTTATACAAAACACCTCTGTAGTTAGCTTTAAAATATCGGAAGGAAGTCCCAACTACCATACTATTAAACTAAAACTTGTCTGCTTATCACCACCGAAACTTCAAATCAATATTCCGTCTGCATTAATTAAATATACGGCCGGTAACATAAAGGGGGATGTTTTATGACCGCCGGTTTACTGCGTCATTACGGGCCCATCAAAACCTTGGATTGATTGCATCGCGTGCCCTTTCTGACTGGCAGGAAGCTGCCGAGATGGATGGTGAGACACGCGAACATGTGCATGTGCATTTTGTTAACTTAATGTATGAAACGTTGTTCAGGGCTAGTATGCAGTTATGGGTACAATAGCGGCAGTCGGTGTCGTCAGACCATAAACACTGCCGGTGGCGCTAGGAATGTGTTTCATATATTATGGACTGTAAAAGGGAGGACCAGCATCTTCATATATCAAAAAGTGTCCGCTGTGGGTGGAGGAAAGGTGTTAAATTGGTGGCGCTAGTGTTGGAAGAGAGCTAGGCTTGTTTCTTGTTCCCTACAGAACAGTTCAGCTTCTTTTTATGAATGTCAAAACGCTGGAAAAGTTAGCACGACTTTCCCCATTTTTCTTCTATTTAAAAAAAAATCGAATAAAAAATCATACAATCAATCACGAGTCGCCATTGCTTTGATGTTTTATTAATGCACCGCAAAGAGTTGAAATACCTCTACCCTCCTTATGTTAAGGATTAATATTCTGCAGTTTATGGAATGTAGACAGTTTCACTTACTCCAGCGCCGCTTGTGGAGCCTTTTGGAACTATTGTTTAGTGCTTACCGCTGGACACTTATTCAAATATTCTCCTATGAAAAATGCTGCTCCTCGCCTTCTACACTCCATAGTTTCATAGAAAACCATAATTGGTACCAGAGCGTCGCTGCGGTCGCCAGTCTGCGGTCAAAAAAAAAAAACAAGACATGCGGGTGTTGCGCGACTCAGCGTATTAATAATTTTTTACAAGCTTATATTTTGTCACTGTGAGTGAAGTGAATGGAAAGGAATAAACAAACATGTCGCACGACAGCCGCACTTCATGGTTATCCCTAAAGTCAGTATTTCTTTTAGTTACTCATTTCCATTTTCTGGGTCCTGGAAGAAAGTAGAGGTATTTACAAGACGTCTTGAAAAATAATTTCTCGATTGTGACTTTTAACGACTCCGATTGTTGTGCAGTTTGAAGTGGTGTTTAAACCGCGCCTGCGCCTAAGCACGAACGGTCAACGGGCGCCAGCCAATATAACATTAAGTAAATAACAAACAATATCAGTGAGAGTCGGAAAATATTTCTTGTTAATTCCTGATTGACGTGATTTATAGTTCATAGATAACAATCAGCATCAAGAGTAGCTGACAATATTACTACGGCATATGCATATGGCAATATGTTTACTAATATTGTCACCTACTGCTGATATTGATTGTTCATAAAATCTATTTCTACCTAAACAAGAATATATTTTACTGAAAATTCTGTCCTATTTATATTACTCAAACCGTATCTTACGTGGGATGTAGACGCAATGTCTAATACGCCTCCTTTTACTGCTTCATTGCACCCGGGCATGAAACCTTTTTTTACGCAAAAGATGAGTAAAAAATGAAATTATTTCGCGAAATTAAATGTAAGGGAAGAGCGCCTCCATTCTCAATGCACTCGAAAATTTATCACCGCAAACCAAGCGATAAACTCGAGAATAAATTGGGTGCCTTCCATAATAGAGTAACTAGGCGGCACTTATACGTTATTCAGATCGAACTTAACGTTCGAGACGACCGTTTCTATATTGTTCGCTGCTCGTTCTTTCTCGGTTTTGGGAAGTTATTGTCAGAATAGTTATTGTTCGGCCGAGGGGTCGATTCCAAACGGTGTGTTCTGATCGTAAATTTTAATAAATCGGTGTGTGATTGCCGTTATTGAAGTGGTATCGTTTTAAGTGCTATTCTGATGCTTGATGGGTTTTATCTCCGGATGTTTCTAAGAAACATGCTATGCGAAAGCAGTTAGCGATTTATTTCTATCGAAGTTATTTGTGCCGTCTCAGTTGGCACGTGATGGTTAATAGCATTTGATGCTTACCGGCGTTTACTTGTTTTTTGTGGGTGTGAGTTTAGCTGAAGTTTCTTCAGCTGTGTCGTGTTAGCATTATAAATATTAGCCTCGATGGTCTGATGATTTCTCGCGTACGAGTAAGCATTGGATAAGGCTAGCTTAGGTTGGGCTTTAGAAAAGGAGGTTATAATATATTTTTATTTGTTTATTTTATTCGTTGTGACAAATTCTGAACCGAACATGCGAATTTGAGGTATGTATTTCATAACACTGTACTGTACATATCAAACAAAGTAGTTTACAAAATGTAATTTTATTTTGCCATCAGACACATAATTTATTGTAGATTATTCGACGTTGAATAGAAATCCTGGAACAAAGTTGCTCTCGGACTTGAGAATTTTGAGATATACCAATGTCAAACTGTCACAAAGTGTACAGTAAATAATCCTTTAAAAAAATGAACTTAGTTTTTACCTCTTGATTGAAACATCTCAAAATTCGGACGTCGATTTAGATTCAAGGTAAAACAATCCAGGAAATAATAATTTTCTAAGGGGAGAAAATCTCAAAAACTTTGGACAAACCACGGGCGGTCTTTCCAACTTTCGATGCAGGCCACAAACATCTGCGATTTGGATCATTCACCAAATCACCGTCCTAGGCTTCACATTACATAAATGTACTATTAAGTGAGTGCAGATTGTAAACCGACGGATAGGTTAGTTTAAGTTAGTTTATAATTTCACTAGATAAAATTATAAACTGACGGTGTTCACAATCTCACATAATATTAAATCGCGTTTATGCCTGAACCTTTGTGTCGCTGTTTGTTATTCTGCTCTAGCGTTTCAATCGTAAACGCTTACTGTAATGAGATTTCCATGATACGGAGGAAATTATGGCAAGATTCATCTATCAATACTAGGTATTAATTTATAATACTGTTAATAAAATATTTTACATTTAAATTTTAACCGTTGAACAATTCTTATAAGATTATTTATATTACTGTGTTTTTTTACAGGTAAGTCGAGTCGATATCATTAGGCGAGATTTGTGTAAGTATAGGTATGCATAAACTGATCAAAATAGGTAACTCGAAAGTAACGCGGGCAGAAATTGAATGAGGGCGGCGCAAGACCGCTCGTTGTGGGGAACTTCAGGGAGACCTGTGTTCAGCAGTGGACGTCTATCGGCTGCATGATGATGATGATGATGAAAGTGAATTAAATGGACTCCAGATATCACATCAGATTACTCTCTTGTTAGCCGAGCGAACGAAGTGTGTCCTTTTCTGCTTGCTCACAAATGCCTTCGTATGTCGGTTTGTCTGGGTTTCCGGCTGTTCTCGTCTACAGGTCGCATTTCTCAAACGATTTTCGTAAAATTTTGTAAGCACTTTAGATAGTTACATAAAATTTAGACGACGCAGTTGCAGGTAAAAAATTTAACGGCTCTAGCATGAGGTTCGGTGGTCCAGTTGGTAGGACGCCCGTGTTGGCCCGGAAAGCCGTTGGAGACGCAGGTTCGAATCCTGCCTGAACCCTTAAATTTTTCAATTTTTCGCTTCATTGTAAACATTTGTGCCTTAATATTAATTTTTTTTTGGTCAATTCAGTTTTCGTAATTTGTGGTTGTGTTTCGTCATATTTCAGTCTTTTCAAAATAAACTCGCAAGGTCACCTCACAGAGCCACTAATACTTGTTATATGGCCGTTCAGCCTGCAATCACGAAAATGAATGGATGAAAAACTATTTATTTCACTAGTTACATTTACAAGTCATATCTACAAAAAAACGGGAAACGCCTCCCCCTATACTTAACAAATGTCCTTAACAAAATTGTGTCAATAAATTTATGAAACATGTAATGTCTCATTTTAATGTGGGTACACACCACACACCACATGTTTAATATTAAACCATTGATACAAAGATCAATGCACAAGGAAAAATTGAAATGCGTAACCTGGCAGAAGAGACCATGGAGACCACATACCTAGAGGTTGCTAAGGTGCAAAGCCTTTCAAATAATCAATGCAAATATCGACGTGCAAAGCACATGCAAGGAAAAATTCAAAAGGTTATCTGGGCGTTAGGGTGGTGGTCAGGCTAACACGCTGGACCGGTAATCCAGAGGTACCGGGTTCGATTTCTGGTCCATTTCGCCAGGTTACGCATTTAAAATCAAGGTCAAATTTTTGTATGATTTGGTAGAAATTAGTACAGATGACAGGATAAAATGTGTGACCACATAAGCCATAAAAAAAACAACATCAAGCGAGTGGTCCTTGAGTAGCATCATAGTTATTAGGTAATATTTTATTAAAGCCTCACTGCACTACGCTATTATACTAGGGGAGAGCGACATCTACTCGCCCTCACACCACTACAATTCAAAACAAAAAGGTAATAAGTACTATGAACTTCATTTAAACGATTACCTTTTTAATTTCGAGTACTGCTAACCCAAAGAGTATTTTATCCTAAAGTTACGTCCCTCTGTACAGGGTAAGTGAGGCGTTAGAAAGCAGTTAAAGATTTCATTACTTGTTGGTTTAATTATCATTTTACATCTAGTATTAAATTATGCTTCTCCGTTAATAACGGTCGTCTCGAACCTTAACGAGAGACGTACTAAAAATAAAATGTGTTTGCTTACTTTATTGCATGTTTAATGAACACGATGAAACCTTTGTGCTTTATAAGGTTTGACTTTGTATTTTGCCTAAATGAATATGAATGATGTATCTTATTTATATATTACATAGGGGGTAGTAAAAGTTAGTAAAGTAGCTTACCATTTCATTGTTTATATTGATTTTTAAAATAATTAGTTACGTATGCAGTACGTAGATAGTAATCGATTGAATATGTTGTTTTTCAGCTTTAACCGCCAGAATACAAGAGGTCTTTGACCAACAGTGGGATACATAAATAGGCTCGTTAGAACCCATAGAATATTCGCAATGTTTTATTAAGGATGTTATTTATATATTATGTATATCGTTGTCTAGTACTCATAGTACAAGCTTTGCTTAGTTTGGGTCGATTTGTGTAGGATTGTACCTTAATATTTAATTATTTGTGTTATTATTGCATTGATTATCCCTATTAAAACTCATCAGTCGAGATGTCTAGTTGAGATACTGGTCCAATTAGGATAGGATTGCAATGGGCATTAATATTAATTTTATTATTAATTAACAAGAACATTAAATAAATAAATATTAAGGGACAATCATACACAAATCGACCTAGTCCCAAACTAAGCAAAGCTTTTACTATGAGTACTAGACAACGATATACATAATATATAAATACATATATAGATAACATCCATGACCCAAGAACAAATATCTTGCACAAATATTTGCCCCGGCCGGCTTTTATATAGACTTTACATTAATGTAAATTAAAGGAAAATAAAGTCTATATATCGTCTAAGGCACACCTCGTCCTACGTATTTTTTTGTGGCTTGCACCTATGAAAGATACGAGTTTACAGGAAAAGCTGCATCAACAAGTGATGTGCCTTGGTGACGATCCTTGGATTTTTCAATACTATTTATGGCAACGCCATCTATTGATACGTTTTTCAACGGCACGTGTGTCTCTTAGACAGTTTTAAACTCGTGATACTCTCTGCTATCAGAATGAATACCTACGCACTCAGATCACGCGATACTTATAAATAACGCTTAATGTCCTACAACACATTGTAGAGTGATTTATTGGTTAAAGCAAGCCTAGAAATAAGAGTTTCAAATTATATAGCGTATTTCCACGGCGATTCTGCGATCTTTTCCGCATTCCACTGAAAAAAAAAACGAAATTACTCCATTTCGTCCCACGTGCGGTGTTAAGGGGAAGAATACCTATTGCATATACCAATATGAAATAGGTATACAATGCATGAAAAGTTATCTATTTATGATTTTTTTAACAGGTATCCAAATCCGTCGCCGTGACCATTCTTGAAAAGTATTTATGTATGTATTTAAGAATTCAGTCTTCATAGGGAATGATAGTTTTATGGATGCTAAAGGGTAGGAAAATAATTTTATTACGAAGAAATAACGCTGTATATCTGCCAACAATGGCTTTTTATCATATTTTTGTACGTTTTTCAGTCCGTAATGCTGGTTTAAAAATATGTGAATCTATAACCGCTGGTTTAATATATACATTGAATGAAACAGTCGTTATACCGTGAATATACATATATCTGTGTAGTAATAAGGTAGGTCATTACTCGTGCCCATAATAAAACTTGACATTTGCAGTGGATAACATTTCCATAATTACCTTTCGTAGCCATAACATAGTAATCAAATATTGACTCCAATGTAACTAACCTTAACCTATTGTACCTCCGCGAATATCTATAAAGTCGTAAGCACCTTAGAACTCCAAACGAATACATCATTCTCAATTCTCGTGATATCACTAACCGCGTTTCCCACACGCTTACAATTCGCAACTTAAATTCCATTCATGCTTACTCATTCATTCACTCATCCGCTAATCCGGTGGCAACCGGCGCGGCCGCGCCTTAACTAGTTGTAGTAATTGGGCCAGGATGTCGGGAGCTCGGGAGCGGTCGGGAATAGTCGGTGAGTCAGCAGAGCCTGGTGCCGAAAGAAATGGTTGGTTTTACTGGTCACTAAAATTTACCAAGGCAACGAAAGACTAAAATCGAGATCTTAGTGGCGTGACCACCAGACTAATCAAATATGGTCTTTATCGAGAGTTCCGAGTACCGTTGTTAAAGTTCACCAAGGTATTACCGAACTAAAGCGAGTCCATCCAGATCCAGATCTTAGTTAGTACACTAGGTGCTAGGTGCACTAGTCAGTGGATTTTCTGGTCGCTAAACTTAGCCAAGACAATGAGAGACTAAAACGAGTCTTGGTTAGACACCATTCCAATATTTCTCAAATGGTCCTTTAGTGATGGCCACCACACTAGATACTTTGGAACAATTGTTGGTGAAGAACTGACTAACCTGGGACATGGTATACTTGCAGGAGTTGTTGTTAATTGTACTTACTATGTAACGGCAGTGTCGTCGCGTTCAGAAATGGACAAAGATAAAAAAAATGCATGGAATTGTGCCAAATGTCGGCAAGCCAATAAAACCCAACCCAAGAAAACAAGTACACCAAAAGGTGACGTTGCGACTTCTTCTTCTTCTTCTTCAAATTGTAATCAGCAGCCGAAAGACATGGTCAAAAGAGCACAGGGCATTTCACGTCCGATTTCTTTAATCCAGCAACAACAAAGACTTCATGGGTCAACGGATAGCATTTCTGTCCTAAACACAAGTACACCAAAACGAGACGAAAACATTTCTCTAGCTTGTAGTCAGCATAGGCATAGAACATCTGAGGACACTTTGCCACCGACTTCTTCGCACCAGCAACTACTCCAAAGGTCAACGGATAATATTACCGTTCGAAAATATAACATACCTGTGCACAACTCATTTGACTCGTTATCCGAAGAGGAAGACTCCAATATATCCATCCTTCAAAATGACACCTTAAGCAGGAGCTGTCCAGATTTGACTAACAACTACAAAGATGAAGTCGAGTTAATGAGGGAAAAAGTAAAAAACTTGCAGGAGAAGTTTGTTGGATCGGACAATTACGTTACAAAACTACTGTTAGAGAATCAAGACTTAAAGAATCAAATCTCTGATCTAACTCTTCAGATCGAACATCTAAAAGCTATATGTAAAGTCACACCTTCAAAAAAACAATCCAGGAGCTTCAATTTAAATAAATCTGATTTTCGACCACTGCGAAGAGAAAACAATCAAAAAATAATCGAAGAAGTACATGATGTTGAAAAGGAAAGCGCATCGTTTTCTGAAAGTATACCGCTGCCTGAGAATGAGTATCCGGATACGAAAATTAATGAAAAAAAATCTGGAAATATTTATATCCTAGGAGGAAATCTATGCAGAGGATTAGCTTCAAGATTACTCCGTTCACGGGAGAAACTGCATATGGAAAATACAAAATAACTTCTATCATAAAACCAAATGCTCGCAGTGAAGAAATACTAAAATCAACGGACACACTAAATGCTACCACTGAAGACATAATTATTATCAACGTGGGTGATTTTGATTCTAACCCAACAAAACTTGCAATAGAACTTAGTTTCTTCTTAAAATCACATTATAAGCCGTTTATTATTGTAACGGGTGTAAAAAACTGTTTGCATCTAAATGAAGCGAAGCTGAATAGCACTATAAACATATACTGTAAAAATTTCGCTAACTGTACATTTCTACCTCTTTATGATTTGGACCAAACAGACGCAAATTTGATGCATAAATTGTGTGCTAAAATAAATCTTCTAATAGACTCCAAGTACTACGACAGTAAATATCTCTGTTATAACAATAGAAGGCAATCATATAAAAGGGGGACAATACCATACAGCTTCGCCAAACAAAATGTAAATAGTGAAAACGGTGACAACGCCAAGAAATTCCAAAAATGTATTCAAAAATGTATAACTGACTATTTTCCTAGAACCACCTCAGCAGAAAATATTGTACCGCCTAATGTTATTTGTTTTCGAAACGAATGAAGCTCTCTTCACTATATTACATCAGAATATAGCAGGGTTAATTTGTAAAAAAGAATTGATACAACTTACATTACATGAACTGTGGGAAAAAGATATCCAATTTGATGTATTATGTTTTAGTGAAACATTTATTAAAGCCGGAAATGAAGTAAATGCACGTATTCCCGGGTACCGCTTGGCAAGTTCTTACTCAAGATCCCATCAGAAAAGAGGTGGAGTTTGTATATTTTGTTCAAGTAATATTCACGCACGTGAATTACCTTTCTTAAAAGAATACTCTGTGAATTATGCATTCGAATGTTGTGGCATAGAGATAACATCTATAAAATGCATTGTTATCTGTATATATCGAACACCCACAGCAAAAAATTTACCTCTTTTTTCCGCATGTTACAATGTCTCATGTCTAAGTTAAAGGCTAAAACAAAATACAAAATAGTAATTACAGGTGACCTAAACATAGACATCCTCAAAACCACAGAGAGCTCTACTGAACTCAAAAGAATCTCAATAGCGAACAATTTCCGCTTACATATTCTTGGCCCTACTCGAAGAAAATCCTGTCTTGATCAAATTATGTCAAATATTTCTGATTGCCAAAGTAATATTCACGAATTGGGTTTGTCAGATCACGAGACTGCACAAAGTATTAGCTTCGCTTGCACAAAGAAAGTTAAAACATCTTCATTTTGGTATATTTTTAGAAGGAATTATAGTAATGAAAACATTTTAAAATTCATTACCTGTCTAAATGCATTAACTTGGTCAGATGTGTATGGTGAAAACGATATCAAGATAGCCTTTAACAATTTTTACGACAATTTTGTATTGTTTTATAATTTATGTTTTCCGATAATTAAAATTAAACATGTCGTTAGGCCGAAAGCTAATAACTGGTTCACAAGAGGTATCAAAAAGTCTGTAGTAACTAAAAGAAAACTTCGTTTTTCTTATTATAAAAATTCAAGACATAAAAGTTTCAATAAGTCTAAATATCAGTCCTATTCCAAAGTGCTTAAAAAATGTATAAACCAGGCTCAAAAATTAGCAAACTGCAAATACCTAGCTCAGGCCAAAAACAAATGTAAAGCTACATGGGATGTAATCAAAGACACGTCGGAAAAGAATCCCAACGATACAAATATTAAGGAAATCATCTTCGATGATAGAATTCTAGAAGATCCTACAGACATCGCTAACGCCTTTAATGATTACTATATAGATATGAATAATACCGTTGGTGATAAAAATCAACTACCCGAAATATCCCTCATTAAATCGAATTTTGCTAGTTTGTTTCTGGTTCCGACAAGTAGAGACGAGATAATTAAAATTATCAATTCACTAAATCAAACAAAATCTACTGGACATGATGGTATACAAACGCATAAATTGAAAACATGTAACCTACAAATCTCAGGCGTTCTAAGCTATTTGATAAATCTTTCATTCACAAGCGGTACTTTTCCTGAACCCTTGAAAATAGCATTGGTTAAGCCTATTCATAAAAAAGGTAATAAAAATCTTGTCGAGAATTATAGACCTATCTCTCTGATACCAATTATTGCTAAAATATTTGAAAAGGCAATGCATGAACGCATTTCACATTTTCTTAGTAAATTCAGTATAATTAAACCTGGACAGTATGGATTCCAGAAAGGAAAATCTACAACCCTGGCTGCTTTCTCCTTAATGAAGAATATCTCTAAGCATTTAGACAAGAGCACGCCTGTTACTGCGATCTTCTTTGACATGACGCGGGCTTTTGATTTTGTGTCCCATGACATACTTCTGAGAAAGTGCGAACTTTACGGCATGAGAGGTTTGGCAAATGACTGGCTTAGAAGTTATTTACGCACGAGGTTGCAATTTGTAGAAATTACCAAATTTGATGGAAAAAATACCGTAACTTCACATAGGTCTTCCACGAAAATAAATAGTGTAGGGGTACCACAAGGTAGCATCTTGGGCCCACTACTATTTTTAATATATATTAATGATCTTCCGGATGCAACAGAATTTGATTGTACTCTGTTTGCTGATGACTTATCTATTGTTGTACCGTGTAAAAATGCTAATCTATATAATGCAGATATAAATAATACAATTTCTAGAATAGTAACTTGGATGACCTTAAACAATTTAAATATTAACGTAAATAAAACGACATTTGTACAACTTTTAAATAGAAATGCTAGTAAACATAACCTAATAGTCACGTCAGCTGATGAAACAATAAAAGAATCATCACAAACGAAATTTCTTGGCATCACGTTGGATGACAAATGCTCTTGGAAGGATCACATAGACACATTATGCAATAAATTAAATTCGTTTGCCTACGCATTGTGGCGATTGACAAAAACTTGTACGAAAGATGCCGCGATGCAGGCGTATCACGGTTATGTATCTTCTTTAATTAGATATGGTATTCTGCTCTGGGGAAACTCACAACATGCAAATCGAGTTCTTATAGCACAAAAGCAATGCATCAGAGCAATATGCAATGCAGACGTTATGACCTCATGTCGTCCCTTGTACAAGAACTTACTTTTACTTACTGTGCCATCGACGTACATCTACGAAATCTGCCTGTTTGTAAAAACCCACCCGGACTTCTTTAAAGCAAATAAGGATGTTTGTAACTTTAACACAAGGTATCCAGACCGCCTTGTAATGCCGGCTAAAAAAACCAAACTGTACAGCAGAGGCACTTACTGTATGTCCATAAACATATACAATAAGCTACCGGATGTACTTAAGAATATGCCCCTAAATAAGTTCAAACGAGAACTCAAAAGTTGGCTTACACAGCAATGTTTTTACTCTGTAGATGAATATTTATGTCATGATCTATAAATTAATATTTAATAAAAAAAGAACATGAAAGTCTTTGATATATTTAGCGCTGTAAAAGGATAGTTGTTATTGACCATTATGTTGCTTTTGAATGTGATATCTATTAATTAAGATTATTATCTATATATATATTACGCGAGGCCGATTTTTGTACATCCCATCAGATCTACAGTTATGGTCCGATTTGTATAAATGATATGTCATTAGATTCGTCTCATGCTGGAGAGGTGCATAAAACTCTTGGATTTTTATTTTTTTCCTGAAAAAGTACTGAAAAATGGATTTGAAAAAACTACTGTGCGCTAACCACGTGACATTGACCACGTGACCTGTGATCCCTATTTTGACATAAGATGACCAAATAATAATAAGCATGATTTGCTCACAAACCTGTAGTAAGTTGTTCAGCATGATGAAATATTATTTTTGAGTCGGCAACATAATATTCGCAGCACTTAAAACATGTACGAATATGCAAAAATAATTTTACAGTTTGTTGACAATGAATGACAATAACCATACCTATTCTGTCAACTTATAATATATTTTTTATTGGGGGCTATTAAGTCAGTGATCTAAATTGCCAGGTTGTTTTTCTTTTTAAAATGTTGATATGGAAACTTTTTTTGCATACCTGTTAAAAATTTCGAGGAAAAAGCCGGTTAAGTGCGAGTTGGACTGGTGCTCGCAAGACTAGAAAAACTGACCGTCATTCAAGATTATTTTTATAGGCGAGTTTTACAATAAATCAAAGCAGAAAATATGTAGTAAAACTAATGTAATCGTCATTCGAATAAGTAAATTTATGATAGATTATTATAAATATGATTATATAAGTCAAAAATGGCAAAAATGGCATGAGTTATAGTAAATTAAATGGTATTTTACAAGAAAAAACTTAGTCCTTCCGCTTGCATGTCGACGGGATGGGAAATGTGGTCGAGTTTGAATATGGACGACTTGACAATGTAGCTAAGTTGGGAATGTATCTACATTGGTGATATGGATGAGTTGGTAAAATGGACGAGTTGGAAATGTGGTCGAGTTGAGAATATGGACAACTTGACAATGTAGCTAAGTTGGGAATGTATCTACATTGGTAATATGGATGAGTTGGTAAAATGGACGAGTTGGAAATGTGGACGAGTTGAGAATATGGACGAGTTGGTAATGAAGACGACTTGGTAATACGGACGAGTTGGTGATATGGAAGATTTGGCAATAAAGACGAACTGATAATAAGGACAAGTTGGTATTGTAGACGAGTTGGGTGTATTGTCGAGTTGGGAATATGGACGAGTTGGAAATGTGGATGAGTTGGCAATGTGGATGAGTTGGTAAAATTGACAAGTTGGGAACATGGACAAGTGGGCAATGTGGACGAGTTCGCATTATGGACGAGTTGGCAATGAAGACGAGTTGGTAATACGGACAAGTTGGCAATGAAGACGAGTTGGTAATACGGACAAGTTGGCAATGAAGACGACTTGGTAATACGGACGAGTTGGTGATATGGAAGATTTGGCAATAAAGACGAGCTGATAATAAGGACAAGTTGGTATTGTAGACGAGTTGGGTGTATCGTCGAGTTGGGAATATGGACGAGTTGGAAATGTGGATGAGTTGGCAATGTGAATGAGTTGGTAAAATTTACAAGTTGGGAATATGGACGAGTTGGCAATAAAGACGGGCTGATAATAAGGACGAGTTTGTATAGACGAGTTGGGTGTATCGTCGAGTTGGGAATATGGACGAGTTGGCAATAAAGACGGGCTGATAATAAGGACGAGTTTGTATAGACGAGTTGGGTGTATCGTCGAGTTGGGAATATGGACGAGTTGGAAATGTGGACGACTTGGAATTGTGGACGAGTTGGGCCTATGGACAAGTTGGAAATGTGGACGAGTTAGCAATATGGACGAGTTGGCATTGTTGATGAGTTGGAAATGAAGACGAGTTGGCAATGTAGATAAGTTGGGTGTATGGACGAGTTGGTAATGTGGACGACTTGACATTGTGGACGAGGTGGGAATATGGACGAGTTGGAAATGTGGCCGAGTTGGCATTGTGGACGAGCAAGTAATATGGACGCGTTGGCATTGTGGATGAGTTGCGAATATAAACGAGTTGGCAATGAAGACGAGTTGGTAATACGGACGAGTTATATGGACGAGATTCGCAATAAAGACGAGTTGGTATTGTAGCGAGTTGGGTGTATGGACGAGTAGGAAATGTGGACGAGTTAGCAATATGGATGAGTTGGCATTGTGGACGAGTTGGGAATATGGATGAGTTGGCAATAAAGACGAGTTGGTAATATGGACGAGTTGGCATTGTAGATGAGTTGGGTTTCTGGACGAGTGGGCAATGTCGACAATTTGGCATTGTGTACGAGTTGGCAATGTGGACGATTTGGCATTGTGTACGAGTTGGGAATGTGGACGATTTGGAAATATGGACGAGTTGGAAATGTAGACGAGTTGTATTTGTGAACGTGTTGGCATTGTGGACGAGTAAGCAATATGGACGCGTTGGAATTGTGGACGAGTTGGGTACATGGACGAATTAGCAATATGGTCGAGTTGGCATTGTGGACAAATTGGGAATATGGACGAGTTGCCAATTGAGACGAATTGGTAATATAGACGAGTTGGCAATGCAGATGAGTTGGGCGTATGAACGAGTTGGCAATGTGGACGTGTTGGGTGTGTGGACAAGTTGGGATTGTGACCCAGATGGGAATATAGACGAGCTGACATTGTGGACGAGTTGGCAATGTGGAATAATTAACATGTTACCCTAACATGCGAAACTTGATGGTAGAAATTACCTACATATGATGCAAATTTAAAAAAATCGACGCTCTCAAGAATAAATCATATTTGAAATAATGACGTCTGGCTGATCATTCTTATTCTCATTCAAAATAAAATTTGACAAATTCTGCTGCCAACAAAACGAATTGATTTTATAAGGCTTCCGTTTTTACCGACTATGGTAAGGAACCCTAAAATTAGGTTTATATCATAGACTTCAGAGTATAGATATCATCTCCCTCACTCTTCTGTCAGACACTATTTCAATGAGAGGAAAGACGAAAGTTTGAATTTGGAATTCGGGTATTAGGCATTCAGGTCTAAATTTATTGAAAAAAATATGTCTTAATATTCTTTTTTTAAACATTTTTAGCTGTTTTATATATTGGATTTTATTTATTACACATATTTGACACATTCTTTTTTTTTTTATGGTGGAGTATTGTTGGTCAGTTATTTATTTAGATTAGTAAATAGGGTTTGATTAAGTATACCTAGCGTAAGAATTTCAAACACAATGTGTAATTGTTACTGAATAAATGATTGATGATGATGACATGGCAGCACCCATATTAAGAAAATTTGCACGATCTATTGAATTTCATTAAAAATATAAGCATTGATAATAGTGACATTTCGTGTATCTATAAACGTTTTATACTCTCTATTTCATACAATTGAGTTTATGTAACATTTCTTATTATCACTATTTTTAAGTATTTACGATTATAAATGAATACAGAAACAGTTACGCACTACATGATTTCCTTTTTAAAACCTGCGTAGTGAGTGCCTAAATCTGTCCTTTCGATTCATGTGCTATTTCTGGAAATTGATAGAAATCGATCAAATCGATAAATTTATGTCCTGAAGAAAGAACAACAAATTAAATTTCTACCAATCTTATGTCCGGTCCTATGAAAATATGTCAATTATATTTTTAAGATATGGGATTATTTTTATGAACAATTTTTTTCCATAAATCGAATAATATGCATTTTATTTGTGAAACAGATCAGCAGATCACATGGCATTAATGCAGAAGTTATTTTTACAAAAGAGTTGATTTTTTTTTCCATAAATCGAATAATATGCATTTTATTTGTGAAACAGATCAGCAGATCACATGGCATTAATGCAGAAGTTATTTTTACAAAAGAGTTGAAAAAGTTGCCACGATGAAGCTGGCAGTTGGCTATCAGGCCTGGCTCTAGCCTTTCATGTTTTAACGTTTTTAAAACATCATTTTAACGTGTTTTTTTACAGTATTTATTCTTCGTTCGCCAAAAACTTCTTATCGATAAAGTAGTTATTTTCTATAACACTACCGGATTTCCATGTTCTAGCGGCGGTTCGACGCCGCAACGGGCCTCTAGTTACTATTATTACCATGTAACCTAACTTCATTAAAGCATAAGATTTATATTTGACGTGTTGTGTTAACAGCAAAACATGTGAAACTGATATTTATATTTTATAAGACCTATTATTGTACACCATGTTTTTAAGTAAAATAAATATTGATTGATTGATTGATTGAAATAACTTCATACAAAACCACATACTACCCCAAGGTAGGTGGAGGTGATCTGTGACAAAATCATAGGATCCAGTGTTGCGGTTCCTGCCTACCTGATGAATGCAGACGATCTTTAAAGAGCCATTACTTATTTAACGTAGACCCTACCCTAATGACGCGACGTATTCACGATAGGATACGGACGAACGCACCAATGCACACCAGTTGCCTTTCTATTGGCTAATATCACATAATGCGGATGGAGAAATTTTACCTACATACATACCTATTTTAAGTATCACAGCCTAACAGTAACGACAATATTGTTCTGTCTATTCGGCTAAAACTATCCTAGAGCCCCAAAGCGAAACAGCGTATGATCTTTGGCACGAGGAACATCTATAAGCCTTTTTGCCGAAAGAACGATGTATATCTGATGCCAACAATGTTTCGATGTTAAGAGAATTAAGTTTAAAATTATGGCCTGTCTGAGTGCACTACGGCGCCAGCATTGTATGACTTTAATGTCCCGTCTTGAGGCTAGCCATTCCAATTGGCTAATGTATTATGCATTGTGCACAGATTGTTTGTTATACCGTTATAGATCTTTGCGTGTTCCGATATCGTATACTTGCCTCGGCTTCGCTCGACGTACCGAACATTGCCTGGCTTGCTTGAAAGAAAATACACGGACGATATTTGTCGCAGGACTCTCATATTATTATGTTCGATGCTCTTGACAGATTGCAGCGTCGGGCGGTCCGCATCATAGGTGACGAGAAAAGTACCAGATTCCTCGAACCCCTTCAATTACGTAGGGACATTAGGTCGCTGAGCGTTTTCTATCGCCTATACCATGGCGAGTGTTCTGAAGAGTTATTTTCCCTTAACCCACCCTCCCCTTTCCGTCATAGAACCACACGTGCCAGTTTGCGATGTCATCGCCTCATCGTGGACAATATTCCCTCACGTACCAAGAAGTTTGGCAATTCCTTCATCTGCCGAACTATTAAAATATGGAACTCCTGGCCGGCTCCTGTGTTTCCTCCTTCTTATAACTTGGGACCCTTCAAACGAAGCTCTCGGGCCAGCATGGCAGTGTCAACTGACTTGGCACCGTTGGTTTCTCGTCAGTTGCCATTGCGACTTGGGCTCCTCTTTTTGCTAAACAAAATAGCATCAATGTAGCCACTGCTCAGGTTATGAGCCACGTTTGTGTCCCAAGGGTCAGCTGTAGATGTCTTTCGGCTGATGATGATGATATAATTCGCTTCCTTATGAACCTCCTAACACCTCACAAATCTGCTTAAACCTAGATAGACAGAAAGATGTGGTGTAGGGATGCCCGGCCAAAGACAGGCGGGCTGTCGATCGCTTGGTTGAGTTCATTCAGCCCAGTTCCCAGTTGGAGCCAACGGTTACTGTTCCGACGGCGCTTCCATACAGCCTTCTTCCTCGAATCTTCTTATTCTCCTGCAAAAAGAAAGGACATCTTTAAGGTTTATGTCCTTCATCTCCTGCTTAAATCTAACGCACTTATGTTTATAAGTCGAGGTTGTCAGTATCGAAGCAAATATACACGATCCATTACAAAAACTGTGTGCACTCTGAGTGATTTTTCTGCTGCAAGGGTTGTAATATACTAAGCTCACTGTACGATCAGAAGCAATTTTCCATTACCAAGTAATTCAATAAATCTGTAGAAGATTCGTTTCCCACAGGAATAGTACGCACCGCCGGCTCTCAAGGCTAGTGGACAGGTGCCTCAACCGCCGTTGTATATTACTTTTCGCGCTGCTATAAAATTGATTCACAAATTGCTGTCTCAATGCCGCGTGCGCCAATTCGACGTCCAAGGCCCAGACGGCAGATTCCTTCCTACATTTAGGATTAGGGCTGTCACGTTCCACGGGTTTTCTTGTATCCTTTTAATTTAGAAACTTTGATTTATTACAACGATCGACTGCACGAAAACTGCAAATTGCGTTTACGGCCTAAAATAATATGCCATTTTTTTTAATTGAAATAACATAGAAGTAGTAGTCTTGATACTTTGCGTGTCGATCGAACTTAACATAAATAAATATGTACATTTTGTACTTATTCGCGCGTAATTTATTATTTATACAGGTAGGTACCTATTTATTCCTGTTTCATATCCAAAAAATTTATGTGACTAATACTTGATGTGATAAATACTTATTAGTATTTATATCGCACATTCCAAACTGCTTTTGTCTTCTCCTCTTGATGTTAAAGGTTCCCATATTTCTTCCTACATAAGGGCTAGCTCGAGGCGATGTTTTAATTTTCTTTCGCTTCCGTAGTTTACTTTAGTCCTAAATATTTATTACGGAATTGGCAGCCCTGTTAGGCAAGCGTGTGGGCAAAGAGTTTATGGTGACACGTATTCTCTGCTAACAAAAGAGCTTAAGTTAATAGAAGTTTTATTAGCATATACGTCATTAGTTATAATATAAGCAATAGTACTAAAGAGTCGGGATGCCACATCACCAATTTATTATATGCGGAACACGGTGAATTATTCAATTTCATAGGAAAAAAAAATTCTATGGGCGGAGGTATAAATATTTACGACAGGGCATGCTCCCGGTTCTGATTTTCTATTGCGAAAACCGGGAATTCCCGGTTCTGGTACTGGAATTGTATAGAAAAAGATTACCGGGAGCACACCTAGTACGAGATAATTCTTTGCATGTGGTGTACTAGAATAGAATAGAATAGAATAGAATATTCTTTATTGCACACCTCAACAGGAAATACTAGTTGGAATGATATCATTTAAAATTGCTGAAAACATGGAAATGTTTTTTCTCAAACATGCAATGAAATATTGTCTTTACGCTCCTTATAATAGGCTCGGAAGTATCGCTTTTTGGGCGCAACAACTCGAGAGGACTGTAAAGGGATTTCATACTGCTTTTCAGGCCTAGGCCTGCAAAGTAACTTTTTTTTGGTTTCAACAACAAGGTCATTCACACAGCTGGCTGGTTTGACAAAAAGCAGGTTTTGTTTTTAAAGGTTGGTTGTTATATACCTACTTGGCCGGAAATCCTCATTTTCCCGGCCTCTGATGTAATGTACTATTGTTACATTGTTTTTTTTAGGTAGGTACTGAGCAAAGCTATCGGGACGGGTATGAAACTCTAATCACATTCTATCAGCTCATGCACTGTAAAATATACCGTGTGATAATTTGCGTAAATATACCGCAAGTTACTCCGTGTGTGACGGGCTTAAGAGCAAGGACCAAAGGTCCAGATTCGTTTCACATGCGACAACCGTTATTCGAGCCACATCAATTATTTTAGCGAAGTAATGTAGAATAGTTGAACTAAAGTTCACATACATTAGAAGGAAAGTCACACGATACTTCCTCGGAGCCGCCGTGTCGGATATCAAAGCCGTCGTTATGGAACCGAATAACCTGGATAAACAAGTGTATTTATAAATGGTCAGCGTGATGAAAGGGCCATGCTGTCATAATCATAATCACGATTTTGTTTCAAAGACATTTAAACTAGTGGCTGTGAGCTGTAGACATCGCTAGTTTGTTTCGAAATTGCTGAAATTTGCATTTATTTATGCTTTCAACCATAGCACCATGACATTTTGAAACCTCGAAAAACTGAACAGACAAAAATCCCAAGCATATTTGTACTTACTTACGAATCTGCTCACAAAATTTCATTAAAATCAGTTGAGAAATGACTTTAGGCGAGAACATCCGAACAACCGGACATACGGAAGAAATTTGGCCGAAGCTGAAAATGAGACTTCGCTCGCTCGAACAATTAAATTATTCAACTTAAATATCTCGCGATCGCGATCGATACACGCTTCATGTCGAACTGTCTTCTATTTTGTCACCATTGTCATTATGCGAGTATTACGTGACGCAATATGTCACAACGCACATAAATCCCGACCTCTCTCCGATGCACGAAGCGCCGGCGCTACCGTATATTTAGACGCACCGTCATCCTGCAGTCAGGTATTGTCTCTCCATATAACTTCTGAATCACCACAGCTATGCGCCAGTTACTCCTCTAAAACCAAACGGGCGTATAAGTATACATTGGCAATGAATAAGTACTTATATTATACGCCCGTTTGGTTTTACATTGCTAAGTCTCATAGGTCGTTTTGACTTTGCGTACAGCGCTTTAACGTGCTGTACTTATTCTTGAAAGCAAATAGTCCTATGAGCTCATAGTTATCGCTTTTATAATGTCATTTTGATTGAGGTTTTGTGTTCCAACAATGTTAGTTCCGAAGCCTAAAGAGCCTATAAGTATTTACTGCTCTTAACTCATACGTCGTATGGGTTTACTAAAACTTATGTCCCAATGTTGTGCAATAATGTTACGAGCCAACGTGAAATCATACTAATGACTCGCGGAAACATAGAAGATTAGTTAGAGAATTACCTCTATATAGTGTCAATTCTCTGTATTTATGATTTATGATTTATTCTCGTTATCTAGATACACCGAAATAGCGACACCGGATAAGAAGGGCTTACCGGGTGAGTAGGTATAGGATACTTACACGAAGACGGCAAGCCATTTTCACGGCTAAGGCATGTATAGTGCTTTTCTCAAACATATGCGATGAAATAAAAATTAAACAAAACACAGACACCATGTTAAAAAAATATTTCCCGGCCTAGCCTAGGCCTTAAATTTTCTATGACATTCCTTAAAGTATACAGTTCTCTCGAGTTGTTTCGCCCGAATCATGATACTTCGACGCCTGTTATAACGCACGTTATATGACGAAATTTCATTGCATGTTTTAGAAAAACCCTTTTACCTTATTAGAAGTAGATTGATACAAATTTGAAGGATAAAAAATACGTTTAGTAGGAAGGCCGTTGCCAAAACCTGCCAAAACGGCTGCCAAGTTTACAGAGGCGGCTAGTGGCCAGTCCATTACTTATGTATGGCCTTTGAATTGGAGCCTCATAGTAACTTATGCGGGATTTCACAGGGTATACTAACGTTAACTTGCTCGCCGGCGGTACTATGGCGATGGCCGTACTGTCCAGACTAGACACAAGGTTCACAGTCCTACACCATTAGGGCTATAGCCGTATACCGTTGCCGAACGTATTAATAGCGGTGGTAATACATCCCCTATTAATACGTTCCCCTATTAATATGCCCTAGTGGTTAGGGCATGCGACTTTCAATCCGGAGGTCGCGGGTTCGAACCCGGCCCGTACCAATGAGTTTTTCGGAACTTATGTACGGAATGTCATTTGATATTTACCACTTGCTTTTCGGAGAAGGAAAACATCGTGAGGAAACCACCTAAGCCCAATAAGGCCTAGTTTCCCCTCTGGGTTGGAAGGTCAGATGGCAGTCGCTTGCGTAAAAACTAGTGCCTACGCCACATCTTGGGATTTAGGTAGCCGACCCCGATTGAGAATTTATTCTCAAAAAATGGGACACAAGGCTAGGAGGATAACTCGTATTTGTATGTATATAAATTGAGAGATCACTTTACTTAATACTTACTTTATTTATGTGACCGAACTAACCGTTAGCACATTTATTTCTCATTGAAATTAATGTGTATGTTATATACTCTCTATTAAATATCAACTTGTTAATGTCGTTTGATGCAGCTCAAATGGCGAAAATCGATAAATGTCCGTTATATGACCGATAAAACCTTATAGGACCTATTTAATCTGTACGAGATTTGAATCCGAAAGTTAAGTAAATTTTCCTGTTTGTTCTTATGTTCTGGGAACATTCATTCTCAACAATAACAACTTGAATGCCAACCTTTTACGGCTATTTTATCTACTATAGCTAACAAAGACCGCGCCAGTGGCTGCATAAGAATTGTACTGCACCCAAAGCTCCCACAGTATCGAATTGCATCTAGCACACCACTTCCCGTTGCCTACGCCACACCTACGCGCCGCGCTATTCCGAAACGACAATCCCTAGTCTAGTCCCTGAAACACTTAAGCCCATTCGTTATTAGATACCCACGCGCCTCGCCATTTTGAAACGACAATTCCTAGTTGAATTCCTAAAGCACTTAAGTCCTTTTTGGTATAAAGTTGCCAGCGCCCGCCGGCTAACTGTAACTAGCCGCCTACGATATCCAGATGTTTCAAATGTCTTAATTGTTTGATCGATTGTTTTAATACTTATAATTGATTAGATGATTCAGACTTTATTGATCATGTTACAATGCACTTATGGCGTTTTACAGTGTATGAACATCGAATAACCACGCATGTTTTATGATAATTGAAACTGAACAATGAGATCATGATAGATTCCTTAGAACTCGATCTAGCGTCGCGTTCATAATTCGTGAATTTGGAATCGCGCGAGGACGGATATAGTTTCCGCATTGGACTGTATGTATAGCTTTCGGTTGGCTTCACAGCAATGTAAAGATCGTATGTTGATTAGACATACGAATCTAGGCGGTATATGAAGATGACAATGTCCTAACAATTCAAATTCAGACCGTCGCTCGGCGTCGACAGTCCATCCTAATAAAAGCGCGATCACACTGTCGCCTTCGCTCGGAATGTCTTGCAGCGTAGAGCGTACCAGTAGTATCGCTGCGGAATCGAAAATGTGCCTTTAGTATCCCCGCGCAAGGCAGCCAGTCGACAATAATGGGAGTTCGTGGCTGCCTAGTGAGCGGGTTCCGATACATCATGGTAAGTTCGACGAGATACTGCAGCCAGGCTGCCTAGTGAAAAGATAAGTTTTAAGCTTGAAAAGATAGAAAAGTAACAGAATTGCCGGGGTAACATAGAAATCCAATTCCGCTTCAGCGGCGGTAGCGGTATTTTCCGCTCACACGAGTTATAATTATAATAGATGGATATATTGCGACAAATGTCTCCCGGCTAATCGTCCGCGTGACTAAGCGCTAGACGCGTGCGCGGCACAGTGACCGATATGCGCGCCTGCGCGGGCGCCGGTCGTAGGCCAGAGCGTGTTCCTATTTGTACTGTCTGCCGTGATTCCCCTGTCGAGTGCGTTAAAATTACAATAGTCTTTACGTAACAGCTCAACAGAAAATAAAATTTAAGAATAAAGTGATTAAAGATGCAATTCCAGCACATAAATACGCGGCAGCGTAAGTCGCCCGCGATCGTTATTTTTTATTGAATACAATGAATATTTTTTACGGTTTTATGAGATTCTCTTTTCAGATTTTTTCCATCATATTTATGTTCATCTATTTCGCTGCTTTCCCCTTAATTTATCAGCAATATCTACGTACATTTTGTTATATGTAGGTACCTATCATCCAGCAGTACTTAGACCAATCTTATAGTCTGAGTAAAAATAATAAAAATAAGTATATATTACATTACTAGCTGCGCCGCGCGGTGTTACCCACTCATCCCTCGGGAACACAATTTTCTTTTCGGGATAAAAAGTAGCCTATGTCTTATCCAGGGTGTCATACCAAAATTCATCAAAATTGGTCCAGCCGTTTGAGCATGAAGAAGTAACAAACATATACATAAACACACTCACAAACTTTTGCCCTTATAATATTACTGGTATAAGGATCCAAGAGGAACACACCTGTGACGCAACCGCGCAGCACGGGTTTCATTTCAGCCCATCACGTGATGTATTCAGCCTATACGCTGGACGAATAGAAATCTCGCGCCTATTCATCATTTGTCACCTGACTTTCGATCGGTTTCATTCAGTACTGTATGTACATGTTTCAATAGTTTATTTTAAAATAAACACATAAAATATATTTATAATACTAAAACTACAGATAAATATAAAAGAAAGGATAATTATTACGTGCAATGGCTAAAAGATAATTAGAAAAAATAAATATAAAATATACATATACATTTTCTATAAAAAGCGTACCCCGTCCAGTAGGTCTGCCTGCGCCATAGTTCCGATTACGCTGGCGGCGTTACCTCTTTGGATCGCAAGTGCGATTCTCTGTGAGAGGATGTACATTATTTTTTTTATATAGATTCGACCTAAACTTGAACGACTGTCACCAGTGTGTGTACACGAAGTAGGCAATTGTTGGCTGAGTATTCATTTTAAATGAACGACTTTGGGACAATGAATACGAAGCCAGCTATTGACCTTCCGGCTGAGACAAATACAGTGCTTTTCTCAAAAATGGCGCAAGAAAACAAAATAAGCACAGATGAGTTTTATTAGCCACTATATGTCAAAACCGAATTCTTGCATTGCCGCCTTTTTATTTACTTTTTAAATAAAAAAGTAGAAGTGTATCTTTTCAGAAAACGCCATAAGCTGTTTGAGGCAACTAAAAAGTTGCGATAAGTTGTTCCTCGACAAAATGAAGACAACAACAACAACATTCTTGTCGAGCAAACCGATCCGGCAATGGTTTTTTTTTCTTTTTTTGTATGGCCACTCTGCATCCTGATTTTTTATCAATAAAGTCAACGTTCCCCACCATTTTTGTAAAATACATATACAAGACAAGGTAACCCTTCGCCTCATTATGTGCGATGTCACATGTGTCAGGTGCAAGCCTGCTGCAGGCAATGTAAAATGCGCGTATATATATGGTCAAGCGATGAAATTATGCAACGAGTGAATCACCCGCCCATGACCGACTTGGTGTTAGAAAGGGCCAACAGCTGGCAAATTACTGAAAACGTGTGATTATTTCAACATCGCAATTTTCTCGAAAAGCCAACCGTCTATATTTTTTTATCCTATTGTGAATAAGTGATTGTATTTTCAATTGTCTGTTACATGACACGACGTTTAGAGAACGTTTCGCTTTTATTTATATTATTATATTCTTGAATAAATCATATCGGGTTTTCTGTTTTTATTTAATTACTAGGAGGCGCTCGCAACTTCGTCCGCGGCTTTTTTTTAACCGTAGACAGGATAAGTATCCTATAACCATCTTTGGATGTCCAGCTAATATCCCTAATACCAAAATTGGTTAAAATTCGTCTGTTTCGGTTTCGGTGTGATGAGAGGACAATGGAAATTATGACCAACAGATGGCGCCAGGCTGGCATGGCGCCGCGCGCCCATACAAAACAAATGACGATCCTGCATCGCGCTATTAAGATTTTTCCTGAATTCATGACCCCTCTCCATAGAAAACTGATTTTCAATGTAAGATCTAGAACTGTATAATATACAATTTAATATACAGTAAGTATATGAAGTACAATAATCATCGTGGTTAGTAATCAATTTCACATATGCCAGTTTATGATGATTGCAAAAAAGTATGATCGGGTTTTTTATCACAAGACGCGCGGGCATACTTGTATATCCGATACGAGTACATAAAGATCACTCGGCACTGTGGGTAGCGGACGCCTCTTGTTCTTTGGCCAGTAAAGCTATTAGACGGCTATGCGACATGCGACCTCCATTACCGATAGGCAGGGTAGTTGGTGACACCAAATTGTCTAGGACTTCTAGTCAGGATAAATTATGACATACTTTGCGGGAAAAGTATGAGGTAGGTATATATCCGATACGAGTACATAAAGATCACACGGCACTGTGGATAGCGGACGCTTCTTGTTCTTTGGCCAGTTTAGTTATTAGACGGCTATGCGACCTCCATTACCGAGAGGCAGGGGAGTTGGTGACAGTGCAGAATTTCTAGTCGGGATAAATTTTATTATGTTATGACATACTTTTCAGGAAAAGTATGAGGTATGACTTGCGGATTGGAGATTTAGAGAGTCTACAGATAAGGTTATGGTCTATTCAAGTTTATGAAAATGCCCGGTGGACGTCATACATTCGAAATGTGAATATAATAATGTACGTCTGTGTAGTTTGTGTTTTTTTTGTGTAGTTTCTTATCTTTATACCTACTAAAAAAGCTCTATCTGCTATTCTAACTCAATATTAGACGGTTTTATTTTAAAATTATTTTGTAAGTAACGTAATATTAAGCTAAAAGCATAGTCACCCCAGCCGACGGGGGACGATAACATGTCCAATTTGCAGATCTAATATCTGTGGTCCGAACTACCCCCAGAATGGGGAAACGGCGCGCCATAGTGATGGGAAGAGTTTTGCTCGAGCCAATACGAGTACAGAAGTCCATACTCGTAATATTGGCTCGGGTTTTTTTTCAAGACTTGTTGCATATTAATTTTGTAATTCAATTCTGCATTTATTAATTGACAGTGGGTTTAGCTTGTATCAAATCTAATAATGCTCGGCTAGAATAATGTACGGGGTGTAGGGCCTAGGGCCAAAGAGTTGTCAAATAGCATAAGCTAGATTCTGATCTGATATAGCGTATTGATTGTCCCCTTGACATTTTATTTTATTATGAAGCAATATTTTTAACACAATATTTAATATCCTCTTCAGTTCCAACGATTGTCAACTCATTCATGTAAATAAAACTGTTTAAACGGTAAACCGTGCATACTTAAATATATTATTCGTATTATTAACGTATAAGACGTTGCAGTGATATTGCTTAGGCGTAAAGCATATACCTACGAGTAGAAGAGATGGGGACGCGTCCTCACCCCGACTTTTCTGTCTGTTTTGCAACGCGAAAATTCAATCTCAAGTCTGCGACTCGTCCTTGTCTACAATCTCTTCTGTTTGGCTTCAGCATTACCCTGCTACTACCTTTGCTCTGTACCTACTAAAATTTTCTCCTGCGTAAAACTTCTCTCGCAGTAGCGCGAGTTGCACGCTCCTCCCTAGCGGCGTCGGATCCATATGCCTGCTTTATGACTGCATTCTAAGGGTGTAATGTACTTTATTATTAGTTTATTCCGCCAAAAGTGCCTTTATGACGAACTGCTTTATTAGACTGGGGATTTTTGCAGTTGTTTGCTTTTTGAGTGCGGTCCGGCAATGGCTGTATTATGGCGGCTTCTCTGATGACAGAATATTTTTTTTTTCTTTTTTAATTAGCCTGTTAGAGTGTCCCACTGCTGGGCAAGGCCTCTTTATTTGATCTCCACAACTCCCTGTTAGACGTTGCTTTCGACCAGTCGACCAGGAATGCGTCTAGATCGTCCCTCCATCTCCGTCTCGGTCTGCCTTGACGTCGCCACCCATCTTGCGGCACCCACTTAGAAGTGGAACAGAATTAATGCGACTTGTAAAAATTTCGGTTGATTAGGCTCAGCGGTTTTACTAATTTATACTTCAACGGATGATGTCATGCATCGCCGTTTTTAAATTTGCGTTTGTAGTTGTAGGTTGGTCGATAGAGGTTGTGGAAATCCTCTCTTCGGAGTACTAAGCCCAATATATAGACATAGCCGATCACATCTTCCTGGTGGTTTTCTTATTTCTCGCTAGACATACTCATATGGAGTATCTACTCTGTACATGTATTATCTGTCTAACTTATTCGCATATCATACTGCTGAGGAAAATTTTAAGAAAGATCAGTATCCTGCTCAAGTGCTCATATTTCATCATGTGCTTGCCATCGCAATTCAGTTTTCCAGGCTTTATCCACTCATTCTTATGTAAGCAAAGTAGGTATATTCATAATGAAATAATGAATATTATTCTGTAAGTGCGGTTTCTCGCCAGTCGACAACAAGAAATCGCACAGGACCGAGACCGGTGAAGGGCACTTCTATTGGAGGCCAAGACTCACTTTGGATCGTTGCACCAGAGGAGTACGTAAGTAAGCATCCTGTAAGTAGGCCACAAAGGCACTGTTACATGTCTGAGTCTATTACCAGCATTTCACAAAAGAAGACTACTGTAGAGAAGAAACGCCGAAAGAAACAACAGTCGGTCATTTAATAAACATGAATGCATTAAGGAAAATCTTTGCATAAACTGCGTCTAACTATTCTGACCGGTGGCGCTATCGTGGTTTCCTCGTATTTTGCTGATTTGTGCGCTATGTTAGTTAGCATAATTATGTTGTCTGAATACCATTGTTATGGATGTATGGTTATTCAGATCAATAGTGTGACTTGTCGAGCTCAATGTAATGAGGTAATTGATTCAATATTTTCCGTTACGTAATAATATTTACGTTATCCTAGGCCGTAAGTGGAATTTTCTGCCTGGGGAAAATCTCACTTCCTGGCCAAGGCAGTATGTAAAACTTTAGACAAACCACAGGCGGTAATTTATAAAGCCCCAGATCGTATATTTATGGCACAAACAAACACCTGCGATCTGGGCATTCACGAATTCACGGCCATTTAGTATGTAATTTACTATACGGTACATATTATAATTATACGAATCTTCATCCTTTGAGTAATACTCAGTACAGTAGCAAAGATAACGGAAAACATACAGTTAACAGTATACACACAGTCGAAAATTTACCCCCAACCCCAGATGTTTTCGATACCCTAGCTATTGATTTATTTAAAAGACGAAAAACCTATTAAAGGCTATTAAAGATAGGGAGAGGCAATTGGTCGTGCCTTTATCAGGAGGTATCTATTCTTACTTTCAGAAAAGGGCTTGCCTGATACATTTTTCTCGTTGCAATATGGCTTTTTTTGTACTCAAACTGTAGTGCTGGTCAGATAATGACAAGGGTTAGGTATTAGTGAATGCATTTTATAGCAAACTATATTGGATTGAAAAAAATTATCCCGTCTTTGGTGGATTTGAATTAGTGTAATTCATATCAGCCAAAATACGTCCTTTGCTAGACAAAGGATCATCAAAATGATCGGCAGTATACATATCACTCTCCATCGGTTACCCAACGGTTAGAAGTTGCCCCAACTCATAAAATAAATAAAAAATCGACGAGCAAACCTGTTACATGTATACGCACATACATATACATAGCGAGATACTAAGTTAGTTACGAGTTAAAAGGTATCGGCCCGTAGCCGACAACAGACAGCATCAGCGGGCGACGTGTCATAGCGACACGTCGTGGTGTCTTGTCGCTCTCTCGCTATGTTATGATTTCGAACCCGACTGCTCACGGTACGGCAGGTCGGTTGGTTCCGAGTGCAGTAGTGCACTTATGATCTCCTGCGGTCGGGTGACTGTCGTCTACCGCTCGCCGACACATCGTTGGCTTCCTGTCGTTAACTACGAATAGTATTTCATAGACTAGTATTAAATAGAAACCAGTAGTGTTGCAGCGAAAGTCGTCTGCTGCTGCTGTTTGTAGTCGGCTACGAACCGATACCTTAATTGTATGTTTCAGGCGCAACCAAATTCATAGTAGATTAGTTATTGCGCCCCGCGTCCTGGCCAAAGAATTCACTGATGTCGACACAATGTAAATCTCACTACTCTTTAAAGTACCGTATCGCGGAAATAGTTCAACTATTATTGGCAAAGGTCGTGGTCGGCGTATGTTTGGGTTACCGCCGACCTTTCCCATACTTCTTTCGGCGCCGGGCTCGTTTCTGGTTCGCATTTGCGTATACGCATGTACCTGCGACACACTGGAGCAATTCTAAGACTTTAATTGAAAAAGAGCATGTTTCTTTGTGCTATGACGATTTTTACCCCTTATTTGCATGCTCAAATATTCTGGAGCTCAACTTTACCTATAGGTACAACTTCGTACGTACTTATCTATATACTATTATAAAATGGGTACTAATTAAACAAGCTTCTTTTTAATAGCATTATTCGCTTCAGAAAATATAAGTTACCTTCTAAATTACTAAGTCAGCCACAACCAACGCGCGTCTGAATAATAATATCTCAGCCACTAGTTATCTTCTTTGTAAGCCACTGTAATTGTAACTTAGCATGGTGATTATTTTTTAGCATCTAAATTTGAGGCATGCATTCAAATAGCAAACTTCTAAAATATTATTATATGACACCAAAATAGTAACTCTATTAGCTTCAAATTTTATAACTTAGTATGTTTAAAATGTAAGTCATCCTACATTAATCGATCGTAAAATTTCCCTAAAATTGTCATCAAATAGTATATTAAAGCCACTATTATTACATATGAACTATTGAGGAGAGAACACAACAAAATACTTAAATCTCATTTTAGGTTAGGGTCGCAGTTCAACCTAACACTCCTCCTCGCTTCGCTCGTCGTCGTACCTAACCTAAGCCAAGTGGACCTGCCTTAGAAGTAGATCGTTGTGGGTTACGTACCTTTTTTTTTTTTTTTTTTTTTCGAATTCAATATACTATTTAAAGGTATTTGCAAAACTGTTTTACTGAATATAAAAAAAAAAACTAACCTAACCTAACCCGGCCGAGTCGGACCTTAGTGTGCAGTGCGAGGATAATTAGTTTTCGAAAACTTTAATTAATTACACATGCACCTATCGCACCTATCGCAATATGAACGAACGAATGACAATAAACAAACATGGCGGGTCCTTCGGTACAAGAATCGAATGGCGCTCTCTGATTGGTGCAAATGGCCGTGGCTGTCATGGCGCGCACTCGCGCCAAATCGTTCCTACAGTGGCTATTTTCATGATAAAAGAATATGAAGTATTATTTTAGATGTTAAGTTATAATATATGATGCTGTCTATTGAAGCTCGAATATATAATTTTTGAGGAGCTTGTATTGAAGCTGTAAAACGAAAAATGATGATGAGTTACAAATTTCGTGGCTGAGTTAGTAAATTAGGTGGCAATGTATAAATCAGGAGGACAAGTAATAATAATTGTTGATTATGACTTGATGCTTTCTTTAACATTTTTAGTTGGCGTTGTAAAGAAGATGAATTAGTTTATTAGAGGCTATCTCATATTCCCGATGCTTAGTTATTAAAAGAGAAGTTCGACCAAGTGGCCAAAAAATAAAATTGCGGCCGGATTTATTATTTCTCTTATAAAATTGTATAATTGAAATGTCTGTACATTAAAGTTTAAAAAAAAAGTGGAATATGGTATAAACTTACTATCCAAAGCCTTTTAAAAAATCCGGAATTAAAATAGCCGCACTTTAATACTTTTGATTCTGACCAAACCTTTTTTTCACCAGCTTTAGGTAAACAACTAATTAATTTGGAGGTCCATTCAACGTTAAGACTCCTTTAAATTGAGTCATCTGCTGAGGATCGGTGCGGACTCAGTATCGTGAGTAAAAATGCGTCGTGAATTTGAATTCTGCGGTCAATCTGGTGCATAAACACGCCATATACGTTTTCCTTACACGGTGCTGCAAGGATCCATAAAATTTTAGAATGGCCACGTCTGGGAGTTTAATAAACCTCTATCCTCCATCTTGCAGAGGGCCGACACGTCTCACGCAGATTTTATACCATGCCATCAAACCGAGTATAACTCTAAAGCTGGCGAGGTAAAACTGATTTATTTGCTTGCTAATAATCGATGATATAGCGTGGACTTGGAGGAATAAAATAAATTCCTTGTTTTATTCGCATCTATTATTCATACATGTTTACATGCAATGCAATTACTACAAGTTTCTGCTGCCATAAAATTGTACTAATGACGGAAAGACAAACGACCATCTATACCGACTATTATAAAATTCTAGATTTGTATTGAAAGTTAGTTTTCTATGGAGAGGGGTCATGATTTCAGGACAAATCTTAATAGCGTGATGCAAGATCGTCATTGGTTTTGTATGGGCGCGTGGCGCCATGCCAGCCTGGCGCCATCTATTTTCATAATTTCCTTTGTCCTCTCATCACGCCGAAACGGCTGGACAATTTTTAACCAATTTCGGTACAGGGAGAGCTGGACATCCAATAATGGTTGTAGGATACTTTTGACCCTACTACGGTATAAAAAAAATACGCGTACGTAATTTCAACGTTAATATCTATATGCCCTGAAAATTTCCTCAGAAATCTTCTTTTTTACCGTAGGCGGGTAAAATTATCCTTTAACCATATGGTCAAGTTACTGTACTCTATACCATGGTGGTGGCATTCCGAACTTCTATGCAGTGTAAGTGCTTTAGTCGTCGCGCTGTTAAGTTATGTTCATGACCGTTACACCTTTTTATCGAGTTATCGAGAATACATTCTAGTTGCTTATAAACCTCCAGAAATACGATACTTTCTATGTATATAGGCAAATATTTAATCATCTTACTTGATATTAAATGGCGAAGAAGTTTAAGTTGAAGCATACTTGCCTATTCACAATTGACTTGAAGTTATAGATTCCGAGGAGCAGGTCCGACGGGTCACAGTTCACTCTTGTTGAAAAGCAATACCGCAACAACCTCACTTTTGAGAGTTAAGGTACAATTTCAATACCGACCTCCGGCGGCATTGTGGCTTTCGATATAAAGCGCTCACAATGTGTTTCATACAACAATAATGTTGCTATGACTAGCGCAGGCGATATTGCGGTCGAAAGTGGAATTGGACCTTTTCACACTTGCTGCTGACATGAGCTCAGACAAGTTGATAACCGGCCGTACAATTTCCATGGATAACTCCAAAAATCCACTAGGGGACCTATGATGGTTGCGTTTATCACGTGATATATAAGTGACAAAGCGTCTGTCCCTCACACTCGCATCTTGTCAAAACGTGACGGATGCTTTGTCACTTTTTTATCGCATGATAAAAACAACCGTCATAGGCCCCCAGAAGTCAGCATTAAAAGCGAATATCTTGATAAAGCGACACGTTTTGCGTGTGGTCACCCTCACCAGACACTTGAATCTAACAAGTATCCGGTCTAGACATTCGGACACTCTAACTAGAGTGCCACCAAACTTGGCGTAATTATTTTCCAAGTTGCCAGTTAAGTTTGGTAGTTAAGTGAGGGCGCAGTGTTGAAGTTATCTTGAAGACATCTGCTAGCGGTCGTTTTTAATATGGCGATTGACCTATCGTCGAGGACTATTGCAGCTTGCATAAATGAACAATGTTAGAATCATTATTATTTATACCTTTCACTAGAAAGCGCCAGCAAAAGTCTGCTATCATTTATATCTAGAAATTTTACGCTACTAGATAATAGTTATCCATTTAAGAGCCTAGCCTTGATTTTCAGTGTTCCATGAAATCAATTACTTTACATATTTTATTATGATATTACAGAACTCCAAGAACTTTAACTAATGAGATTAAACACTACTTATGGATTCTAAGGAAAGGAGACTTCTTCTTTAAAGCGAAAAGGCTTTAAAAAATTCAAATCAGAAATTAACTTCATGGAATATTGGAAGTCCGCAGCAGTGTGGTAGAACGGTACACTTTCGCGGAAGCGTATCAAATCCTCATACATATCTTATGTAAACAGTTAGGTATTGATTCCCTTTAGATGTCATGTAGGTGTCCGAATAGGTATATACCGTGACATAGATGGTTGAGTATTTACATGTATTATAAGCAAAGGTTTGCCTTTTGTATTGTTTTTTTGTTTTTATATGTAGGATAAAAAGGCCTTTTGACCTTAAGCGAAAGCCGTGCGTACGTACAATTGTAGCCTAGATTTTTTTTTGCAATTAATCAACCCTTGAAATATACACATTCGTGGATTACGCACTGTTTGGGTCATTCTCTACCGAATAACATCTCGGAACTGAGGTCGCCGATAAGAGATTAGGTACTGCTTCACGATGGTTGATCCTGATTGAACAGAAATTTTGATGATGAAGATGATGATGGTGATAATGATGATGATGATGATAATGATGATAATGATGATGATGATAATGATGATGCTGATAGTGAATAAACGTAGACTAAGGAGACAATAATTTCGCCGTTCAACATAACCTAAAAGTGCGATTCATCATAACACCATAGACAATACAAGAAGTGCAAATTTGAAAGAATTGAAAGTGACATTGACATTTCTAGTGTTGCCAGCAACAAACTTGAAAATCTGCCACTACACAGTGTTGCTACAACAAGAAAGAAATTACTGCCAAAATGAACAATACTGTGGGACAACTATTCGCAAAACTGGACGAAAAGCTAAAACAGCAAACCATGGATATAACAACCGCAGTAACGAAAAATGTTATGGAAGCGCTTAATGAAAAAATGCAAATATTAACAGAGGAAAACAGTATCCTGAAAAATAAAATATCTACACTTGAACACAAAGTTTCTGTTATGGAAAAAGACAAACGAAGGAACAATCTAGTATTTTTTGGAATAAACGAAGTGGCCAAGACAAGAAACGAACTTGTGGACTGCATTAAGGACATAATAATGGAGACCGGCATACACATCGAAAGTAATGAAATAAGCAATACTTATAGAATTGGGAAACACACTAACAATAAGAGCCGTCCAGTTGTTGTCTCCATTACAACTCTATGGAAAAGAGATATGATATTGAGGAATGGATCCAATCTCCCATCAGGGGTCTACGTCAATGAAGATTTCCCTAAAGAGATAGTGGAAATAAGAAAGCAATTACTTGTACAGGTTAAAGAAGAGAAAAGGAAAGGAAATATAGCTTACCTAAAATATGATAAAATAGTTATAAAACCACCAAATGATATAAACCGAGAGAAAAGGAAAAGAGACACCTCCGGTTCACCAAGTACACCAGTGCTGAAGAAGGTCAACTTGGAAAGCGAGCCACCGCAGTCATCTTCCCAAAGCATAACTAAAGAGATCATAAAGCCTGGCATACTCAAATATATTGAGCGCAGTAGACCCGCCTCACCAGTAGAGATTCCAAAAAACTAACTGAAGCAGAGATCCGGAACCAAAGTAACAATGTAACAACAAAGAAAAATTATAAAACAAATAATTTATTCCCCAAGCCGACTCGTCATCGTGGGGAATTAGACCACCACCCTCCAGCATCAATAAAGAAAATAGAAGACTGCAAGAATATAGTAAATATCAATAAAAAAGAGAAAAAACCACACCTTAACATTTGTACTTGGAACGTAAGATCATTAGTCAAAGAAACACGAAATATAGAGCTTAGGCATAGCTTAACCAAATTCAATTGGGACATCATTGGACTGTCGGAAGTAAAGAAGGAAGGAAAATCAATAACCGAAAATGATGACTACATAATAATATACCATGGTGTAAAAAGCGGTTCAAATGGCGTCGGTTTTTTAGTTAAAAAATACCTTAAACCCAACATTATTGATATAAAAACAATATCTGACCGGGTAATTCGTTTAGATATATGTTTAAATCAGAACATATTCCACTTAATACAATGTTATGCCCCAACAGAAAACTCAGATGATGAAGAGCTAGAAATATTCTATGGACAAATACAAACTGCTTTAGAATGCACAAACAACAATACAATTGTAATGGGTGACTTCAACTCGAAGATTGGCAAACCAACCAAAGAGGACAACAAAGTAATGGGTCTATGGGGCTATGGAGAAAGAAACAATAGAGGAAAAATATTACTACAATTCTGCTTTGAAAACCAACTTTTTGTTATTAACTCACTTTTCAAAAAGAAACCTAAACAAAAATGGACCTGGGTTTCACCCGGAGGAAATGTTAAAAACGAAATTGATTTTATCCTAGCTAAAAATAAAATACAGTTTTCCAATGTGCAAGTAATTAATACTACATTCTCTACTGATCACCGCTTAGTACGAGCAAGCTTAGTAAATAGACAGAATGAAAGAAAATCACGAGCCGGATATAGAAACCAAATCAAACATCTAAACCCGCTTGAGAAAGAATCGCTGAAGAATATAATTGTAGATCATATCCACGACATTGAATTCGACGATATTGAGCTAGCTTACCAAAAACTTATAGGAAACATAAAAAATGCAATGAATAAATTGCCTAAACGAACAAAAACTGAAGATAACGTAATTACACCTTATATAGAACATCTCATACATGAAAGAAACAGACTTAAAAGCAAACCAAATAAAACATGTACAGAAAGAAACCATCTTAAGGCCCTCTATAAACTAATTAAGCACCAAATAAATCGAAACCAGAAAAACTATCGTTACCGAATAATAGAAGAGGAATTAGAAAAAAGATCTTCAGTTAAAAGAGCACATTATAGAATGGATAGTTCTAAATCATGGCTCATGAGTCTACACCAAAACAACAAGGAAATAACAAACAGAAATCAACTTCTTCATACTGCAACGGCATTCTATAAACAACTGTATCACAATGACGAAATGAGCTATGAAGATACGGAAGACCAGCATGACAGTATACCTACATTCCTTGAGTCCGAAATAAAAAATGTAATACAGCTGTTGAAGACAAACAAAAGTCCAGGGGATGACGGAATTTCAAACGACATCTTGAAAGCAATTATTGACCCACTGACACCTGTTCTCACGCCACTGTTCAACAAGATACTGAATCAAAAAACAATGCCTAAAGAATGGGGACTATCAATTATCACCCTTCTATATAAAAAAGGAGATCCTACCGTTTTAGACAATTACAGACCCATAAGTTTGCAACAAACAATTTACAAGGTTTTCTCAACACTATTGCTAAAACGAGTGTCCAAAGTGCTTGATAGTAACCAGCCGCGAGAACAAGCAGGATTCCGGCGTAACTATTCTACCATCGACCATATTTTTACCTTGACACGACTCATAGAAAATTATACGGAATATAGAAAAACGTTATACATCGCGTTTATAGATTACTCAAAGGCGTTCGACACCATACACAACACCAACCCCTATGGATAGCACTGCAAGAACAAGGAGTAGAAACCACTTATGTAAACCTACTCAAAGAAATCTATAAAAACAGCGAAGCTATTGTCAAACTGGAGAAAAAAGGCGAGCCATTTCATATCTACAAAGGAGTGAAGCAAGGAGACCCTATTTCCCCAAACTTATTTACAGCTCTCCTAGAATCTATATTCAGAAGGTTGGACTGGGACACAAAAGGATTAAATATAAACGGAGAACACCTCAACAATCTTCGCTTTGCGGACGACATAGTGCTGATGGCCGATAACCACGCAGATATAGTGTACATGCTAGATACTTTAGATAAAGAAAGTAAGAAATGTGGTCTACATATGAACAAACAAAAAACCTTTGTTTTGACAAACGGTGATAAAATACCTATTGCCACAGAATCGGGCCAAATAGATTACACGGAACACTATATATATTTAGGGAGAATAATATCATTCACTCAGCAAACATCTATTGAAGTAGAACGAAGGATAAAAATGGCATGGAATAAATACTGGTCCTTAAAACATATATTCAAATCCAAACTCCCCATAAATCTAAAGAGAAAAGCCATGGACACAATAGTACTCCCAACTCTGCTGTACGGATGCCAAACATGGGTACTTACAAAAGATATTGCCCAGAAGATAAATGTGTTCCAGAGAGCAACAGAGAGAAGCATGCTAAACATTAGACGTAGTGATAGAAAAAGGAACTGCGACATAAGAAAAATAACACAAGTCACAGATGCTGTTGAACTCGCATGTAGACTGAAATGGAGATGGGCCGGTCATATATCAAGGACAACGGACAATAGGTGGAGTGAGAGAATCCTTTACTGGCATCCACGAGAAGCAACGCGACCGCGAGGACGACCGAGGCGGCGGTGGGCCGATGACATTGCCCCAATAGCCGGGTCTGATTGGACCCGAAAAGCAAAGGACAGGAAAGTCTGGAAAGAGCTGGAGGAGGCCTTTGCCCAAAAATGGGCGCCTCACAGTTAAATCAAAACTATATGTAACAAATATATGTAAAAATACTTATTTATGAGAAATAAAGGCTATATTATTATATTATATTATATTAAGGAGACAATGTCTCTTATCTATGCTTCATGACTTTTCTGTAACGGATGCCCGGCGCATTGTCTGTACAGCTCACTTTACCAGTGTTACTGCAGAATAAATCATTATCAACATCGACAGCGTACTAAACTGTAAATGTTTTGCCGGGCGCGGTTCAAAGAGCTAAATATATAACATTTCAGTTATCTCGAGCCGGATCGGACCGACAATGACAGCCTCGTGTGATTTACGCACAATTTCACTATTTTTAGTTTTCGGTATCGGATGTGGGAGGTAGCGGATGCGAATTGACATGATTCTAGGCGTAATGGTAACTAAGTGAATGGAAGAGACGATTACTCTGTATGTATGTATGTAAACACTTTATTGTACATAAAAACAAGAAAAACACATTACAAAGGAATAAGCATGTACAAAGGCGAACTTATCCCTTTAAGGGATCTCTTCCAGTTAACCTTATATGACCTTATATAGTTAACCTGTATGTTGCACGCCACCAACAGTGACAGCCCTACTGCTTACAACATATATTTAAGGAACAGTTCCGATGAGGGCCATCTAAGGGCACCATCATTGGCGTAATATGACTACCTTGTCGTTCGCTTGTAAAAGGATGACTGCTTCCTGTGATTAATAGTCCATTGAATGAGTCCCTCCAAGGGGGGTCTAGAGTGCGTGAGTTAGTAACGTAAGATGTTTCTTCGGAAACATGTCAAGAGTCCCTAGGTAATAAACATACTAAAACCCCGGGACACTAGGAGGAGCCCCGGAGTGGGGGGAGGGGGGGAAAGGGTCCATTTTTTCATTTTTCGCTTAAATCTCAAAAACGGTACATGTTAGAGAAAAACTTTCAAGGAAAAGTTGAAAGCCCATAAAATTATCTACAAGTTGTACCTAAATATTTTTTTCCTATATCCTAAAAAATGGACCCTTTCCCCCCCTCCCCCCACTCCGGGGCTCCTCCTAGTGTCCCGGGGTTTTAGTATGTTTATTACCTAGGGACTCTTGACATGTTTCCGAAGAAACATCTTACGTTACTAACTCACGCACTCTAGAACTTTTTATTCAATGGACTATAAATGGAATTGAGTCATTGATATATCGTAAGTCCATTATAATTTAAGAGCAAAGTACTGGCACTACTTGCTTTAAATTGATTTTTCCGCGGAGTAAACGACTGGTAGGGTCGTACGTGGGTCAGGCTAGTGCAAACCACGTAATCTCCATATTATCTAATAATTATAAATATTCAGGATATTTTTATAGAACCTGATCACGCTATTAGCTAATGAATTGCAATCGACTGAACATTTAGGCCGCGCACACAATTCCTTGACACAGAACCGTATCTGGCCCACCGCTAAACCAACTGACTCCATCTTTACCCTCGGAGATAAAGCTCTGTTTTCAATGCCGCATGTGGAACCGTGGAAGTAACAAGAGTTGTAGTCCAAGTACAAATCATTCATGAAATGTGTGTAGTTGTGATTTAGCACCGCGTCTGTTTAAAGGAAACGCTCATACAATGTCTTCACGGTTGTTAAAATTGTAGTAATCTAAATAACTAGACTAACCTTTGTACGTATGACTTCACGTGTATGTTCTTGCAGTTTGTAATGTATAAGTATTACAATTATGACATTGAGTAATAGTGACGTGACGTTAAACATATTCTTGGTAAAGCCGGAGTATATTTTTGCTAATGCTTTCTTTAACAGCAGTAGAATTAAGTACGCAAATGCTTTGAAGTAGAATAGGTAATTATTTTATTTATTTAATCGTATGGCGTAAAAAACATTACAAGGGATCGAAATATATACAACAGTTATGTCCTAGGATTGTGACGACGTCGGCTCTGATATCGTGAAGCACCTTTTGCAAGTAGTCCGACTTAGCTCTACTTATTCCTTCTACATTTAGCTGACATATCCGGATTGAAGGGCCGCACAGTGTGGTATTTTACTGATCTAGACGGCCAATATTATTTTTGATGTTATATTGGTAGTTACAGTAATATTAAGCTTATATTGAATTTTTTATCTAAACGGTAAGAAAATTATGGTGAAATTACAAAAAATAAGGATTTTTCAATATTAGCTCAAAGTAGGTATAATAATATATGTACAAAGTATATACAAAAGTAACAAAAATCAGTCAGAAATCATGTCACTTTGATCAGACGAAGACGGGTCTGTCGATATTTCATCAGGCACCATTTCATCTGTATGAGGCTCCATGCTCGACTTTTTTTTTTAAGAATTCATCTTCTTTATTGTGGGCTGCAGTCCATCTAGATCTCATTTCAGACTTGAAATGACTAAAATTATGCTTGATTTCCCTTATTTGTTCATCATTAAAGTTTTCCCTATCAAGCAAAACATTTTCGATAAAGTCCAGTTTACTTTTTAAATTTGGCAATTTCGTTTGCTGCATCAACTCGAATAACTTAGATCGAGTTATTAATTTGACATTAGATGGCCCTAGAAACAATACAAAATCAAAATTACCAAAAAATAACAAATTCATAAAATCATACATTTTGACCATATAACGTTTGGATGCCTAATTTTCAATTTTCCGGAGTGTTTCCGTGGAAAATTAAAGCTAAATCGTAAACTAGAATAAATGAGGTATGTGCTACATGTCCTATTTCTGCCGGGACACCTCGGGAACTACAACTAAATGTTTCCGATAAGTCAAAATACAAGCAAAACGAGAACGGTAAAAGGGTGTACTTTTGAATGACTACCATATCGTCATAACATAATCAATCCTATTAAAAACATATACAAACGAAACATTCTTACCTGCCATCATAACATTTAAGGTAACTATTATATATTCTACCGCAAAAACATACAAATTAACTATTAAAAGTCACCCCGATTTGATGTGTCGTTTGAGAAAATAAGTGCACTTGAAATACTTAATATTGCAACCAGCTATACGAGCATAGTTTAGCGATAAGGTCGAATACATTGACAGATTATAGTGCGTCAATATGTAGACTTTCTGAACCTACCTCATTATTCTACCCACAATCAGTTTTAAAAAATTGACTTTTGGCCGCCCAGATCAGTGATATACCATTCTGTGGGCCGATGTCTTTTGTCGTGTGGCTCTGGAGAGAGCCTTTCGCATTTGAAAACATTCCGATTGCATGTATAACTTCGATTCATGTGATGGGCTGCGAGGTCCTTCGAGGGAACAATGTTCAGCAGCCAGAGTGTTGTTGCTCGTTTTGCACCACCCAGGAGACACGTGCAGGGTAACGGTGGGTATTCTCCTGCGGACGTGAGCAACGTTCATCCCCCAAAATAGGTAATCAAAAACCTATTGAGAAATTTCGATTGCAGGGTAACCTATCTTCTTATCAGTTTTTGATGCAATTTTAGATATTTGTATTTAGAACATAGGCTTTGTGAACCTAGAAGAGCTGGTAACATTGTGAGCGTTTGAGTTTAAGCTGACCATACTTAACAATCTTAACATACTTATATGAATGACTCTTGGTGGTGGGTAACTATGGATAATTTATTCATAAAGTTAGCAAGACGTCTATGAAGAGCCTTATTGAATTCTCACTTATTTTAATTGCTAAGTGAGTAATTTAAACTAGTCTTAACTTAGCAGTTAATAGAACCTTCAGGAGCCTACAAGTACTTAATTAACCTTCACCAAAAATTAGACCTTATTATTTCCTTAGAGTCGCTTGTCAGGCCATGTAGGTTAAATTAAATACAACATGACTTGGTGACCTTTTGTTAGGATAATTTATTCATAATGATCATGAATAACTTATTTCTCATCAAACTTCATTTGTTATTCTCTCACGGGCATCTTTTTCGCTGTACTTTGTCTTCTATTTGGTGCCTCATAATACTCAATTAAATATTATTTATTCCTAGCCCAATGAGGGTAGCCATTTAGATTTGTTGAATATTTGATTTGGTATTAACCTACTATAAATTTATCGTACTCTACTCCATATTTTAGGAAAATCTAAGAGGGTAACTTTTCCATGAAGCGCGTATTATGCGCGAAAAACCGGTGGAAAATGGTGTGCTATGGGAGAAATCGTATTTAACGTGTTTGTATTAAGCATGTTCTACTGTGTACGAGTATAGGCATAGTTACATATAGCTCAAAATGAATCATCTACGTAGGCGACCCGTTATCCGCCATGAGAATCCTTTAAAAAAATTATAAAATCGACTAATTAACTGAGCAGTTTTGAAGGAAAATGATAATTTAAATAATGCTCGAGGGGAAATCCTAGTTATTTATAAATTATGCGAATAGTGGAACAGGAAAACAGATAAGCTCTAGGGGATGTGGTTTTTGTTGAAATACTTATGTGGTCTTTTTGAGGATTATATTATTTTTCGTCAAAAGCTACGATAACAATTTTTCAGAAGTGTTATCGTCGTGTAATTTAGACAATAAAGCCACTGGTAGAAGATTATCATAGGACCGGGCCAGAATATTTGATTCCTTTTCAAAATTGGTTCATGACTGGGTTGCAGAATCGAAGATGTATCTAGCAAGATCGAACTTGGTTTTATATGGTCATACGAGCAGATATACTGCTACTGTTATATTTGAGATTAAGGATCTCTTTGCCCTACGCGAGTAGCCGATCACGTGCGAAAAACGGTATGTAGCGAAAACTTGTTACGAACAGAGCGCTTACGCGGTGGGTGTTGGTTGTGGGAGAGTTAACAATCACTTAGGATTTAGAATTGCCCCATAATGCACTTCCTTACTCTGATGACTTAGTGACCCGAAGTGAGTTTTGGCCTTCGATAAGAGATTACGCCACTTCTGGCGATCTAGCGCCGTCTCCAGCCAGTTTTCGGCGTTTAACTCGGCCAGATCCACCTCCACTGCATCTTTCCAGCGGTACTTGCTGCTTTTAACACTTTGATCACGTGACGTAGTCGGTATGCTTTAGTTTCTTCCATTACATTTGGGTCTCCCATAAGTTGATCAAGTTCGATGTTCTTAACTCTCCATCCTCCATCCGATGTTCTGGGACGAATATCTTGCGCAAGATTTTCCTTTCAGCCATCAGTAAAGTAACTTATTCTACTCCCTTAGCGTTCAAATGCACATCACTTCATTTTACACAGCAAACAGTTAGTCGAGAAAGGGGACTTAGCGACGATGCACACTTAATAACATATAAAATCGGAATACCTACGGATTAAACGAAGATTTAGGATTAAAGAAGAAGCTGAATACATACAAGGCGGATCCCATCTGAGAATGGTGAGACAAATGATATATAGGTATTCTTCTCCCAATTCTACCATTCCATATCGTAATTTGCCTCGACAATACTGTCCGCGATTGTCGTTTTCGATCGACAGATTCACAACATAAAAGCCGTAAAAAAAAGTAATTGGTATTCTGAACAAGATTCATCGTGTGATCTGTAACCGCGGCGGAATATGCGCGATCGCTAGGTACATTAATCACGACGAATGCTCTAAAGGCATAATGCTCGCTAAACCCACTACTTATCGGCGGCTGGCAGGCGGTTACTCTGGTTTTCCAACTCGCAAGTGACAGGAGTCAGCGATTCATTGACGCGAGTGTACGTTTCAGCCGGTCCTGCAGGTTGTTGGTACTTTGCAAGATGTGTGCTCTGGCAATTGACTAACGATTGACCTCAATATTCCACATACAGTTCATTCAAGGTGGATAAGCGCGGGAAAAGGTAGTTGAACAGGCGAGTTTTGCCCAGAACCCGTTTTCTTAGGTGACTTCGCTACTATTGACTTCATGTAAGATACACGTTGGAGAGCGCTATACATCTTGATTCTAAGTCAAGACTTGGTGACAAGAACTGGTTATTTAGTACATACATTTTGTGAGTACATTGAGACTGAGGCTCTACTTCTAAAGTTAGTCTAATGACAAATATTCGCATGTAAATAAATTTTTTCTTATTGCTTTTTCTGTAAAATTTTCACTTTTAGGAAGACTAGTTTACGTAATTCGTTTTTAGTTTGTATTCTAAGCTTTTAAATAGATGATGTAACGCATGACATACAACTGCATATCTGGTTTCAGCGATACAGGCCTTGCCTAGTGCGGGATCCCCTGGGATCTCTGTATTCTTTAACTGCTATGCACATAACCGTGATTTAAATTTCACTGTATTTGTTTGTAAGTTGTTTGTGCAATAAATAATTTTTTTATCTTTATCTTTTTAGGGTTCCGTAGCCAAATGGCAAAAAACGGAACCCTTATAGATTCGTCATGTCTGTCTGTCTGTCCGTCCGTATGTCACAGCCATTTTTTTCCGAAACTATAAGAGCTATACTGTTGAAACTTGGTAGGTAGATGAATTCTGTGAACCGCATTAAGATTTTGATGCAAAAATAAAAAAATAATAATAAATATTGGGGGCTCCCCATACTTAGAACAGAAACTCAAAAATTTTTTTTTCATCAAACACATACGTGTGGGGTATCTATGGATAGGTCTTCAAAAATGATATCGAGGTTTCTAAAACGTTTTTTTTCTAAACCGAATAGTTTGCGTGACAGACGCTTCCAAAGTGGAAAAAAGTTGGTCCCCCCCCCCCTCTAACTTCTAAAATAAGAAAATGAAAAATCTAAAAAAAACATATGATGTACATTACTATAAAAACTACCAACGAAAATTGTTTTGAACGAGATCTAGTACGTAGTTTTTTTTAATACCTATTAATAACTAACTTTGCACCTAATTTATATGGGGCGCTATACATACCAGGTGCAAACTTAACTTAACCACCTAGGGATGGAAAGTGTTTGTACGGAACCCTCGGTGCGCGAGTCCGACTCGCACTTGGCCGGGTTTTTTTATTTAGGAGGCAAACGAGTAGATGGATCGCTTGATCGCAAGCGATTTTCATTTTTGAGTTTGGTTGATTTTAAGGTTGTACCTAAACAAAACTGATTTATCCCCCAAAATCAAGGAGGCAAGGCCCCAAATAATATGAAGTATATTCTAAACGCCAATTTCTCGTGAATTCTAAACCCCGAATTATTCTCTCGTGTCCCCTTTGCGAGCGGAATAGTGACAAATGATGTTCAGAAATGACAAAAACACCCCACGAACACCGTCAAACCAAGCCTAATCTTATTTGTTGTGTTCTTTAATAGGTTAACGGCATTTCTTCTGGGTTCCATCAATATTAATCTATTGTATCGGGGGGCTGTAAAGATTTTGTTGAAGCTATGATTGCATCAAAGTATTCAGCTGATATTTACTTGACCTGCCTTAACAATTCTTATCGTATAATTCGAATCGTGTTTTTTATTTGTATGTTTGTTTTCTGTTCTTACAGATACAGATGCAATAATAGGAAACTAAGTCAGCTTATAAGGATTGTGGTTTCGGCACAGAATAAATAGATAAACCCACAGAATAAATAGATAATAGTACAAGTTTCGGTAAATATAATTTGCAGTTCCGGTTAGTGTTTGGATTAGATCTTTTCTGAGTTCCGTAGTCAATGTGTGTCAACGTATTCTTAGACTCTAAGGTATGTCCGCCTATCTATCTGTCACAGGGTTGACTCATGCCATTTTGTTATAAAATGAATTTTAATGATCGATCGTTGCTGTAGTAGTTTGAGTTCTAGAGTGCTTAAGCACGTCAGTTGGAATTATATGAATTATTATAAATTAAATTATATCCTTATATCCTACACAACACATCATACCAGTTGCTAACAGTTTTGATATTGGTCTCAGCTACATCGTACGGTATGCATCCTGTCTCGATAAACAACTAATTGGAATACGGATATTTCAACGGTTATTGGCTATTTTTGTTTTTTCCTGTCTTGACCGCAGAAAAATATGGATTAGGAACTTGTACGAAGCCTAAACTAAAATGTCTCCCAATATCGGATATTCGCAGCATTTAGTTTGCTATTCTTTTTATTTTTGTACATCTTTATAATAATTATTTTCTTTATAAGATCAGTCAGCTTAACTAAACAAAGTGAAGACTGCGGTAGTCTCGTGCGTAATATCGTATAATTGTTTTTTATCGGTTAAAAAATTAATCGTCAAAATTAATCGCGATTAATTCAATCACGATTAAATTAATCGACAGAGTCTTCGATTAACGATGAACTAATCGTCATTTTAATCGTGATTAAAAGTTGGAACACGCTCATTTGTGCATTTTACAAAAATACATTATGTAATCATGTGTAAACTAGAAAAAACATAATACTTAGTTTGCTGTGCGAAATAAACTTATTACAGTACTCTATGATCTTCTAGATAGGGGCTTAGACTTAATATCTTATTTCTTCCTAATATTAATCGAGAGAAAATTAATCTAATTAATTAATGGATTAAAAATTTAATCGCTAGATATTAATCTACGATTAACTTAATCGGAACTCGTACGATTATATTAACCAATCGTAATTTTTAATCGCTCTTCGTGATTAAGTAGGAAAATCTTAATCGTTAATCGATTAACTTTTGACCATCTCTGGTTCCAGGCAATTTTAAAACAACACGATTTGTCATTCTTTATCGCGTCGCATGATGCTGTCTGATTTGATTTGTTAGTGATTGGTTTGTTTATTTATTGTCTGTTAATTAATGTGTAAATGGTTCTTGGTGGCGCTTAGTATAGTTGTAGTGCATACTGGTATAGTGTAACTGCTTGTTCCACTCTTAGTAAAGATACCTGCAGAAAGGGGAGACAAAAAACTGAAATACATTTCGAGTATTAACAGCTAATTGGTTTCTCATAATTTACTTTATTTCAGCTTTTGGCTAGGTTTGATTAGAATTAGGGATCGGAAATTCAGGTGGATATTTACCTAAAGTTGGCAAGATCCTATTGCTATCTCACTCATAGCTCAAACAAACCCGCCTATACCTACAACTGAACAACAAAGCCGCCGCCAAAGTTTAGGTATAAAAGCATCCGATTATCCTATGCCCAGTTAGGATCCATACCAATTGGGTAGGAAGAGAGAAAAAGACTGAACTAAAATATACGAAGCTTTACTTGATATCCGGAAGCAACGGTCAAAATGGAGTTGTGGAGATCTAACCGAGAGGCCTTTGCCCAGCTAGGGCGAAGGGTATAAAAAAAATGTGCAGCCGAAGACCCAACTGGCTTCCCTCGACGATTTCATATCTCGTGTCGCTTGTCCACAGTAAAACTTCATTACCTGCGGGGCTTGCCGCAACTCAGCATCACCTACCTGTCTTGCTTGCACGGTATTGAAAGGAAAGTGACAGGTACTAGGTATTGTGCGTTAATTTTGCATATACTCGTAATAGGTATATATATTTTTTACTAGTAGCCCTCAGTTTTCAGTCCTCCGATTTATGTAACTAGTAGCTAATATTTGGCTACTGGTAACAAATCTTTTTTTATTTTCGTGTAACTTAATATGGACTATAGGGCACTCAATATTGATCAGGGGTGAGTAATTATGGTATAATATTATCGACAGGCTGTGCTTTTCAGCTAGAACAGTCTGGCCTGCAACCAGTTCATGAAAAATGTAAATAGCTCCTTAAATACAGACATTTTGCGGTCTCTATATACTTTGTGGTCCGTATTTATTAAGGCAGATCGACTTTAACAACGATAACCTAACCGAAATTTCTAACCGGTTAATTAGTGTGGATAAAGGTTAACGGTTACAAGCACAACACAACTAGGCTTCGCGACTCTTGTCATGCGAAATATTATCGCCCGTCGCTCTCTCACAGTACTGCGAAGAAAGAGATAGGTAATATTTCTCGCGCGAGAAAGTACTGGTTATAACTACAGCCACGGCTCGCCCACATTCGTAAAACTAAAATACCTACTGCAATTTCCGGAGTCCGATTTTTCAAGTATTTTTTAATTATTCCGTTTTAGCATATGTTAGTTAGATGAGTTCTTAGTTTATAGTTATTATTTTAATTTCTGTGTAATTGTTATTCATTATTTGTAACTAATTGTTAAATTGTTTTATGTGCAATAAAATTTAAACTGCAATTCGTCAAACCGCAGCGGACTTCGATATGTGCGGCAGCTGCCTTGCAATTCTGTCGCCGTGACTCAGCACACTCCAAATTATTTTAATGACGTTGAATTGGTCTGATAACGAGTGCAGTTTAGATACTATCGATGCTAATTCTCGAAATGGAGCGGTGCGTTTGCTTACTGTCAAAAAGACACCAATGTCGATTTCGACTATGAAAATTGGGATCACTTACGCTGTTTTGTACCCATATGGCGTATTTGACCGAAGTGACGGGAATGTGAATATTGTTTTTCGTTTTTTTGCCGGTATGTTGTGCTTCAGTTAAGAGGCAATAATAATATCGCGGAGATAATTTTGCCATATTGTGTTTTAGATAATGTTAATTATTTTGGCGGCCCTCTTGGCAACATTTAGACCTTTTTTATCTACCTACAGATAATTGCCATTTGCAAGTCAAATTCACTTCATTAGTCTGTTACTTTAGCGCTACATTATGACTCTGATAATATTCGCTTTATTTATATTGACAGTGTCTCTTTATGTCGTATTGGTTGACCACCAGGCAAAAACGAAAAATTACATCCAAAAACGAAAATCAAAGTAAAAAAAAACTATGCGGGTGTGCAATTATAATGCACATTAATTGCACGCCCTAAACAAAGTCCATACCATACGGGACCATTACAATTGTCGGATAAAGTCATTATAGTGCGATATTTTGTCATTTGGAAACATAAAGACTTACATGATTAGTGAATCCTTGAAGGATACGCCCTTTGGGAATAGAGTAGTGTTGTTAATAAATGGTAGATGCTACCCGCATGCTGTGCACGCGCCGGCAGCGTTACTAATGTTTCTCGTGTTTTATTATAGTTATGTTATGGGCAGTATTGTAACTGAAGTCGAACTCACGAGTTTTATTTAGTCCCCTGCCTCACGTAACGTCTGACCTCGCCAGCTACGTATCCAAACCAACCATATTGGAGTGAGTATATAGAAACTAATTCGCTTGGTTACCACATTTTTACAAAACAGTATGTATGGGATATAATACATGTGACGACGCTGTCATTGCATCTAGTTGCATTGGTAATTTAGCCTACATGTCGCCCACTGCTGGGCGTCCCACTTTTTCGTCACTCGGGTCAGTGAAGTGCATGGTCCTGCTATGCAGTCTGGAATCCGTCCAGGTCATTTCAACATCTTCTTTTCGGTCTGCCTCCGCTTCAGTACCTAGCCATGTTGTGATGTTATAATTATAATACTGTTCAATGTTTGAACTGCGGATCGATTACCGTATTGTTGGACATGGGAATCCTGTCCCAGTAATGGATCTCGCGAAAGGCCGCGTACTCGTAAAATGTGGAATCTCAACATATAAACAAAGGAATGCGCCATTCGCTCAGGTTTCTCACCTTCTCTGTGTTGTACAATTATACGAGTTGAGGAATCGAACCAATGTGGCTAAAGCTATCTTTCTCATAATCTAAAACTTTAAAGTGAAAACATTGAAGAGGAATCGAGATTTCAGGAAAAATCTTGCGGTATTGACCGCTATCTTTTGGTCGGAAGTATACCTTTCTGAGCTCACTAGTTATAGAAATAATTATTTTGGTTGAGCGAATACCATTAGCTTTGTACCCGATGAACAATAACCATTATCTGTATTGTTAGCTGCGGCCACAACTGCCACTTCAAAATGTAAGGCGTTATAAGTGCAAATTAATTTTACACTAAATTAGTCTTTAAGTCAAACGAAATAAGGTTTACTCTTAAACAAAGAGAACAGAGATGTTGGTCACTTCATTGTCATTATAAGCATCAAAACGAGCTTCACTGCTCTTTCACTTACGAAGTGACCAACATCTGTGTTCTCTTTGTTTAAGAGTAAACCTTATTTCATTTGACTTAGACTAATTTAGCTGAGTTGTGGCCGCAGCTAACAATACAGATAATGGTATTGTTCATCGGGTACAAAGCTAATGGGATTCGCTTAACAAATGTGATTCGAACTATAATTGCACGAAACGAAATAAATTAAATCACAAAAAAAAAACATAAAACAGGCAATTAGTTATAGTTTTAACCCATTTGGGGCACATTCCTAGTCCAAAATATTTTTTTAACTGACTTCATCATTACGCGTGTTCAAAAAGGTCAACATGTAGGTATTTTTGATCGCCTCTTTCCTCGCTCTCTCTACACCTGCAGTCGTACAACATACTAGAAGTAGCTGGCAACTCCGCCCGGGTTTTTGTTTTCATTACCATATTCGGGTTCTATGCATTTTTAATTGGTTAAATTTGTCCAGCCGTTGCGGCGCGATGAGAGGACAAAGGATTTTCTTACCAACAGATGGTACTGTATAGTTGGCGCCAGGCTGCAGCATCGCGCAGTCTCCATAGAAAACTGTTTTTCAATACAATTTTAGAATTTTGTAATAGTATAGAAGTGAAAGAGTATAATAACAACTGATTGCCGACTTAAATGCTCCGACGCAAGTCCGTTAACGCTTTAATTTTAAATTTAGAACGTGTTTGGGATACCATTATTAGCTTACTGATAGCTTTGGAAATATTACGAACTTTTTGTCGTGTTTTTGTGTGTAAAATACAAACTAGTTTTCTATTTACAAATTGACTCCGTTGTAAAAGAAGTAAGTAAACTTGGTATTTCCTAGAAAAGAGAAACTTTGAGTCTTTGTAACCGCAACAACATTTTAGCATTTCCATGACATAGCAAAATCACCGCGGCACTGTTCCGCTCTGTAGATAAAAAAATCCTCTCATTAATAATATGTAAATTATAAAAAAGCTGTAATAACCAGACATTTATCGGTATAGTTCACTACCGCAAATAACATAAACTGCTCACTGACAAATGTGAACATGTTAATGCGCTCATATTGAATAAATGAATAAACCAAAACTGTTCCCCCTGGCTAAGCTCGACTTTGATTTATTAAAACAATATTTCATACTGCAATTTGTTTTTCATTCGCTTTTGCTTCATGCCATTTTTTTAAATAGTAACTTATATTTATTCGCCACAAGAGACTAAGGACTTACGATCGTGCCAAAGAACGTTCCGTATTCAAATTCTGTAACCGTAAAAGATTAAAAAAAGCGGAAACGCAGTACCAGCCAGTGTCAACACGAGCCTTCTTCGAAATAGCATTCGTCAGGCCGTATTATAAAAGTCATATCCACTAAAGTAAATAATTTCGATGCAACAAAAAGATCGGCTGATATGGCGGTGGAAAAGACAGCTCCACATGCATTTGTGAGCCTTATGTTTTGTAACAACGTTTAGGGTTCCGTCGCCAAATATGGTGAGCTATTCCAGAATTTTCGACGGCAATGCACCTTTTTGGGTAGACAATTTGATACTTAAATCTATCAGAAAAAAAACATTACCTACAACTACATTTATTGCGCCGTTATCCTGAAATATTTGACGCTTGTAATCAGATAGACCTATGTACGTAATATGTCTGCTCTGTATGAACTAATTCGGCACTAGACCATTTTGAATGAAATAGAATGGACGCATGTTTCTTTCTACTGTTCTTAACGATCAGAAAAATCTATCTATTCCTGACTCCAATACTATTAGAGTTCTTAGACCTACCAACCAAAGAAGTCGTGACCTCCCATCAGACCTTATCACCTTGATAACGCTATGGTGTCAAAGGACGATAAGCTACGTGGGACCGATATTCATAAACAGTAAACATAAGCATATGTATACGTAATATACGTATGAACTACTCAGCTTGAACTTTGTATGAAGATAGAGAAGAAGGCAAATCTGTATAAATTAAGAAGTGCTGACTGAGTCACTGTCAGTCTTCAGGCGCCAGCTAAAATATCTAGACAAATGAACAAAAAGTGGCTTTTCAAAAATGTAGTTTTCCGTCCTTTCTGTTTCTGTCCTTCACGAAAAATTAAGATTTTTTAAAATTCATAAAGAATGTAGTTATACTTACTCATATAACATTTAGGCTTCATTTCATAATTTCTCGGGGTTTAGGTTCAATTTCTGTGCATATTTGTAGACTGGGCCATACATAGAACTTAGTGTAAATTATTTAACTTGGCCGTTTGAAATTAGTTCCCATAATACCAAATTTATTAATTGATCTCTAGAGCTTATAGAGCGCGACTAAAAATATTATTTTCACATTACGTAGAAATGTTACCATAGTAAATTGTTAATACGTGTTGATTTGAAGTTTCTGAGATTCTAGCTTTCTTCTATGTTATGTTTTTATTGGTAAACAATTACTTGTTCTAGTTTGAGCTCTTTTTTGTAATTGTTTATTCACTACATGGTTTTCCTGAAAAGCCGATCAATGGATTGTATTTATTATATAGGTAGGGTAGGGCGGGGCAAAAAGGGCCATTTTACATATAAAGTGTGGACACGAAAAAATTTGGTCGTTCATATTTTTATATAATTTATTAAAAAAAGACGAAACTTAAATATCATTTTGATTTACTAATAATACACATTATAGTCGATTATAATACATTAGAAATGTTATTCAAATTTATTTGTATGTATAACATTCCGTACTTTAGAGTTCACCTTCTTCATCATTTGCTGAACAACATAATCAGACACTTCTTTACTAGCTTTTTGCCACTTCGCCTTAAAGGTTTTTACATCTATGCAGTCTGTTCTATATTTTTTTAGGTTTTTTTTCACTATTGCCCAATATTTCTCAATGGGTCTTAGTTCTGGGCAGTTAGGAGGATTTGCCTGTTTTGGTACTACAGTCACGTTATTAAGTTTGTACCACTCCTTGACAGTTTCACTGTAATGGCACGTCGCCAAATCCGGCCAAAACAGTACAGAGCCCGTGTGTTGTTGAATGAAAGGCAGCAATCTCTTTTGCAGACACTCCTTCTTGTAAACTTTTCCATTGATTGTCCCCGAAGCGACAAAAGCTTTGCTCCTCTTACCGCAGGAGCATATCGCTTGCCAAACCATGTGACGTTTTGGAAACTTTGATAATTTTATTTTTTTATATTTGTCAGGAATAGTCTCCTTATTTTTTGCCACATAAAACTGTTGCCCAGGTAGCTGATTAAAATCAGCTTTGACGTATGTTTCGTCATCCATGATTAGGCAATCATATTTTGTCAGAAACTGGTCGTACAATTTTCTACAGCGTGATTTGGCAGCATTTTCTTGTTTTTCTGATCTGTTAGGTCTGATTACAGCTTTGTATGTCTTTAAGCCTTCGCAACTTTTAATTTTTTGGACGTATGATTTGGACACTTTTAACTTTTTTGCAACGTCTCTGATAGATATGCTCGGATTTCTTGTAAAACACTCGATTACCTTTTTAGCCTTTTTTTTGTCCACAGGTCCACTTTTCCTACCACTTCCTTGCTTCCGTTCTACAGTCAGGTCCCTTTTGTACTTGGAAAGTACAGATTGCACCGTCGATTTATTGATTTTAAGGCACTTAGCAATGTCGTTTTGTGAAATACCCGGATTTTCTAGAAAAACGTTCACGATTTTTCTTCGTATTTGAAGTTCTTTGGACGACATTTTTTTTAATATATCGAATATCATGAAAATTCTGATACGTCTTGTTAAAATAGATTTTTGGCAGCATTGTTTGACATAAAATTATTAATTTTAAAAACAAAAGAACGCAAAGAGATCGAATTCAAACCGACCAGATTTTTTCATGTCCACACTTTATTTGGTGGTAACTGCTAACTTATATTGTTTACGAAAAAGATTTCAATAGCAATGGATAGCTTACTTCTTCGTCTATTAGTGACAATATTTAATAACCAAAAACCTAAAAATAACCAATTTTCAACTCCAAGCCAGATATTAACAATATAGAAAGTCGGGTCGATTGATAAAATATCGCACCGTTCTTTAAACGCTAGAATAGCTGTTCAGTGCGTTATAGCGTTCAGCTCTTTTAATTATGAGAAAAAAAACACGTTTCAGATAATTACTTTTCTCTTATTCAAGGTTTGAATGCCGATCAAAACTGGAATACTAAATTATGAATTATAAAAAAAGGTTAAAAAAATGGTGTTACAAATGACTGCAGTCTGCGTGACGTAGGGTAAATGCACTTTATGACCGCTGGCGCGCCCGGGCCCAGACGGATAATGTTACTACGAGGGAGCTAACAGGGGGCTCGCCCTAAATTCATATTTAATCCACTCAACTGAAATTTATTTCATATAACATTTTGACAATGGGTTAATTTGCAAAGCCTTTTTTTAAGTCCGTTTTTATTGCGTGCTTTCGGATCATGTTCACAATATAAAGTATTTCGTGTATTGCTCGATTTATAACATTCGCCACTGTTTTTGCTTATTTGGTTGCTTGTCCGCGTTGCTCGACTAATTCCTCCAGAATTATGATAATTATGTAGGTATCTAATTTAAAGCGGTGGTAGCCTAGTGGTTAGGGCATGCGACTTTAAATCCGGAGGTCGCGGGTTCGAACCCGGCCCGTACCAATGAGTTTTTCGGAACTTATGTACGGAATGTCATTTGATATTTAGCACTCGCTTTTCGGTGAAGGAAAACATCGTGAGGAAACCGCCTAAGCCCAATAAGGCCTAGTTTCCCCTCTGGGTTGGAAGGTCAGATGGCAGTCGCTTGCGTAAAAACTAGTGCCTACGCCAGATCTTGGGATTTAGGTAGCCGACCCCGATTGAGAATTCATTCTCTACAAAAGGGACAAAGGCTAGGAGGATGAGGATGATGTTAGGTATCTAATTTGTTATTTATTTTTATTATAAAGTAGGGTAGTAGTAGTTTTTAGCTGCAAGTTCTTGCATCATAGCCGACCGCGGGCGTGCGCGATTGATCGCGTGCGATTTCTCGCGCTGCTGTGCGTATCTCAACATCATTCTGTCGTAGGCCGCACGCGTCTGTCGCAGACTTCGGAAACGCGCCATAAATTTTCATAGACTGCGTCGCATTAGGGCGATTGTGCACTACAATGAATTTTACTGTCCGGCAGTCCGATTTTTTACGGTCCGATATGGCACGCCATTAAATGTATATAGTAGTTTGTGCACTATACGTAATTTTACCATCCGATATTTTACTTTTCCCCATTCCGGACCGTTTTTTTCCACCACCACCACCGTCGCCACTACCACCATCACCACCATCACCATCACCACCACTACCATCATCACCACCACCTTCGTCACCACCACCACCACCATTACCACCAGCCCCATCATCATCATCACCACTATCACCATCACCACCACTACAGTTGTCGTGTGGTTGTGATAATTTTCTATCTAATTATGTCATATTTCATCATCATCATCATCATCATTTCAGCCACAGGACGTCCACTGCTGAACATAGGCCTCCCCCAGTGACTTCCAGATCGGCCGGTTGGAAGCGACCTGCATCTAGCGGCTTCCTGCAACCTTTACCAGGTCGTCCGTCCACCTTGTGGGTGGACGTCCGACGCTGCGCTTGCCGGTGCGTGACCTCCATTCGAGAACCTTACTGCCCCATCGACCGTCAGTTCTACGTGCTATGTGCCCCGCCCACTGCCACTTCAGCTTGCTAATCCGTTGGGCTATATCAGCGACTTTTGTTCGTTCACGGATCTCCTCATTTCTGATTTGATCTCGCAAAGAAACACCGAGCATAGCCCTCTCCATAGCGCGTTGTGCAACTTTGAGCTTCCTTATAAGGCCCACAGTAAGAGGCCACGTTTCTGTTCCGTATGTCATCATCATCACTGGTAACACACATTGATTGTAGACTTTCGTCTTTAGGCATTGAGGTATGTTGGACGAGAAGATATTTTGTAGTTTCTCGAACGCTGCCCAGCTGAGTTGGATTCGTCGATTGACCTTCCTTTCAAAATTGGACCTACCCAACTGGATCACTTGTCCCAGGTAAACATATTTGTCAACAATTTCGAGGGTAGAGCTCCCAACCGTTACTGGGTAGGTTGCAACATGGGCATTCGACATTACCTTTGTTTTGTCCATGTTCATCCGAAGACCTACCTGTTGGGGAACTCTATTAAGGCCATCGAGCATTGTGCCGAGGTCCTCCAGCGATTCTGCCATGACCACAATATCGTCGGCAAACCGAAGGTGAGTAATGTATTCGCCATTAATGTTGATGCCGAATTGTTCCCATTCCAGGAGTTTAAAAGCATCTTCCAATGCGGCGGTGAACAGTTTCGGAGAGATAACGTCTCCCTGCCTTACGCCTCGCTGCAGAGGAATAGCTTTCGTGCTCTGCTCCTGTACTCGAACCGACATACATGGTGGTGTTTTTATATAAACACTTCAGCACCTCGATGTACCGATAGTCAATATGGCACCGCTGGAGAGACTGTAGCACTACCCAAGTCTCGATCGAATCGAAGGCCTTCTCATAGTCTACAAACGCCAAGCATAGTGGCATGTTATACTCTTCGGTCTTCTGTATAACTTGTCGCAGCGTATGGATGTGGTCTATGGTACTAAAGCCTTTTCGGAATCCTGCTTGTTCGGGAGGCTGGAAGTCATCAAACCTACGTGCGAGACGATTCGTGATGACCCTCGAAAACAACTTGTAGACATGGCTCAGAAGCGAGATGGGTCTGTAATTCTTCAACAAGGTATTATCCCCTTTCTTGAAGAAGAGCACCACCACACCTCTGTTCCATGCCTCTGGCGTTATTCCCTCGAGCAAGACGGAGTTGAAGAGTTTCTGAAGGGCTTTCAGTATCGGTGTTCCACCCGCATTCAGAATCTCTGAGGTGATTCCGTCATCACCCTCCGCCATGTCATATTTATGTGCAACTAAAACACCAAAACACCAACTAGTGGTTGCAATGCGTCTGAGGCAGCCCTGTGCGTGTTACACACACACACATTGACACTGACATTCAAGTTCAGTTTTTAGTAGGCAGTGTCCACCCTGTGCCTATACTCAATAAACAACTCACTCGCTCACTCATTGCATAAATACTGTATAAACTTACCTTAACGTTACTGCAAGCATTTCATTTGGTGGTACACCCAGCCTAAATTTTGTATCTTGCCTCTTAAATAAATAAATAAATATCGGACAACCTCACACAAATCAATCTAGTCCCACAGTAAGCTCTAGTAGTAGGCTTGTGTCATGGACACTAGATGACGATAAACATACTTATATAGATAAATACATACCTAAGTAAGTACAAATAACATCCATGACCCGGGCACAAATATTCGAGCTCATCACACAAATATTTGCCCTTGCCGGGATTCGAACCCAGGACCGCCGGCTCAGTAGGCAGTTGCTTAACCACTGCGCCAGCCGCGTCGCCTCTTGATCCATGTGCTTAAGCGGTATAGCAAAAAATCATAAGAAACTCATCGTTCTTAGTGTATTAATTAACGATTGCGTGGCGTGTAGTTTCAAAAAGAGAGGTAACCGAAAACTGCGCCGCACCTGCGGGTAAAAAGACGGACAAGTGCACAAGCAAAAACCGTTTTTTTCATGCCATAACGACCATGAAAACTCGGACTGCCGGACAGTAAAATTCATTGTAGTGCACAATCGCCCTCAGGCGCGCGCGTCAGTCGCAGTTCGTCCGCGATGTACGGAATTCTACCTTTAGGCTCTCTTCCTTCTTTATATTTAGTTTACATTCAAGCTGCCGTCGGACAGATTATTGTAATATTTCTCAAAATTGGAGTACGAGTGCTTGGCTCAGGGATCGCAGTCTTCAGGATGGCACTGCACGTCCTACGAGTGCTTTACTATTTAATGACATCACAACTGAAATTGTCTCTCAGCAGTTTGAAGGATCGGAGAGCATGTCTAAAGGTAGCATTTGGTTCTTAGCGACCGCGACACGTCAAGGGGTCGCCTTGCGACTAATCGACTGCGTGGATTATTATGGAACACTGACGGAAGAAAGCGATTATGTCATAATATTTATTTATTAATTTAAACTTTATTGCACACAATACACAAGTAAGAGTAGGTACAAATGGCGGACTTAATGCCAAAAGGCATTCTCTACCAGTCAACCATAGCCATATAATATCCACACAAAATCATAATAAAATATGCTGCTGATATCCGATAGCGAAAAATCCAGGCTCTATCCATCCACGGTCAAAATACCATACGTACCTACGTGGATTCGACACAATCTTTAAACAACAGAATTGGTTTCTATTTTATTTATATACATTTGTAAGAACCTAATGTATTGACATATTATTTGATGTCACACTTGTGACTACTGTCACATTACAACGGGGATTGATTGAGTGTTTCACGCGGGATTTTTTTTTCTTATTTTGTTTCTAAAGAACCCGCGAAAGCTGACGCTTACTAAATCTGTCAATGTCACACGAAATATGCGACAGATAACGTCGCACAGAATAGTATATCACTGATCTGGGCGGCCCAAAAGTCAATTTTTAAAAACTGATTGTGGGTAGAATAATGAGGTAGGTTCAGAAAGTCTACTTATTGACGCACTATAACCTGTCAATGTATTCGACCTTATCTCTAAACTATGATCGTATAGCTGGTTGCAATATTAAGTATTTGAGTGCACTTATTTTCTCAAACGAGACATATCAAATCGGGGTGACTTTCAATAGTGAATTTGTATGATTTTGCGGTAGAATATATAATTTTAAATGTAATGATGGCAGGTACGAATGTTTCGTTTGTATATGTTTTTAATAGGATTGATTATGTTATGATGATATGGTAGTCATTCAAAAGTACACCCTTTTAACGTTCTCGTTTTGCTTGTATTTTGACTTATCGGAAACATTTAGTTGTACTTCCCGAGGTGTCCCGGCAGAAATAAGACATGTAGCACATACCTCATTTATTCTAGTTTACGATTTAAGCTTGACTTTCATGGCTAGCGGCCGATGCGACAGTCGCGCGCGTGAGCCGCGCGCGTCAGCCGCGCGCGACTGACGCGCGCGGCTGACGCGTCCGGTTCAACTTTCGTGGGTCGCGGCCGATGCGACAGTCGCGCGCGGCCGCTGGCACAGCGCGCCATATTGATGTGTCCGTCCAGTGCAGTTGTGTGTGATCTCTATGGCTTCTAAAAAATATATTTTGCTAGCAATGCTAGAAGAAGAAGAGGATGACGATTTGCTATTGCTATATTATTACAAGCAAATTCTTCCAACACTTTGTCCCTCTTATAAGAATTTCTATAGTCCGGTAAACTACGATCATATAAAAAAGGGCGCTGCGCAACAAAATTAATAAGAATTTCTTCTTTTATGCTAGAAAATGTTACAATATTCGCCATTTTTACCGCGCGTCACGCGTCAGTAGAAGACCAACCGAACACGGCCGCGCGCGGCTCGCGACTGTCGCTACTGACGCGAGCCGCGCGCGGCTCGAGCCGCTAGCCTCGAAAGTGGCCCCATATAGTTTCATAGTAACTATTACTGACGCGAGGCCAGGCGACTGTCGCTGAGCGTCAGCCGCGCGCGACAGTCGCATCGGCCGCTAGCCATGAAAGTCAAGCTTTAGCTTTGATTTTCCACGGAACACTCCGGAAAATTGAAAACTAGGCATCCAAACGTTATATGGTCAAAATGATGAATTTGTTATTTTTTGGTTATTTTGAATTTTTATTGTTTCTAGGGCCAAATTTAAATTAATAATTAAAATTAGTATATTGATCTATGTTTTTCGAGTTGATGCAGAAGCACGAAACAGACATTTTTGTCTATACCGTCCAAACTTTTCTCGAAAGTTTTCGAGGGTTCCATGCAATAGGGATGTAATACTTAACAGATTACTCATGACTTCGGTTCCTCTAATAACAGGTATGAGACCAACACCGCGTAAAAAGACAAAGCCATTCGCAACAGAAACTCTCGAGATGCTGCTTCCCATGGAGCCTCATACAGATGAAAAGGTGTCTGATGAAATATCGACAGAGCCGTCTTCGTCTGATCAAAGTGACACGATTTCTGACTGTTTTTTCTTACTTTGTATATACTTTGTACATATATTATTATACCTACTTTGAGCTAATATTGAAAAATCCTTATTTTTTTTATTTCATCATAATTTTCTTGCCGTATAGATAAAAAATGAAATATTAGCTGAATATTACTGTAGCTACCAATATAACATCAAAAATAATATTGGCTGCCCAGATCAGTAAAATACCACCCTGTGCGTCGGGAGTGGAGTTTTTTCAGCTGTAAAATATTAATTATTCTAAGGACTCGTCTGACTTTTAGCGAAAGAAACGTTAATTGTTCTTTCATTGACATCGCGTTTTATTTTTGTGTCTTTATAATAATTTTTCTCAAACATGCAATGAAATATTGTCTTTACGTTCCTTATAATAGGCTCGGAAGTATCGCTTTTTGGGCGCAACAACTCGAGAGGAATGAAAAGGGATTTCATACTGCTTTTCAGGCCTAGGCCTGCAAAGTAACTTTTTTTTTGTTTCAACAACAAGGTCATTCACACAGCTGGCTGGTTTGACAAAAAGCAGGTTTTGTTTTTAAAGGTTGGTTGTTAGACTAAAATGTCCTATTTGTCAATTAATAAAATGTTGATCTTTGAAGTATATTTTTTTATTTCATTGTATGTTTGAGAAAAGCACTATACATGGCTCGCCGTGAAAACGGATTCCCTCCCGGCCTCGTATCACTATCCGGCCTCGTATATACCTACTTGGCCGGAAATCCTCATTTTCCCGGCCTCTGATGTAATGTACTATTATTACGTAAGTTTTTTTGCGTTGCCGAGAATTGCCATGAAAACATTTAGTCTTTAATGTGATGTCAATTTCAATGCTATTTTAAATTCCTTATTCAAGTAAACAACGTCTGTGGACAATGTAATGCATCTAAAGCTACGATACGAATACTCATGGGTCATAAACAGTAAATAAAAAAAACCTTCCCTCCGGTGGTCAAAAGTTAAGACTGCACCGAGCGAAATGTGAAAAATAGGCAGTTGTCGATAAGGAGACAACGTCAACACTAGTTGTTTAATCCATTTCTAAACAATATATTTAGCACTTCGAAGAATGTGGTAACAACTTCTCCGTGGAAAAATTATAGGATTATTAATATTTTACCCTAGAAAACTAAGTAAAGTTGGACGAAAATTGAAAAATTGTAAGCAGGCGTTAAGTGTTTTTTATACTTTAACAGTGGAAATCTATACTGATTTTCAGTTAAAAATAAAGATGAATGTTTACAATTACAATTTGTCCGCATCAAATATTTCAATTATTGTTTGGTATTAAAGGTCCAGATTTATCAAAAAGTGCTTTTAATTCTCCATACATTTTTACTATGGCGGCCGCGCACCGATCTAAATAGGTACCTACGCAATCCCAGCGCTCTATGGTTCAGTCGCTAACGCAGTCGCTAAGTCGGTGCTGTCTTAAGAGGCCTTATTCCTTTAAAAAAAAATATTATATTATGACAAATATATTGATAATTTCAACCAACTTTTTGAAGTGAATAATACTTTTCCCCGAGTTCTAGGTAGTAACATAGCTATTTAATGCTTTAATTGCGTGCAGTCGAAAATAAGTTGAAAAAACTAATTTTCCGCGTGAATTTTGTCAATTTCGAGTAGTTTTTTAAACAAAATTTATCAATGAAAAATTCAAACTGTAGGTTAACCAATAAATCCCAATAGCCCTGTTCTAGGTAGTAACATCAATAATATGTTAAGAAACATGTTTGATCATAGAGAAAAATGTCTAAAACGATCAGCATTTTAAAAGGAATAAGGCCTCTTAAGAGCTTGTATGAATCTAGGTTATATTGCTTTTTAGGGAACGTTTTCATTCTCATATGAGTTTTATCAGAAAATTAGGCCCTGGAATCCTTAAATTCGCTTACACAGGGAAGACACGAAACTAAATCTGATTATAACCCTCGTGTACTTAGGTTATATCTTCTCTCGATTTTTATTATCTAAATAGTCTTTTATAGTCTATTCAAGTCAGTCCAAACTAACATAATTAAATAGGCCGCTCTTAAAGTTAGCGTAATCAGATTTTACGCCACTTACGCATTTAAGGATTGGCCGAAGGACTTATCCCTATTCCTAAAAGACAGCACGAGGTTCGGTGAAAGGTGAAGGGCTAGACAATGTGACTCGGGTGCCCTTGCCAGAGGTAAACAAACACATTCGGGTTTTGTTTTATATTTGTGAAGGTCTGGATCCATCGTTGGCTCAGATAATTGGTTGTATTCGGGCTTACTCTTTGATAATATAGTTATTATGTGCTATATAGCTACATATAGCGGTTCTAATTCCAAATTGCTCCTAGTGTGATTCTATTTCTTTTGCCAATAAATGTTTCAATAGCGGCTAAATGTCATATTATAAAATATACAAAAAAAAAAAGTTTTTGGCTAACTTTTCGGACAGGATCTACACTGAATATATGCTTGAATGTATAGTTGTACACTCGTACGCTATATATAAATTCTCACAACGCAATCAGCTGTATTATAACATAACTTTCTCGTGGTTTGTACGAGTATTATCCAAATGCACGTAAACATAGCTGAAATTAAAATACTTAAACGGGTTTACTCACGTCGTAGAAGTCGAATAACGCTCGACATGTTTCGAATCGGTACGCGATTCATCATCAGGAGAGACGACCAGTCGCGGCGGCGGCCAATCGAAGACTGCGGGCATGCGCCCTGTCCGCGCGGCTGCTCGACACGGGTGTCACCGGCGGAGTCGCAAAACTACCCTCATCATCACGCACAATGCCAATTGTCGGGTTGCACACAACACTCACTACGTCATTTGCTAAGGTCTCGTCCACACTAACCACCGATGTAGTATCCAAAACCGTCCTCCAACTAGGGGGCACTGACCATCCACAATCTCGGTTAAAATTCGGATGACGACTAATTTCGATAGCCTCCCGTACTTTCCGCGGAATGGAAAACTTTTCTCTCGCCAGCACAGTTACCTTATCGAAACGAATATAGTGAGACGTATCCGAATTCAGTGAATGTTCCGTCACTGCAGAACCCCGGGTATCCTGATTTTTCATACTACGTATGTGTTCAGTCACTCTTGTGGAAATGTTCCGGCCAGACTGACGATAAGGTAACTGTGCTGGCGAGAGAAAAGTTTTCCATTCCGCGGAAAGTACGGGAGGCTATCGAAATTAGTCGTCATCCGAATTTTAACCGAGATTGTGGATGGTCAGTGCCCCCTAGTTGGAGGACGGTTTTGGATACTACATCGGTGGTTAGTGTGGACGAGACCTTAGCAAATGACGTAGTGAGTGTTGTGTGCAACCCGACAATTGGCATTGTGCGTGATGATGAGGGTAGTTTTGCGCCTCCGCCGGTGACACCCGTGTCGAGCAGCCGCGCGGACAGGGCGCATGCCCGCAGTGTTCGATTGGCCGCCGCCGCGACTGGTCGTCTCTCCTGATGATGAATCGCGTACCGATTCGAAACATGTCGAGCGTTATTCGACTTCTACGACGTGAGTAAACCCGTTTAAGTATTTTAATATGTCTGAGACTCACGATAGTTTTCTATGTAAAGTAGCTGAAATTCTATAAGACGTGGGAACTCCATTGTTTCCGAACTACAAAATTTACCTACAACCCCACATCATCAATGTTTGCTTGACAGCGTTCCCTTGGCCACCGTCACTCGCATTAATCCGCTTATAAACATACATCGAAAACGCAAACAGAACAACCTTGCTTCCAAAATGTTACGTCTCAATAGAAAGTCTTTGACGCTTCTGTCCTTTTGAAATGGAGAGTCACATCCAAATCTGAATCTAATTTTGCCGTGCAAACTGCGTCATTGCATCTAATACCTATCATTATTTCCAAGTTCAAACAATGCAACATTTACAATCCATCGAATCAATGGAAATGCAATCCTGTTGACTATTGTAATTTCCATGTCGCCGTATACGATTGACCTTATGGCCTTAACACTGCCAAGTTTTTTTAAATATATGGCACATTTGTTTTATATTAGGCCTCACTGGATTCTTCTTGGAGGTTGGACCAATAAATATTGCGACCGGCGCGGCGACCGCGACCCAGAGATTTCTCTGAATGACTGCGAAACGCTGGGATACAAGCGATCGCATCGTGCGACCAGTGGGTAACCTAATAATAATAATGTTTCATAGTAACCCAATAGAAAGCAGTAGGACGCGTTCGCTGGTTAGGACGTAGTCACTGGAATCTGAATGGCATCGTAAGAAATCCAAAGATTAGTATCTGTGTTCGATATGGCTGCTTTATTTTTCCTTTATTTTCTTAGTAACTACGTCAACTTGACATCTTCATTACAAATAAAACACTGACAAAAATATATCCTAAGCCGTAAGACTTGTACTTGATTATGTAAAAACACATCTCATTTCGTATTCTGTGCGTCACCCGTTTGAATATTTGGTCCTCGGCGCCATTTTCTCATCCTAATGTGCGTGGTTCGGATTCGATTTAAAAGTTTTAGTATTCTTTATTTTCATGTTATAGTAGCGAAAAGCGCAGGAATTTGAAGTAATCGTCCATGGATGGGTATAAGTATTAGAAACAAATATCAGAGAATCGTACACAAATATACCTGAATTAAACTCTAAGGTTCTAGGCGTCAAAAATTATGGGATAAACGACAAAGGGTTTACTCTAATGTCTCGCAGAATATTATTTTACCGAACGTTGTGTTTTGTTTCGCATAATGCTCATTTCGCACACTGAGAAAACTGTTCATCAAAAACATAGGTGAATTCAGTTAAAATTATGATGATTTCACGTAAAGTAGGGAGCATACTGATATCACCAAAAGGTACGATGATACTACTGCCGCTGTTGCTCACTATATTATATGATGAACTGTCACCACGCTTTAGGAGGAAGCAGACACATATTTCGTGGTTTGTAACAAGCGTTTATGGTGAAAGTCATCATAAGTTGTGGGAAGACCCCATATGACAATATTACCGTCATCATACATTAGTATGCTTTCCTCATAATTTTAAGTGATTTCCTCTTACTTCCGATATTTCCTTTTATTTCTTCCTATTGTCTTTAAATGCCGTCATCGTATTATTGTATGATTTCTTACTTCTATATACGCTCTTTCATCTAATTTCAGTAATATCATATTATTTACTCCTACTACTTATCTAGGCTTTCCTGATATTTTTGTTGTTTTCCTATTAGCTCTTCCTACTTTTTATCTACGCTTTCCTTATATTGTTGTGTTCTGTCTCGTTATGTCTAAACTACTCTAACTCACTATTTATCTATCCTTTCCTATTATTTTAAGAGGACACTATGCGTCTAGTGGCATTCTTGTCACTGTAATAGTGTTTTCTACTAAACTAAATTATTTTATTAAAGTCAAATATCAAATACAACTCATATTCTATGTAATGGAAATTGTATCAATTACTTTTCCCCATTTTAACTTAACGGGGACAACTTGTGACTTTTTCCGTTGAGTTAAAAAAGTGAATAGTAAATAAATAGTAATGGATACAAAGCTTCATTTGTATTCGATATTCGATTTTAATCAAGTAGTTTAGTTTAATAGAAAACACAATTACAGAGACGAGGAAACCTTTACACGCACTGCGTCCTCTTAAAATAAATAAATAGACAAATAGTGGTGAGCACACATAACAAGAAATATATCAGAAGTACTTGATGCTTAACCAAAAAAGATCACAATATACCAGAGCGTTATTGAGAAGACAATGATAGAAAGAAAAAAAAATGTTTTTAGCAAAAAGGGTTTATTGATTTTAAATTAGTTACAATTTCACACAAAAAGGGCATAAGTAAATAATAAACTCGTATATCTTTAAAATTTAAATATATCTATGATAAAATTCATTTATTATTAGTTCAATACAGATGGTTTACATTCGTTGATTTTTTTATTTCAATTCCGTACACATAACGTTGTTTATGTCTATGTCAATAAATTCTATAAACATCTTTGTACAACATTAAAGTTGAACATTATATGCAAACAATCTACCATGGGCACAAGATAAATCATCTCGAGTCGATTTTTTGAGAAGCAAGCGCTCGAAAAAGCATGCACACTCCTACCTATACAATGGAATAAGCGAAACATTTGAACGCTCTCGATTCTCAAAATTCAGCCCACTGTATATTGTTTTTAAAGTAACATACTTACAGCATATAATTATAAACCATGAATGTCAACGCCGTTATGGATATCACATTATCATTCTCCTGAATTAGTGTTATTTTAACTAGAACTAGAACATACATAGTAAAGAAGAGGCAATACCGAATTACATATCTATCGTCACACTAGCTTTTCCAATAGTAATTTGCTTAGTCGCCCGCGTAGTGCCGCGGTTATGGCGCCTGCTTTGAGTCCTTCGGCCGATGTTTCCAATATGACTCGCACCTAAAACAAAAATGTATTTATTAGTTACATATAACATCTAGGTCAGTTAGTTTTTCCAAGTTGTAATTTTAAAAGAGTCGCCGTGACGCGCCCCCTGATATAGCTGATTGACCTGCTCAATAATAAGGTCCATCCATATCATATAACATAAATCAAAATCACAAAGCACAAAAAAAACAAGGCGCAATTAACAAACAATACGACTAGTACTAGGTTGTATATACTTCAACTTACCAGAAATTTTCTCAATGTAACTGGCCAAATTCCATCAGCCATAAATCTGCTGTGATTGATCCATCATCATCATCAGCACAAAGACGTCCACTGCTGGACATAGGCCTCCCCCAGAGAACGCCACTATGACCGGTCCCGCGCCGCCCCCATTCAGCGGACTCCAGCTACCTTCACCAGGTCATCAGTCCACCTTGTGGGGGGCGTACCCACGCTGCATCGTCCGGTGCGTGGTCGCCACTCAAGAAGTTAATTATTCATTTCACATATTATTCACAACACTGTTCGCGTAGCGCGTGCACTTTCGTTAAACAAAAAATGGCTACTGACTTTACTCATGCAATATTTTTTGTTATACCATGACTTTACTGTGACGCGGGTAATATAATTTCGGAACGGTCATCGTAATTTTGTACTTTCCGCGTATTTTTGTGTGATAGCTTTGTTTATTATTAGGATGTCTTGATATTCCAGAATTACCAGTGTTAAAAAATATGATGCTAACAACGTAAATAATATGACAAGTCATAAGTACCTTGTTTCAGTACGGTGCTTTCACCGTATTTCAATGTACGTCCTGCAATTTTACTAGTAATTTCTTAAAACAATATGGTGACAGTTGCCTCGTGTAATATAATTATAATCTTTCTTTGGAGTATCATCGTATTTCTGTAATATAGTTTAATTTTAACAGGACAGCATGATATTTTATCGAGATGGTAATATTATATTCGGTGACTAAATCTTATGATGAAAGGTCATCACATTATTACATTATTTCATCTAGAAATACAGTTATTTCGTTATATGGTACAATTCTAGCGTGATATTTACCGAGGATCACTTTATTTTAGTATAATTAATCATATTCCTGATCAATATAACGATATTTTAAAATGAAGCCGAAACGACATTTTTCTCAGTGCATAATTGTTATTCTACGGACACCATTGACTTCTTTGAAAAGTTTACTATAAACCTAAACTAAGTAATCTACTAGGATACACCAAAACATTTTAAAATATATTTCTCCTTTCAGCTAACAAAAATGTCTACCAAATGACCATTACGCCAAACATTACGTTCGGTTAAACAATTTTCTGCCAGATGAGGGTAACACACGACAAAGACATCTTTAATTCATCTCTATTTGGCATTGGATATAATGAGACGTCACTTTGTTGACCATTGAATAATTAAACTTGGTTTACTGTGAAAAGAGGCGACACTCCCGATCAACCATACCTATTTATAACTTTAATACCTACGTAATAGGTATATGTACACAATAGAAACCATCGAAGTGTGTACTGTCTCAATAGCTCGGTTAAATATAAACTAACCCACGTGTGATAGTGATAAGATTCACTCACTCCAGTCTTAACTAAAAAACGTTTTCCACTGATCTACAAGGAAAATAAAGAAATCACATCAATGTCCTCAATAACGCCGGCCAACCGTCAATTTACTCTTAGATAAGATTAAATTACCAGTACGTTCACCTCACACGTCATCAGTTCATCAAGTCTTGAGAAGTGACGTTGGCATGATGTACGGTGACGTGACGGAGTTAGCGGATCTCATCAAAGGAGTCGCGTTTCACGAACCAAAGGGCATCGTTCCAAACCCAAATGAATCTCGTGACATGAAAATTGGCTCCCAATTTTCACCCACACGGTTTTTTACCAAACGTTGTTAGTTTTTACGTGTTCTTTGCCAAATGTTCTATCTTTTTTCTAAGAAGGCGAGTTCGATGAACTTCAAATTAGGGTTTTCAACTTGCACATTACAGTCTGCACGCATTCTCGAGTCGCCCTTGTGCACGCAATGTCATTTTGAGACTTAACTACGAGAATGTTTAAATTTAAACGTCTGATCTTTCATAGCAGCAAAGAAACAAAATTTATCACTTGCCGACATGACTACTTTATGAAATAACTTACTAGTTTTGAGCCTCTCAAGTAACTTCTCAGTGGGTGTCAACATCATTTAATGGTTAAATAGCCATTCATCAATCATCGGTCTGATCTTCATTTTATGATTTAGGGATTTTTATTTTATTTCTGACAGTTAAACTTGACGTTTAGGGTCGAGTCTTTAATTTTACACTTGATTGACAATATGTCATATGCGATAAATGATAATACATTGCGTTTCAACCAAAAAATAAGATACCTACACGTAACAAGGTGTTGTACTGAGCTGTATTAACTATGTATATGTAGCTAGCAGTCTTGCTTTTCCCTAATAAAAAAAAACTGATATACTTTATACCATACATGCTCAGTACTCAACTGATGTTACCAGATTTCGCATTCCTTGCTGTGTCCCACGCTTGCGCTTAATGGGGGTCACCTTGGTTTCGGAGTTCACCGAGGAATGGCCGCCTAATTTATGTAAATGCAACTTTATAAACGGTGCTCCGGACCTCCTATAACGCACTGTTCGACCTTGTTGGTGTAAAGATACAGTTGCATGAAAAAGAAAAATATTAATGAACTTTAAAGTACGTATCCGTCATCAGCCGCGGGGGTAACCATCATCGATCGAGGTCGAACGCCCTGTCAAAGAAATCTTGCGATTATCGCCAGCAGTCGACGACAGAATCGTACATACCTTAATCGTCGTACAAGTTATAAATAGTATAAATATATGTGTATTATTACTTACTTAGTTTATGTAGGTACTTATTATAGTTTTATTAAGTATAATATAGATATCTTGGTTGTACGCAGTGTAGTTTGCCTATTTTCTTCGAATACCCATTCCTTCAATTGCTCAAAGGTTAACTGGAAGAGATCCCTAATAGGGATAAGTTCGCCTTTGTACATATTTCATTTGTTATCAATGTATTTATAACCAGTTGTTGTGTACAATAAAGCGTTTACATACATACATATACATACATACATAAGACGCGTCCCTCCGCTGCTAGTTATGTGCATTGCACGAACATTATCAACTGCAGATCCATTGATTTTATACCGGACATTATGTTTAATACGTAGATGCAGACCAGTTCGAAATAACAAATTCCGTCCATGCTGCAATTGTTATACTAGAGTCTTATGCTGATGCGGTAGGGTTGTCGCTAAAATTATTTTTATTCTTTGGAAAATGTTAGGATTTTTATTGAAATACTTTTTAGCGAGAGTGAATTTACTGCTACTAAGTGATATGGAATCCCAGTAGGAGAGATTTTTCTCCGGTAGAAGCTATTTTATTTATAGTTAAATCCTACACACACTACGTTAGGTTGTGCTCATAATCATTGTTCATGGTGTCGTTATCACTTCATCAATGTTGTTCTAATTTGATTATCTTCAATTAGCCTAGAGCTAGTATATTTTCATTTATTTGTTACATAATTGATCAATTTGATCATCATTGTTACCATATGGTTATGGTTATGGTTATGGTTATGGTTATGGGCTCCGTTTTCCGCACTTAGCCCGTGTATATTCGGGCCGTTGTGCGTGCATGTTTGCCAGCTAATAGTCTAGCCAGCCTAACTCCGTCCAGAAGCGCAGGATTCTCCTGGTGTCTCCACAGGCTTCACGAAGTGACCTCGGTGCTTTGAGGATTTCAGCCCGTTGCTTAGCTACGGCGGCGCATTCCAGGATCACGTGGGTAGCTGTTTCTTCGGCCGACAGGCATCCCCTACATAGGGGGCTATCGGTCATTCCTAGAACATATAAGTGCTTGTTAAGTGTGCAGTGTCCAGTGATAGTGCCTACTACTACTCGCAGGGCGGGCCTGCTTAGCGATAATAAGCGCTTTGTCAGGCGTGTGTCCGGGTATGGGACTGTTTCCCGGGACTGCCTGCATGTACTGGTTTCTGCCCATTGATCGGCGTGTTGTGATCGTGCTCTGTGACGAAGCCATGTACGCAGCTGATTAAACGCCAAGGGGAGCAAAGGATCTGGGCCAATTGCCGATTGATCGGACCCTCTCCTTGCCAGCTGGTCGGCTGCGTCGTTACCTAGAGACCCACTATGCCCTTTTATCCATTGCAACGTGATCCGATTATTCGAACCGATCGTTTGCAACGCTGAGTGACACTCTAGTATGAGCCCGGATTTGATTGTTTTATTCTCCAGAGCTCGTAAGACTGCAGCGCTGTCGGAAACAATACGTATCTTTTGGTCTTTGATACCTCGCGCCAGTGGCGTGCACAGAGTTTTACGACAGGGTAGACACAAAATTTTGAGAACCTAATAACTTACAGAAATACTGCGGGACAGTTTTTTTTCTTCGTCTTCTCAAATATCAAGCAAATCTCTAAGTAATTTCCTCTATTAACTGACGACCGCAAACAATAAACACCACCACAATTATCACAATTAAAATTATCCAATTTCAGACAACTTTTAAGAATACACTAAAACTTTTATTCGCTTATTTACTAGTCACCACTATCACACACGTAATAATCAAAACAAACAATAATGGCGTCCAATCCAAGTATGCAAAACCAACAAAAATACGACAAACTTAAATAGTACTGTTTTTGCACTAATTAAAGTTACAAAAAAGCGCCTTTTTAAATTCGTTACATACTCAACATCGGAAAATCGAATCTACAAATAATAGCTAACGAGAGAGCGAGACAGGCTACCCGTTCGGAATTGTTCGCTTAACATCGGGCGTCGCGGTATTCGCGCCTCGCTCGCACCGAATGTTGTTCGCCGATAGAGTCGCGGGTCGGAAACATCTTACTTCCGTAAGGAAGTAAAAGACATGAGACAGTGTCTTACTTCTGTATTTGTGTGCGTGAGTTTTGTTATTGTGTGCAATATTTTTATAAGAACGCACACACACGCGGTCCGTGTTACCATGAGGCACACAAATATAAATTTAGACAGAAAATCGCCTGTCTTTACCGCTTTCGGCGCGCAGCGGCGCTAGTGCCGCGGAATGGTTCAAGTCAATCTCCACGGAATCGACCAATACGTACGTAATTTTGGCGCACCGACTCGATAGATGGCGCGGATCGCAAATTGATTATTTTTGTACATTTGTTTTATATAATTTTATAAAAAGGTAATGTTTGTAACAATAAATAATATATTTCGTTCCTGTAATCAACTAGGGTAGGCAGTGTCTTTTTGTCTTTATAAGGTGCACGCCACTGCCTCGCGCAGCAACTGCCTTAGCAGCCTGTGTGATGGCAAGGCATTCACATTGGAAGATGGAACTATATTTGCCTAAGGCTATTGATATGTTTACGTTTATTTCAGGTGAGTATATTCCAGCTCCTGTCCCTGTTTGTGTCTTTGACCCGTCCGTATATATGCGTATTTCGTGTATATCGGATTGATCGTTAGGTTCTTCAATCAGCTTGATTTCGTATCTCTTATTGAAGTAATGCTGTTTGGGTATCTTGTCGTTGGGAGCAGCTATCATTGGCTCGTGTTTGATAGCCTCCTCAAGTATTTCGGCATGACCCCCGTGTGCTACACCCCAGAGGTTAAGCGTCTTCAGTCTGATAGCTGCTGATGCCGCCTCTTGCTGAATGAACAATTCAAGGGGTGGCAGTCCTAGCAGTACCTCCATTGCCGCTGTGGGTGTTGTTCTCATACAGCCCGTCGTTGCTACACAAGCAAGTCTTTGAAATTGCTGCAGTTTATGTTTGGCTGTTGTCAGTTTGGTTCTGGGCCACCAAACCACAGCGCCGTAGGTGATAATAGGTCTTATCACCGCAGTGTAAAGCCACATTGTGATCCTGGGGTGTAAGCCCCAGGTTCTACCAACTAGTCTTTTACACTGCCAAAATACGACGCAGGCTTTGTTCAGTTTGTTTTCTAAGTGTTTGTTCCATAGTAGTTTGTCATCCAGGATGACGCCCAGATACTTGACCTCTTTGCTGAGAGTCAGAGTTGTGTTTTGGAGTTTTGGCAAGCGACTGATATTTATAGTTCGCTTCCTGGTGAACAAGACTAGTTCTGTTTAAAGCTTGACTTTCATGGCTAGCGGCCGATGCGACTGTCGCGCGCGGCTGACGCTCAGCGACAGTCGCCTGGCCTCGCGTCAGTAATAGTTACTATGAAACTATATGGGGCCACTTTCGAGGCAAGCGGCTCGAGCCGCGCGCGGCTCGCGTCAGTAGCGACAGTCGCGAGCCGCGCGCGGCCGTGTTCGGTTGGTCTTCTACTGACGCGTGACGCGCGGTAAAAATGGCGAATATTGTAACATTTTCTAGCATAAAAGAAGAAATTCTTATTAATTTTGTTGCGCAGCGCCCTTTTTTATATGATCGTAGTTTACCGGACTATAGAAATTCTTATAAGAGGGACAAAGTGTGGGAAGAATTTGCTTGTAATAATATAGCAATAGCAAATCGTCATCCTCTTCTTCTTCTAGCATTGCTAGCAAATTATATTTTTTAGAAGCCATAGAGATCACACACAACTGCACTGGACGGACACATCAATATGGCGCGGTGTGCCAGCGGCCGCGCGCGACTGTCGCATCGGCCGCGACCCACGAAAGTTGAACCGGACGCGTCAGCCGCGCGCGGCTCACGCGCGCGACTGTCGCATCGGCCGCTAGCCATGAAAGTCAAGCTTTAGCTGGGTTGACTGACAGGCCATGGTCAGAACACCATTGTTCGACGATTTTGAGTGCCTCTTGCATAAGGTCGCAGAGGGTTGCCTCAAACTTTCCTCTTACGAGGATCGCTACATCGTCTGCATAGCCTACAGTGTAGATGCCTGCCTCGTTGAGCTTCCGGATTAATCCGTCCACTACGAGGTTCCACAGGAGTGGTGATATAACTCCACCCTGTGGGCAGCCTCTTGACACGATAGCTCGAGTTGTGCCATTCACTGTTACCTGTACAGCCCTTTGTCTCAGCATGTTGTCGATCCAACCTGCTACGGTTTGATCGGCTCCATGTCTGAGCAGGGCTTGGCTAATGCTGTTGAATTGCGTCTTGTCGAAGGCTCCTTCGATATCGATGAAAGCCACAAGCGCTGAGGATTGTGTTGATAATGCGTGTTCTATGGGTGAAACAACGCTGTGTAGTGCTGATTCGGTTGATTTGCCTGAACTGTAGGCGTGTTGTTGGGGGTGAAGAGGATATTGCGCCAAGGTCCCATCTCTGAGATCGCGATCACAGAGGCGTTCCAGAGTTTTTAATAGGAACGACGTGAGACTTATCGGCCTGTATGACTTGGGCTGCGTATAGTCACTCTTACCTGGTTTGGGTATAAATACCACCTTAACTTCTCTCCATTTCTTGGGAATATAGCGATGTCTTAGGCAGGCCTGATATATTTGGACTAAGTGTGGCGCAATGGTGTCCTTGCACCACTGCATAAGTCCTGGGAATATACCATCTAAGCCTGCCGCTTTGAACGCAGAGAAGCTGTTTATTGCCCATAACACCCTTTCCAGTGTTACAACTCTTTGGGCAGGGTGTGTGGCTTCAACAGGTGATTGATCAAATTCCTGTTGATCTGCCTGGTCCCATGCACAGTTCTCCGTAATGGAGCAGCCTGGGAAGTGTGTATTAAGCAACAACTCACACATCTCACTATCAGTGTTAGTATAAGTGTTGTCTGGTTTTTTCAGAGAGCCTAGGTTACGGTTTGGTTCGCTGGATAGGATGTTTTTAACCCTGGCTGCCTGACTGTTTGATTCTATGTTAGTGCAGAAGGCTCTCAAGCACTCGCGTTTCCTCTCACGGATTCGCTTTTTGTACAGAGATTGGGTTTGCTTGTAGGCATCCCAATCCGAGCCCTTCCTTGTGTTGCTCGCTCTATTAAACAGCTTGCGTAGTTTGCGCCGCATTTTCTCCAGATCCGGCCCCCACCAGCTATTGCGGTTAGAGACCTTTGTGGGGGGCGTTATTTCTGGACAGGTTCTTGTAAATGAGTTGATTAGTGTCTGTGTCAGTTCATTAACGTGTCTCTCTATGTCAACAGGTCCGTCATACTTAAATGTCACTTGTGGAGCTAGATTAGCGGACATTAATTGACTGAATCTGGCGCGGTCTGTCCGTCGGGGGTTGCGCCATAATTCCTGTTTTTTGGAGTCCACGTTTAGTTTGTATCTTACCCATCTATGGTCGGAGCACGACAAGTCCTTTGACACGTGCCAGTCGGAGATTAGCTCCGATACCCGTTCCGTAGTGAGTGTGATGTCTATAATAGTTTGGAACCTGGAGGTAACAAAGGTTGGCTCTGACCCCCTGTTTATAAGCTTAAAATTGGTTGAGAATAGAAAGGTTACAAAATCCTCACCTCGTTTGTTAGTGGATTCGCTGCCCCACAGTGTGTGGTGCGCGTTGGCATCCGCCGAGATGATCAGCTCTAGCCTTTTTTCCTCGCAGTGTCTGATGAGTTTTGCCAGCTCAACCGTCGGTACGTCTGCGTCGCCCGGCAGGTAGGCCGACGCAATAATGACCTCTGGGATGCTAGGGCAGTTGTTTTGGAGTCTGACCGTGGTCAGGTCTCTGGAACAGAACTCATTCATCAAAATTGCATTGATAGATGTTGGTACATAAATGCAGGTGCGTGGGTTAGTTACAGTGGTGTCGAGTAATATCTTACCTCCGATGTTGTTAAGACCGCAGATCCAGTCCTTCCTTATCCACGGCTCCTGGATAAGGGCAACGGTCTTGTTGTTGACCTCCAACACTCTTCGCAAGGTAGCCGCCGCGGCTTGTTTGTGCTGGAGGTTGGTTTGAATGATGTTAATGAGGTGAGGAGGAGCGAAGAGGACTGCTCACTTCCTCATCCGTTTCTAACGGAATGTCCTGGTCCATCAGCTGCGCGACATCCTCCGCTAGGTCATCGGAACCGACATCCACTGCGGAGTTAGTCAGCGAGCAAGCTGAGGTGCCATCCTGCCTCTGCATTTCGGCAGAGTAGTGTTGGCTGACCATTAGCCCGCCGGTGTGACTCTGTCTTGCAACAGAGCCAGCGTGGCTAGCTGTGGACATAGCTGCGTCTGCTCCCTGGTCGTGTCCAGCGCTAACACTCTGCTTCTCAGCAGAGGAGTCACTGGTGACCGTGGGTGCTGTCGCAGCCTCAGCAGGGTCTGGCGGCACATCTTGCAGCTTCCCCGTGCTGCCGAATAAACGGATATAGGCGTTCCCTAGCTTATAGCATAGGCGTCGCCCCCTCGCTAGGATCCCTGGGATCTGGTCGGCCGGAATACCCAGCACCAAGAAGGTACCCGGGGGATTTCCTTCATGGCGCTCGATATGGTAAAGCGACCAGTTGCTGACCTGATACAGCTTGTTCTGCCCTATCAAGATGCGATGTATCATCTTGACATCATCCGAACAGTTCGGTAACAGGACAGCGGACTTTACCCGTTTGGGAATGTCCGTCTGGCGCTTCACCACCAACACAGTGTCGGGAATTGGTGACACAAGAGTGGCTACGGTGTCTTTGAGCCATTCCACGTCCTTAACATCCTCGCATTGGAGCTTGAGTACTCCCTCGCTGAAAAAAGGTTTTCCGCGGAAGGAGGGCCAGTACGGGACGGCGTTGTGACGACCTGGATCATCCGCAATGCCTTCAATGCAGGTTTCCAAGGTTTTCTTGATGCTCTCCACTTGGTCAGCAGTCAAGTTAGTGAAAGGCTCCGCCATCACTGCGACAAAGAGGTCGTTCAACACGACTGTGTTGGCGTATGTGACGGCAGTGCTCACTAAACTTGTGGAGGCCTTTGCTCTTTTGTTGGCGCCGATAATGGGCGATTGTGTATCGTCGGGCCGACGGCGTTTGGATGTTGGGGCGTTACCCTGTCCTTCTGGTTTTTTAGGCGCAGGATTCGCCTTCCTGCCTCTGCCTCCGCGTTTCTTTTTGTGGGGCACGTCGGATTTCTCCTTCGCACCCGCCTGGCTGGGCTGGGTTACCGTTTCAGCGCGCTGCTTAGGGCCACCTTGGCTTACGCTGGGGCGGCCCTTGGGCTTCGCGCTTATTCCGGTATCGGGGACTGTTGCCAGTCCTACGGCTGCCTCCTGCCTTGCGGCCGGTGGCTGCCTCCTTTCCAATCTAGCCTGGGCACGTTGAGCTGCACGCTTGGCTGTACGTTTTTTGTTACGCAGGTCTGAGGACGTGCGCTTGCGTTGGACCACCTCCCACTGCTGCTCGCCCGGCACTGACGGGCCGGGGGCGCTGACGGTCGGTGTTGTGGTGTTGTGACTGGGCGCTCCATTGGGAGCTGCGGCCTGTCGTTTGTCATTGTTTTGTTGTTTTTAGGGTTCCGTAGTCAACTAGGAACCCTTATAGTTTCGCCATGTCCGTCTGTCCGTCTGTCCGTCCGTCCATCCGTCCGTCCGCGGCTTAGCTCCGTGATCACTAGTACTATAAAGCTGAAATTTGGTATGAGTATGTGTATGTATAACGCCGACAGAACGGTAAAATAAAATTTAAATGGTGAATTTTTTTTTCTTTTCAACACTGGTGTTTGGGGTATCGTTCAATAGGTCTTGTAAAAATAATAGGGGTCTTCTAACATTATTTTTTGATAAAGTCAGCAGTTTTGTAAATATTCGCTCCAAAAACAAAAAAAATTGTGTCCCCCCCCCTCTAACTTTTCAACCACGGGTCAAAAAAATTCGGAAAAATTCATGTTAATGAGGCCTTATAAGTACTTTCAATGAAAACTATATTGAACAAAATCGGTCGAGCCGTTTTTGAGTTATCGCGAAATTTCATATTTTTTCTTTAAAAGGTCGTAAGTTGACATCCAGAAGGTAATAAGTGATTACAGTTTCTAGAGCGTTTACGACCTTTTTATAGAGCTTAAAATCTTTCTTCACGTAAACCTCGGGCTTAAAACAGCAGTTTATTGTGAAGGATGAGCAACTACGGAACCCTACACTGAGCGTGGCCCGACATGCTCTTAGCCGGTTTTTTACCTTTACTCATGTTGTCCATTGTTATGCATGGTTTTTATTGTTACCATAATAAAGTGTAATACAAAATACGATAGTTAATATAATATCTTTCACCGAAACTATGTATCTATCACTTCTCCACAAAACTTAACGAGCAATAAAATAAACCTTTTTCAACTCCCGTACAGCCCTAATGCACACAAGTAGTCCCGAATACCGCAATCGGTCGAAAATTCCCAGCGCAAATCTTCCGCAATGCAGGCGGTACGAAATTGTTGTTTATAGAGTCCCCGTCCACGCGACCTGCAGCCCCAGAAGAAAAACACAGTAACTACGTCTGCTTGGCATACATACTTACATCTTTTCTCCTCGGAATATTTAATGCCAAGCGTGAACCGCGAGAACAGCGAGGCTACTAGGAATTGTTTATGTCAAAGTTGTGTTGCTTACTAAATTCTAAAAGAAAGGATTTTATACATTTATGGTTTCATAAAAAAATTAGCCATTACATGTTTAAGTAATGACTCATTTTTTTAATGTGGGTACACATCACAATTTTTATATTAAACCATTGAAAGGGAGAGAGTATTTTGTAACGACATGATCCTACTAAACCAAAATACGGTAGCCTAACTTAATAAGTGTGAATTTAGCTTCCTACTTCCTCTACAACCCTTTGTGAGTTGTTTATGTGAACCACTTTCGCTACAACCCCTTGTGAGTCTTAGCGTCCTCCACAATCTTCCTCCAATTGTCACGATGTCTGGCGACTTATGTTATGGGTAACACTAGAAAATTCAAGTACGTCACGTTTTCTATGACAGAGCTCCCTAACCGTGTTTATTAGGGAAATGTTCGGGTAACCACGTTTTTTATCGCGCCTGTATAGAATCACGTATATGAGCACACCACAAAAACATGAAGAGATCATGAGCTTTGATTTAGAGTAAATATTTACTTGCTCGCCAGGTCTTTGCACCGCGCAAAAACTGCGGCCTCTTTATATTTAATTGAGTTACATTTAATACCTACATATACTCGTACCTTCACCTACACTTTTCCAGCTTTGTGCTTTTGGATTGTCTGTGGTTTAGTTAGGCGTTTTTTAATTTGGAGAGAGTTAAGGTTAGTCCGACTCAGAATCCCGAGTTCGATTCTAGTAAGATTTCTCCTAACGTTTGTGTGGAAGTAACGTAATCGAAATAAAAATAGTATTAACATATTAGGTAACTTGTCTTAACAAAATCAACATTATTCGTGATTCTGAGTTGTTAATTAGTTAGTGTAATAAAACTTTTCGAAATCCAAAAAGTACGTAACTCTGTCACAACTAAAAGTGTACAGCTACATCAAAACAATTCTGGGATTACACTTACTTGGTAACCAACCAGACTCGGCAAATCGTAGTTCGTTTTAGGACAGGATCACATTACTTTTACAAATCCTCTTACAAGCATTCTTTGCTACTGAACTTATACTCCTAGATGAAATTCCTAGACTATTGGAAGAAAAAAAAGTAAACCGAATTAATAGCAGTAAAAATTAGTAGTTCAGTGTCGGCATTAGATGTAGTTAAATGTAATCTAAAACTGTAATAGACAAGTTCAAAAGTACTTAAATCTAATCGTACTTCAAAAACAAACCAACGTACTAATTATTTATCTTTAATTAGGCTCGTTACGACCATTAACAACTCTAAATAGGGACGTTAAGGCTGTCACACATGACGGGAATCCACTCTTCTATTGTGAAAAGTCTTATGAACATAGAGATCTCAACGAATCATACGACTTTATAATCAACCAGTACCTTAATAGCCACTATGCTCTCTAGCGACGAAAGTAAAGCGTACACACACACCTGTTTACTCAACACTTGAGTCTCAACTTTGATTTCGTCATTAGGAACCAGCCACCGTAACTGGAGCTACAAGCCCGCGCCCTATTCCTAATTTCCCTCGTAAATTAGGCCGTGTAGGGGTCTGGTTGGGCTGGTTGGTCGGGAGAGGAAACTTCCCGACCATCCGTCACGCACACGTCGTGTGTGAACATCTTCGCGATATGTTATCCTTATCGGTCGAATGCGCTGTAAAATTAGACCAGATTTTGTTGGCCGTTTAATTTGGGCGACCTCGGTTGCTACGGTGATTAGCACCGTAGAAATGTCGTTTTCTTCTAAATATTTTAATATGAAAACTTTAATGTGATTTCATCATTACGTATTACAATAACTTAATTACGAAAAGGATTGATTTTTTTATAAAATGATTTTCTGAAACATGCTATGAAATGTGTGCGTTGTAACAGGCTCCGAAGTATCACGTTTTGGGCGGAACAACTCGAGTACCTACTGTAAAGGAATTTCATACAAAATTGAAGGCCTAATAAGCTGGGAAGTAATATGGCGTCTGTGTTCTTGAAGAGGCTAGACAGCTGAATTATATTTTTTTGAGTCGTGTATTTTTTTGATTTCATTCATGATTTCACACGCCTAGCCGTAAAAAGGGCTTGCCGGCTTCGTATCACTATCCGTCTATACCTACTCACCCGGCAAGCCCTTGTCGTACTATAAGTACTTTTTACTCCTCCACAACACACGGATAAATACTGTAAATTGAGGGTTTTTGGAATTGGAACCCACAGGACTATTCGGTGATTTGCAAATTAAAAGTTTTAAGACCTACTATATATTCCCATCGCAATAATAAATTGATATCGGAAAACAACTGAAAACATGTAAGTTCCTAATATTCCAACGAAAAAAAACGTGCTCTAAAAAAATTTGCTTAGTATTAAATACCCCTTAGGTTCCAAATGGCCTAACCTTAACAGTAGTCATAATTTAGTTTTATTTAATGTAACTAATCACTAAAATAATGTATACTGTATGTATTTTATTTCATATTTTGGTTAATAACTGAAAAATCATTGCGAATTTGGGCATGAAGTATCTCATTCCAAAGTTGTTCGCAGCCATTTCAATAAACCGTAGACATCCGCATTTCGCAGACACCTCGTCACAAATCCGTCTTGTTTCAGATCGGGTCGACACACGATAAGGCGACGATAAGGTGAGTAACTAACTAGCCACTGTTGCTGGTTGCCAAGTCGCAATCACTACGCGAAGGGGCTATAAAGGAGTGACGCAATTGCCATTTTAATATCTCTACGGTCTTTGTTGCGTATATTTGTATTAGATTGACGTATATCAGTAGGCGTGATATGGGTTTTGTGTGATATATAAAAATAACGTCTTTCTTTGTGATTTAGGACAGATGAAGCGGTTTCAAAGTATCACAAAAATTAAAGGCATCATTTATACACCTAATACTGATTTCATCTTTAAAATACGTCGCCCGGGATGAATAAGTGACAACTTAGAGGAAAGTGTCGTTTCGTTTTTTTTATTGAGGGCGTGCGATCAAAATCGGCACAAGAGCATTGCTTACCCTCGTACCCTCAATGTCTAGCACTCCATAGCGAGACACTAAGACAATATCTAGTGCCTAGGCACCCTGCCTAAAGAGACACAAACTTTTATGCCAATAAAGTTCGTGTTTGGCGAAATTTGTTATAAAATGTGTACCATGCTTTTTGGAAATAAATTAATTAAAAAATATATATATCTATACTATTATAAGTTACTATTAGTTCTCCGTGGAGAGGGGTTATTATTTCAAGAAAAATCGCAAAATGCAATGGCGTTTGGGTGCGCAGCGCCAGCCGTACAGCGACATCCGTTGGTAAAACAATCTTTGTCCTCATCACGCTGACGGCTGGATGGGTTTTCAGAAAATTTTGGTATAGGGATAGCTGGACATCCAAAGGTCTTCTTCTTAGTCGTTTCACTCTTTACAGAACGGTCGTGATCAACTGCTAGTTCTATTAGAGGCAGATCTTGTTCACTGTATGCTATTACGCAAAGGTCCGCCCACAGCCGATTGGATTGATAGGTGGTTATAGGATACTTTTTATCGAACTACGGTAGTAAAGATAACGCAGACGAAGTTGCGAGCGCCTTCTAGTTTGACGTGTCTCAGTATATTTCTAGACATACGGGTTTTCTATAAAACTCAGCCCGTTCTTTGGCTGTTCTCTTCCTATGTTCGCTTTTCGAAAGAGAGGGAAGTCTTGCAGGCTCAGCGAAATTATATTACTTAATATGACCATAGAATTGAACTGGTGAACGTGTCGACATTCAAAAAAGCCTAAATAAGCCAAGTACGAGAATAGCTAAATAAGATGGACAAAGGAAAGATATATCATTTGCCAACGTTAAAGGACCGCTCACACACACAGTATGCAGGAAAATTTTAAATCCTTATCTCGCCGCACTTAGCTCCTAATAAATCAGCTCGTGTGAACCGGCACGTATCGTAATTATCATCGGGACGGCCTTCGGGGTTCCGCAAATCCGTATGGAACCCTTAGAGACGGAATAACAGAGTAACGTGGGATTTCACGAGGGATGTTTTATATGTTATTTCAAAGTGAAAGATGTAAGTACCCTTCGTGGTTTTCATTGTAGTATAAGTAACAGAAGATGTATACTGTATCATCGTATATAGTGCACTGTACCTACTGTACATTGTTATATTTTCCCCAGGATGTCAACTGAGGAAATTTTAGTACAAAACTATACGAGTACATAGTAACACTCAGAGGAACTCTGCGTCCTGTCGGTTACAAAGTAAAAATTGCTATGAATTCTTCAGTTTTTCTTAGCCTACGAATGTGTCCTAATGCTGTGAAAAGGTTTCTTTGTTCTTCCATTATTTCGGCATGATAGTACTTGCAATTGGTTTTACCCGTACATTTCACGTCAATATTTTACACAACGAAATGATTTTTTTTAATGTGGGTAGATTAATACCACATTTTTTTAAGCGGAAATTGAAAGCGTACGTACACGTGCATCTCTGGTTGAAAGGTGAAAACGTTGGACCGGTAATCCAAAGATGCCGGGCTCAAGTCCCGGTGTTGACCACGTATGAGCGCAATTTAATTTTTCTTTGCGTGTTGATCATTGTATCTACATAGCAATTTCTAACGTTGTTGAAAATCTACGGACCCCTCGCTTAGGATACTGAGCAAGAAAAAGAACAATAATATTATTAAAACTATCTCACGTAAAAATGGTCTGACCCACTAGGTGGGCCGCGAGTCGCGTAGCAGCACGGATACTTGCCCCTGATGAAGAGCTTCATATGAGTTTGAAACATATCGGGCCATTCCTGACATTTTTTACGTGAGTTTAAAATTATTAAAGAAGCAGAACCCTTCCAGACCTTCCAGCTTGCGACTCCAGCTGGTAATTTTTGCCAATAACTCAACGCGATATCAATCGGTGCACTATCGGTGATAAATCAGCGCGGCAGGAATGACCCATTGTTGAACTGACAGATGGGGTGTACCATTTTTATGGTTTAATCCATGGGAGTTGATTTATGCGGAGCGAAATTATCAATAAGTTGTAAATTAAGGCGGAGACAGCTGGCGCGGTGTGCTTCCGTACTAGGAAAGAGGATTATAATTATCAAAACTGCTGTATATTTGCGTAATCTCTTGCTGTTGGTATTGGCTGGAAACTAGGATGGGCGACTGGAAACTGTCAATATCTATTTATTTATATACGTTACCGGTACCTAGCTTTATAGTAGAGTTGCTAAGCCGCGAAATTGTGCGCATCGGGTTACAAGCATGAAATTTCTACCACCACACATAGAGCGTTCCGCGGTGATTATTTTCAGATGTGGATGGAAGTCAGATTCGTCCCCTGCGTGGCGGGAGAGCGGGGTGAAGAGGACCAAGTACTGCTCCTTTTCTTTTTTTGATTACTGATCAGTTAAGGCTATTAGGGCTTGTGTGGCATCGTTTTCGTGTAAAACAGATATCAGCAATTTATTTTTTATGTTATTTAAGAATAGTTTTGTATAAAAATTTGGGTTTATTGCCGAAAAGGTAAAAATCACTACAAGTTTTTTTTATTCAGAACGATATATTAGTTATATATCCTGAATATTTACAATTTAAAAAAATATCACTAAATAGAAAATTTAATCTTGTTTTTAAAAATGTATACATATTCGTCACATCTGGTACAAAAAGTACCTTGAAAAAAATGTTGATGTTAAGCTTAGCCTACGTACTCTAGTACATTTTGCTAAGTCGCGAAATTGTGTGCATCGGGATACAACCACGAAATTTATACCACATATAGAGTATTCTGCGGTGATTACTTTAAGATGTGGAAGGAAGTCAGATTCGTTCCCTGTTCGGCGGGAAAGCGGGGTGAATAGGACAAAGGAGTCCTCTTTTTCTTTTTCTATTACTGATCAGTTAACGCTACTAGGGCTTGTTTCGTATCGTTTTCGTGTAAAACAGATATCAACAATTAATTTTTTATGTTATTCATTCATAGTACCATATAAAAATATGGGTGTATTTCCGAAATGGTAAAAATTAAAACAAGTTTTTTTAATTCTGGGAGATGAATTAGTTATATTTCCTGAATATTTACAACTAACAAAAATATTGCAGAACAGCAAATTTAATCTAGTTTCTAAAACTATATACATGTTGGGCACTCTTCATACAAACAGTAACTTAAATAAATTGTTGATGTTGAGAATAGCCCGTGTGCTCGTGATACATTAGCAAAAAAATATTTTGTTTTAATTACACCAATTTGTTTTTCTAGGACGTATATGGTAAATATTATATGGAAAAGCATGTTAATAATCATTATTTAATATATTTAATGAAGCGAAACAGGATGCGTTCGGAGATTTGCGTTGGTTACGCCGACGTAAACATATATTTTAAACTACTGTTTGTATGAGAAGTGCCCAACATGCATATATTTTTAGAAACTAGATTAAATAAGCTTTTTAAAATAATAATAATAATTTGAAAATGTTAACAAAATTTAAATAATTTACCTCACTGAATAAAAAAACTTAATGTGATTTTTACCTTTTCGGCCATACACCCATATTTTTATATAGAACTATACAAAAATAACATAAAAAATGATTTTCTGATATCCATTTTACATGGAAATGATACCAGACAAGTCCTAGTAGACTCAGCTGACCCGCAATAAAGAAAGAAAAGAGGTATACTTCGTCCTATTCACTCCGCTCTCCCGCCTCACAGGGGACGAATCTGACTTCCCTTCACATCTGAAAATAATCACCGGACAGAAAACAGCGGACTAACAACTCTACTATTATGCGTTTTCATAAAAAAACGTTTGAAAAATATGTCATAATATTTATGTTCCTGTACCTAACGATAGTAGCTGCATTGCTTCAGAGGCTGGAAAGCTAGCTTATATATGTAAGATAAATTCGCTCTCTTATCTTCAAACGACATGACATTGTCAATATTCGCTAACTTAAACGTCATGAATATGTTACGGTTGATAAGTGATCTAAATCGAGTAACTTGTAGAAGTAAACTTAAATTAATACAAGCACACCGTATACTTACTTACAGTTTTCCGTTCCCTGTTGCGTATCTTTGACCTCACCGAAAAGTGTCGTGATATTTTTTTTTACTCTGAAAAGCTTTGGACTAAAACTAACTATCAGTGGTAGGGTTGTTTATATAACTGCATCGTTGTACAAAACAAAGTCGTTGCCGGCCCGACAGTGTCGTGGGAAATGAAAATTAACGTTCCGTTCATGCATTTGAATAATACGACTGGAACGTCATATAAGTATTTAACCAGAAACAATGCATACCAGCTCACTAAAACACACTTTATTGTTGTTGCTTTGGGGTATATTTTGCTAGTGTGATTTTTGTGATGGTTTTGCTGCCTACGTCCATAACGTACACTGTAGGGTTGCCTACCGAACTTTAAAACAAACAAAATATAGTACTTTTTTTAGTTGTTTGTCTTTTATATTTAAAAACACATGTACTAATTGTATTAAATACTTTATATTTATGCCGTGTATTTTTTTACAGTCAATGAGAAATTACGACAAATATCTGTAAACTACAAAACTAGCCTAGAGAGCATGTCGGGCTATGCCTAGTGCTTAGCTCCGCAGTCGTTATTACAAAGATAACCCTGGAAATATTTATTTATAACAAAATGACAGTTTTTTGCTGTTTCTAGACTAAGCCGCAGACATAGAGATGGATGGACGGACAGACATGGCGAAACTATTATGATTCCGTGTTAGGAGTACGGCTGCTTAAAGAGGTGATAACCCTACGTACAGGGCAGGGTCCCTCCTAACGTGAGTTAAACCAGTAATACTTAGGTATTTATATGCTGCAATAAAACCATCGTAAAACTAGCGTCTCTATTGTTGTTCAATAGTAGCCGGTTTGTTTATGTGGCACAACAATAAACACCTGTGTTGTTGCGAAGTTTGTTTGACAGGCGTTTGTTATGCAAAGGCCACCGGGATCGAGCCAGTATAGGATCTTAACGAAAGCGAAACATGATGGAAAGTTAATCTTATTAGAACTCCATGTTCTTGGAAATTTCCCAATCGAAATACTTATTCATTTAATTTTTTGTGAAAGTTTCCAGAAAATTCCAAAATGATTCTCAGGTTTTTGGAAACTTTCCGCAACTTTCCCATCCGTAGTCAGTGGTGCACCCTGGCTGTTATCACTAGGGATCGGAAATTCAGGTGGATATTTACCTTAAGTTTATAAAATCCTATTCCTATCTCACTCATACCTCAAACAAACCCGCCTATACCTACAACTGAACAACAAAGCCGCCGCCAAAGTTTAGGTATAAAAGCATCCGATTTTCCGATCCCTAGTTATCACTCGGTGAGCAGTGAGCCTCTCTTAGCGGAACACATTAACGAGCAAGTCAGGATTTTCATTCTTGATCACTATTATGGACATATTTTTTCAAAAACGTAATTTCCATTCTCCCTAGGAAAAAACCAGAAGAAATCTTAGTTATATAACCTCAACCTCATTACTTCTTTAAATGTGGCCGTTTATTCATTCGCGTCGCCCAGGCGCCGACAAAAAAACAAACTGTCGCATTAAAACATGCTAATGTACGACACGATAATGTTTGAATTAATGAATGAGGGATTCGCAATTTTTAAGGCCCTTTGGTGTTGTTCACTTATTTGGCTTCTAACCTGCGTTAGTAGCGATATGCCCTCTCCGAGAATATTCCCTAACATTTTCCATTTAAGGAGTCCCCGGTTTTGGCGGCTGACCGACATCTGACTACAAAATATAATGTTACTTTTCTCTTATTACAAGCTTTTATTTAACTTGCATTGTATGTACGTATGTATATAAGTATGTTTGTTCGGGTGGAATCTTGCAACTCAATTTTGAAGCAGATATCGTCAACCGATTGAGCTGAAATTTTGCATACTTACATAATGTTGATGACAATGCATTAATATGGTAGCATGGGGCTGATCTGATGATGGAGCCGGAAGGTACCCATAGGAACTCTATAATAGAAAAAGCAATCCTACCGAGTTTGGGCTCTTTAGAATCGTCTCAGTGAGCATTTGATGGATATCCAAAGAAAAGTACAGTCAGCTATAAAAGCTTGTCACTAAAATGTCATTTTTGACAGAAACTTATTCTGATATTAAGTTGGAGCGGCCACGGACCGCACGTATTTAGGTGAATAACGTCACTGTGGCTCCCTAAAATTTTGCAATTTGTTATCGAGCTTAAACGGGGGGCGCAGTTCCCTTGTGTTTTAATGTTTTTTTTTGCAACATGCCTCGTATGTAGGTAATAAGCTTATAGATATACATGTATGGTCATAAAACTGTTAACAAATGATAATTTGTTTGTCATGTCATAGCCTATTTAACCGAGCTAATAAATGATAATTCAAAATATGTTTAAATCTACCATTTAAACATATTTTTAATTTTCACAAATTATTGTTCCTTTCTATTCTATGATCTATCTCGCTTTCCATTTGTAAACGTTCAAGCTCATATGCTTTGTCAAGTTAATTGAAATTTCAAAGTACTTATGTATTCTTATGTTTATTTTTGTCCGAAACTCCGTTAGTTAGATATTTTTCTCTATGATCAAAGATATCATAAATGTTACTGGGTAGAACAGGGCTATTGCGATTTATTGATGTATATTTGAAACCTAATACAGTTTGAACTTTTCATTAATAAGTTTACTCGAAATTGACAAAATTCGCAGAGTTTCACAATGAAAGCATGAAATAGCAAGGTAGAACTCAGCTTAAGTACTATTCACTTTAAGGTGGTTAAAATTATCAAACGTGGTTGAAATTATCAATATATTTGTCATAAATTGAAAAAATACATTTAAAATGTATACGGCCTCTTAGGTCAAATTAAAATCCGCCTCAGGACTGCCTCTCAATTTCAAGATATCACGATATAATCTTGAGGCCCTCCTTTACGCCGAGTTTAAAAATATAGACATTACCATATTCAGGAGCTTGATGGTTGACAAATTTACTACAAATATCAGCCAATTGGCTTCAAATGCGTGAACGCGTGTCGTCTAATAATAATTTTCCCTAACGATCAATTGGAACAGCAACTCACCAAATTATGAGCATTACGACAATCATAATTAAGTGTTCTTCAGAAACGAGCATCGCATTACACCAAATTACTACTCAACATTACATACTATCAACCCCATCAGAAATGTCGTAACTGTCTATGAAGTGTAAGTGTAGTTACGCTTTTCTTTCGTTCAGAAAGTAACGCACCCCAAGCATAAGCATACATACACACAAGCGTAAAAGGTCGTATCTTTATTTAAACATTGTATAGAAATAATTCTTTTGGTTGAGCGAATCCACTTAGCTTTGTACCCGATGAACAATACACATTATCTGTACCACAACTGCCACTTCAAAATGTAAGGCGTTATAAGTGCAAACTACTTTTACACTAAATTAGTCTTTAAGTCAAACGAAATAAGGTTTACTCTTAAACAAAGAGAACAGAGATGGTGGTCACTTCATTGTCTTTATAAGCATCGAAACGAGCTTCACTGCTCTTTCACTTACGAAGTGACCAACATCTGTGTTCTCTTTGTTTAAGAGTAAACCTTATTTTGTTTGATTTAAAGACTAATTTAGTGTAAAAGTAATTTGCACTTATAACGCCTTACATTTTGAAGTGGCAGTTGTGGCCACAGCTAACAATACAGATAATGTGTATTGTTCATCGGGTACAAAGCTAATGGGATTCGCTTAAAAAATGGGAGTAGGACTATAACACTTAAGGCCTTTCAGTTTTACGATGCGCTACCTAAATTTCTTCAGCCTAAAACTAAGCCTTAAAGCCCTTGAGGTAAGAAACTACGAATATGCTTCAAATTGCGAACATTATAGTTGAAAAATAAGCTCCGGCGCTTAATTTGAACTTGGAATTATAAAAGCAACCTTTTTTAATAGTATTATGGTTTAGTTACATTTTGTTGGGTGCTTTGTTAAGTTGGCGCGCCGATAGGTCGTTTACCTAAAGGCACGTGTATACCTCATTAGTTAAAGGTTACCGTATAATTTGGATTAAATAAACACGCGATATATTACCGTTTTTTTACGCACAATTATAGAAGAATTCATAGCAATTGTTTTTTAAATTGATTAATCTTTTAGGGCGGAGGCTTGGTTTTCTGAATCGCAATTGCTTTGTTTATTTTTCTATGTAGATGCATCTTTTTATTCCTTAGCATAATTTTTTATCTCTCTATAGTAATAATAATAAGGTATGTATACAAATTTTATACAAAACATGACGTTTAGAAGGTGCCCGCAACTTCGTCCGCGTATTTTTTTTCGTTTACCGTAGTCGGGGAAAAAGGTATCCTATAACCTTGGTATACCTATAAAATTGGTAAAAAATTGTCCAGCCGTTTCAGCGTAAATATCCTGCAACGCAATGTTATTTTTTTTTTCTACTATAATGACCCCTCTCCATAGAAAACTGATTATCAATACAATTTTAGAATTTTATAATAGTAGTAGTTTAAAGATATAAAAAGAGGTTACTTACAGTATTGATATAATTTATATGATTTGCGAAGTCAAATATACGTATCAGTATCTCAATGATTACAAAGAACATGAGGAACAAAAACTTCCAATTTTGGTATACCTAATACTGAAAAGATGCACCTGCCGTGGTCACGACATTTACAGTCTCAATTTAAAACATTGCGACATTAACAAAACCCTAAAGTCGACAAAAAACTTAATCAATAGAGAAACATTAAAAATACATCGGGACGCGAATAACAGAATGTTCAAATGCTCATTACGACGTCTCAGTATCAAAAAGGAGTAGGCATCAAAATGGCTACGGTATATAAGACGTTTTGGTTATAATGAAAGCAAGGGGGCATCTTATTTATGGCCGATTCCAAAAAGGAATAGGTATCTAAGGTAGATACGGTTTATAAGACGTTTTGGTTGTAAAGAAACAAGGCATCTTATTTACGGCCTGACACGTCACCTGTCGGTCGTTTGATGTTACAAATCTATCCCTTTTGTGATAGTATCGGCTATTTGATTCAACTGACGGATGTGACCCATTAAGTGAAATAATGATTAGGTTGTTTCAATCGGAAATACATAAACTGATGTAAACGAAAGGTGGACATTTGATACAACGTACTTAGACCATCATTCAATGTTAGGAATATAGAGCATGGAATTAATAGTTATACTTACCTGTATCCTTTTGGGTATGTAAGGTAATTGTTTACCGCAGCTGATTGAAATTTAGTCAAAATCAAAGTACATATATTTGCTTCAAGCCGCGCATCATAAGGGGAGGTGAGGTAAGAAACTCAAATCATGTTTTGTTGTTAAAAATTATTGGCATACATTTCTTCTTGAAGGTTTCTACGTGTATGGTGATCTCTAAACGCTAAAGATCCTTTAAGATTAGCTTTTAGAAATATGAGGACGTGTACCTAATTGCCTGAACTAAAAATACAGCATTCACATTCGTCAGCGCACAGACAACGCCGCACGCAAGCGATACTGCAATTAAATTGAAGAATAAAAATCTATTTGCCTTTCGGTGATGTTATCAACACGTAATAAAACGCAACACCGATTGTTAAGGCAAACATTTCTTTATGTGAGCCCATTAAAGATTTCACTAAACAATTAAACAGTCGACGGTGGGGCGATCAAAGTCGCAGGGAACTTGGGCCTGCACCTGTCAGGGGCGAGGTGGTCGCGACTCGAGACGTGTGGTGACACTTTAACGATCGTATCGCTGCTGGATGTCATTCGCGATTACCTTTGGATGAGTCAACGCGGTACTCCCAATGTTTGGTCCCTGGCAGTGGCGTGGCGTCAGACCAAACTCAGAGCAAGCCGGGGTAGATTTAGCTTACTTTTTTTTTAGTATAGTAATAGAGAATGGTTCTGATCGTCCTGAAGCGGGCAAGCTCGCGGGACTGCTCCTGCTTTCACTAGTCCCTGTTAACATTCGGGAAAACATGGAAATAACCAACAATTTTAGCAAGGATTCCCTAAATAATTTTCAATTGCTTGAAATCTTATCTGAAATCAAAAGTTGTTAAATCATAATGACCGAGCTTAAGGTTAATGCCCAACAATGACTCTAATTGAGGGACAAATGAAACCCGACCCCCCAATCAAAAATATCAAGCCGAACACAAATTGGAAGACAACGAAAGCGAGCACGAAGGTTGCGAGAACGATGATTTTAAACAAGGAAGCGGCAGGTGATGGCAATTACGGATAGATACAGATGTTGAAACAAAGCGGGCACCTCACCTCGCTAGCACCTTTCCTTATTGTTCCACTTACATCTGCCTCCATTAAAAACTAAGTGTCATTTATGACACCTCGGATAATATTTGATTTACAATGGTCAATAGCTAAACAATAGCCATGTTGCCTTTTCTCAAAAATGTTAGAGATAGTTGAAATGAGGCTCGCAACATACCACCCATAGATTTCGATTCATAAACCAGGGCCCTGGATGACAAAGCCGCTCGTCACAATGCGTCCCGTTCCACCTTTGTTCTCCTCCATTTGCGGGTAGTTGGAGAAATGAACGCGTCTTCCCGGTAAGAGGATTCCTTTTTGTTGTTTCTGATGAATAAATTTTTATTATTTACCTTGAGAGAACAATGATCGGGATGACAAAGCGTCGGAGATGTCGTGTCAAGAAAGAATGATGTCGTTGTTTTTTCGAGTACATCAATGAATAGTTTAATTGCTGTTTTAATTGTTCGGTTACCCCGCTTTTAACGTCTACTTAGGTGTTTGTATTGATCCTCAGCAGTGTTGCTATGTATTTACTCTCGAGATATCACTCGAGAATAATTATTTATTTCGATCAAATTAGCGTAATTAATCCTGTTTTCCGAATAATCCTTCGGCTATACAATTAGTAACCTCCATCAAGATTAGCCACGATATTTACAAATCAAAAAATCCCTTTCGGCAGACGTTGGAAAAAAGATAAGGCGCACCGCAAAAAAGGCCTGTTCCTGTTATCGTCAAATTGTTAAGGTCTGAACAATATCGGTGCATCGGCTTGTGAAACCGTTTGTCGGCGGGCACTCCGAAGTTTTTTCATTCATCCTCATCGGTTGGTGTTCCTGGAAAGACGGCGGCTTTTTGGCGCCTCCAAAATACGTTTTTTTACTTTGTTGTTAGTTTTTTTACTGGGGAATTTGGCGCTTCGTTTAGCGTTTTTCATTATGCTGATGAGAATTTACGTTTTATGCGTGATTGTGTGGATTTAACAATGCAATTTTCTATTACCTTGGTTCCGATTCAAAATTGACGGCAGATTTTTTTTTAAATAGTACAAAGTATTTTCATTTACACTAATAGTAGCATACGATTCGATTACTTAACATCGAATAAGTGTTTTTTTTTCACTAGACAAACGGTATTCTCAAAAGATCTAAAAAGTGCAGCGGTACTGGACAAGTTAAAAATTACTTCTAAGTCACGCTCATCTCGCAAAACGAGTGGACTTTGATTGAAAGTTGATGGCCAAATAATAACACGTTCCATTGGTGAGTTTTTGTCGTACCGACTGAGTTAATCATCTTAAACCGAAGCGAAACCGTCTGTCAATGTAGTGGTAGCCCTTGAATAGCAACGTTTATTTATAAAACAAGATCCTCACAGTAGGGGCAGTAATCAGTATATTCTTGTTTAAATATGACTTTTTCACTTAAGCTTTAAGGTATTATGGGCACCATGTTTTTTATTTTTTGTTTTAGGGTATAAAGTTTATACCGGTTTATACTATAAACTATCTCTCTTCCAAATTTCATGTACAGTCGTCCAGTCATCTTGGCGTGAAGAAGTTACATACATACAAATCTTCAAGGTTTCACTGGATTTGCTCAAGAGTTCAGAAAATTTGCGCTTCATTGGTATAGCGTCAGTTCCGATGTTATCTTTTGGATAATGCCCAAGTTTAATTGAGCCGGCAACCTGTTGCCTCCCGACACTGTCTAATGATATCCGGAAACTAGGTTATTACGGAATTAAATTATAAACTACGTATTAAGGGTCAAGGAGCCACCTGGCTCACGCGAGCTCAATTTAGTCCCCCGAAGCAGATGTTTCGCTACAAACTTGTTGCGACTTGCTCGCTCTTTTTTCATAGCTTCGAATGAAAAGACATTTCTTACACAAAGTTTTTTGTACGCTCCCGATTAAACCATTGTCCATAGACTTCAGTGCGACTCACCTAGTGCTTAATAAATTAAACGACTTGGCAGAAATTTCATCCAAGAACTTATATTGTAGTTACTTATTTATTATTCTTATCTTCAAAAGTTTCTCTGATTCAGAGTGAATTTTGGAATAAAACATTTACTTAGGAGTATAGTTAAAAGGTTTGCGTGATTTACGCGAATTTAGGCAGTAGTTTTATTTCTTTATTTTTTTCGAAGTATTTCCAAGGCGATTAGCAAGATTTCTTTTAAATCCTACGTCCGAATTGTTTCCCTTCAATGGAACAATGGGGTGATTAGCGACCCTGAGGCTAGTACGGCTCTTTTTAACGTTGGGATACTTCTCGGAATATTCTCGCGGAGTTGTGATAGTCTGTTGTTGTTTTCCACAAAACGATCTCGGATTTGGAATTAAGCTGTCGTCTTAGTCTTTTTCTTACATATTTGGTGTAATTCTTGTCGATTGCATTTTGGAGATGTCACGAATTCTAGTCATTTCATAGTAAATTCACCTGCAACACATAAGTAATTAATTCTTTTAGCGTTTGCATTCACCTCGGTGGTCCTATAGAATTACTGGTTGCTTAGTACGGGAGGTGAAGTAAAGTCCAACTACAGTATATTCTATTTATTATCAGAAGGTTACACGATTAACAAAGACTGAATCAAGGACACGGGCAGGCGGAACCGGGACTCGCGATATTCTATATCCGCGCGACTCTAATGTACTGAGGTATCGAAGCGACTGCCTGTGTCGCCGTGCCCGCGTTGCCCGTATCGAGAATGCTGATGCGACAATACGGCGTCGCCACAACATTCCTCCTCTTTTGAAAAAAAAATTTTATACAAAAATTTTCATGCGCAAATGTCAAAACATAGCATATACACTAAAACATTACAATGCTATAAAATAAACTTACTCGCTATCAGTATGTTCTCAGGCTTATTGTTGTTACAATGCTTGCCTTGCAAATGCTCGCTGCGCAACCGGATACATTTGTTATTGCAATGAAGTTACCTATTGTGCCATGACCATGAGTTACATTTTACCTTTGATGATTATTAATTCTCAGAACATAAATAATATTGTACATATAATTTAAGTCACAATAGTTTAAGTTAAGTTTTAAGTTTGCTGAGGTTTAGTTATACACTTTTCATTTTATGTTTTTTCTCTAATAAAGTTTCTTAAATTATAAAGTTAGTTTAATTTAATCACGAGTTTGCATCATGGTACTTCTTTATAATTTACATGGAATTCTAAGAAATAAGCCTGGATAATATGATACAGAAATTATTATTATCTTAACATCTAATGGGTTACTTATACAAAAATAAACCTTTAATTAACCTAGATTATTTTAACAAATAACAATCTCGGATAAAAATCTGTCTCCGAGCCGTAAATACACATCACTTTCCTAACTCGCATCTGAAACGTCATAAGTGCCGTTGTCTGGTCACTAACTTGTGTCACTATTAAACTTTACTAGTATTGAAACTTAATTTACTTAACTAGCTGCGTTATTACCTAAGTGTCTAGGCCTCTCCCTAGGTATCTAATGACGACATTACAGTCTTCAAAGACTACGAAATCCCTCAGATGAAAATCTACTTCGCGATCCTCGGCGAGGCATACAAAACGATGCTGACATACATCGTGTTGCGGAAGTGGAAGTGGAATTTGGAAATATGAATGTGGAATAAAATATGTGTGCGGCCATGTAGGCAACCTGTCCACGCAAGTGAAATACTGTCCCTACTTATGCTATTCATCGACTAAAAATCTTGGCGTTTTTACGACTCTACCGCTGCGTGTGGTACGAACTAAAGGCGCTTGCGTTGGAACCGCTGATGGCGTTTTCGGCACATCCGCGTCCTTGCACGATGTTCTACTTTGTACGTTTTTACTAGCGTTGAAATTATCATCCTGTTCTTTTAACAAAAATGCTGGTTTCAACCTGTCTATTGATATTTCTACCTGTCTATTTGGTAATTGAATTTTATAAGTCTTTGGCCTCCTACTTAAAACAAGATATGGACCATCATAGTTAGGCGTTAAAGGTCTCTTAACCATATCATTCCTAATAAAAACGTGTGAACAAGTCTCTAGCTCTTTATGAACGAATATTTTTCGCGAATCGCTTTCCGCTCGTGACGTGGGTCGTAAGTTATCGACAACAGCTCTTAGTTTCTCAACGTACGAAAATGGGTCGTTATAATTCGTATTAGATTTGACATAGAAATCACCTGGCAATCGTAATGTGTGTCCGTATAACATTTCGGCTGCACTGACGTCATTGTCAGCTCTGCACGCCGCTCGGAGTCCTAACAAGACTGTTGAAAGCTCGTCAGCCCAGGACGCGTTGTCTGCTAACCTGGCTGTTAAAGCAACTTTAAGGCATCGGTGCCACCTTTCTAAACAACCGTTAGATTCCGGGTGGTAAGAAGTTGTACGTATTCTGTTCACACCTAAAAACTTCATTAAGCTTCTAAACAATTCGCTCTCGAATTGCCTGCCTTGATCTGTCGTTATTATACTTGGACAACCGAATCTGCAAATCCAATTTTCATAAATAACCCTAGCTACTGTTTCTGCCGTGATGTCTACAATCGGTATGGCCTCCGGCCATCTGGTTCGCCGATCTATCATCGTCACTAAATACTTAAAACCTTGACTTGTAGTGGGTAAACATCCAACTAAATCGACATGTAAATGTTTAAACCTTTCTGCATCCTGAAACTGACCTAATTTGGAAACTGTGTGCCTATTTATCTTAACTTTCTGACACTGTAAACACGTTTTGGTCCACGCACCTATGTCTTTGTTCATATTCGGCCAATAGTATCTCTGTGCAACCATTTTGCGCGTCGTCCTAATACCTGGATGACTAATATTATGAACGGACTCGAATGCAATTTTTCTAAACTTTTCCGGCAAATAAGGTCTAGCGTTATTAGTTGAGATTTCACAATACAGTACTTTGTCCGAGTTAGGCATACCTAACGTTTTGATTTTCGCTTCGCTTGCTATGAGGTGTGTAAGCTGAGCATCCGTTGCCTGTGCATAAGCTACTTCCTCGAAATCGATGACGGCAGGGCAAGCGATAGCTTCAACACGTGAGAGCGCGTCAGCAACCTGGTTCTGTGAACCGCTCACATGTACTATCTCACTCGTAAATTCACTAATGTACATTAGCTGTCTCGCTCTCCTAGGCGTTTCTTTAGCTGTGCCTACTTTTGTTAACGCTGACGTTAGGGGCTTATGGTCAGTATACACTATTAATCTCCTGCCCTCAATAATATCTCTAAAATGAACTACAGACATGTATATTGCTAATAATTCTCTATCGTAGGTACTGTAACTTTTCTGAGCATCTGAAAACGTCTTTGAAAAATAGCCTAAAGGTTTCCATATGTTACCTACCTTCTGTTGTAGCACGCTCCCGGCGGAGGTGCCTGATGCATCAGTCATGAGCGCAAGCGGGACGTCCGCCAGCGGATGTGACAGTGTAACGGCGCGTATAAGGCTCTCCTTACACTGCTCGAACGCGGCGTCAGCTTCCTCGTCCCATGCAATCCTCGTCTGATCCTTCTTTTTAGAATTATGCAAAAATTTGTTTAAATGTCTCTGCACGTCTGCTGCTCTATCTAAATGTGCCCTATAAAAGTTGATCATTCCTAAAAAACGTCTAAGCTGCTCTACCGTAGCCGGCTTAGGGTAATCGGTGATGGCTTTCAGCTTGTCGTCTCGCGGCTTTAACCCTTCCGCCGAGACTGTGTAGCCCAAAAATTCGACTTGTGACTGTCCGAATTGGCATTTGCTCAAATTAATAGTTAAACCGATTTTGCTGAATTTTTCAAATATTAATTTTAAATGTTCCTTGTGCACACTTTCGTTTTCTGAAGCAATTAAAATATCGTCTATGTAACAAAACAAACATGATTTGGTTCCTAAGCTATCGGTCAACGTTTCTATGTCTTGTAGCTCAGCGTTCATAAAACGCTGATATGTTTGTGCTGCATTCCGCAGCCCGAAACTTAACCTGGGAAACTCCCATAATCCAAATGGAGTGATGATAGCCGTTTTCTCGATGTCTTCCGGTGCTACCTCTATTGCGTGATAAGCACGGTTTATGTCTAGAGTCGAAAATATTTGCTTACCGGATAATCCGTATGTGAAGTCCTGTATCCTGGGTATCGGGTACCTGTCCGGCTTCGTGACTGCATTCAGCCTCCTGTAGTCTCCGCACGGCCTGATCTGCCCGTCTTTCTTCGGAACCACGTGCAACGGACTGGCCCAAGGACTCTTACTTGGTCTGCAAATACCTAATTCCTGCATGTTACGAAATTCTTCTTTAACTTTCTCATACCTATCTCGCGGTAACGGCCTAGCACGCGCATATACCGGCGGTCCTGTCGTTTCGATAACGTGCTTAACACTGTGTTTCGACGGTTCCCTATACGACATAGGTCTCGTAATCTCCGTGTATTGCCCCAGGATGTCACGGTATGGGTTATCATCCTGAATGCTATTTACGGACGGCTGATCGTAACGTATGACAGATCCATAAGAAGACAATTTTGTTACATTATCTACTAATTTTCTATTATATAAATCTACAACTAATTTAAAAGTCTTTAGGAAATCTGCTCCGATGATTGCTTGTCGCACATCACACAGTATAAATGTCCACTTGAAAACTCTACGCAACCCTAAATTAAGTTCTAATGATACGATACCGTAGGTCTTGATTTCCGAGTTATTAGCTGCATACAGTTTATAACTACACTCGCGACGCTCTTTGACACTAAATCGGTTTACCGGCACTACTGAAACGTTCGCACCTGTATCGACCAAAAATGACATACCACTGTTGAAGTCTGTTACACAAAGGCGGTGGTTATCTGACGGTACAAAACATCCCCCAGCCGCGCCAGGATGCACCGCGCTCAGTTTCCCTGCTGCGGTTGCCACGCGTGCGGTGCTGCCGGCGGTGCCGCAGCCTGCTGCTGTGCTCGTCCCCAGGCGCACGGCTGGAAACACTTCCTTGCATTCTCCCTGAACTTATAGTGGTAGCTACATAACCAGTTGGGGTTTCTTCCTGCTGCCTTTGACCTTGATCTGGAGCGTGACCTGTTCCTTCCTCTGAAGTTACCTCTGTTATTAGGCCTGGATCTAAGCTCGTTCACTTCTCCGCGCAACTGCTTCATCTCCAGAGTCATGTTCCTGAACTCCTGGATCATCTCTGCGCCAGCCAAGGACATCTGTGAGGACGTAGGTGCTGCTATTTCCGCAATCACACCGTGTCCTATTGATTCCATAATCTTATCGGCCATAGTTACCAGGTTCTCCAGCTTCGTGTCCTCGCTTACTGAGAGAATCGCCCGCACGGCTGTAGGTAGCCGCTGTATCCACAATTTTCTCACGGTACTGTCCGCGACTCCCGAGTTCCTGGCTGCTTCCGCCATCTTTCGGTATAACTGCGACGGCTTTTGATCTCCTAATTCGAGTTCCTTTACCAGCCTGTGGAACTGAATATCTGCACTTTCCTGAAAAGTTGCTATGAGCCTCTCTTTCAGGCCTGCGTAGTCGCGACTTGCGGTGGATTCGAGAAGGTCACTGACTATGTTCAACTCCTCTTTGCCGAGCTTGCTGACGACCAAATCGAACTTCGACTCCTGGCCCAATTTCTGTGGCGCCAGTATCGCCTCGAATTGGGTAAACCACAATCTGGGCATATCTCGCCAGAACGGCGCTATTCTCGATGCCACGCTGATTGATGCTAAATCTGCCTGACCTTGTGTCTCACTGACAGATCCCGAGGGCTGAGGAGGGTTCGCACCCTGTGGAGGTGCACTAGGGGCCGCGCCCTGCGGTGCCGACGGTGCTTGAGCTCCAACTGCTCCGAATCCCAGTGGCAGCGACATTATTTCACAATACCGTTTCTAAATTTTACAATACGTCTAATGTCTGTGTCCTCCGAATTCCGCCAAACCCGGTCAAGTCACTTTTTCACTTATTGTTCACTTAATGTTCGGTCGGGGTCACCACTATAGAATTACTGGTTGCTTAGTACGGGAGGTGAAGTAAAGTCCAACTACAGTATATTCTATTTATTATCAGAAGGTTACACGATTAACAAAGACTGAATCAAGGACACGGGCAGGCGGAACCGGGACTCGCGATATTCTATATCCGCGCGACTCTAATGTACTGAGGTATCGAAGCGACTGCCTGTGTCGCCGTGCCCGCGTTGCCCGTATCGAGAATGCTGATGCGACAATACGGCGTCGCCACAGTCCCATAATCCTCGTCGATAAGGAACAGTAATTTATTCATCTACCATCGGAAAACGAACGTATATGAAATGTCGGTCGTTCACTGTCTGCATTCCCCAGTTCAAGGTGACTCGGTGCATAATCAAACTAATTTAAAAGAATTAAGCCCCTTGATTAGAGAACCAGACTTATTGACAGTCTGTTCTTGTGTGATGAGTCAGCCGACGGTCTAATTGCATCCGGAGGGATACTTGGGCTTGGATGGCGTTCATTCATGGTGTGTACATGATTTTTAGGGTTCCGTACCCAAAGGGTAAAAACGGGACCCTATTACTGAGACTTCGCTGTCCGTCCGTCCGTCCGTCTGTCACCAGGCTGTATCTCAAGAACGGTGATAGATAGACAGTTGAAATTTTCACAGATGATGTATTTCTATTGCCGCTATAACAACAAATACTAAAAATAAAATAAAATAAATATTTAAGGGGGGCTCCCATACAACAAACGGGTTGGTTGCGTTAACTTTGCACCTCATTTGTATGGGGTGCTATACATACCAGGTGCAAACTTAACTTAACCACTTAAGGATGAAAGTGTTTGTACGGAACCCTCGGTGCGCGAGTCCGACTCGCACTTGCCCAATTTTTATAATATAGCTAAAGATGACATTCGGATCTTCGCGATCAGGGATCAAGGACCACGACCTTTTCTATGAAACGTTATGATCGTGCGATGCGGTCAGTAAGTTTGTCAGTATCCACCTGACTTAGTCTTCTGCGCGAGACTATATCGTCAGAAAAAGTCACTAAGTAACAAATACCTACTTAAAACAAAGCTCGCATCACAGTATCAATCTACAAACTAGATACCACGTTTTGAAGATCAGTGTCAGAAATTTTAGTGAGTTTTGGTGGTCACCAGGCGATATCCTCTTCAGCGATTTTGGTATCGGGAATAGCCATAGAGGAAGATAGGAGCTTAATTACTTTGCTTGACAACTTACCACTGAACTTGATATGCCATCCCAATTTAACACTGTTGCTAGGTTCGCTTGCTAACTACTTATCAGTTATTTGCAATGAATAGTCGCTAGCCAGATTAAAAAAAAAGTAAATAGAGAAGACGGTGTATTTACTGTTGTGTTGTTGCTACAGTGCAGATTAGCTGTGGACGCTTCGTTAGTGAGTTAAGAAGGTTCTTGAAGACCCGACACACACAATAATGGGAAGCAAGGAAGCGAGATTAACATACTGGTAACAGTTGAACATTAGGCCTGCAGCGAATTTCTAAACTCTTGACCCTACAGTTCCAATGGTGCAATAAATAATTTACTTTTATCTTGATAAAAATGACAGCTCTTAACATCGGAGCGCATTAGTGTTATATGTCATTTAAAGACGATATCAAACGCCATTATCACTGCAACATACTGTTATTGCATATCATAATCTCGGATGATGATGATTTGGGATAAGTAAATTGCAATTTTGATCTCATATCCAGAACATTCGACCGTCATTATGTATAAACGTTACGATTATTATCTTTGAATGCAATAACATACTTTTGGAGTGATACGACCTGAACCCAGGCAGCAAGAAACCTTAAGCGCTAAATGCATATTTGTTCCTGGGTCATGGATATTATCTATATATCGTCGGGGATAGTGCAATACTTCGAGAAAGAGATCAATCGGCGGATTCAACTCGGATGGGCAGCATTCGGGAAACTGCGAAGTGTCTTCTCGTCCAAAATACCTCAGTGCTTGAAGACGAAAGTCTTCAACCAGTGCGTATTACCGGTGATGACCTACGGAGCTGAGACGTGGTCTCTAACTATGGGCCTTTTAAGGAAGCTCAGAGTCACTCAGCGAGCTATGTTAAGAGGTCTATGCTCGGGATTTCTCTACGAGATCGAATCAAAAATGAGGAGATTCGTAGACGAACCAAGGTCATCGACATAGCAAACCGGGTAAGCAGGCTAAAGTGGCAATGGGCGGGGCACGTAGCTCGAAGAACCGATGGGCGTTGAGGCAGAAAGGTTTTCGAGTGGAGACCGCGTACTGGCAAGCGCAGTGTAGGGCGGCCACCCGCAAGGTGGTCGGACGACCTGGTTAGAGTTGCTGGATGCGGGTCGCTGCTATCCGGCCCATGTGGAAGTCTATTGAGGAGGCCTGTGTCCAGCAGTGGACGTCCTATGGCTGATATGATGATGATAATGATGATGATGATGATGATGATGATGATGATGATGATGATGATGAGTGCAATACCGCGTAAACAGCTGTCGATAAAGTTCTCATTTCAATAAAATACTTAGCATTTGTTTGAATATTGATTCGTATCTTGTTACTTACGCGGTATTGCACTATCCCCGACGATATGTTTGTATTTATATATTATCTATATCGTCGTCTAGTACCCATAGTACAAGCCTTGCTTAGTTTGGGTCTAGGTTGATTTGTGTAAGATTGTCCTTTATTATTTATTTATTTAATGAATGCGTTCACTGGCGCTCCCAGCATAGAAGTAGGTACAATGCAAAACATCAATAATCACTCAATTATAATGCAGGTAAAAATTGGAGCAATACATATATCTATTGAAAATTGTCAGCTGATTTCATTCTAACTGATAAACCCATACATGGCCCACAAAGCACTAAGTCGAGCTCACTCCGAGAAGCCTGAGGCAACACCAGCATATGATGGTTACTTTTATCATGCGATAAATAAGTGACAAAGCATCCGTCACGACTTGATAAAATGCCATTGTGAGTGACATGCTTTGTCACTTATTTATCCTGTGATACACGCAACCATCATAGGCACACAGGAGAGTCCTGCACGCCTAGCACAACTATGCTTCGCGACTCTTGTCTCGTGACATTGGGCTAACCGTCACTCTCTCACATTACTGCACAGAAAGAGACGGGTAATTATCTCGCGCGGGAAACAGTCGCGTATGACAGTAATGCTAGGGGTGCTGCGCTTCTGATTGAAGTTAGGCTGGCTAGTCTCCGGTCAGCACAATACCCAACAACACAATGTAATTGCATAGGTACCGTCAGGTGATCCATCTGCTCGTTTGCCTCTTATCATCGTCATCATCATTCTCATAGCTTTTGCCCTATGTGGAGACAGGGTCCGCTTTCAGAAAAAAATAACCCATTCGCGACATCGAGACGTTCTGCTGGCATTGGAATCATAACTTTACTTAATGAACGAGTCACTTTAAACTTTCAATTCGTCGCTCAAAGCCCCGTGGACCGTGGAGCAATTGTCACCGTAACAAACAAGCTTAAAACATCACCTGCAAACAAGACATCGATCGTGCGTAACTCTATTATTGCCATTACATCTCCAGAAGGCAATTCTAGTCACTATATAGACTGTGAGATCGTTACGAGAAAACCACACCTGTTAAGTAAAAAAAGAATATTGGATTATAAATATAAACATGCCCATGTATCGTTATAGGTATAAAGTATTTAAAAATCAATAAACAAAGGTTTTAACTGCTTATTCATTTTATAAATATTAACGCAGGTAAATTATATTACTGATCGCAGGTACAAAACGTGTTAAAAAAGAGGGTTTTTTTTTTAAATATTATGTTAATTTCTTTAGCATAATTAATTCTAGAGTGCGCGTTCCATAATTATAAAGTCACGTGAATAGCTGGAAAAATCCTGATGAATATCAGACGGGAAGTTCAGGTTGGGAAAAGAAATCGGAGTTTTAGTTCTAGAAATACTAGGAGACAGTTTTTATGTATTATGTATCAAACAGTCTTAACTGAAGCATAGCTCAAACATCCACAATAAACACTGCCAATCAAGATTTTTGATCTGTATCGAGAATCGCCTACGTCTCTTGCGGAGAGAGAGATAAAGAAGTCACGTAAAAGTCGCAACCACCAGGACTATAGATACGACGAATGAAAACTTGAGTGAACTTTATTGTTTCAGGATCTTTGCCATTCATTCCCATCATTCGAAAACTGTAATCGCAGACCACCCCAACGAACCTCGGCTGGTGCTAGTCTGCCTGTAACCCCGCAGGGGCCTCTCACGACCATCACCAGATCGTTTCATTACATTATTTGAGCATCGAAATTCTAATTACTCTGTACAATACTGCTGCTATATTTGAATGCATGAAAGTATTTAGCGAAATGACAAGGTGTGAAAAAGCCTGGCCTTTGATTGATGTTAATGTTGTGATGGTCCAAATAGCAGCAGGTGGTGAGAAATCTAGTGCGTTTGTTTCTACGAATTCCATCGGCAATATCGGCATTTTTCCAAGACGCATTTGTGTCAGTGACATGACTTTCGTTTCTTGTAGTAGACATGTCAACTGTAAATGAACATTTTAATTTGAACTTATTTATAAAAGTAAAACGTTTCCTCACCATATAAGTCAAGTGGGCATAGAACGCTTTGCGGCGGTGTCTGTTACGGATTCGGAGTCGCGTGGCCAGAAATATCTGGCTATTTAATGAAGCTGCCTCTCACACCGAACCCTTAGACTTCCTATTGTTCTTAACATTGTTGCAACTGTACCCACACTGCGTTTACATACTAAGATAATAAGAGTCTATGTTGTCGGGCACTATTGAAAGCCAAGTCAGCTGTAGGACAGGAACAGGATGGTCACTCTCGCAATTCTGAACGGGAGAAGAGGTGGAACTCATTGATGATGGCAAAATACAGACTCTTTTGTTGCTGTGCAAAAGTGTTACTAATCAAAGAGCGAAAAGGCTGGGATATGATGTAACAATAATAATTTCCTGAACGGATCACTGCAAGTCTAAACGTAGACAGCAAATAGAAAAAAACCTATGAGTGAAATGATACGGACACTCTTGATGTCCGTATTGTATCTACACTATGTACCCTAGTTTTTTATTTTATTTCAATGTACATTACTACAAGTACAAATATATCAGTCTACGGTAGTATACATTCAAGAAGAGAAAAACTATAACATATATTTTTATTTGCTAATGTTAAACAAAACACCTGGCGCCTACTAATAATAAACATAAACAATAACATTAAACAGAACAATTCTCCGGTTGTTTACTCACATTCCTTTGTTGTATAAACATTAGTCGGAACAGTTACAATAAGAAGAGTAATTAAAAATTCCTCTTCCATACATAGCGTGGTATGGCAGGTGTAATTATACCTGGAAGTATCAGCTATGGCTCGTAAATTGCACACGTTATTGGCAGTTAATGCGTTAGAGTGGCTTTGTTTTAGTGATCAACTTGCTTTTTGAACGTTAAGTGAGGAATCCTATAGCTACTACTCGTATTTTACTATAATTCGAACCAATCGGTTCGGCTAACTTCCTAGAAGAACTTCTCCCAATCTTTAAAATCAGGATCATGTGCAAAAGCGGCATCATATCAGCCAAAAGCCGTCTGCTGTTGGAGGTATCGACCCTCGGATCGTATCGACCGGTCGTGTCACCATATATCAAAGTTTCATAATGACATCATAAGGAGTATCATTCTAGCAGCTCATAATAGAAGTTTCTAAGAAAACATCAATATTATCAAAACCTCTTGAGAGGTCTTAACGTCTCACCACCTCTCAGGATAAAGTGTGTGGTCGTTTAAACCGCACATCTCAGTTCATCAGTTCGTATTCGGAAAAAAAATTGAGAATCACTCCGAATTTCTTGTGCTATATGATGCCTTGCGGAATCGACCGGTGTGACAGCCGGCCTGGTTAGTCGTTTAGGCGCGCCCGTTTCTACATACTTTTTGTCTCCTGACGGTTCTAAATCGGTCCGGGCCTGAGCCGGTCTAATTCTGTCCGGGCCGCATTGTAGGCTTCCTGTTGCGTAACGCCCTATCTTTATCCTTTCCAAACGTTACTAAATCCTGCTGGCAAATAACTAACAGTTCAAAATTTGAGGAAAACCCTTCAGGAATCTCTTCATCAGGAAAATCAGAAGGCATTACGAGTGTGTATTCTCGATAAGAGAACAACAGTGAAAGACAACTAACCGTTGGAAATATTGCAGGAAAGTAAAGGAAAGTAAAAAAAAAAATAACGGAAAAAGTCGAACAGTGAATCCATGAATGAATCTCTCATTAAGAATGTATACCATTTTTATACGCATCCGCCAATACCCAGACAGGTGTTGATACAAGTAGAAGTTGACACTTAGTCTACTTTATTCCTAAATCATTATGACTTCTGCGAAATCTTATCTTATTATTGTATCTAATGTACGATAAAATACTCTCAAGCTTAACTTGTGGTTGGTGTTAAAAAATACTTCTTAATAATCTTAGAGTGGATTACTCGACTGTCAATACTGACCGCATCGTGTAAAAAACTACCTATTTCAAATTAGACGTAATGCTTTCCTGTATCAGCAGGTCAATGGCCAGCCGCGCCTTCAGAAAACCTAAGTCATGCTAACTCATGCTTACTATTGAGCCATCGCTATATGTTGATATGTGTACACCGGGCAACATGCAACACCTCTACCTCTAATACCAACACTATAAAAGCTTTTTCACCTCACTAGCTCGGAAAGCCTAGTTTGTTTGTTTGATATCTATTGAGAAAATCGCTTTTTATCCACATGTGGAGAAAGAGTTTTGACGGTTCAACGCAGCTAAAGTAAAATTTGACATGAGCTTATTTTCTGGAAAATCCCGTTTAAAATACCTAGATTAAAGCTAATTAGACCTTAGTTTTAATAAATGGCAAATTGGTTGATTATTGCAGATATTTTTCAAAGATATAGTACAAACCCTTATTCTCTTTTCCTCGCTGTAGTGAGGTGAAAAGTTTTGTGTTATACACGGGTGAAAAGTTATTTTACGTCTCGTGTATTGAAACACTCGCTACGCTCAGGATTCTATTTTGAACCACTCGCTTCGCTCGTGGTCAATCATAGGATCCTTTCGCTAGCTCGTGTTTCAAATAAACACTCGCGGGTAAAATACAACTTTCCCCCCTTGTATAACCACCTTGATTAACTATACCTCATTTGTCGACCGTATAATCGTCGTAGCACGTCCCTTTATCCGAACAGCTCATTTGGTTACAGATGGAAGATAAGATTTTGTCGTGAACGATAAGATCTGATGACAGTACTTTGACAGCGATATACTGTTGCGGGGATGTATGTTGAATGCGCAAATACACGAGAGTGTTAATTTCAATGTTATAGCGTTTTAAGTTCCCCACGTAGAAAACTCGAGGATTTTATTATTTCATCTGCTGCATCAACCAGAACTCAGCTTTCTTCCGCTTTCATGGGCAACATACCAATATCTTTAGTGAGGACGTGCTTTTTAAATTTTAATTTAACAATCTCATTGCGTTACTTAAAATTCGAGAGCAGATAACTTAAGTAGGTACGTCTGAAAACGACATTCTTACGCAGATGTTTTACCAGCAATCTTAAGGTGTGTTTTAAGTCGCGTATTCTTACAAGAAGGGATTACACTTTATATATTAATTATGCATTCATTTTTCCGACGTATTTATAGCCAATATCTACATGTAATTATACCGCGACCGAGGCGAGGACGGGGCGTGAATTATCTGGATCCGTGTAACAAAAAATACTTTATGGCACAGGTCTTAGTAAAGCTATCGCGATAGCCGGCACGCGTCGCTAATGAATACGTGCCCTTCCAGTTCTTCATTACCGCGCAGACGCGTTTTTGCGCGGGAGCGCGCTCGCGCCGCGCGCACGGCTGCGGTGTACCGCGTAAATAGAAATGTTAGTGACAGTAAACTAACATTGCAACTCTAGCCATATTCAAGGCTTTCATAACCTAGACAAAACAACTGACGGGACGGGGTCTCTTTCCCCGGACAAGGCACGGATGGCTGAAAAGAGAATACCCGGCGTCCCTAGCATATGGTGTCTGATCTTGTCGATGATATCTTGTGACCCATCCTAGCCACCTAGGTCCACCCTGCTGGCTGGGTCGACCGCTCTATAGTTCACATTACCATTTCTCTTTTTAAGTTTCATTCTCTAAAAAACAACTGCCGTAAGGCTAGGGAGCATACAATAACTTTTACTTAAAATCTTTCGACGCCTGAAGATGCTGACCACGCTTTTCTTTGGTCCAATCATATGTTGTATGAACAAAGTTGTCAATTATCCTACTAACTAAATAATGTCATCACGAACAAAAAACTCAATCGGTATACCTCAATAAAATGTATTATTTATTAGAATCCTTGAATTGTTAAATGAAAAAAAAAAAATTGTTTCAAAAACTTGGATAAAGTCAAGCAAGTGTAAGTGTGTATTATAACTCTAATATTATATAGAGACTAATTTCATTGCATTAAACCCAAACTTGCATTGTTTATTTGACTATGAACCGTGCTCCCCAAATTCCCATGCGCATTGTTTATGGTGCTATTAGCGCGCGTGCCACACTTTACTGCAAATAAAAACTAAATAGAAAACGTTTTAGCGTTTATGACAATGTAGTCGATTGTCCCCTTTTTAGCGCTTAGATGCAGCGGACGGACTGCGCCCGCTTTGTTTGGATGACTCAATGTTTATTTTGGTAGCATTATTATACGTGTACTGGTTCAGTGATAATCTTACAGCGTTATGTTAATCGAAACGTGTTTCAATAAGGTTGCTTATGTTGTAATATATGTTTTCCGAGGTATTATTTATCTGAGAAGATGTTAGCCGGTTGATCGCTAAAGGTTTAAGAGTACGGTACCCTGCTGAGGCCTCAGCGCCAGGGTAAAAAATTGGTGGTGGTGTTTTTAACCTTTGGAGCGCTGTCATTCTGTCAAAACTATAGCGGTGAAATATGGTATGATCACACGTGTTCACCCCTTGTTACTAAGTGTCACTGTAGATGCTTATATGAGCAAATATAATAAGGCCTGATTCGGCCAACCAGCCGAACTAACCATATCAAGTAACTTCATAAGTAACTTGATAAGCTGTTTAAACTTAACATGCAAAGATCGGTGCTTACTGTACATTCCCTAACCTTTAAAAGTAATTACTTAGATTAGATATAGTATATTTAGATTGTTGTAACCCAAAACAGTACGACTCGATCGTGCGTCGGAGCCTTGCAATAAACGGCGCGATGCGCGTGCGCTAGTCCAAGTATAATCGCCAGCTCGCCGCTTTTTACCCTTTTTGCCATTTATTACTATAACGTTAACATTCCAGGCTATAACACGGATTTTTACGATTCTATCACGTGATACGATACTTTCAGCTTTTTGCTAAGATTGTTAACCCTTAGGCAGTGATCTGGAAAGCTCGGTACACGATTATCTGATTAGTTATTTGCCCTGTTTTTTTTTGGTAGCATTAAGAATAATCAATATATAATATGGCTCGCTCACACTTGTCATATGGTTACATTATATACCTATACATTGCATGTATAGCTTCTAATTTAGCCTCTAGCAGAACACATGACTCATAATTAGTAATTTAATTACGTTAAATAAATTCGAACATGGAGCCGAATTTGAAAATAAATTCACGCATCCTTTTGCACGCGACGCATTGGTTTACGCTTATGTTAACTTGTGAATAATTTAAACTAGTGACTCTGGGAAAAAATCAAACTTGAAATGGTTATAAGAGTGCCTTTATCATAGTTAGTTTATTTCAAGTAAACTGTTAGGTAAGGTGGAGGAGAGTAGGTGCATACTGCTACCGGCAGGTGATGATCGAAAAAAAAACCTATTTGACGTAAAACTGTTTTGCAAAGCTGCTCATGCATTCTAAAGTGACCCACCCAAATTAACTGCACCTTCGAGTAATTCTAGTACGGTCCCTAGTCGCAGGGCTCTCTCGTCGTAACGTCCTACGTGTGAGGTCAACATGACCATTCTCTGCAATTTGAGCCTCTTTCCCCTTTCCAGCGAAGTCGTAAACACCAAGGATCAAGAACAAAGGGTCATTTGAGAAAAGGGCAAAAACTACATGCCCTTAATATTGTGACGCCGTTGGTGGTATGAGTGACTTTAATGTGGAACTCACACCAATCTGTGCTAAAAACCTTCTAGAGCAGATCGCTCAGTGAGATTTGTAGTATTTGTCTTTATCACCATAGACTAAACATACATTCCTCTGGTACTGTAAGAAAAGTAACCGCTGTCGGGAGGAGGGGTTTTCTCAGCAGCTTACTGTACGCGTTTTGTACAACATAAGGATCGCCTCAATACTCTTGTGCGGTTACTTCCCCCTGTTCTGTTGTCAGCCTCTTGATTCACTTTTGGTCGCGTGAGCAGATTACTCTGAATTAATTACGTTTACCTGATGCCTTACGAGACACTAAAAACTCGGTCATCCAGAACTAGAGCTTGTAGTCCCGGGACTGGTCGAATGGCACGCCCTACAAAATCTATAGGGATTAATTCCACATCTATATAATGACATATGTCCGAGATGCGCCTCTATTTGAGTGGTATGCTCTATTTAACTTGATTAGTCAACTTTTCAAATTAATGCATCTCGGGCAGTGAAACTCCATATATATCGCCCATATCAGTGATATGTCGCCCAAATAGTGATGTGTCGTATAGATCCCAATCGAAATTTCCCGAACAGTTTCCCCGTGACATCGGATAACGTGTCGATTAAAAATGTAATAAATGAACGTCACTCGCATTCCGCTAAGGTCCTCGACTCTACGTTACACGGCATTTTTAATACGCTAGATTAAAGAGCACGAAGCGATTTTTTCCCACAAACGCCCGCTGCCATACATTTGCGGCCCGTCAAATTAGCTCACAAACAAAATTTATCCTAAACACAAGCCACTAGAACGACTTGATAGATTACAGTTTAGTTGTCCGACGGTGTTCGGTTGCAGTCGCCGAGTTTGGAATTGATAGACAGGGCTGTCTATCAATTCCAAATTTCAATTCCAAAATTAGTGATGGGTCGCGGGAATATTCTCAGAAACGGGAATATTATCCAAACCGGGGAACATTGAACATTTCTTAGTAGTAGAAAGACTCTTAGTCTCTTAGTACCAGAAAGCTATAATGACCAAGATGATATATATAGCGTCCAGTTATTTATTACAAGGAAGAGCGGTAATTCAATTAATGCATTTGAAATCAATGCATGTGTTGTCTCTTAGGCTGGTTTTGAAACTACTGACGGATCAAACGAGGTTACCGTTCAGTCGGTAGGATCTCGCTGCATCCACGAAGATGAATCTGTAAAGACGTCAAGCCGCGCGAAATTCAGTCACCATGATTTTCAGCTACAGAGTCATGGCAGAAATATTCCAATTGCGTTGCAACTTTGCCGTTATGTTATTGATTCTTTTTGTGGTCCAGAAAGGGCACTTTTAATTTACATATCTGAGTCTACCGGTTCCTATTTATGTACAAAACCTAAATTCGCCTATGTTTCCCTCACGGGGAATATTCCCGGGAACTGCCCATCACTAGACACACCGCTAGACGAAGATTGCAAAGGTGATAGCTATTATAGTATACTAGCCGCGTAAACTGAAATGACGTAAGTGCAGATAAGTTTGTATGGGTTTATGATGTTTTCTTTTTGCAACAGCTTTAGGTACTGGCAGGATGTTTGGTCGGATTTTTGGCGCATTTGTCCTGACAAGTAAGCCTGTTTACGCTTGTTGTTTATTTGGTACCTGCTTTAGGTATATAAGTGACTCAGATTGCATTATTATTAGGTGTTTAGATATACGATTCATGATATGTTCTACAGAGGACTCTGATAACTATACATTAGTAAACGAATATAAACCTTATTGCAAGATGTTAAGGTCTATGGGTGTATAGTTAACTGAGTCTTCGTTTGTACACATAGGTACATGCTATTCGTTAATTTTGTTGTTACCACTGTTAACAGGTGAATTACGTGTATACCTGCCTGTACCTATGCTTAACAGACACATCAATAATTATAAAGCATCCAATATTGCATGTTATTTGTAATTTCGGTATTTACGGGATCGATGGTTTTCAGTCCTGGACATGGGGACCAAGTGTAAGATAAGTGTCTTCATCAACATCGTCAGAAAGTACGCTAATGAGAAGCATTCTGGACATCTTTAATTCTTTAATTCCGATACCATTTTTCAATGGCAAACTGAAACTTGCTTTGTTTAAGTACTTATTTATTTAAACGCTACTACACAATATTAAAAAGATAAGGTATTCTTAAGGTATTCTTTACCAGTCAACCATCGGGGTTAACAAAAACATTTGTATTGTGCCGGCTCTCTCGAGGCTGGTTGACGTTGGTAGTAGCTACCAGGATTATGAAAATAAATTGATCCTGCAAATCCCGCGGATCCCGCATAAGTGATCCCACTCCTTGCGGTGAATATTACTGCGGGATCTCACTATTTCGAATCCTCGGAATACCGAGATTGGTGCCCTAAATGATTCGAAGATTAAAACGAATTAAAAAAATAAATGACATTTTAGTGAAGACCTAATTAAATAGACTTCAAGTTCAAATAAAAAAAATCGTCTAACGGCATTTTGTGAGCCATTTTGGCAACATGACTTTTTCGAAGTAAAATAGCCTGCTGAATTCAATTCTGGATGTTGCCAAGCCGAATTTTGCCCCCCTCCCTCTTTTTCCCCTCTTTTTACCTCAAAATATCTCCCTAACACAGACAACTTAACCCTATAGACCCCGCTTCATAAAACTTTCTCTAGTATCTCAATTTGCCAAATTGGCGGGGTTAGGAGGGCATCAAGTGCACTGTGATTGGCTAGTTCAAGGTCAGCAAGCAATAACGCATGCGTTGCAAGACGCGCGCCTTTTTTGATAGTGATGGGACACACTCGAAAAAGAAACTGCAGAATGTAAGTATATATGTTTTTAATTGGAATCAATAAGAATACAAAAATGGTATTTATTAATTAATTATGTAACTGAGTGCATTTTTAATTGGACCTTGGTGAAAATGCACTCTAGTGTAGTAGTAGATCAACAAATACAGTGAAAATTGAAAAATCAAAACTTCAAATAACATCCTTCTTATGTAGCGCCATAAGATTCAGGTGCCAACTTAACTCAATCAAGTGTAATGGGTACCCCCCTTTTATTGGCAAAATTTTTACAGCGTAGGTATAATATATATTTTTTTTCGACATATTAATGAAGTTTTCATCAGTCTGTTCAGGCGTTTTCACGTGATGCGCGGTCAAATAAACAGACAAACGAACAAACAGATAAACACAAATATTCTAAAAACTGTTGGAACGTGTTCTGTTATCGGTTTTAAGCATCCCCCGCCAACTTTATTTCTAATATCTTCCATGTACAGACTTTAGAGCCACTTCAGCTTTATTATATGTATAGATGTATCGTATTTATCCAGGATATTAAGTAGCCCTTCTCCAAGATTCTATCTGTTTTCGAAAATTCATCGAAATTGGTTCAGCAGTTTAGACATTTATGGTTTCATAATTGTATATTTATGAACTTAAGTAACATACATTTCGATTATTCAATAATAAAAAAAGTTTGTACTCTATAAAAAGTTCAATGTTGTTTAACGGGTATCGGTTACGTAATTAATCAGTCACATCACTACTAAAAACACTGCAAAGGTTAGACGAAGACGGAATTACAAAAATTTGCAAGCGAAGGTAAGAGACAGTTTACAATTGACAGAAGACATCATCGCGTCGCTAGGTTACCAACCTACATTTTATAACTTAATAACATTCGTTGTAAAATAGTAAAAATAGCTTACTTGTGAAATGAAATCCCATCTTTTGAAGACTAGATGTCTTGCTACATTTTCCAAACAATTTTACCATACAATAAGGCATATTTTGAACACCTTATAAGTCAAGTAAGCAGTGAAATATTTCATGTTACTTCGTCAACAGTCGACCGCGAACTAAGAGAGCGTTTGGGGGCGTGGTGAGCGCTGCGTATTTTTTGAGCATTAGCTTGGCTCACCCGGGTGCCCTTATAAGCGGGGTCTATAGGTTAAGTTGTCTGTGCTCCCTAATCACGGTTTTTACGGTTTTATACGAAAAGTATTACAGCTAGAAAAAAAGTGTCAAAGACAAGAATGATCTTTATAAAATTTCCTATAACATGGTATATAAGCTTTTTTAGTAGGCCTTATGGTTTGTAAGTAATATCTTCCCGAACTTCATAGACTGGTAAAAAATTCTAAATATCGGCTTCCTTTACCGTCCTAACGGCATTTTGGGATCCATTTTGGCAACATGACTTTTCCGATGTAAAAAAGCCTGCTGAATTCGGTTCTGAAAGTTGCCAAGCCGAATTTTGCCCCCTCCCCCCATTTCCCCCCTTTTTGACCTCAAAATATGTCCCTAATCACGATTTTTACGGGTTTATACAAAAAGTATTACAGCTAGAACAAAAGTGTCAAAGAAAAGAATGATCTCTATAAAATGTACTATAACCAGGTGCATAAATTTGAATGACTTCATGGTCAGAAGCAAAGCATTTTTATTTTTTACGTCCCTTTTAGCCCGACTTGGATACAGTTCTGCGTGTAAATCTGACGACTGCTTATGACTGAAAGCCTCGTGAGTCTTGACAGATAATAAGTAGCACGCCAACTGAATGTCAGCGTCAAGCGCTGCAGAGCGGCTGGATCCTGTGCGATACCAATAATTCCAAAATAAGTGTATTTCACTGCCTCGACCATGTTTATCAACTTTTTTTTAAATAATGAAGTTCAGGAAGATATTGCTCACAAACCATAAGGCCTGCTAAAAAAGTTTATACACCATGTTATAGTAAATTTTATAGAGATAATTTTTTTCTTTGACACTTTTGTTCTAGCTGTAATACTTTTTGTATAAACCCGTAAAAATCGTGATTAGGGACATATTTTGAGGTTAAAAGGGGGGAAATGGGGGGAGGGGGGCAAAATTCGGCTTGGCAACATCCAGAATCGAATTCAGCAGGCTTTTTTACATCGGAAAAATCATGTTGCCAAAATGGCTCACAAAATGCCGTTAGGACGGTAAAGGAAGCCGATATTTGGATTTTTCTACCAGTCTAAAAAGGTAAAGACGTCACCAATGACATACAGATACGTGCAGTCTATTCGATCATGTCTTTGACATTGAAAACTCGATTGACCACCTTTACCAAAGTTCTCCGAACCCATATTTAACAGCTAGCAATAATGTTTTAGGAGGCACTTGCCTTTACGTATAATATAGTGTTTAAAATTACGACTGCGACCCCCAAAGGGCACTTGGCGCTTTAATACGGGATTATGGGAAATTTGTAGCCTATCCGGCCATTTTCCTGAAATAACGACCATTTTATGATAGTTTTATAACATTGAAATGTTTCGAAACGTTTCAAATATTATTCTTAGTTTCCGCCAGTTACATTATTAATTAATAATTAAAATTATAACAGTACTAGAATTCTAGCAACTTCGTCCACGTATTTTTTCTCATAGTCGGCCAAAAAGTATCCCATAACCAATTTGGATGTCCAGCTATCCCTTTGCCAACATTGGTTAACCATCCGTGCCGCCGTTTCGGCGTGATGAGATGACGCAGAATTTTTTACCAACAGATGCCGCTGTGCGGCTGGCGCTCCTGCATCGCGCTGTTAAGATTTTTCCTGAAATAATGACTCCTCTATAGAAAACTGACGTTTAATACAATTTTAGGATTAATATACACTAACCGCGTATATTGTTTCCCGACTACGGCAAATCCAAAATGAAGGGTTATATTTTGCAGTCTGTATGTATCTACTCGTATATATAGCAGCGTTTTTTGGACCCAGGAGTAGACTCGACTCATCCTTACGATTATGCTGTTTTCGCGAATGATTGACAACATGTTTTGTTATTGTATTTCAAGCGTTTTTGAGAATAATTTCGCTTCATTCCAAACAGGAAACTCCGAGGATAGCTCGCTCTATTGCCCGTTGATGTATACCTACTTACTCGAAATGGTGGTATTGGTGTTGGGAGACGTGCAGCGATTGCACAACCCTAGGCGGCTGGCAAGAGCTGGAATCGTAGCATGAAATTGGAGCTTAGTCCAGCAGTGAACCAAAAATACACAGATGATGAGGGTGAAAGTCATCAAGCCTTATTATTTGGACATGTTTTACGATTAAGTTTAATCACGTATTCACCAGAAATTTAAATCCCTCTATGTAATTAATGAAAACATTATTACCCACATTACGAGCCTATAAAAATCATAAATGCACACGAATACCAGTTCTGCCAGAAAGCGGGCTTCCAAACTGGCCTTGTTAAAATACCCATGAACATAAATTAGTATTAACAATTATAAAAAAGGTTATAAATTACCAATTTAATTCTAGCACTTAGTAACCAACCGAAACCACTATGCAAATGATATAGTTTCTTTTAATGAACGTAGCTTATCTTTTACACGAGAACATTGATTTTAAATCATATCTTTGGTTTAAGGGCGGTACTCACAACCTAAAAAAAAGTTATCTGTCAAGATGTATGAGGGGTTATGATAATGATGACTCATAATGAGTATTTGTTAGTGTTATACACGTAAAGTGAGCGTTTACTATATTAGAGAATCAAGTTTTACATCTTATCTACTATATACTATTCGAAGAGTGTGTTCCGTCCGCCAATTGCCCTATCTACTTGTGAAGGCAGAAAACAGTACAACCAGTAAATTCTTAATGCGTCTACGGGCTAGCCAAACTTCAGAGCCCAATTTGCCGAATTAAATGCACATGGGTCTTGCGTTTTGCGGCTTAAAAGTCTTGCTCTGCCATGCTACGGTAAAAGGACGTATCTTACTACGACATCCTTATAAAGATACGACCTTTTACACGTAACACGGCAGTGCTGTCCTCGCCAGCCCGTCTAGCATAACTGTAACTCTTTGTCGCGCGACATATACTACCTGTCACTTTCCTGTCAATACTGTGAGAGTAAGACAGGTGATGCTAAGTCGCAAGACAAGTGAAGTCGCGTCAAGCGTCTAGCCCCATAGGATTCCATTCACGCCAAGGCTATTTCTACAGACTTGTTTCAAAGAAGATAAAGTACGTTCGTGGAACGAGTGTTTTCAGTGAGAACTAGGGCTTCCAATTAGTATTAGTATGGGCAATCCTGGGATCTCGGCGGCCATACAAAAAATCCCGGGAGTGAGAACCCTACTTTATATGAATGTTTTTGTACCCATTGACACCTTATACTGAATATTAATTGTAACACTCACTCGAATGGTGTTTTAGCGCTTGTTTTTGCGTGGAGTGTGTTTTGGCCGTGGCACGTGTAGCGCGTAGGATGACGACCTGCGATTGATATTGGAGATACCGCTTGCAAAAAGAAAACGCCGCATCGGTAGGGTTGACAAAAACTCTTAATAAAAGTTTTGTGTCATATAATGTTGGTATAGGTATAACGTTAGTGGTTACGGGGTGAACTAGACTACAGTTCTCGGATTCTAAATTCGACAAACGCCTTAATGCAAATTTTCTGACTTTTGTTTTTTAGCTGATTACTGCAGGGGAGCATAAAACCAACACACGAATGGCGTAAAAAAATTAAATTTAGAAAGTAAAACAGTTAATTCATGATTATTTTGGTATGTGGCATACTCGTATGTGTTCGTGGGTCGGATAACAGCTAATATACAATGATCGGCGTCGACAAAAAACACTGAATTCAAAATAAAATAAAGTGCCACTTACATTTAAATATTTTGATGGTTGACAACCCTGTTAACGGTATAAGTGCAAAATCACGGCTGACCTAGGAAGCGGCTGCTAACTGTAGACGAACAGACGAACTAACCGCGCAAATACTAACTATACTAATTGCGAGCGCATCCGGGTACGAAACTATACTAATACTATAGTAATGATTCTTCATCAACTTTTTTTATTGATTGCATCGTGGCAGACCACAATAGGCTAGTTAAAAAAATGGTTAGTAGGCTAAAAATGGTTTTGAGATATTTTTGAAATGGTTATTAATACCTAATGATCTGACTAGCTCAAAAAAAAACCTATTTTGTGAGAGCTAGAAAGCTAAATTTAATTAATTGAAAATATAAATTTCATAAACACACAAAAACGCCGTCCGCCATTTTTGCCTTTTGCTTATCTGTGGCGTCAGGTAGGCGCACGTCTCGTTACGGTTATGGTATATGGCTTATATAAAGAATATTCCCGTTCGCCCACAGTACTCAAAATTTCATTACTCGCCTACATTTTCTTGACGTGGCGAACACTCACCGCTGATAATTCTATTCCACTATTAGAGCGTGGGGGGCATTATTTAAAAAACTGATAATGTGATTGTGAAAGGTCTTTGCCCAGGTATACGTAGGCCGGTAAAAGTGGGCTGTTACGCAGTCCAAATGTCGAATTGGGATGATACTGTCAACTAGTAGGTTACGCATACAATCAACGCCACCATGTACAGAATATGTGTATGGAACGACCCGATATGGTTCGGATGAAGTTCTTCTTCAATGGTACATTCGTCGCGGAAGCCGGAAATGACCTCATCGAAGTCTCTAGAAAAGAAGTCTTCGAGTTTGGAACATATCGGACACATCTTGTCTTGGTTGTCTGGAAGAGATCGCTATTTAGCGATAAGACCGCCTGTTGTTTACCTCTGCCTGTTATTTGAATGTATCTCATGTTGTGTTGTATATTCCTTGATGTTGGAGGTGTGCAATAAAGAGTATTTGTATTTGTTTGTATTTGTATCTTTTTTTTTTTTTCTTTATTAAAATAAAAAAAATGGTTTGATCACAGTTGATCATGCCACCCTTATAGTTACAGACACGCCATCTTAAATATCATCTACGACACTTCTTGGGCGGTCATTTTCAGTATTATTAGTGACTAGAGAGCCCCCGCAACTTTGTACGCGTTTTGTTTTATGATTTCGGGTAAAAAGTATCCTATAACCATCTTTGGATGTCCAGCTATCCCTGTACCAAAATTACAAGACGTACTAACAAAATAAAAGACGATCCTGCATCACGCTATTGAGATTTTTCCTAAAATCATGACCCCTCCAAAGAAAACTGATTTTCAATACAAATCTAGTATTTTATAATAGTATAGATGTCTCATGAAAGCAACGCTGTGTTATCAGGAGCTATCGTATCTTTTGGATATAGCACGAAACAAACCATGTGACATATAAACGTTATTGTTACGTATATACGTTGTGACATATACTATACATTGCAGCCTTCTTGCTTGTATGATAATGATAATATAAAGGATGATGGTCTACTGTAGTAGACGTAGTGTCAATCTATATTGTCCCTTATAGGGGATCATCCTTGTTAATATAATAAAATAAAATACAATACAATAAAAATCAATAATCTTTATTGCACTCCTCAAATACACAGGGGTAGCCCTGTGTATATATACAGTAGCATATTAAACAGAGGTAAACAACAGGCGGTTCGCTATCGCCGCGGATCGCTAAATAGGCTCGTTGACCCATGTCAAATTGTATTAAACTAATGTTTATTTCGTATAGTATTTAGCAAAGGAATCCTAAATATTTTTCAATTCATAAAAGTGAAATATGGCTGAAAAAAATGAATTTGAAAATACATATAGTTTTTAATCTGTATTTTGAAATGCTTAAACGCTGTCCGCCATTTTCGCTTATGATAGTGACGTCTTCGGTCCCGTAAAGAAAAACTGAAGGTTTACTCCGACGGCTTTGAATAGTGCCGTCCCTCTCGATCTCCTGTCAAAGTATATTGGAGTGAGCGAGATGGCACTATCCGACGGTCGAATTTTGAATATTTACGTGGAATTCTACGTCGCGCCACAGATTAGCAAAAGGCAAAAATAGCGGACGGCGTTTTTGACTGTTCTTGAAATTTCTAATTTTCAATTAATAAACTTTAGCTTTCTAGCTTTCACAAAAATACAAGACATTTTTTTAGAGCTCGTGAGATCATTATTAACCATTAGATTAGATTAGATTATATTTATTTCACACATATAGGGATACATTATAAATTACACATAAGGACTGTTCAATTTACTAAGCGGACATAAAAAAATAGGCTCATTTAAGGATTTCATATATCTTTTTTACGGTGAATGCTTACTAACAACATTAAAATAAAATAATATATTACACAAGATTCTTGTGACAAGAACACTACATTTAATTAGAACGGTAAAATTTCCGGACTTTAGCTCGGATTCGTCGCATGAGTGTTTGCACATCGCTTTTTGACACTTTTCTACAAGCAGCAAACCACATCCGTTTGAATTCTGCCAATTTACTAGCTTCGCGGCCATCCTTCCGCAAGTGTCTCTTTACGGTGGTGTACCCTTGTTTTGTCGACAAACTTTTCATCGAATATTATTTCATCGACAACGATTCATCGAAACTTCAGTACTAGTAATATTGTTTGGCGTTATTTTATTTCAACTACTATTTATTTAAATTTATCTTACTACGTAGAAATACTATTCAACGAATATTACTTAATCGCTGATTTGTTTCAAATTATCTTAATTGGCACAACTACAAAACATTGCAATTCATTTCTTCGACGTATTACTTTAATACAATTTTATATGTCCTACTGCAAATTTATACATTTACAAAAAAAACGGCCGAGTCGGATCTGCTCTGAAAGGTGAATCATTTAAAGTTTGAGAATAGGTTGAGGTGAATCAATCACCTTTCAGAGCAGATCCGACTCGGCCGGGTTAGGTTAGGTTAGTTTTTTTTTTTTATATCCCTAAAAAATATTTTCCATTTTAGTTGTAGCGAGCTGGACCCGTACATGCAAGTGAAATGATATTACGTGAAGTAAGTTTTATGTAATTTAAAAAGATTTTAAACGATAAATTATGAAACGTACTTCTATGAAATAATACATCTGTGTAATGAATCATCCGCCATATGAAAATCCGTGAAATAAAAATACTCGTAATGAAATTTCGATGAAGTGAGTTGTCGATGAAATTAAAATACTTGAAACATTATCTTTGAAGTAAAATTCGACGTAACGAGTGTCGGCGATTCAAGGGTAAACCCTTTACGGTAGCCCAGTATCGTTCGATGGGGCGGAGCTCCGGGCAGTTTGGAGGATTGTCGTCTTTTTTAACAAAATCGATGTTTTTTGAATTTAGCAGCGTCACTGTCTCACCAGCATAGTGAGCACTCGCCAGATCAGGCCAAAACAGAGGGGAATATTGTGCTTTTTATACAGAGGATATAACCGTTTTGTGATGCATTCCTTTCTATAAATTTCGCCACCAATTGTACCGGTTGCAAAGTAAGACGAACTTTTGAGGCCACAGGAACAAATTGCTTGCCATACAAAGACTTTCTTCCCGAATTTATCAAGTTTTATGGCTTTATCGGAATCTGGAAAATTTTCTCCTATAACTGCATTGTAATACTGAGGCCCCGGTAATGTACTGCTGTCAAACTTCACGTACGTTTCGTCGTCCATTAGAATGCATCGAGTTTTGTTTTGCAGCAAAATATCGTATAAATTGCGGCACCTTTTTTTGGACCGTATTTGCTGCTCGGCACTTCTCTTTGGCATTTTTTGCTTTTTATATGTCCGTATGTTATTTCTTTTCTTGATATTCTGTATGGTGCCTACGCTAGTACCTGATTTTTTTGCAATTTCACGAACGGACATGTATTTTTTTGATTTTAACAGCCGCACGACATTTTCTTCCATATTCGGGTTTGCCGGCCCACTTCTTCGCCGCGATTTTGGTAAATCGGCGAGCGTATGATGTTCGCCAAATTTTTTTATTATTTGAAACACGGCTGATTTGGAACATTTCAACTGATTCGCAATTTTCCGCATTGAAAATTGGCCTGTACACCATTTTTGCAAGATTAATTTCCGATCACCAATATGAATTCGCTCCATCGTGAAAAATATTTTGACAATAAAAAAAATGTATACAGCAGTTGATAGACTTATCTATGTTTATTTTATAACCAGCCAGTACATATCAGTCAGTTTTTAATATAAGGATCTATATTGACTTATGTATGTCCGCTTAGTAAATTGAACAGTCCTTAGTCAATTTACACGAATCTACACGGTGATCGTCAACATAATAAACAAATTAAACAAATTCAGCAAGCATTTAAAATATATAAAAAAATGGGTCTACTAGCGTATTGCGATCTTCCCCGACAAACATTAGTCCATTAGGTGTCGTTATATCAGCAAGCTATATAAAATAAGCCTATACTTTGAACTTTTATGAACTTTTTACGTTTTTATTCTCTGTATAAAATATATTGAAGTAGTCAGTGTTCAAGAATGTGTTGAAACATATATAGTTCGAATAGTATTTAATGGCACACTTTAAATCCAGTTTGTTTTGACTTACTTACTATTTATGTGGGATAAGATATGGCCCATAAACTCTATGTTTTAGATAACAGCGATTTGCGAGTGTGTGACTAATGAGTAATGTGATAACAACAGTTAAGTACGTATAAAGGCATCAAACACATCCCTTTTATTTTGCTTAACCCTTTTCCCGAACAGTAAATTTTACACGAAATAGAGCAAGTTCTTTAAGGTATATTCTCGTATCAACGGTACAACAATCTAATAATTTTACATGAATATAAATTCTATCTTTGAACCCCGTGATTGAACCCACTAAACACACATTAAAAACTACACTGAACCAAATAATCTGTCACTAACTTTTGGGTATCATTCTATTTTAATTCAAGAAAAACTAAAAAAAGACGTGGTTGGACTACTGATTTTTGTTACATCACAAGGCAGTTTTCTTCATAGAAACTTCATACTAACAGATCGTTTTTCACATTTCATAGAGTAGCTGATATTAGCTGTTTTAAAAACCCGTGTATTATTTCCAGGACGTTTGAAATATTTCACACCGTTTAAACTGACAAGCTACTATCCTATCAGTCACATCACTTTTACTAGTTTAGTCGAAATTGAAACGTCGCGTCGGCCCCGTTTCCCCGACCAGTTTGACATCGCGAAATACCTTCCACGTGTGACCTTGGCACTCACCCGACCTTGACCGGCCCACGTTCATCATAAAGTCTCGGAATGGTCCGATACGAGCCGGATACCGACTTCCGAGGAATATAAAAGGCATGGCGACGGTATGCTAAAGGGGGGTATATGGGAGTAAGGAACCTTTTTAAGGAACGCGCTGTCGGTTTGTTACAGCTTTTTTTAGTGATCTCTTCTTTTTGTATTATAAAGATATGATGCGTCAAAATGTTTTTTTTTTTTTTTTTGTGTCTACTCTGCGATGTTATATGCGGAAGATGTTAACTGTATCTTAATAATATGAATGATTTAAACGACTACTTTATCTGGCATCTACTTCGAACTGGTGAGTGGTGAGTAATCGTAATCGTTGGTTTGACGTCATAGCGTCATTGTTCTGATATTTAAAGACGGTTCTATTTCTATACGTATACGTGAATACAAGCCGATTCATATTGACTTAAGAAACTAAAAATGAAACTATGGAAATATGTACATTTATTTAAAACAGTTTTCAGTTCGGACCGTAAAAAGTAAAGGATGAATGAAAAAAATATTTAAAATTATTAATTAGGGCATCGATAACTTGCTAATACTATTCATTAATTCATAGGCCTTTACATCTTTTTTCAGATGATTGTATATTGGTATTAATAATATTATACTTAGTCATATAATCTCTCTCTCTCTTCCTGATTATGTATCCAACATGGTAGCCATTCGCCGGTGTCGTCGGAAACATTGCATTCCTTCATGCTTGACAGCAACACATTTGTCCAGGTGGTTCTAGGTCTCCTCCCTTAGGTCTATATTTATTCATATAATAAAATATAAAAATGTTTAGGGTGCCAGGATGTTAGACCTCGACAGGACATTCCAAAAACTCTATACTCAGCACGTAGTCACGTCCTAACGCCGAATGAACGGCTACGTGATTGTATGTTAATGGCTTTCGGCACAGTATAGTGAATAGTTCCATTGATTCACTCGCACTCGCCATTTTGAAGAAATGATTAGATACATACTTTGTACATACATTACTTACTATACCCGATTGCAGGGCAGTAAAATTCGGGTCGCTTTGAAGCGTCGTCAAAACTTGCTTCGGATGATGAAAAATGGATTATATTTATTTATTTGCACATAACAAAAGTCAGCACAAATGGCTGACATAATGCAAAATGGCATTTTCTACCAGCCACCTGATAGAGCCACACAGAGTTATATAGTTTAGGCTGGATTCAACCATACTGGAATAAGACTTACTTACTCGGAGTTTTGGAGACAAAATCTGATATAAACTTATCATTAACTAGCTTATGCCCGCGGCTTCGCTCGCACAGGATCTGAAAACGTTTGTAACTTTCTACACGTTTAATTTTTTCTTAAAATAATATAACTAATAGAAATCTGCGCGCATATATAATTTTTTGGGTAGTAGATTTATATATTTCTAGATCACGTCGTGGTATACACATGGGACAATTCATTTTCCGATGAACCGAACAAAATCATAGTCAAATGTTTAATCTCCTTAAGGATAGGAATTTCCTCTAACGTTTAAATCAGTATTCTCAGTTAATACAGATATCCACTCAAGTGCGAGTCGGACTCGCGCACAGAGGGTTCCTTACGAACTATGAAATCACTGCACATTACTAAGGAAAAGATAAATGTACTTAGTGGCTAACTTAACATTACCGTTGTGAACCGTTTTACGTACTTTAAATACAGACTGCTTTTTTATTTAATTAGAAATGTATAGTTTCAGATTACTCCCTATAAGTACTTCTAGTAAGACACGGTATTACTTGCCAAATTCATAGTTTTAGTTCAACTGAAATATCTAAGTCTAAATATATAAAAGAAGAAACTGACTGACTGACTGACATATCAACGCACAGCCCAAACCGCTGGTTCTAGAGAGTCCAAATTTGGCACGTAGGTACCTTATAAGGTGTAGGGGTGCACTAAGAAAGGATTTTTCAAAATTCACCCCCTAAAGGGGTGAAATGGGGGTCCAAAGTTTGTATGGGGAAACAAGATTAGTTCGACTATTTTATTTGAAACTTCACAGGAGTATTTCTAACAATAAATGAGTAAACACGTGTTTCAGGTTTTTTGAAAATTCAACTCCTAAAAGGGAGAAATGTGGTGACAAAGTCTGAAAATCAACATGGGTATTGTTTTTATGGTTTATCGGGTCGCTGATTACGAAAACCGCAGCGATTTTAAAATCCAACGTGGCGGACGTGAATTATCATCTCCCCTGTAGGGGTGAAATGGGGTTGAAATTTCTAAATACTAAACAGCTGGTTCTAGAGAGTCCAAATTTGGCACGTAGGTTCCTTATAAGGTGTAAAGGTGCACTAAGAAAGGATTTTTCAAAATGAACCCCCTAAAGGGGTGAAATGGGGGTCCAAAGTTTGTATGGGGAAACAAGATTAGTTCGACTATTTTATTTGAAACTTCACAGGAGTATTTCTAACGATAAATGAGTAAACACATGTTTCAGGTTTTTTGAAAATTCAACTCCTAAAAGGGAGAAATGTGGTGACAAAGTCTGAAAATCAACATGGGTATTGTTTTTATGGTTTATCGGGTCGCTGATTACGAAAACCGCAACGATTTTAAAATCCAACGTGGCGGACGTGAATTATCATCTCCCCTGTAGGGGTGAAATGGGGTTGAAATCTCTAAATACTAAACAGCTGGTTCTAGAGAGTCCAAATTTGGCACGTAGGTTCCTTATAAGGTGTAAAGGTGCACTAAGAAAGGATTTTTCAAAATGAACCCCCTAAAGGGGTGAAATGGGGGTCCAAAGTTTGTATGGGGAAACAAGATTAGTTAGACTATTATATTCGAAACTTCACAGGAGTATTTCTAACGATAAATGAGTAAACACAAGTTTCAGGTTTTTTTGAAAATTCATCCCCTAAAACGGAGAAATGTGGTAACAAAGTCTGAAAATCAACATGGGTATTGTTTTTATGGTTTATCGGGTCGCTGATTACAAAAACCGCAACGATTTTAAAATCCAACGTGGCGGACGTGAATTATCATCTCCCCTGTTGGGGTGAAATAGGGTTGAAATGTCTAAATACTAAACCGCTGGTTCTAGAGAGTCCAAATTTGGCACGTAGGTTCCTTATAAGGTGTAAGGATGCACTATGAAAGGATTTTTAAAAATTAACCCCCTAATGGGGTAAAATGGGGGCCAAAGTTTGTAAGGGGAAACAAGATTAGTTAGACAATTTTATTCGAAACTTCACAGGAGTCTTTCTAACGATAAATGAGTAAACACGTGTTTCAGGTTTTTTGAAAATTCAACCCCTAAAAGGGAGAAATGTGGTAACAAAGTCTGAAAATCAACATGGGTATTGTTTTTATGGTTTATCTGGTCGCTGATTACGAAAACCGCAACGATTTTAAAACCCAACGTGGCGGACGTGAATTACCATCTCCCCTGTTGGGGTGAAATGGGGTTGAAATGTCTAAATACTAAACCGCTGGTTCTAGGGAGTCCAAATTTGGCACATAGGTTCCTTATAAGGTGTAAGGGTGCACTAAGAGAGAATTTTTCAAAATTCACCCCTTAAAGGGGAGAAATGTGGGAACAAAGTTTGTAAGGGGAAACAAGATTAGTTAGACTATCTTATTCAAAACTTCACAGGAGTATTTCTTACAATAAATGAGAAAACACGTGTTTCCGGTTTTTTGAGAATTCAACTCCTAAAAGGGAGAAATGTGGTGACAAAGTCTGAAAATCAACATGGGTATTGTTATTATGGTTTATCGGGTCGCTGTAAGGGAAAGGGAAAGGGAGGGAAGAGGGAAGAGGGAATAGTTGGTTTCTATGGATTATCGGGTCGCTGATTACTAAAAAAAGAATGATTTTAAAATTCAACGTGGCGGACATGTAATACCATCTTTCATGTTAGGGCGCGATGGGGTAGAAATGTCTAAATAATGTATAAAAATCTGGGTGTCGTTTTTAAACGCACAGCCCAAAACCGCTGATTCTAAAGAGTCCAAATTTGGAACGTAGGTTCCTTATAAGGTCTAGGGGCGCACTAATAAACGATTTTTCTAAAAGGGGTGAAATAGAGAGATCCAAAGTTTGTATGGGAAAACAAGATTAGACTATTTATATTCGAAACTTCACAGGAGTATTTCTAACAATAAATGAGTAAACCTACAAGTATTTTTTATTGCACACCTCATAAAATATACAGGAGAAATACAATGCAAGACATTACAATTAGAGGTAAACAACAGGCGGTCTTATCGCTTACGAGCGATCTCTTCCAGACAACCTTTGGGTAGTGGAGAACTTGAAAAAATAAGATATTGTTATTAGGCGGTGCAAAAATCGGATAGTAATAATAATAATATATACATAAAAAACAAATAAATACAGAAATATAATAAAAATTAAATACATAAATACAAACATACATTCAGCCAACAGATAATAGGACCATTTGAATAAAATACGAAGTATGAAAGGGATAGATAGTGTTCTTTCAGTTGAGCTTTGAAAGAAACAAGAGAATTAGCGCGCCTTAAGCTAACAGGCAAGGAGTTCCATAAACAGACAGCTTTAAAAGTAAACGAATTATTATACAATTTTGAGACGGAAGAAGGTACGGCAAGGAGCTAATTTTGGGCAGATCGAGCAGAAATGAGATAAGTGAAACGCTCTTTGAGATAGCGGGGAGTTGCAGGATGAAAAAGTATACCATAAAGAAGAGCAAGAATATGAGAGTTACGACCTAAACTTAAACCTAATAGATGTTTATATTTGTATTTGGTGCCATCTCGATTGTCGTCAAGGCCAGTGCAGGCGGCGCGGCGGGACTGGAGGAGTAGTCATCGGGAAACTTCCTGCAGCCGTAATAAATGCATTCAAGCTTTTCAACAATAAAACGGCTAGACGGATATGCATGAGGGATAAGCAGATTATACCCTAACATTGACAAATAGCCTAATTTTTAACCTGAAAAAAAGAGCATCGTTCCCGTAGGATAATGTATATTGTATAGGAACGCGGGCGAAGCCGCGGGTTAGTGCTAGTACCTTATAAATTTTGATTGCCTTTAGAGTATCGACGTTTGTTGTGGCATAGGTAAACAGCCGGATCTTTTTTTTACGTTATAACATAGAAGTTTGTTTTTTTAACAACTTCAAAAGACTATAGTCCTGAGTACTTATATGGTTTTCATTTCCATTTTATTCGATAGACGGACAGACAACCAAGTGATCCTTTGAGGGTTGCGTTTCTTCTTTTTGAGGTATGGTATACACGAAGTTTTGTCACTCAATCCTACGTTTTGCATATAAAGTTTCTAACCTCTTCAGGAGAGTTATCTCTTCCAAAAATGAATGCAGAGTTTATACACGAAAATATTCCTCACATGAACTTTCATCTTCCCCCCTTACTCAAGCAATACTCGTACATTTAAAAAAAATCTGCAAGTAATATTTTGAAACACGAAATATGAATAGACTTACGAAAAGAATCTCATCTTTTAATAATATTATTAAAATATAAACATTTTGAAGATTTTGAATTTCCCTAAAAAGTTTATTTTCTCAATTTTTAGTAAATATTCTACGAAAAAACGCGCGTACCTCTTATTCATAACATGAAAATTTTGTCACCTTCAATTTCATATGCTTAGGGGTGAATATTAAACAATGCTTCTCTTACTTTGAAATCTCATTTATGATGAAAATTGTTTGTAACATTAACCTATATGCCCGAAATATTGTCACTCTTACTCAAAAAAATCCAAGCTACGCTGAGAGTTGACAGTTTGTCTTTATACAAACTGTCAACTCTCAGCGTAGCTCCCATTAGGAGTAGGTAGGTAGTATCCCATTAGGAGTTGAATTTTCAAAAACGCTGAAATCAATATTCTCAGTTTTTGATGAAGAGTCTACATGCAAAATAGTGCACCCTTTACTCAAAAAAGGCCCGTTTCTCATACAAAGTTCCATTTCCATTTAACCCGTTTCGGGGATGAATTTCCAAAAATGCTGTAACTTATTTTCTTACTTTGTATAGAAGAATCTATACACGTTATCTTACCATTTTTACTCAAAGAACCTCAAGGTCTTCATTGAAACTCAGCTCCCTCTTTACCCTATTAGGAGCCGAATTTTCAAAAACGCTGAAATACATGTTACTTAGTTTTTGATGATCAGTGCAAGATAATGCACCTCATCCTCAAAAAGGCTCGTTTTATCAAAAAAAGTTTCACTGCCCATTTAACCCCTTCCGGGGACGAATTTCCAAAAATGCTGAAACTTGTTTTCTTACTTTCCATAGAAGAACCTATACACGAAATATTACCACTCCTATTTAAAAAATCCCAAGGTCTTCATACCTACAAATTGTCACCTCCCACTTTACCCCATTAGGCGTTGAACTTTCAACAAACGCTGAAATCAATATTCAACGTTTTTGATGAAGAGACTACACGCAAAAGAATGCCCCTTACTCAAAAAAGGCCCGTTTCTCAAGAAAGTTTCACTGTCCATTTAACCCCTTTCGGAGATGAATTTCCAAAAATGCTGAAACTTGTTTTCTTACGTTGCAAATAAGAGCCTGTGCACGAAATATAACCACTCCTACTCAAAGAATTCCAAGCTCTTCATACAAACTTTCACCTCCTATTTAACCCCTTTAAAGGATGAGTTTTCAAAAATCCTGAAATTAGTTTTCTTGTTTTTAGATCTAAAATCTATGCACAAAGTTTCATTACTCTAACTCAAAAATTACGTAAGTTCCATACAAACTTTCAACCCTGATTTGACACCCTTAAGAGATGAGTTTTGAAAAATCCCTTCTTAGTGCTTGCTTGCATCGTGTACTTGATCTATTCCAAAAATTTTAAGTTCCTAGGTTCAGTAGTTTCGGCTCTACGTTGATGAGTGAGTCAGTCAGTCAGTCAGTCAGTCAGTCAATCAGGACTTGTCCGTTTATATGTATAGATTCTAAGAATAAACCTTTTCCATGTTGGTTAAATGAAGCCTTCATGATTGAATAAATATCTAATATTGATGGTTATCTTAAATGTTCCATTAAAATAAAAATACCCTCTGTAGCGTCGAATTTGTTGAAAACTTGAAAGTAAACTCCTTGCATCTTGGAACACTGCCTTATGAAAACTAACCTTGAACGTCTAGCTTAACATTTTTCGAGTTTTCCACATTCACCCAATCGCATTCTCGTATTTCCAAGAAACTAAAATATTCCGATGAATAGAGCCGTTGAAGTTATTTTCACTACGGCCTTGGTAGTGAATTATTGCCGGCGCGCATCGACGGGGTTCAAGGCGGGTCGTATCGGTTTTCTATGGAAAATGCCATCGGGTCAACTGCTACGTTTACTTGAATTACAGTTCTTTTACTAACGAGAGGCTTTTCACGTATTACGATATGCCTTTAATTATAATGACATCGAAGTAAGAAGTAGTGACTGTAGTAGAGGAACTTGAATGAACACAAGGGTTACGTTATCTTCGCTGCGGACTAGTAGTAGCTCTTTATTTCAACTCTTAGATTAGGTTTTTCACAAAATGAATAAGTATAAAAAAGAAATTACAATCATGCACATATGTATAAGCAGACAGTGGGGCAGGAGGGCTCAATTATTAACGGGGGATAGCGCCGCAGCTAGAGGTACTTTCTGACTATACAACAACACGAGACGATACAGCGATCTAAAGAGTTTTTTGAGATTTTTATCCAGACTATTTTCTATATTGGACATTCTATACTTGTTATGGAAATTTGGTGGAACAAAACAATTATAAGTGCGTTTTGGCGTTTGTTAGGTTCTGAAACTGCCAGCAAGACTTTTGTGGTGCTTATAGCTTTGCAAACGTCCGCAGGTTGTGGTAACTACTTACTTACCATCGGGCAAGCCGTACGCTGATTTGGCACCATCGTCTTCGACCTCTGTATCTTCCTAGGTATCGGTCCCACATGGTGTTGGTGGAGTTCCTTATTTTTCTTCTCCATTTCGCCCTTTCCCTGACATCGTCGTCGGAAATGTTGCATCATGTTAATGTCCGACAGCAGCATATAAAAAGGTTATTTGATATCGTGTTGTTGCTCCATACATCTCCAAGTTCTTGAATGTATTTAAAATTTCCAGATGAATGGAGTTAAGACAGACTTGATACAATACACGTGTAACGCTCCAGCGTGGGAGGAAAAGCTCTCGCGCACTGATTTTAACTTAATGAGACATGAAATAGAAAAACAATGTGGGTTAAATACGAGGAAAATAGGTGAAGCGACAATATTGAAGCAATATTGACGGTATTCAGTTTAAGAATGTAAAGGGTCAAAATAATATTTCGCCTGTTGCTTGGATCTGAGTTCAATGTATATTTGCGTATGCGATTTTGTTTGGCATATGTTCCAAGGATTAACTCATTAGAAAAACAAAACTGTTGCACTATGGACAGGATTAAATACCAACACTCTTCTCGAACCATCCATAAATTCTTCATCATCCTGAAAATAACGCTCTTTGGCGATAAGTTCCACTGTCGTTTACCGTTACATGTCAGATGACAGATGACATTATTAAATTATTCTAATGCAAAAAAAATGCTTAGTCAGATTGTTAGAGATAGAGATAGTCTATAGAATAGAATACTCTTTATTGCACACCTCAAGAAGAAAGAAATACAAATACAGATGACACTTAACATTACAATAGAGGCAAACAATAGGCGATCTTATCGCTAAAAAGCGATCTCTTCCAGACAACCTTTGGGTGGCGGATTAATATAAAGTCTATATTGCTATTGGTCTATATTGCGACATCGATCTTATAATGAGACAATTATCAGAAATTCTTACAATATCGTCTCAATTCAGATTCGCTTTCTTGTGAAAAGATGTTTTAACGGCTGTACACATGATTCCCATTAATCTCGGAATGCAAACTGATTGATGCAAGCATTTTTCATGGCGGTAATAAAGTGCTGTCTATTCTAAACATGTTGTAGAATTTATTCACCCCTACCCGTTTCTCTGCCAAAAATAATATACCGCTGCGGTTAAAATGGCGGCTCCGGCGGCCTGGAGGGTTCTAAGTGCCAAATCTAAATGAAAAATGTTGACTCTATGACGGTTGATTGATGGCAATCATTCTTCAAGCTATTGAGGGTGGATGGCGTGAAATTTTCAATAGATTCAGTATTCAAATGAGCTTATAAGATCAGGGGCTGATTTCTACGTTTCTAACGACAATGATTTGCTTTAAAATTCAACTTCGCAATGTCACCTTATTGTAGATTATTTAAAAGATGACTTAAATGGTTTAAGTCAATGTCAATCAATTTGACCCTAGGCGGCATATACGAACTAAAACAAACACTGTTCGGGGAACGTCTGATCTCGGTAAAACACTGGTCACTTATATAGCATTATAGCCCTGGATTGTCCCCTGCCTCGCCTGTTGTCTACCGTTTTTATTAATTTATTTGTATTTGATTCCTTGTGTAAATGTATTTTGATGTACAATCAAGCGTATTTGTATTGTCTTGTTTTATTTCAAGTGTGTGATCGCCTCAATTGTGTAACATTCTTAAGTGACGATTATAGACCACCTTCGAACACCCGTTGGAACATATCTTGTCAATTCGACAATGTCTCCAACACAACAAGGTATACATATCTAATAGAGACCTCCACTTTGAAAATGGAACGTAATCGTCCTTCACTCAAAGAGCTATTTAACTTAATTCCGTGGCTGCCTACGTATCTCTAAACCGCAAGAGACGTGGAGATGAAAAGCGGCACAGTAACGCCACTGTCTTGTGCCAACAGTACATCACGGGTTCAAGGCCGTTCGGGCAGGCCTGCGCACTATTCGGATCACAGTTTTCATTGCTTTTCGGAAAGCCCGTATCCCACGGCCTTGGTCTGAATTTATCTATAACATAACCAATGCAATAGGAACAGGGCATTTTCCCCACAGAGACAGGGCACTTTTTCGTGTTCATCGACAATCTAAACTTTGGTTGTTTGTTATTTTGTGCACTCCTTCTAAATCTCAATCGAATAAGTTAGAATAAGTACTTATTACATATTATCTGTATTTTGATTCTAATGGTTAAGGGGCAGGACTCTAATGGTAATGAATGGCTCTACGGAGATTGGCCAACGAATGACCCGTTGGTCATTTGCACGGTTTCTCATTACAAACAACATGGTTACTCCTGGTGAAACCATGCCTTGTGCTTGAGCAGAATGTCTGCATGTTTACACAATACTAAAAGTGGGATTCATATTTCATGCCTTTAAAATTGATGTCACACAAATGAATATCGCTATTGACAATTATTTGTTTGTAATTTCAATCACTCCCATTACTTAACTTGCGTTAAGGGGAAAGCGTTTTAAACAATAGTACCAAGGTTTTTGAGACACAAGAGTACCAACCGGAACATGAAACATCAGAAATGTGTTGAGTTAAGGCTAGTAAGAAAAGAAATAAAATGGAAACACGAAGTGTCGATCTCGAGCTTCGCAGATATATACCGTCGTAACTTTAACCGCCCGCTGTCTTTAGCACATACACTGCCGCCCGTCCGGTCTGGGTTGCCATTTGTCCGGCACTTGTAGCTGTCCGTATTTATGTGGGTAAGATTTCCGCAGCCCAGCCCTCGTTATGGCTGTATAATCAAATACGTGTCCCGGCTAGATTTATACACGACACGAGAGCACGCCTTCTATAGAGGAGCAAAAAAGGATTGTTGATGCTGAAATTTTGTGACTTACTGTTATTCTGTAGTATAGTGGTGTCAGTGTCATTAGTCCGTTAAATTTCATATACTAGTAGATATAGTCTATTTATGGCATACTAGGATCTGAACCTGTCTTCATCCTCAGTCAATAGAAGTTGGAAACATCATCATTTTACGATCCGTACATACGAGCGCCCGATAAAACTACGTTAATTCGATGTACGAGATCAAGACCCACTTCCGGTCAGCTAACGTTGTTTTGTCTCCAAAACTGTACATAAGCAAGTACTACGTATAATAAGCATACTTAACATCATCCGTTCAGACACATATTATGTAATCAATTAAGTATGCTTCTCATAAACAATGGACGAGCGTGTCCGGAGCGCGGAAGTGCTTCCTTCCTCATCAGATGCGTTGGTTCAGCACGCTCAGGACGACATAGTCTCATACGACAGTACAAGTTCATACAAATTTAAACTCAATTGAATTAATTCGCATTTAAGTTCTACGTCGTCGTCCAAGAGTCTAATAACGATAACTCTCGTTTTGAAAGGAAACTCTTTTATTTCATGCGTCAAGATTGGTTATTGCTTGTGAATTTCAAAGGAGTTAGCCTTACACTCTGAGACGGTCGTGTTGGTTGACCAATGCTCACAAGTTCAAGGGCTGCAGTTCGTTACTCTACGCTGAAGCACTGCCAACTTTTTTTTGACTGATCTATTATCATACTGCTATATTTTAATCTGAAGGAAATGTCTTATTGCGACAGTCGTCCGAGCCGGAACAGGTGTGTGGTTAAAATTAGATGAAAGGTGCACAATACGTCTTTTTTCTGATAACAGGATTCCGATCTATCAGATCAAGACAATTTTTGTGATCGCTTTTTATCTTAGTTATCTCTGTCTGTTTTCTCGATTTACATACAATTGAATAGATACGAGATGAAAACGATAGTGTTCCCCATGATCTAGTCTTTAAATGCTACTATATATTTCCGTACATATTTTTTTGTACTGATTGACCTAACGGTTAGGTTCTGTTGAGTCGACAATAGGACAAAAGAGAGGCGTTTCGGTCACTTATGTGTCATTCATAAAGCGCGGACACAACTCTTAAATAAAAGTGTTAATATATTTTGCTACCCTAACGAAAAGTAATGGACAAGTATTTCCAGACAGACGATAACATTCTGCAATCACCCGTGCAAATATTTCGTCATCTGTACGAAGGATCTACAATCTACATATTAGGCGTTGCGCGCGCGTCTGATTCAGACGGTGACCTAAACCAGCGCAAGGACGTCTCGTGACTATTAGAGACCTACGCAATTGGTTTATGGCTGTTGAACTCTGGCTTCCTTGGGTAGAACGACGTAACCAACGCGATTTTCGAACAAGAATACTTTTTGAGCAAATATGCTGGTAAGTAGGTACGACTCCAGTGTGGCCTCTTTATGTGCTCTCAAGAATGTAAATGCAGAACATATGAAGAATATGACAAATTAAAACACTAGCTATTAATGACGATGACGTTATTCTGCCTTGACGATCGATACCGTGGAGAACCAGATTTCCATTGATTTGTCTATTTTAGAGCGTTTGAGCACGCCTATCTATTGTTCATATAGAAGAAGTAAGCCGTTGGTCAAGGCCCTGTTTTCCGCAATTAGCCCGTGTACCTATATTTGGGCCATTGTGAGTAAGGACTTTGCCCGCCTAACTCCGTCTAGAAGCGCGGGATTCTCGTGTCTCCACAGGCTTTTCCAAGTGATCTCGGTGCTTTGAGGATTTCTGCCCAAATAAGCCAATTGAATTGAATAAAGATTTCTTTGACGCCATTGCTACATTGGTGACTACTAGGTTTACCCTTGTTTCGATATACGTTTTATCGACTGTTTCTTTTGGGTTGAAATTTAGGCGATGGTGAGAACAGCCGTAGACTTTTTAATCTTAGTCTTGGACTCTTGCTCTCTCAGCACAAGTTGTTTCGTTTGATGAGGGTGGCTCATATTCGTTGTAGAAATTCGTGGGAGTGAACGTGTTTCGATTGAAATTATTGTGATGATGATGCTCTTTGACCTTAGGTAGGTGGTTACTTTTCTCTGCTGCTGGTTCCTATCTGTGTACTTACTCGACAGTACTAGTTGTTCTCAAGTCTGTGACTATGCCTAAAAAACGTAACGTTATAATAGATTTTTCACTGTTGTTATTCCAAAGAAAAATTGCATTGAAAATTAGTGTTCTATGGAAAGGGGTCATCATCAAAAATCTTAACAGCGCGATGCGGGATTGTTATGAGCGCGCTGCCAGTCGTACACCGCCATCTGCTGGGAAAAATCTCTTTGTCCGTTCATGAAGCCGAAACGGTTGGGCGGATTTTAACCAATCTTGGTACAGGATTCGCTGAACATCCAAAGATGGTTATAGGAATCTTTGTACCCGACTATGGTACAGAAAAAAAATATTCTGAAGAAGCTGCAGGCGCCTTCTTAGTAAGGCATATGTATAAATATTCTGAATTATTTAATACCATACCACAGCTCTAGGTTGAGCTCGTTTGTTTAGTATTGGGACATGTTTCGCATGTGCGACGAACACGACACATGATCACTCTATTTCCGCCATCTTTTTATCATGTTTGATTAATGTGCTCTATTTACTGTCATCTCGTGGGACGGATGACAGATGGACGGACTATGGACGGATATTACGGTGCATCTGCGTACATCATGGCAAGAATTCCTTGTATTTTTCAGGATAAATTCATTTTAACGTAAAATATATTTAAGCAGGCGTTCCTTAAGTTGAGTAGCATTCTCGAAGCTAACACTGTATTTCTACTGGCATCGCGGTGCTGCTAACCTTTTGAAGATATATTCAACAGATTGATAAACCTAACTGTTGTGATCAATTTATAATGAGGCCAACGAAAGCCACCAAAATAATGACAAAAAACCCAATTACAACTATAATTACATGATTGTATTATCGCTTAATTAGTAGGCAGACTTATGCGTCACTGTTTAAGCGAAATAACTACGAATACTTTGATTGTTGCTCCTATCAATTGACTGTTGCTACTTACTCGGCATCCTCCAATGCCAATCAGATACTTCGTATCAGTTTTGTGAAACTGAGACTTTTAAAGTAGATTTTGAAATAATTTCTTGGTACAGTACAAAAATAAATTATTATTCTTCACGTATTCACAAACTTGTATGACGGCGAACCCATATATTATGCGTTCCTGGCAGCGAATGCGTTACCGACTTTAAAAAAATAAGGTTCTCAGTTTGTCGGGATTAACATCCTTCTAAGCATCTCCGAGTTCTCTTTGTCCCTTGACATGATTGTGATAGCTTTATTCACTAGACGTCATGACATGACACACATCTAGTTGAATAAAGCTAGTTTATCCGCAAATATGTTAAGTATTTATGATAGTTAATGTAAAAGTTCATCAATCAAACCTTAATGAATGAGCCGACTAAACGAATACAACTTATAAAGTGCCAATAGTTCACACCCTATTTAACAAATTATCAACTGCACCCCACAGCACATTATCAGCGAACGGTGGTCTTGAAGTTACTGTACGGCGGCGTTTTGCCAACCGCATATAATTTGTGGTGTTCCACCATTCTAACGTTCCAAACCAAAAAGACTTACAAGTGTTTGAGCCATATTACCATAAGCCTTTTTTCACTGCAGGATAATGACTAAGATAATAAAATTAGCTGGTAATAGAACAAGTGTATAAGCCAGCGATTGTGGCATCCGTTCTAAGAAGTCTGGCGTCCGCCGGGGCCGCCGTCTGACTCAGGGTACAGAGTTCAGCCATAGCGAACGTTCGAACTAGTGCAGAGGGTTCACTATATCCCGAGATCGGCAATTTCCAGTCACATGTGCATTTGTATAGTTATATTCTCAACACTGACTGATAGAAGACAGACTTAATTAAAAATCTAAGAATTCCCTTACATCTGGCGATTGGCTGGTCCGATCCTCATCAAATATAATTTAATTTACCACAAGAAAACCAACATTAGAATAAACGAAAAACAGAACAACGGACTGGCAAACTAGATACAGAATAATACGGATAGAATAGGCTCCACAAGTCCACAGTGATAAAACGGGAATTTTTAATTTTTGATATGATCTGGTGCTTCTTGAGAAAGTTGAGAATAGAAGATTTATCCATCATAAACTTTAAATTAGCTTATCAGTGAAGCTACTTCTTTTATTATTTTTATACTGATCTTACATGAAACTCTATTCGATTCTTCTTTATTATAGAACATAGAAGTAAGTTTCAGTGTAGACTTAGTACCTATACTAATTGGTCGCAGTTGGCCCAGTGGTAGTGTATGCTACTACTGCCTAATGAGCCTACAATCCTGTTTTCGACCCGGTAAGGGTAAAAAAAGTACGTATATCGTCGACTAGTGCCCATAACACAACCCTACTAAAGCTTACTGTGGGGCTAGATCGATTTGTGTGTGGTTGTCCGATATTTTTGTATTTATTTCGGTTTGGCCTTCGTCTTCTAATAAGACTTAGTACTCATTGGTAAATTCGAGTGCTAAGGTCGTTGCGATTGTAAGTCTCCTAGTATTCAAGTATGTTGTCGGTACCAAGATCCAAATGCTATTTATTTAAACAACTTGTACTCGTGTTTCAAGCTCATGAACATCAATACTTGAAGCATCTAATTACATCTATAGATTTTCTTGATGAAAAAAAAAGCGAGCACAAATTCATTAACAGTTTTTGTGGGTGCTTTCAAGAAGCTTAACCCCTGGCCGCCGGATGCCGAGGTCGCAGGTTCAAATCTATTTGATCTGACGACTTGCTGACTGGGTCGTCGACCGCGAAATCAACTGCTCATGTGAAATGTAGTGAAGTGTATCTAAAAAGTTTTTTGCTTGTTCCACATAGGTAAAGAGGTAGAGATGAAAAAGTTTATACATTAAATTTTGTACTCATTGCTTATCCGTGCGGGACATTTGAACCTTTCCTTAAAATATCAGTTCATTTCAATTTGACTAACAGTTTTATGACATGGTTATAGGTAATTGATACTGGATCTATAAATCTTTAAGTAGGGAAACAGCTTAACTGGTGCCCTTAAGAGATATCAAAAACAAGTAAATAGTTCGTGCGCTATAATGAGTTACATAACATAAAATATAGTGATAAATCATTGTTTAGGATTTTGACATGATTATTCGTTGCTGGAAAACAATAATGCGGTAAGCGGTACTGTTTTCCAACTTAGATATTTTACAACATTTATGAAAAATAATTATTCAGTATCTTAAATGACTAGATTAGTCTTAAAACCAATTTTTTATATAATCCTTAGAAATACGGTAGTCGTGTTCTTGTTATCCTGTCATCTCGGTTGATCGGTTTTCCTTGAACCGCCACATTCGGACCGTACGTACTTAAATATCGCGCGCGTGACTCATCCTTAAGCTATTTGTAATTTGCGTCAACCATAGACATGAATATGAGTCAAATGAATTTAAACACTTGTCGCGACAAATTGACATAAGGATTTATTATACAAGCACGCGGTGATCGCGGATTACGTTTACGAAGCTCAAAGTACAGGCTTTGGAATTTTGCAATACGCACACAGAATATCCATCAGTGTTGGGTTGATGTAAAAATTAATTTGCAAGATATAAAAACAGTCATCAAAATTTCGAAGGCCGCAGCATCATCAAATTTGGTGTTAAGATAGCCTTTTATTGTAGTACTTAAACAAAAATATTGTCGACCGCATATGGGTCGAAAATAAATAACATTAAGGTACTTTTTCCTCTTGAAAACTGCTCGCATGCTGTCCGAAAGGATTATTACATCATTATCAACGCTACTCCAAGATGAATCTACATTGTATAGCATATAAGGCCAGATTCACAAGAAAGCTAGATAGCATGTTTAGCGGTACAAGTTTCTAAGGCGCAACCCACACAGAAAAGACGTAGGACGCGTCGCGGGCAGGGCGAGGGCGCGTTGTTTTTATTTTTCGTAAAATATTAGCAAAAAGAAACGAAGCGATGCAACCCAGACAGAAAAGACACACAAGCACAATACGCTTCTAACTCGCCTAAACTATAGGCATAAAGAAACTTTATAGCACATTTTAATGGATATGTAAATACTCAATTGTCGTTTTTGTAATTGCGTCTTCATTGTATGGTATTACGTGAATATAGCTTGGCAATTACTGCAGAGCATCGATCTCTATTTTAATTTAGCCAGTTTTGAAGTTATAGTAAATAAAAAAACGTTAAATTCCTAACCAACTTCATACTTTTTTCTATCCCAATTTAGAGTTTTGCCTCACCGCAGTTTAATGACATAAGTCTATTTTTAGAGACGATGGCAATATATTACGATCAAATCGAATTTGTTTTTACGCCTATAGCTTTTAACTTGTCAATCACACGTAAGAACGTAACCTCTTCATTACAGTCATTGTTGGTTCGAAACCGTAAGGAAACGAAATGATTCGGAGGCCAGTGCGATATGTATTTTGTAACTGGCAGTTAAAGTTGAAAGTGGGATGGTTTTGATTGTGATTTGTATCATTTTTTTGACGCGACTCTTAGCCTACTGTGCAGGTCGTTTTACCATCGTTAATCATAACTGTTTATTTGCTTTCACCGAGTTTATTGAATTAAGACCTCAATGCACTAATCAAATTCGTATAAAGGTATATTTTTATAAACATTTAATGGTCGGCCGTAATTAGCTTTAATCTTCAATTTGTTTATTTTTGATTGCAGGTCGTAAAATCTACGTGCTTTCAACTGGTGAGTGTTTTTTCTACATACACCGTTATTGCTAGCTTTGTTCTATATCCGGTTCCGAGGACCAAAATAAATCAAGTGGCATATGATTTTTGTTTGGTCCTGAGTTTCTCGGGGTCATCAGAGAGACAGTAACTAACCGGGTTCGAAATTGCTTTTTTTGTATTGGTAAGGAATAATAAAGAAATCCTGTTTTCCGAATGATCCACTGGCGTGGCAGGGCGCTATATCTTCCGGTTCGCGTTCACCACTAGAGATACTCGCTTTCATCAACTATTTTTATTGGTATGCAAATACTAATGTGCGCACTTGTAGCGGCTAAAGCAGATAAAGTACTCCCAATACATTTTGTACTCTTGTCTAGCCACAGCCGATATCACATCTTTCGTCCAAATGCAACTGCATATCACTTTCAAAACTAACAGTAGGTACCCTCCACCAGACGCATACTCAACCACTGGGATAATAAAATCAAGGTAAACTTTTTTACCCACAAATCGTTTCTCCATTAGCGCGGCTTCCAATTCAATTACAAGAAAGTTCATTCCTATTGGTGGAATGTCAAAGAAACAAAAACCGATACCCGTCCAGCATCCGCCAACTCTCTCACAGGAACCCAGAAGATAAACAACTTTATACCGTTTAAGAGTAGGCTCCAAATAACATACCAAAACCACAGCCTAAAAGGCAAAGTTGTTGGCGGCTGAACGCAGCTACCAATAGGTCAACAACTTTTGACAAAACTGTTACGGAATGCACCGAAATTATGCTGGTTTTTGGAACGAAATAATTGGCGAATTATATGTACACGCGCGTTTAAATTCTTGGAAGAGATCGCGAGGAGTAAGGTCTCGCGCTCACCACGAGATTAAGAAGGCCGAAGGACAAAATTGTGAAAGATGTAATTCTAAGCAGCGGTCAACTATATAATTATTCTAGAATTGAATAGAATATTCATTATTGCACACCTCAACGGGAAATAAATACAAACAAATACAGATTACACGTAACATCCTATAGAGGTAAACAACAGGCAGTCTTATCGCTACAGAGCGATCTCTTCCAGACAACCTTTGGGTAACGAAATGTTTCTAGTTATAGTTTAAACATTTATTTAAACTTTATTGCACAAAACAAAAGTCAAAAATTCCAAAAAAGCACAAATTCCATTTTCTACAAGCCAGTCAACCATAATATAGAGCTAAATATAGATATTAGAGATACTAGAGTGCACAACAAAAATTTAATTGTAGGTACAGAGAGCGTCCTAGATAAAAAAAAACATTTGCCGTAGGTTACCGTAGGTAGGGTCATGTTTTACGTTGAAGCATACTGGAAGACGTAGCGTAGCGGGGCTCCCAACAAGGTGGACCAACGATCTGATCAGGATCGCGGGAAGCGTTTGGATAAAGGCGGCGTACGACTATTGGAGAGACATTTGTCCATCAGTGCACGTTTTTCGGCTGATATGGTGATGACGATTTCATGTTTGCAAAACTTGAAGCCGCTTTTGGTTATGTGTGCAGAAATCACAAATTGCATCATGTCACCGCGCCAGGTGTGTGTAGGGCTTTAAAGGCTTGTTGCCAAGCCGACGGAATTAAGATTCGGCGCACGTCTACCATCAGGTCGGGTGTGCTGACGCCTAAAGGTCAGAGTGGCGTGGCTCCGGCTCAATTATCCCGCGAACAGTGCCATGAAATATTAAGGAGATGACAGCTAAACCACGACATAAGCAATATATTGGCGTAATAATATGATATCGCCAGATTGGGAGGGTTCGCTCGACGCGTTTTTATTTTGCTCAAAATTATGTGAACGGTATTACACGAGTGCGTGCGCTCGTTCGGTTATGGGCGAAGCAACATTGTGACTACTATGTTGCTTGTGATACTTGCATTGTAACCCTGATTCCATTCATTTTTAAGGATATATTTTCTTAAATGTACTGAGACTATCAGTTAAGTCTAATCCTTTTTCATTTATTATGTAAGTACACATATAAGTAGCAAAAAGATTAAAATAAAAACTCAAATTTTTTCCCAAATGATAATGCCTGCGTGGTAGGTAGGGCTTGCAATATCCGTCCATTTTTCGTATCCGGATATTTCGAATACTAAAATTATTTACTATCTGGATACAGCGGATAATACGGATATTCATATTATTTTTAATAAAACACGAAATATGGTTAACATTTCGATGATACTCAATGTACCATGCCGCTAGGTAGTGATTTATTTTAGTTTTAGTGCCGCTTTACTCTTTTTTAATTGTAAGTGTGACGTAGGTATTTGTTTCGTTGTTAAATTTCAGTTTTTACATAGGTGTTTTCGTATTTTGCTGTCGAATAAATGAGTGTTTTAAGGTTGTAAATCATATAATAAATAATAAAAGACAAAATATACAATTTGTCAGTAAGAAATTGACCAAATGATTTTAGCAAATTAACATTTAAAAAGGAAAACCAATAGTGAAAAGACAAGTTCTTAAAAATAAATGAAAAATACGAGCAGTTTTATTTTTTCTCATAATATTAAAAATCTAATCACATTTTGCAATCACAATTTAAACTTTACAGCGAGAAGATAATAAATATACCTACTGAACATTAAAATAAAATCTCCGATATACCAGTTACCTCGGAGCAGAGTAGTGGTTCTTAAAAAAAAATCTCAGAAGACAATAAATAAACGTAAGGATCATTATCGAAATATTTAAAATTATATTAAATCGGCTTCTACATATACTTTTATCAGTTTAATTTACTTTCTAATCGTATTTTGTTTGATTTTGATTCTGACTGTCCAACGCATAGAGCTTCTTCCTCATGGTCGCCTTCCCTGTACTTTCCCTGTCACCAGGAGCACTTTGAGGGTGTCACTTTTTTTTCCTAGCTAGGTGATCGAAGATCCTGTGGAGACAAGAGCCCTCTAGGTTTTTAGTAAGATTGATATATCTGTCCAGATCCTGTTTGGTCGTGTCATCGCGCTTTTTGCCAAGCTAATCCGCTTTCGTACATCTGACTCGCATGAGCCATGGTTCTGGTAGAGCCCAAGTCTACAAAGCTGCCCTCATATTGGAGATCGCGCGTCCCACTGAGCTCTAGCGGCTTTGTTCGATCTATGACCATGAATTTTGTTTAAGATTTGTTGATCGACAGGCCAAGTAGTCTATAAAACACAAAATCAAGGCGGTGTTAAATTCGAAGGATTTCTTCAGGAATCAGTTGTTTGATGGTTAGAATTTGCTCTCTAGTGCCTTTTCCTTTCAAAAAGCCAGCTTGTTCAGGTATTTAATCGTTATTATGATACTTTCTACGGCTTGGTATATTAATTATATTATAGTAATTATTTTATTTTAACTATTCGAAATATCCGTATCATCCGAATAGTGTACAGAAAATTATCCGGATTTAAAAATTCGCGGATATCCGGATAAAACGAATATCCGGATATCCGGATTGCAAGCCCTAGTGGTAGGTTCCGTTTACTTACAAATTCACTAGTTCTAGTATTTCCCATTACGCCGAGTTTACTCGCAAAGGTTCTAAGACATGACATAAAAATAAACAAACCAAACTATCAAATGGACAAAGCACAATCTTAAACAAATCACCACACGCGGCACTCGAAAATCTAATCCCATCAAAAACATAAATGTAAAATGAGAGCCAAGTTCAATATCGCGTGCACTTCGCCGACAAAAGAATTGAGATCTGCAAGGGTGCCAAGTTCTTTGCTCTAAAATTTTTAGATACAAGGACATGCGACATACTCAATGCATTTATTTTACTTGGGGAGTAATTCAATATCAAGATTTGACTTGGCTAGTTTTCATAAACTAACTAAATTTTATAAAAGTAACATATTCATAGTCATAGTTCATTATCAAGCTAACAGTATAAGTAACAAGACGTACACTAACTTGCGTACTTACCTTTACGAAAATAGGTTAATGATTTGATTGATTTTGATTTATAATATAAATTTATATTTTAAAACTAGCCAAGTCACGTCTTGATATTGAATTACACCCCAAGTAAAATAAATGCATTGAGTATGTCGCATGTCCTTGTATCTAAAAATTTTAGAGCAAAGAACTTGGCACCCTTGCAGATCTCAATTCTTTTGTCGGCGAAGTGCACGCGATATTGAACTTGGCTCTCATTTTACATTTATGTTTTTGATGGGATATCATTACTTTTTGTACAGAATTTATTATGATGTGTAAATTACTTAATTATTATTTGTTAATTAGTTCTGTGTGCTATTCTAGTACATCTTTTGAAAGTTTTGAACAAACAAAGAGTTTTCCAAAACGGTTAGTACGTATTGGATTTTTATGTGCATGTATGTGTAAGTGTGTGCGTGTGAGTGTAAGTATATGCTATTCTAGTATATCTTTCAAACAAAAAAAGAATTTTCGAAATCGGTTTATAAATGACAGAGTTCTGAGGCAACAACCATCAATAATAATAATAATAATAAAAAACATAAAAAAATCACTGTTTTAGATTTTTATATGTATACACACACAATTACTAAGCTGGATGCCAAATTTCACCTTTCTAGGTCACCTGGAAGTGGGTTAGGTTTTTGATTACTAGTCAGTCAGTCAGTCAGTCAGTCAGTCAGTCAGTCAGTGATAAAAATACCGTTTTTTGGACTTTAATATCTCAATAACTATTTAACCTATATTAATGAAATTTGGGGTTCTACTTGTTCTAAAGGATCTTAATACATAAGCCAAATTTCATTTTTTTATGTTAAATAGATTTGGAGTTATTGGGGGGTCAAAAGTGGCTCCAAACGGTTCGTGTAATATAACACACGGCTGCTGCTCGCCAGTTCCTGCGGTGAACTTGGCTGGACACGCTGCCGCGTGTCTAGATTCCATAACCCTTATCAGCTAACAATTGACGTTCGACCGCCGATAACCCGCCGCTTCCGCGAAGGGCGACCCGCTATGGCCCTCTGGAGATAACACTGATAATGGCTGGATAAGTGGATAAGGTTAGTTTTTGTGAATGGGACGACGCATGGCCATGGGCGAGTTGTGACGGAGGTGTTGTTAATCGTTTAACTGAATGTTGGTGTACGAGTAATTGGCAATAAGTTCGTGTCGCGTGATTTATCTTCATCCGTCTCTAGTACTGTATTGGATGGAAGGAGATAAAGGCACGCTTAGTGTAACTTCATTGATATAACTCGAATTTTGTATAAAATTGCTACGTAAGTATAAAATTGGTATGGCTCGGTCATATATTTCTGATAATAATTGATTATATCTTCCATAAAATTTAATTACCATTATTAATTATGTACCTTACCTACTGACTTATGTTGATTTTGTCAATGAAGCTTCGTTTTCTAACTATTGCGATTGATAACCCAAATCAAACGCTTCATTGGATCACCGCTGCGTGTCGCAGTTTTATTCGTGAATGAATCTGTTAACAGTTGGCTACGTATCTATTGAAAATTACAAGTAATTAGTTGGAAATATGTGCAATGGAAAAGGCCATGCTCGGAGTTTCTTTGCGCGATAGAATAAAAAATGAGGATATCGGTAGACGAACCAAGTTAACCGACATAGCTCACAGGATTGAACGGTTGAAGTGGCAATGAGCAGGCCATGTAGCATGTAGCCTGGAGAATGGATGGCCGTTGGGGCAGCAAAGTCCTATAGAGTGACGACCACGTATTTGAAAGCGCAGCGTGGATCGGCCCCCGACTAGCTAGACGGGCGGATGACCTCGTGAGGGTAGCGGGGAATCAATGGATGCTGTCTGCACGGGATCGCACTTTGTGGCGAGTTATGGGGAGGCCTAGGCTCAGCAAGTGGTTATAGGTCTGGGGTCAGCGAGGAGTTCATGGGAGAAGAAATATTTGGCCAAGAAGGTGTTGAGACCGCTCGACAGTACCTACGTGATGTATTTTTAGGAATAAATTTTAGCATTAGATTTCCTACTTAGGATAATCGTAACACTGTTCTTCATCTTTCATGTTCTTTTCAAATATTATGCTACACTAAAATATTAGCGTCGCTACCACATTTGTAGAATACGCCTTTGGTGAATCCCAAAATTGATAAAGCGTTTTGAATTCCCATTCAGAACCCTTTTTAGGGTTCCGTAGCCAAATGGCAAAAAACGGAACCCTTATAGATTCGTCATGTCTGTCTGTCTGTCCGTCTGTCCGTCCGTATGTCACAGCCATTTTTTTCCGAAACTATAAGAGCTATACTGTTGAAATTTGGTAGGTAGATGTATTCTGTGAACCGCATTAAGATTTTGATGCAAAAATAAAAAAATAATAATAAATATTGGGGGCTCCCCATACTTAGAACTGAAACGCAAAATTTTTTTTTCATCAAACACATATGTGTGGGGTATCTATGGATAGGTCTTCAAAAATGATATCGAGGTTTCTAAAATATTTTTTTTCTAAACCGAATAGTTTGCGTGACAGACGCTTCCAAAGTGGAAAAAAGTTGGTCCCCCCCCCTCTAACTTATAAAATAAGAAAATGAAAAATCTAAAAAAAACATATGATGTACATTACTATAAAAACTACCAACGAAAATTGTTTTGAACGAGATCTAGTAAGTAGTTTTTTTTTTTAATACCTATTAATACCTAACTTTGCACCTAATTTATATGGGGCGCTATACATACCAGGTGCAAACTTAACTTAACCACTTAGGGATGGAAAGTGTTTGTACGGAACCCTCGGTGCGCGAGTCCGACTCGCACTTGGCCGGTTTTTTCCTTTGTTAATGTACCAGTATTTGGTGTATTTTTTGCTCGTCGCTGACTGTCCCGCGACTTCGCCTGAAATGCCGTTATTCGCTTTTTTCTCGTTTTTCGTCATTAGGCCCGGCCCGTCGGATCCCAAATAAATTAAAAAGTCATCAAGTTTTTTTCTTACGGGAAGTAACTGATTTATACTTCGTAATGATTGCGTTATATTATGTCAGATGTAATTTTCACTGGTTTGTGTAATTTTAAACTTACGACAAAACTGTATCATTATTTTTTTTACAAAATCATTTGTCAACTTTCAGTTCGTTCTTTGCATTTTTTATTACTAATATGGCTTTAAATAGGTGACCAATTTTTTAAAGCTCGTTAAGTATTTAAGCATTTTCGAGTTTTGATTCATTGGCTCCTATTTCATGTTTCCTTGTGTAGGTTATTCCGTAAGGTTGGCTTGAAATTTTGCGTGTGATGTATTTTCTCTATTATTAACATGAATGCCTAATGAAATATCGCCTGCTTTGGTAACCCCGCATCCTGTTTGTGGGTTTAATTAACAACTTCAGCTGCTGTTATCAAGTTCCCGGTCAATTGACTCATGGTCCAGGCCAACCGTCCCCGAATCGTAAGGGATTTTGCCTGTTTTTTTTTGTATTACAAGGAAAATTGGAAACATCAGTGATAAGCTTATTTAGATATTATGTACAACGAACTTCAAACTATTTACTCCATGCATATGATTTATTTAAACTTTATTGCACAAAACAAGTCAGCACAAATAGCGGACTTAATGCCAAATGGCATTCTCTGCCAGTTAACCATAGGGCCAAACAGAGATACTAGAAGTGGGTGCAAATTAGAAATCTGATGGATTCCTTTTAGAATATGATGAATCCTTATATTCTAAAAGGGAAGAACTGGCTAAGTCTCATTTGCTAAATTTTACACTACAGACTCATCTTTTTATGGTGTATTTTTTTTACTGTATGGTGTATGTAAAAATATATCAAAAATAAAATAAGGACCCACCGAGTTTACCCCTGTTTTAGATAGTCATATGATGAACTGGGTAATTTATTAACCGTAGACTAATAATTTCGGTTTAGCCAGTTTTCCCCCTTAGCCTTTCATATTACCTATTTTTAATGCGGATCAGTATTTCTATTATTTACCTACGCAAACACATACAGTTGACTTAAAATGTATTTCCTGCTTACCAAAAAAGTGCTCCAAAAACCCGTTGGCTAATAAGGAAATACCCAGTGCCGAACATGCTTCATCGCCTCACTTAGCCAATTGGGTAGTCTGAACTAGATCCAGGCCGACTCTTCGCACTTGGGGCACTAAGGAGGAAGACCTAACAATAGGGAAATTATTACTAAAACTCCGCTGTCCGTCCGTCTGTCTGTCCGTCTGTCACCAGGCTGAAACGTGATAGCTAGACAGTTGACATTTTCACAGATGATGTATTTCTGTGGCTGCTATAGTAATACTAAAAACAATATAAAATAAATATTTAAGTGGGGCTCCCATACAACAAACGTGATCGGTTGCGTTAACTTCGTACCTCATTTGTATCCGACGCCATACATATCAGGTGCAAACTTAACCCGGCCAGTTATATTATTTGATGGTACGGAACCCTTCGTGCGCGAGACCGATTCGCACTTCGCCGATTCTTTGAAGTCGGTTAAAAATTAAATGTCCGTAACCTTGAACATAAAAATGAGGGACTTTTCTTTTCTCCACGCGATCGAATTTGTTTGGAGTATGTAGCTTATTTTGCTGTAGGCATATGTTTTACCCACGCCTTTTAATTTACACGAAAACTTCAAGGTATTTTGCGGTCGACAATGAACAAGTGAATTTACTTTTTCAAAACTATTGCATCGCTGTTTTCGGCCAGACTCGCAGCAAAAAAACCGCAACATCCAATTAATTCAAGATTACCGCGGTCTCCGTCTATAATCGTGCTTGTTTTTAAAAAGACGTAAACGCCTTTATTGCATGTTTACATAAGACTTTTTGAAGCAGTATGGTGGGACACTAGACGCCGATTATTCACAATTACGAACGCTAACTACTTCATTATGGTCGAGTTTAATATCGAATCGATACGGTAATCGGTGTATGTGCCGTGACATTTCGAAATTACCGGTAAGCGATTTTGGCAATTATTTTAATGTCTTAAATATACGAAGAAACGTGTCTTATAAAGTGCGTTTATGTTTTTGTTTAGTTTGAATGTGGTAATGTGTGCAATGTGACTAATGTGTTAACATTCTATTCCTTCAATTGTTCCCATACAACAAACGTGATCGGTTGCGTTAACTTTGCACCTCATTTGTATGCGGCGCCATACATACCGTGTTTGTACGGAACCCTCGGTGCGCGAGTCCGACTCGCACTTGGCCGGTTTTTTTAATTTATAACAGCGTGTGAAGGTTACAAGGGAAAGAATATGTATTTTTTGAACATTCGATTTTAATGTCAACACTTTTAGCTCGAGACAAAGAATAATTTATTTTAAAAAAGTCGCTTGATATTATTAATCCACCTTACCTATACCAGTAAGCCAGTATACCTAAGTACCTTTCAAATATAAAGTTATGATACACAGACTTATGCAAATATGTGTATCATAATGGTAGTATGATACATAAATAATGACACAAAGGTAAATTAAGAAAGAAAAATTGAATGCGATCTACTACAATCGAAGCGGGGTTTGAACCCGCGACCTCTGCGTTACCGGCGCATTGCTCTCCCAACTGAGCTATTCGACCGCTACGTCAGTCACACCAAATCTTTCATCCCTTAATCCTTTACGCTACTGGAGCGCCCTCTGCGTCATATATGTTTTTTGAAATGCTTATTGCGCATTAGCCATACCCTAGGATGTGCGTTTTACACGCACGATCCCCAATCCCCATTGCTTTACAGCAAGTGTGAAGACTGCGAGAGAGATGGCGCTGTTCTAAATATTTGTATAGAATCTTTTTATCGATTCTATATTTTTTATGTGGTAATACCACATTTTTATTTTTATAAATAATGACACAAAGGTAAATTAAGAAAGAAAAATTGAATGCGATCTACTACAATCGAAGCGGGGTTTGAACCCGCGACCTCTGCGTTACCGGCGCATTGCTCTCCCAACTGAGCTATTCGACCGCTACGTCAGTCACACCAAATCTTTCATCCCTTAATCCTTTACGCTACTGGAGCGCCCTCTGCGTCATATATGTTTTTTGAAATGCTTATTGCGCATTAGCCATACCCTAGGATGTGCGTTTTACACGCACGATCCCCAATCCCCATTGCTTTACAGCAAGTGTGAAGACTGCGAGAGAGATGGCGCTGTTCTAAATATTTGTATAGAATCTTTTTATCGATTCTATATTTTTTATGTGGTAATACCACATTTTTATTTTTATAAATAATGACACAATGGTAAATTAAGAAAGAAAAATTGAATGCGATCTACTACAATCGAAGCGGGGTTTGAACCCGCGACCTCTGCGTTACCGGCGCATTGCTCTCCCAACTGAGCTATTCGACCGCTACGTCAGTCACACCAAATCTTTCATCCCTTAATCCTTTACGCTACTGGAGCGCCCTCTGCGTCATATATGTTTTTTGAAATGCTTATTGCGCATTAGCCATACCCTAGGATGTGCGTTTTACACGCACGATCCCCAATCCCCATTGCTTTACAGCAAGTGTGAAGACTGCGAGAGAGATGGCGCTGTTCTAAATATTTGTATAGAATCTTTTTATCGATTCTATATTTTTTATGTGGTAATACCACATTTTTATTTTTATAAATAATGACACAAAGGTAAATTAAGAAAGAAAAATTGAATGCGATCTACTACAATCGAAGCGGGGTTTGAACCCGCGACCTCTGCGTTACCGGCGCATTGCTCTCCCAACTGAGCTATTCGACCGCTACGTCAGTCACACCAAATCTTTCATCCCTTAATCCTTTACGCTACTGGAGCGCCCTCTGCGTCATATATGTTTTTTGAAATGCTTATTGCGTATTATGGGGATTGGGGATCGTGCGTGTAAAACGCACATCCTAGGGTATGGCTAATGCGCAATAAGCATTTCAAAAAACATATATGACGCAGAGGGCGCTCCAGTAGCGTAAAGGATTAAGGGATGAAAGATTTGGTGTGACTGACGTAGCGGTCGAATAGCTCAGTTGGGAGAGCAATGCGCCGGTAACGCAGAGGTCGCGGGTTCAAACCCCGCTTCGATTGTAGTAGATCGCATTCAATTTTTCTTTCTTAATTTACCTTTGTGTCATTATTTATAAAAATAAAAGTGTGGTATTACCACATAAAAAATATAGAATCGATAAAAAGATTCTATACAAATATTTAGAACAGCGCCATCTCTCTCGCAGTCTTCACACTTGCTGTAAAGCAATGGGGATTGGGGATCGTGCGTGTAAAACGCACATCCTAGGGTATGGCTAATGCGCAATAAGCATTTCAAAAAACATATATGACGCAGAGGGCGCTCCAGTAGCGTAAAGGATTAAGGGATGAAAGATTTGGTGTGACTGACGTAGCGGTCGAATAGCTCAGTTGGGAGAGCAATGCGCCGGTAACGCAGAGGTCGCGGGTTCAAACCCCGCTTCGATTGTAGTAGATCGCATTCAATTTTTCTTTCTTAATTTACCTTTGTGTCATTATTTATAAAAATAAAAATGTGGTATTACCACATAAAAAATATAGAATCGATAAAAAGATTCTATACAAATAGTATGATACATAGTATAGTATTAATTATGATACTATTGAGTCCAAAATATTAGGACACTCTTCAGAAAGTTTGTGAAAGACCCTTTAGCTTCTAAGTTCAATTACCTGGTGCCATTCAATGTCGCGTGATATCCACCATTTAGACCTCTAGAGGTCTAAGAACTTAAAAAATTCAACCATATTTTTTCTCGAACAACCCGATCATTTTAAGTTTGCATCTCATTAATATGTGACGCCGTAGAGCCCAGGTGCATTCTTGGCGTAACCGGGCAGGATAGTAGGAATGTCGGTTGGCCGTAGACGGTCGTCTGCGCAAGGTCGGCGCGGCATCTGCGTCTGCGCACCGGACGTCGGACCGGGCTCACATAGCGAGATTTTATGTACATAAATAAATATAAATTAATTTGGGCAGTTTCTATCTAGTGTTAGTATCCATCATCATATCAGCCGATAGATGTCCACTGTTGGACAAAGGCCTCCTCCAAAGTTCTCCACAACGATCGGTGTCGCGCCGCCCTCATCCAATTTCTGCCCATGATCCTAACCAAGTCGTCGGTCCACCTTATTGGGGGGCCATCCTAAGCTGCGTCTTCCGGTCCGCGGTCGCCACTCAAGAACCTTTCTGCCCCAACGGCCATTGGTTCTACGAGCAATGTGCCCCGGTTCAATCCTGTTCCCCCCCAATTCTACTACTGCTAATGTTAGTATCCAATGCAACACAACTGATCCGGTTAGTTCACAATTCACATCCGATTCGTAGTCAGTTTTGGTCACCAACGCCAACATGAAATTTGCGCACATATGTCGCTGGATCGAATTTTGGCTAGCCCTTGAATTGCTTCTAAACTTCTGTGGATTATTTTTACTTCAAGAAATCTATTAAAAACCATTTAGCCCTATAGATTAAAGCTACTTCTTGAATTTCAACTTCAATGTGATGATCCCATTGGAGGATTGATGATGATTTATTTTACCAACACCATCAGGTAAAATAAAACCTGGATGACCTGATTCTGTTACGATAAAACGACATTCCAACATCGTCACATACTCTCAACTTACATAAGGATATAATCTCGCGCCTAGACGTCGCTAAACCAATTTAAATAAGTCTGTTAGCGAATACCGCGACATTATGTGGCCGGTCACTGCTGCCCTTCTTGCTGAAAAGGGTGTAACATTATCAGGAGATAATAGCAGTTACGTCCTTTTATGTGAGAAAGGGCTCAATAGCACGTGCGAACCAGGTCAACGATAAGCTTAGTTGTAAGCGATTTACGGCCCGATATTCACAATGTAAATTATACATCATCCATCTTATCCAGTCTGTAGAATCCAGCTGTATGAAACATGTCAGGACTTCTATAAAGTACTTCTATGAGTATGTGAAGCCTGAATAAAAGGTAATAGGACCAAACGGCGACAAGGAAATGATAACTGTACCTCCGAAGTAACTAGTTTTGATGATAAAGCCTTTTCAGAACAATCCACAAATGAATATGTAACACTGTACTCGTAACAGTAATTAACGCACAGCTACTGTAGCCTGTCTACGATTATTAACAGCTGTAACTTGGTTGATATTAAATTCACTTTAACTGAACTTAGAGATCATCCAAATAATCTTTACTACTGCCAAGGGTATCCTATCTCAACTCTGAAACACTGTTTTCCATCTGTAACGTTTCGCCAAATTTTCATTTGTCCGAAAGTATTTTTTTCCTGACCTGTAATATTTTCAGGATTTTATAAACATCGTTTTAAAGAACTTATTTGAGCCATTTTTTCCAAGGTTGTACACCCCACTTTTTTTTTTAATTTTCGATATTTTGGGTATTTTCTACTCACAATCACGAGCTCTTTCGATCTAATTAGGAGAAAAAAAACTGTCCCAAAATATTCATACATTTTTTTTTAACCGCTGTAGTAAGTTTTCTGGAAATGGTAACGGAATGGAACGAAAAAACATTGGGACAGTTTTTTTCTTCTAATTAGATCGAAAGAGCTCGTGATTCTGAGTATAAAATACCCAAAATATCGAAAATTCAAAAAAAAGTGGGGTGTACAACTTTAGAAAAAATGGCCCATTTGGTTAGGTTTGTTTTATAATAATTCGGAAAAATTTACAGTTTTGGAAAAAAATACTTTTGGACAAATTAAAATTTGGCGTATCGTTACAGATAGGAAACAAATATTAGTGTTTCAGATCGGTAACTACTGCCAAGACATGGCGGTGATTAAAAGAAGTACCATGATCATGTTCCTTAATACTGTCACATGTGGTCCCGCGCTAATACGCGTGCGAACCGGGTCAGACGGGAGCTGACTCACGGGGTGAACGGATCGCGTAAGGGCTTGGATCGACGCGGATACAGTCAGCTGCGGAGAAATATGCCATACATGTTACTGTGACAAGGGGGTGAAATTTCCTGGCTGTGATGACCATACTCATATGGAGACTAAAAAGCAAAAATGGCAATTTCGTTTCCAAAAGGACGCTGAAGGTGTTTCTGCTTTGGAGTGTTTTATCCACCCGAATAATTGTTGGTAGTAAGTTTTGCCGGTTTGTGTGAGCAAAGAAACGACGAAACACAGGGAAGACGTGGTGGTAGATATCCTTATTTGGCTAGGGCATCGTTTTCTGTATACAAATCGGCAATGCTTGTGACCTATACCATTATCTAAATCTATAAAATTATCTTACGCAACCCATAAAATATAAATAAAGGTAACAAGAGAAGTCGTATCCTGAATCTGATGTTCTGCGTAACGTAAGTTTACTAAAATAAGAAAAAAAATGCCGAATATCACCGACTGAAGCCCAGGTTCCCAACTGACCTTTTGCCAAAAACTTGTATTCGAGATATGTTCTTAAAGTGGTAATTATCATAACGAAGGTAATTTGGTCGGTTGTCCATGTTTTTCGAATTTAAAAGTGACACGATAATGTTATCCGCCAGACACGTTTAGCTATAATATACTGTAAGAGTTGCTCAGAAAGAAGCTAGATTATTATCAAAATGTTGTTTATTGTGTAGGTAAGCAGAGGGTGAGCCGATACGGCATTTGACACGTGTTTCTTTCAATACCTTACAGATAATCTTTACATACACTCCTTAATGTAGGGGCGGTGACTATCTATATCACGTAATTACAACCATTGTCCCCTCTAGCCTAATGCAACTTCTCCCTATTGTAAACCAAAATTTTGCACAAACTTTTTTCCAAACCGTCGTCAACTTCAAAAGGTAATTTGAAATTTACGCCATTCACAGGGAACAATATGCCATTCTGCACAGCCGTAGCCGAGGTACGAAAACAAAATCTCGCATCCTCACAGTCCGGTGGCTCCATTGCTTCCAGAAACTAGTTCGAACACGCTTTTGTGTAGAAAGCGCATATTTAAAACCTTAATAAAAACGTCGTATGTCTCATCCAGATTTGTAGACAGATTCCTTTCAATTTGCAAGGGAGATTCTCTCCGCTGCAAAATTTACATTTATAAATCATACCTTTGCATTCGCCGCAGGTGTTCGATGAGACGCTATTGTCATTCGTTCGTTTGTTCGATCCCATTCACCTGCGATTTGTCCATCCCTTATTAGCCTGTAGATTCCGACCCACCTCGTCTCCTTAGCGTCCCGAGGACGCGTCGTGCTACCTCAAATGGTGGCGTTACTTAGGATTCCGTACTCGATATTCACGCTTACGCGCTAGAGAATATAAGGCGTTTATTCGTACGTTTTGGTGAGGTGGTAGACCGGATGGGAAGCCGAGATGCTGTAATTTGGCCGTACAATACCGTGCAATAATAATCGCGCTCGTAATTGCGACGACATCCGTCGAGTAGTCGGTACATGTGCGCGTGTGAAAGTTGGAAAGGGCCTGCATGAGCCAGACAGTTGTTTTCGGAACCAGTTTCATGCATTTTAGATATGACCGCTTTCCGACGCCTCGTTACTTAGCGAAGAATTTGTATCGTTTTATTTGGACGGAATTTTATGTGTTTGTTTAGTTAGCACGATGTCCCGCGAAACAGTCGACCTGTTATCGTGAAAACTTATCTTTACATGGGATTATTACATATTGTTTTTGGAAGATAATATAACTATTCCGATAAGTCAAACAAAGTCGAAGAAATATTGAATAATTTTGAACTAACTATGTACTTATTTTTCGATATCATTTATTGATGTTCAATTTAAGACCTCCAATATCTTACTATAACACTAGTATTATAAAGGCGAAAGTTTGATATTATGTTTGTATGTTTGTTACGTGTTCATGCTCAAACGGCTGGACCAATTTTGATAAAATTTGGTATAGAGGTAGCCGCCACCTTGGATTAACACGTAGACTATATAAAAAAAATATTATTCCCGCGTGATGAATGGGTATAACCGCGGGGCGCAGCTAGTTTACCATAAATCACGAATCCTTTATGAAAGTTTAGTCCTTAAACCCATCTAAGTAGTTGTTAGGCCTGCCTAATTACTGCTTTGAAGTAAGAAAAGATACAGTCGAAAAATGTATTCTCGGATATAACCAAAAAAATGGAGATCAAGAGCTCCGTTCCGCGGTACATACCTGAAGCAAATTCAAAGAGCCGCTTTGTTGTGATTTGTGATCCTTCCGCCAAAAACAACAGACCCGTTGACGCCAAAACCAAAGAGAAACGAGCTTCACACCTAATCCTCCCAACAATAACCTACCGCAACATGTGTTCACCTCGCGATTATCCGTATTTTGTTAGGCAGCGGAAGTCTCTTTGTGGCCGTGTGGTCACCGATTTTAATGTTTTGACAATCGACGCTAGATAAACGCAGGGGGACAATTGATTTCCGGGGACGTCCGGTTTTTGGTGAAATCTCTAATGAATGGGACGTGAAAGGTTTGTGCAATGGCGTTGTCTGCGCCGATCTAGCCGGCTGTTATTCGAATTCAAGCTGTGATACTTCTTCTTAAAGACTACCGTGAAACTGGGATATTTGGCGACAATTTTAGCCCCACAGGTGAGGTCCTGTTTTCTGGAACAAATCGCTTTCTCGCAATGTATCTACATTATGAATGGCTGGTGATATATTAGCCTTTTTGTAGAACAAATTTTCGAGTAGTTTTCGGAAGCGCTATTATTAGATTAGAACATGAATAATACATTGGTCATTCACGTATCAAGAAATTCCTATTACGAGGGGCAAACCGAAATGATCGGGAATTTAAAAAACTATGTGCACTATATACATAAATTATATTTTATTGTTTTTCGAAGTATTCTCCGTTACATTCAATGCACTTTTGCATTCTTTTAAACCAGTCATTAAAACAATAATTCCAGTTTGAAGTAGGCATTGCCAAAATGGCCGATTTATAGGCTTCCACAGCGGCTTCTGGGTTCTCAAACCGCTGACCACGCAATAAATCTTTAATTCTAGGGAATGTAAAAAAATCATTTGGACTCAGGTCAGGGCTGTATGGAGGATGGGACATCAACTCAACGTTTTCGTCGTTCAAAAATTTAGTTGTTTTGTGGGCGGTGTGGGAGCTCGCATTGTCGTGGTGTAAGATGACGCGGCGTCTCGGGTTCCCTTGGCGAAGTTCGGCCAGCACCTCCGGCAAACAAACTGTGATATACCAATCAGCGGTAACGGTTCTTTGTTCTTCTAGAGGAATTGTGGCAACATGCCCCTTTTTTGAGACGAACGAAGCCACCATCTTCTTCGACACGCTTCGAGAACGCACAACTTTCGTTGGTTTGACCTCGTCATCGAAGACCCATACTGCCGACTGGTGCTTTCTTTCAGGCTCATAAGAATAAATCCAGGATTCGTCACCCGAGACCATATTATAAACGGCTTTTGACTTTCCTCCATTGTAGCATTTCAGAATAGATCGGCACCAATCAACACGAGCCGCCTTTTGCTCTTCAGACAAATTATGGGGTACCCATCGGGAAATCAATTTTCTGACACCCAATTCACCATGCAAAATAGTGTGAATTGCAGTCATTCCAATGCCTATGGTTGCCCGAATCTGCTCGTATGTCACATGTCTATCTTCTTTTAGTAGTTTTTCCACAGCCGCGATGTTTTCAGGCGAAACCGCCGTTTTCGGCCGACCTGATGAAGGTACGGTGCCAAGAGAGGCACGACCCCGTCGAAACTCAGCATACCACCGATATATTGTCGTCTGACTAGGTGCTTCAATGTCGTATATAGTAACAAGCTCATTGCGACATTCATCTGGAGATAAGCCACGACGAAAGTTATGGTAAATAATTGCACGAAAATTTTCACGCGTCAGCTCCATTTTGTTCATCGAGTTGTCAATTTAAAAATGGAATTAAAAAAATATATCGTTCTTTTTTTAAATTGTAAAAACGGCATCGTGATTGTAAGTCGCCAGTATGCATGTGACAAAAAAGGATTTAATGTAACTCAGTTTAAAGTACTCTATTCCCGATCATTTCGGTGTGCCCCTCGTAATGTCAACAAATCTGTCATCTGCGACTACTCGTCTGGCCACTATTTATTGATTCATTTGACAATGCGGCGTTTAAGACGAAATACCGCTGCTCATTTTTCCATACAAATGGAGGTTTTGTTCTCGTCTGCTTCTTCCTCCAAAATGCAACCAATCTTTATGAAATTTTAGGAACTGAATAGGAAGGAAATGTTCTGTGTCGGACTGTTTAGTTTTTTGCGCAAATTAACGATTATAGAATTTGTGTACTATAGGCGTCCGTTTGTGGCGGAATTTAGGCCAAAAACAAACGCCGAGTGCGCAAATTCTATCATGATTTGTGCAAAAATCTAAACAGTCCAAAACACACTATTAAGTTTGGACCTCATTTGTATCCGACGCCATAGTTATCAGATGTAAATTTAACGTTGATAGTATGGGAAAATGCAGGAGTGATATATCCTCTTAATTTATTTCGGAAATTGAATCAGCTACATTAAGGAAGTAGGAGGAACCACAAAAAAAGCTATCGAAATAAATCCCCTTGATTATTGCAAGAAGATACTATTACCAATTTGTGAATAGAAGATTACTGAACAAGACAGGATGCCACTCGAGGATTTGATCCATTTTTTGTCCCGACTATGATTTGATCGGTATAACCCGATAATATCTATTTCCGTTTGATCCCTTTTTACCGCTTTTTTATACTTTAAGGTTTACAAGTGTCTACTATTGTCACAGTAGCTTTAAAAGTAAGTTAAATGCGGGCGTGGGAGCCACCTAACCGGATATCCTCTAGTGGCGTTTTGTATCTTTTATTTATTTTACAAATTGTATTGTTATGGTAAAAAAGGTCCTTGTACGGGTTTGATTACATTAATCCATTTTGTAAGTATGGGCTTCGTTTCAAAGCACTTCTTTGTGGTTTGAGTGTAGGTAAATAGCTTCGCTTAAAATCATAATTCATGATACTCATAATTATAATGAATTAATGATGTAAAAATTATCAGAAACGAATAATTGATTGTATTAGTAGATCTCTTCAACAATCAAAAAATGTAATATAAAATAGAGCGAAGGTACAGCAATGTTAACTTAACATGTTCAAAATAATAGGAATTTAATAGGTATATATATAATATTATTTTTTTTTTTTTTTTTTTTTAATATATTTAGTCTATTAAGTGCCAATTTATGGAAAGCATTATTAATTCGGAAACAAAAAAACAGTACTTAATTTAATCTGTCATCTTACGAACCATAACAAAACTCATTATGCTTGATTGAATTGCTAAAGATAATAATCTTGCAAAAAGCCGAAGAAAGAGATAAAATCTTCTTGGTGTTCTATAGACGTAGTATAGTAAATTAAAACAAAATCTTTATTTTTTGTCATTTGGCCGCGGGTAAACTAAACATAGGCGGATTTCAGTATCGAGCAACTTTTTTACGACCTCGTACAGATAAAAATGTCATAAAACTGTTTCGACATCGTTTTGTTAGCCGTTTTTTTTTTTTTTTTTTTTTATTCAAAATAGCCATGCATTTAACCTCGATTGCACCTGATGCAATAATTAATAATTAATAATTGGTTGTTCGCCTTTGTCTGATTTTATCTACTAAGTTTAATATTTGTGACAGTGTTTAGTAAAAGGTCCCATTCGGGTGTCCATAGAGACGATATTTGTTTGCATCTTTATTCCTATCAACGCATCCTTATGTAAACCCGAACAATGGAGCCTATTACTAAACACTGTCGCATTTATTTTGAATTAATGGAGGACATTGCGTCATATTTACGTCTTTTTATTTCATTAATTAATGTTTTACGTGACTTCTTGTATTTTTTGGAATCAAAAAATATACTTGTTCATGGGCAGGGCTTGTTTTAATTAGACTTATTTACTTTAGCTATCGTATTATTCTCCATTTTACGAGTTATGAAGTATTTTCTTTACCGACCTGTAGTCCGTTCAGATATTCATACAACTAGCGGTGCCGTTTGGTGCTTGGCACATTTCTCCTACAAAAAGTAATTAATGATAATGTATTTAATGCTTAAATAATGATAATGAATTAAACTTGAAATAACTGAGAGATTTTAACAACAATATACAATAAAATAATTATACATATATATATATATATATATATATATAAATATAATATCCTCGATCTTCAACAAATGTGCAAGTGATGGTATATTTCCAGATTTGATGAAGATCAGTAAAGTTCTACCCTTATTTAAGTCAGGCGAGAAAAGCAACTTAACGAATTTTCGTCCGATTTCCATTCTACCGGTTTTAAGTAAAGTATTTGAAAAACTCATGTTAAATCAGTTACTGGCACATTTTAATAATCATAAGTTACTTCATAATCGACAGTTTGGATTTACAAAAGGAAGATCAACTACGGATGCCGCTTCTATGCTTATTAAATATGTCTACGATATTTGGGAAAGCTCTTGTGATGCGGTCGGGATCTTCTGCGATTTATCGAAGGCTTTCGATTGTGTTGAACATCAAACCATAATACTAAAGTTGAAACACTATGGATTATCTGAGACAGCATTAAAATTAATTTCAAGTTATCTATGTTCAAGGAAACAAACTGTAGTTGTCAACGGGACTCCGTCTGATGAAACCGCTATTAAACTAGGGGTACCACAGGGATCCATCCTAGGCCCATTCCTTTTTCTCGTCCACATAAATGATTTGCCAAATGTTGTTAAGAACGATTGCCAAATTGTTTTATTTGCAGACGACACATCTTTAATATTTAAAGTAAACCGTAAATCTGAAAACTACGATGAGATAAATTGCACTCTGACTAGAGTATTGAATTGGTTTACAGCCAACAATCTGCTACTAAACTCTAAGAAAACAAAATGTATTAACTTCACATTACCAAATGTAAAATCTGTTAGTGGTAGCATTTACATAAATAAAGAATGTCTGGAATTCGTTGATAAAACCCTATTTCTTGGTTTAACTATTGACAAAAACTTACAATGGAGTCCGCACATTTCTTCATTGGCAAATAGACTAAGCTCCGCAGCGTATGCTGTTAGAAAGATAAGGCAACTGACCAATGTAGAAACAGCTAGGCTAGTGTACTTTAGCTACTTTCATAACGTAATGTCCTATGGCATTTTGCTGTGGGGTAAAGCTGCCGACATACAAACAATATTTGTCCTACAGAAAAGAGCAGTACGGTTTATATATAATATGAGTTCGCGCGAATCACTTAGAGAGCATTTTAAGACAATCAATATTTTAACAATGGCATCGTAATATATTTACGATAACATTATTTTTGCTATAAAAAACATTGATTCATTTAAAAAAATGCACAACGCTAGACACAACCACAAAATTGCAATCACCAAGTTTCGGGTCCGGAAAGTACAGAAATCTTTTCTGGGCCAATGCATACATTTCTGCAATAAGTTACCTAAAGAAGTACTAGAATTACCCTTACCTGGTCTAAAAAAATATTTAAAAAATAGTTTATTACATAAGGCTTATTACAGCGTTGAAGAATATATAAATGATAAAAACGCTTGGCCTTCCTTACAGTCATAATTATTATCTTCATCCATCTGCTGAAGCGTGACATTGCAGTACAACAGTAAATTCTGATCTGTAACTGTAATATTTATTATTATAACATCAATTAAGTTTTTGACACAGTTTCTGTAGGAAGAAATAATTAGTAATATTATTCTACCTGCAGAACTACGTTCATGTATAAAATAAACCTATAATTGAATGTGTACAATTTTTTAATAATACTAATATTATGAATGTCATTTTAATATTATTTTAAGCAAGTTTTATTAAGACAATGTTTTAAATACGAAGTTTAATTTTTAACGATTGTGTTAGCTTTCGACGATGCAAAAGTGATACTTGTGATCCTATTTGATTTTTTTTTATTGTTATATGGCATATTGTTTGTTATATATGTATTATATAATAATTAATACCTAAAATAAATCTTGGAGAGATTGATAGTGAGGATGGACGGCACCAGACCACGGGGCAAAAGCCCTATACGATGGTGTGGTCAGATATCCAGCCAACTACATATCAGAAAGTAACCGACAGGGAGAAGTGGAGAGCTGAGCTGCAATCAAAAATATTAATCGGCGGAGTCACGATCCTCAGCGTAAGGGACCGACTTAGAAGAAGAAAATACCAATCCTGTGTCCTTAGCTGTGTTTTAATATAAGGAATATAAAACAAACCTCTACTTATTCTATTGCCTCTTATAGTGTGATGGTTCAAACAATTTTCAATCATACTTAAATAAGTAGGTACTTATAATCTGTAACAAGCAACATACAAAATCAAATAACATAACAGTAACTGTAGACGCATCGCTACGTCTAAAGCCTAGTCCATATTAGAAAACCAAAACGAAAGATTCAATCACGACCGCCGAGCTTCCGAGAAGACGCCACTTTTTGCCAAACCTCCGCAAAGGCCAACCTTCAAATCGACCTATCTTTTGAAGAATGTCTCATGAGATACGTCCTTCTAAAACTGGGCATCGGAAATAGGGGCCCGCGGGACCAAGTAATATGACTACTTCGGTCATATTTGAGTGAATTGGATTGGATATGACTTAGCCAAAATGTGAAAATGTGTTAACGTCTTTAAGTCTATTTAAATGTCCCTATCAGCTGTACGGACCTGTAGCCCAATGAAATGATGAATGAATGATGATTTGCATTGCATTCAAGGATTTTAAATGATAAATAAATAAATTATGATATTATAATGATGCTTAAAGGATGGGTTTTATAGTGCAACGCCTGCGCAAAATTCATTGTAGTTTTTTTCGACGAGCGCAAAAATGAAAGGAGGAATGAACATTCATTGAAATGAACTGTATTGTAAGAACTAGATGCCGTATGTTTTCAACAGGACAAGAGGTAAATAATCATTCGTCATTTCGCAACAATCCTTAAACTAATCTAATCTATATTCAAGTTTACATTGAGACAAACATTTTAGAATTTAATTGTTTAGGCGGGGTCCGGAACCCTCGTTCCCAAAGGACCAACAGGGGCGTCATACTAATTAAAACTAAACCGATGCGCGATAAATTGAACTTTTCAACCCGTTGCTTAATTTCTTCGTATATGACTCAACCCGTTTTCGTTTTTTTTTCTTCAATTCCTGCAAAACATTTGTTTTACGCTAGCAGGCGTTAATGCTTTAATAAAAATGTATATTTAAATTGTTAGCAAGTTAAATGAAATCAGTATACACCTGTTAATAGAATGTAATGTAAGACATACATTTGACGATTGTAATAAAATGCTGTGTCATAGTGGCGCTTAGAAGTGTGAAATATTGTAGAATGTAATATAATATATTGTACAAATAGTTGCGAAACAATTTACCTACGATAGAAATATTTGCTTCGTCGATACATATTTGCGTCAACTCAATAGATGTTTACTATTAATTCTGTTTAATTGCAGTTAAACTACTTATGCAATTATAACATTTTAGATTCATTAATTGGTGTAATAATTCAGGTCTAAGATGCTTGGCCTCTTTTCGATATGCTTGCGGTATTCTATGTTTTTATTACTTATCAAAGGGTGTAAATAAATACTAGGTTAGTTTTTTATATTCTAAAAATGACAATAACAATGACATGATTTTAAGAGGCCTTATTCCTTTTAAAATGCTGATTGTTTTGACTTTTTTTTCTATGATCAAACATGTTTCTTTACATATTATTGATGTTACTACCTAGAACAGGGTTATTGGGATTTAATGTTATATATTTGAAACCCACAAATTGAACTTTTCATTGATAATTTTTGTTTGAAAAACTACTCGAAATTGACAAAATTCACGTGGAAATTTAGTTTTTTCAACTTATTTTCGGCTGCCCGCAATGAAAGCATGAAATACCTAGAACTCGGGGAAAAGTATTATTCACTTCAAAAAGTTGGTTGAAATTATCAATATATTCGTCATAATATGAAAAAAAATTTTTTAAAAGGAATAAGGCCTCTTAAACGAATTTAGACAAAGATATCAGATTCAATAATGTAAGTTAATATTAACCATATAATTTCCCCATGTTTTTACATCATTCTCGTCGCCGTTGGGTAAAATTAGGCCTTCCAGAATAAGGAAGATTCTTCGCAGCCCTAGGCGCAAGCCAAAGAAAAAAGACTTATGACGAGGACACGGCGCCCTTGTAATGAATTTTCATCCAAAATATATAGAAGCATCGGGTGGGGGGAGGCAAACTCTTCCTACGTTTTTGTTTGGCGCCTAGGGCTGCAAAGAATTTCCGTTCTTGAAACTACATGCATCCATAAATCCATAATTGTGGCATGTGTGGATAATGCACTTCATCGTACCCGATATTTGAAACTAGGCGAGCAGGCTGTCTAAACAATACTCAGATTTTAACACATTGAAGACATACATATTCTACACCTGAAAGTAGCTCATGGAATTTCGGGGATTGTTCTTAAATTCATAACTTAAGAATTTATGTTGCTATCTGAACTACGCCTCACTTCAAGAAAAAAGCGTACCCCCTCCTGAAAGGCTGGCAACACACTTGTGACTCCTCTGTTGTTGCAGATGTCTGTGGGTAACGGTAATCGCTTTCCATCAGGTGATCCGTTTGCTCGTTTGCCCCCTATGACATAAAAAAACCTTTATTCCATCAAAGTAATTTTCTATTAAACAGAACGCTTTTTACTGACACCCAGATCGCTCTTGCCGTATTTTTTCCCCTGACACCCAGTCGTGATGTTTTTTCACCCGTACCGTTACTGACTCCGCGTCTCACACATCATTGACGGTCTGATCGAAGTGTTCGCCCTCCATCGATGTCCTCATTTGCGTCATAGTTTCTGACGGGTTTGTAGCCAGCAATGGTTGTTGTGTGAAATGGAACAACATTATCCGGATAGCAACAGTTGATATGTTAGTGTTAAGTGACAAGTGATTTAGAAATACATTTAGCAAAGTTGAGAATTACTTGCGAGTAGCAAAGTAGTACTTGCGAGTCGCTTTTGATATCCGACACCGCCTTCTATTATAATTTATGACGATTTTGTAGAAAGCTAGGTATTGGTGTTAGTACTAGAATATTGGCTATGTATGTGGTTATTATTACTTGACACGCTTGCAACGATTTTCTACAATTTACTAGTTTCTTTCGTATGTCTACTTTTATGCACTTCTAGTTTTCGATGTTTTTACAGTTTTCGTAATATGATTTAGTGTAAATCTATTTGAATAATACTTCATAACTTATTTATTTTAATACTCTTACTCGTACATTTTAATGAATTGTATTTTCCGGTGTAATGTTTTGACGTGCGTAAATACCATTTACAGAAAATTAGTACCTATGTACATGATAGTATTAAATAAAAATTGGGCAAGTGCGAGTCCGACTCGCGCATGAAGGGTTCCGTACCATAATCTATAACAAGTTTGTTGTATGGGAGCCCCCCTTTGATATTTATTTTATTTTATTTTTAGTATTTGTTGTTATAGCGGCAATAGAAATACATCATCTGTGAAAATTTCAATTGTCTAGCTATCACCGTTCTTGAGATACAGTCTGGTGACAGACGGACGGACGGACGGACAGCGAAGTCTCAGTAATAGGGTCCCGTTTTTACCCTTTGGGTACGGAACCCTAAAACCGAAATTACTTTTACGAAACATCTCATTATTAACAGACTTAAAAGGAGTTTCTTCAACAACTAAGTTTATTATAAGTAGTAATCGTCCTGAATTAAATGGGCAAGGAAAATATAATGATAATGATGATTTGTTAGTCGATGTCGCCGCTATTTATTTATTTATTTAAACTTTATTGCACAAAACAAAAGCCAGATATAATACAGTCATTATCCCTGCTTTTCCAATTGAAAACTATTCAAAATAATTGGGTCAGTATTGCTTAAAATTTGTTGTATAATCTTTGATGGAAAAGATTCTATTGCAACACATGTTTTAAAATCCATACTTCCATACTAATCCATACTAATATTATAAATGCGAAAGTGTGTCTGTCTGTCTGTTACCTCTTCACGCTTAAACCGCTGAATCGATTTTGATGAAAATTGGTATGGAGATAGTTTAAGATCCGAGGAAGGACATAGGATAGTTTTCATCCTGGAAATGATCCCTAAAAAGATTGAAAAGTGAGTAAGTAATTCATTATGACATTGATGACCCTGTAGGAAATGTAATGATTAGACCAAAAGCACAATTGCTCTTACATTTGCTTAGGCGCTTTTAATAATCCCTTTTATTAATTAAGGTGATTAGGTGGATATCTATCGTGTTAGTACGAGGTTGCTTCCATACTTCCAAGTTCCACGCGGACGTGTCGCGGGCAAAAGCTAGTATTGACATATTACTTAGAGACTACTACTCTAGTCTACACTCTACAGCAGTCTACGGGAACCCGTGGGATAAGCAAAATATGGAAAATACCCGGATATTCTAGGCATTATTTTATTGTTATCAGGCAAATAGTCGTCTTGTATGATTTTGGGTCTAATTCGATTGGCAATGACTTATGACCATCAGCCATTTGAGCAACGAATCGGCCATAATTTTGATAACTGTAGTTTGAGTCTAAGTCCAATGATATTGATGTTGTCATTTAATGAAATAGAGCATATATTTATAGCAGTCCTATAGCTCAGTGGTAAGAGCACTACTCCGGTCAAGCAGAGGTCATGAGCTCGATTCCCACTTGGACTTTCAGCGGATTGCATAAAATGTTGGCTTAATTTTTAGGGTTTACTGAAAGGGATAAAAACGGGACCCTAATACTAGGACTCCGCTGTCCGTTCCTCTGTCTGCCTGTCTGTCTGTCTGTCTGTCTGTCACCATGCTGTGTCGTGAACCGTGATAGCTAGAAAGGGTATAGCCGTGTTTGTATGGGGCATCGGCCCCAGAAGCCAAATCGATTGCCGTTTTGCTAATATATTAGCCCAGATGTAAGATGCTATTTTACAAAAAAAGGACCCTGAAATACTTCAGGTTTTTGATAAAATTAAAAAAAAACGAAAATTGGTTTTTATTTTCTTTTATCTAAACTACTCAATAGATTTTTTTGTAACTTATACACATTATGAAGATTATAAAGATGTATTATTAAAAAAAAAAAAAAAATTTCCAAATATCCTTATAAGTAGTGAAATTTTCACTTTAAATTTTTCAATAATTTTTTTTTTATATTTTTGAGATAGGGACACCTACCAATTTTGGCTATATTATGTATAAACTAATATTCTATAATATATATTTTTTTCAAAAACATTCACTTGGATCAACATATCCAAAATGAAACAAACTTATCGCCTGGTGTCAATTTTTCAGACAGTTATTTTCAAAACCTCGTATCTAGTTTGTTGATTGATACTGAGATACGAGCTTTATTTTAAGTAGGTATTTGTTACTTAGTTTTGGTTGTCAACTGACGTTATGGTATACCATACATTTGTTGAACTTAATATGCCTAACTACTCGTACAAGAATCGAATAAAAATAACATATAAGTCAAAGTCAAAGTCAAAGTGTTTTATTTTGTAAAACATAGGTGAATATAGGCGGAATAAAAATATAAGAGCATCGTCAAAATAAAATTTCTTTACAAAGAAAGCTTATTTTACATAGAAAGCTCCAGTGAGTCCCACGGCTCGTAGCTCAAAAAATATTGATTTACACAAAACACATGCAGATTCGAAAAAAAGTTCGTCGATAAAATCGATTCGATCAATCGTTAGATCACTACAAACATCAACAGAGAAGTGTGAAATGGATGATTAAAAATAAATCAGACTGTAACTGGCCATCAGTAGGCCTTATGTCAATGTTCATAAGGTCTACCGATGGTCCGTTAGATGCGCTTCTGTTTGTACTACATACTCGTATAGACCTATTATTTCGAAGACGCTCTTATGTTATTTTTATTCGATTCTTGTACGAGTAGTTAGGCATATTAAGTCCAACAAATGTATGGTATACCATAACGTCAGTTGACAACCAAAACTAAGTAACAAATACCTACTTAAAATAAAGCTCGTATCTCAGTATCAATCAACAAACTAGATACGAGGTTTTGAAAATAACTGTCTGAAAAATTGACACCAGGCGATAAGTTTGTTTCATTTTGGATATGTTGATCCAAGTGAATGTTTTTGAAAAAAATATATATTATAGAATATTAGTTTATACATAATATAGCCAAAATTGGTAGGTGTCCCTATCTCAAAAATATAAAAAAAAAAAATATTGAAAAATTTAGTTTTTTTTTTTTTTTTTTTTTTCTCTTTGCTTGCGGGCCCCGAGGGACCCTTTGCACTGCTTGGGACAGACGCGGCCCGTTCTTTTGAACGGGCCGCCGAAAAGAACTTAACCTACTTATAACTAACTTAAAATACTAACCTGAACCATTTTGGTTCATGGTTTGGTGTTGATGTTGGTGGTGGCGGGGTCGCACACGCTCTTGTCGGGCGGCGGCCGCGGCCGCGATCACCTCTGCCGAGTCATCCTGGATTGTGCGTTTTGCCTCCCAGTGGGGGGCCTTGGAAAAGTAGTGTTTCCTCCTCGCGTTGTACGCAGGGGCACCGGGTTTGTGTTTCTGTTTGGGCTTCCATTTGGTGTGTTTCCTAATGGAGTCCCGCTGTGATGGTGTAATGTTGTGCTGAGGTGTGTCAGTTTGGTGTGTTAGAAATTTAAAGTGAAAATTTCACTACTTATAAGGATATTTGGAAATTCATTTTTTTTTTAATAATACATCTTCATAATCTACATAATGTGTATAAGTTACAAAAAAATCTATTGAGTAGTTTAGATAAAAGAAAATAAAAACCAATTTTCGTTTTTTTTAATTTTCTCAAAAACCTGAAGTATTTCAGGGTCCTTTTTTTGTACAATAGCATCTTACATCTGGGCTAATATATTAGCAAAACGGCAATCGATTTGGCTTCTGGGGCCGATGCCCCATACAAACACGGCTATACCCTTTTCACAAATGTATTTCTGTTGCAGCTATAACAACCGATACTACTTAAAAACAGAAAAAAATATATTTAAATGGGGATCCCATACAATAAACATGATCGGTTGCGTTAGCTAGGTGCAAACTTAACTTAACCCGGCCAGTTAAGATGAGAAGTGTTTGTACGGAACCCTCGGTGCGCAAGTCCGACTCGCACTTGGCCGGTTTTTATTGTGTCTATACCTATACCAGACAAATATCGGTGATATTTAGAACGGACGTCATTAAAAATGCGGAATCTATCACGTAGTATAATATCTATCGCGTAGCCCAGTTAGGCGCCGCATTTTTATAAATTCGCGTTTTAAGCATCTCCGCTGATTACAAAGGTAAACTAAATTGTCTCATTCATTCCATGCAATTAATTAGTTTAAATCGCGTAATAAATCATTAACGAACCTAAAATTACGTATGCATACCTAACAAAAACAATTAATACTTTTATGCAGCGCAGACTAAATATTCAAACATGCATTTAATTAACATCAGGCCCCATTTGAAACGTAAACACATAAATAACCTTAAAAAAAGAGTGTCTCGAGTCGGCAAAAACAATATTTCGCGTCTTCACAACTGCAACGTCGCACGTTTAAATATAGAAGTTTGAAACTCAATCTTGTTCCAAAGCCTTGTGAATTTGAAATGAAATAATCATCATTTAGACTCGATCCTTTTCTTTCTTTTATGAAAAATTCATTGATATTTTTTAACACCAGTTGGTTGACAGTTAAATGATGAAGGGCATCGCCGGCGCATGTGGCGTCATGAATGAAAAGGTTTTTTTATCTGCTTAACATAAATACGTATTTTTGAAGCTGGCGTTTGAAACCTGTTCACACTGTTTCTCTTTTATAACAACAGAGGTGCTCAAAATAAAGAGCACAGGGTTATATTATCAGATCATTGTGTAGGTAGATCGTAACAGATCGGTGTATACAGTCAAGTTCAATAACTTGCCTTCTTCTTTCTTGACGTATGGACTTCATTGTACATTGAAGTCCATACGTCCATACGCCAGTAGCCTTACCATGAGTTAACGTGACCGTACTCGCTAGCGAGAGCGTAAACGATTTGTATGGAGAACAGTACAGCGCCTAGAGGTTACTTTGTAGAGCTACAATTCTCCATACAAACCATTTACACAGTCGCTAATGAGTACGGTCACTGTAAACTCATTGTACGGGTACTGAAGGGGATTCCAATCAGAAACAGTATACACTAAACACTGCAGCTAGGCATTTTCTAGTAGCACACCGAAAGACTGTGCGTTCAAGCTTTGTTCTTCTACGCGGCCTAGGTAAAGGATCTATAATACTAAAAAATCCCATTTATTTTGAAAATCAATAGCGTAGACTTGTGCCTTTGCAATGGATGTCAATGAATAGAAATAAATAATGAGAGATTTTTTTTCATGCAAGTGTCGTGAAAACTGTTTGGTTTACGTTGCTTTTCTGTTGCCATAACCTTCGCGACTAGTTGCCGCGGACCGAGGCCTCAAATATTATAATCAAAGAGGCCTGAATTGTCGCTTGAGCACACACATGATGACCATCGGAAACTATTAGGCTTTGGGGTTCCGTAATTGAATTAGCGGAGTTCTTAGTTTTCCCTTGCCGCTTGCGACCAAATTCTTCTGTGTCTTCGTAAGGTATTCACGTGCCGACCTGAGTAAGACAGTGTTTATATAGTACGGAACAACGACACAGAATAAAACTTTAGAAATCCTTCCCTTTGATCGAAAGCCACCGGAGAAAATAGCCTACACTGTATTTTATTGGTTGTTTGGTTAATATGCGACGTACGCGTGATGATCTAAGAGTGCGGCTGGCTACGATCGCGTGCTGAATTGATCGAACAAAAGTGGAAGACAGACCGTGGTCCACAGTAAAACGATCAGTTAAGCCCGTCCCACACGAAGCCATAATACGAGTATATGTATATTAAATTAATATATATAATCAAAGGACGGACACTACGGACAGTGGCTGCAATAAATATACGTCTAAATCATGTCAAATCATGTCAGACTAATATGGATATCACTACAAAAACTGCATACATAAATGTTACTCGAAATGTAATAAAATAAAAGTCTTATCCATTTTATGCTTTCGTCACCATATTGCATCCACTGTCCGCCCTTTGTAACATATAATAACAAGGTATCTTACAATATATCACGACTAGCTGACTATTTGTCAGTACAACTGTATGATGTTGTACTTTTCAATAGTACGCAAAAGATATCTTAAGATAAGGCTTCGTCTGTGACGGAATTTATAATCGCGACGCGCAGAGCGTAGTGAGCCGTTCTTGGCGACGGCAATATGGTCGCTTGTCCTTCAAGTGGTAAGGAAAACTGCAGTAATCAGCAGTTGCTGTCTTCGGTTCAGGTGTCGGTTCGTAGTCGACCGCAGGCAGCAGCAGCTGAGGACGTAACGCAGCGACACGTCGTGGCGACATGTTACTATATTGTGATTTCGAACCCGACTGCCCACGGCAGGTCCGTATCCAGTTGGCTCCGAGACCACTACTGACCTGCACTCGGGCGACTTTCTCGTCTGCCACTCGCCGATACGTCGCTAGCGTCGTGTCGCTAACTACGAATGGGTTTCATAGAAATACATACGTAGAAACCTGTAGTGTCACTACAACACGTCGCTACTGCTGTCTGCGGTCGGCTATGATTGCTGCGAACCGATACCTTAAACGTTCAATTCCGATGGGCGGACACATCCGACTGCAACCGCAAACAGCAGAGGGTGACGACAGTGTTCATGTCGCCTACGGTTGATATTCAGAAGGACAGACCACAATTGCACACCTCGAACGAAATAACAGCTGCTACTGCTGCTAGAAGTACTAAGCCTACTGCTAGAATTACTAAGCCTACTGCTAGAAGTATCATTACAACGTGATGTCCACACATTCCGAATGACTATTTACATTCGGAAAGTGCCACCAAATCGAAGCTTGACGTTGCCTCTGCTACAAGTACGGTGCATCGATCAGTCTTTTGAGCAGCGGTGTAGCCTTAACTTGATGGTAAAGAAAGGCATTTAAAGAACAATGCAGTAGGTTATTATATTCGATTCGTGTAAATGCTGTCGCGCTACTACGCTAGCGTGGTTCGTGGGATTGTGCCTTTTATCCGTCCCATTCATGCCAGCTGATACGTCGCGTCGCGTAATAACTGGCGATTACACGCGCGCCGCGTGACGGCTTAGGGCCTCCACACACTGCTGACTACATTTGCAATTTGTTCTAACTAGTGATAAACAAGCTTCGAGCCCACTAAATGAATAGATGCATTAGCAGTCTTAGTGAGGTGCTTATGTCCACCAATAGATGTTCCGATGTGTAAAAAAAAAGGGTGGTCATTAAATAATTTTACTATGTTACTTACAGTAAATATACAATGTGTTATTGTTTAATGTGTTATTCTTAAAGCATAAATCGAAATGATAGAAACAGATTTCAGTTTTTCATAAGACGATTTTTTCCGAGCCTTGGTGGGTAACCTGTCCTCATCTGCCTAAGAAAGTTCTACTGATTATATTTTCATCGATCCATGTCTCGATTTTAAAGAGTCCAGCATCTCTAGCACAACTTTCACACGCGACTCTTTGTTGCGCGATAAATACTACCTGTCACTTTCCTTTCAATATCGTGTGAGCAAGTCAGGTGATGCTAAGTCGCGCGTTAAGCGAAGTCACTTTAAAAATATGCTAGCCCTGGAGCTTAATATTAATGTGTTATTACTAAACTGCGTTTCGTCTTCTACCTAAGTACACTCATATCGGGACGACTTTTTTAAGCTAACAGATTAAAATTCGTGTACAGAAGGCTTAATGGTCTAAAGGACAGCCCTTTTTCACGTAAACGCCGGCGCCCGATCGAAAATTGTACAATGAACAAACGTATTACGCGGTTGGTTAGACCTGTAGCCCGCGGTTAGAGTCGCTACTCGCTTCAACTGCTAGGGAGCCAGAAGCCAGATTGTAATCGGGAATACCATTAGTACCGACCTATTCACTTTGACTGGTTTGATGTACCTATATATTGTAATGTATTATTAAAACTATCGTGAGATAGCACACTAATATTATAAAGGCGAGAGTTAGTGAGTGTTTTCTGTGTATGTGACTTCTTCCTGCTCAAACGGGTACACAAATTTTTAAACATTTTGGTATGAAGGTAGCCGACACCCTGGGCCGAAACATAGGCTACTTCTTATCCTGAAAAAATGTAGTGTAACCCGTGGGTTGAGCGGGTAACACCGCGTGGCGCAGCGAGTTCTTTAGTAAAAGATTGTGTCGCAACAGTTTATTATGTGATATAGATGACACTTAGGTACACCTTGGAATAGAAAATTTACTACACAGGAATGTCGCAATCGTCAACCTGTGAAGTTGACGAGAAACAAATACTTAAAGGTACCGATAAAATCGGATTACATTCAATGATCAAATAACGCTTACTTTTATCATTCAAATCAAACACAATATAATGCAAATTTACTTCACTTTCCTAACTACCCAAGAGCGTATACGCCGTGAATATACTAGTGTTTTAATACCTTTCTGGGATGGTCAGGTTGGTTGTAGAATGAATTTTCCGTAGTGTTAGCACATAACTGCCGTGTCCGGTGTCGGGTAACAATGTTGCAAATTACAAGGCAGATCCACAGGATGCAAAGATAATCAGATGGTAAAAAAACGTCGATTGCTTTTCGCTACAAAAAATCTTTCAACTCTAGTGGTGCTAGAAGGTTGAGCGTGAAGAATTAACAAACATACACACACATAAACTTTCGCGTTTATAATAGTAGTGTGAATATCAATTACATTCTCAGTCTGTTTCTGACCCAATATCGATAGCCATCTCGCAGTGGCATCTCAGTGAATAATTTGGTTTTACGTTCCTGATGAATTTGCAATCAGGATATTTGCATTACCTAAGCCTCATGAACTAGTCAGCCTGGCTGCGGCGGCAGTCGAACAAATGACGATGTATGGGCGCCCGCGCACTAGGCAAACACGAAATTTCATGCTGCCTTAATCCTGAAGCTCCTAATACAATTATCTACCGTTATTTCATTGGTATAAATAACATTAACCTTCGTACGACATCAATTATATATTACAATTTCACCTCAAATATCCTGGAATGGTCTTTAACTCAATAAACTTTATCGAAGTTTAGCTTTTAAGAGGACCACTTTAAATTGTCGCTGGCACTTGTTAAATTGTTTAATTAACTCTTAATTAACTTTGTTTTATACCCGAACGAAGTCCTAAAGGCTCAATTAAAACACTGCACATAAATATACCAACTGCACCCACTTTCGTTTTATGTTTATACGACTTTACGGTCGTTCTTGTGGTATTTAGAGCCATAAATTCGACAGGACGACAAACGATGAGAAATGGAACATTTTGTGGTTTTATTATTACTAATTTCAAACCAACTTCAAAAAAGGAGGTGGCTCTACGTTTCACTATATGTATTTTCACCTTTACTTGTTCCTAATGGGTTAAACTCGAGTTGGTAGGGTGCTGAGACTGTTGAATGATTTGTAAAAAGTGGAAATTTGCATGCTGCTATTCTGCTACTGAAAGGAAATAATGATCCATGCCGTCTTGAATCCTAAACATTCAATTGAAGAATTCGAAATCGGGGTCAATCAGATTGTAGAATATAAGAACCGATTTCACGACCTTTTTCTTTATACTGGTAACCATTTACCGTTCTTCCCTATGCGTTGCATGTAATGAATGCAATCGGGTAATCGATGTTTACGATAAACCCGCAGTTTCTCGTATTGTGCAATAAAGCATAAGTAAATAAGTACCTACTAAAGTACGTAGAAAAGTACGGAGAGCAATATCAATCAGTCTAGGTACATATATTTCCACGAACGCATCGATAACCAAATAAACCCGTCCATCCCATAACTTACCGATCATCCGTCGTAGACACCATACGCCGACGCGACTAGCACGATCCCACTTATCTCAGGAACTCGATAACAGCCTAAAGCTCATACAAAGTCTAAACGTGCCATGCTAGCCGTGTTGACAGAGAATGTGCCGTTGAATGACAGCGGCCGCTCAGCCCAGACATATCTATGGTAATACGAGGGAATATATCTCTGTGAATTGTGGGATTATTCCTACGAGGCAAGTGCTGAAGTCACTGGTGACAAAAAGCTTTACGACTGTATCTAGAGAGCAGTCTTGAACGAGATTTGCGACGTATCCTATTTTATATTGTTACTTGGGCTCCTTGGCTGCAGTTCGATTCAGTGTGATTTTTTGTGCGGTTAAACAACTCAATGTGGTACAGTCGGTACAGATTACAATACATTATCAAAAGAGTGAGGTACAAGAGTTTTGATGCACGGACGGATACAGAGATCGCTAAGTCGGATTGCATACAAATCTGTATCTGTTGAGGATGTCCTGGAGGCCAGTGATGATCCACTAATTATATGAATGAATGATATGTGTCGGTAAGCGACAGATGCTTTATTATTTACCTATCCATCAAACAATAATACACGGTTTCTAATTTCACTCCTTATTGAGTAGTTTTATCCAAGCAATGAGCCTGTGACCACGACTAATTTGTCGTTGCACCTCTTTGTAGAACAATGGATAGCGTAAACTTCAACATTCGATTTTAATCAAAAGGCACGAACGCGTTGTATGTATACATTTTAATTTTCCACTTTAATGACATAGGATCGTGGTAATGACAGGTTGCGTCGCCATCGCACCGCTATCGCGCAATTATGCCGTCATTACGATTGTCACAGATACCGAAGATAAAGGGGGTGCACCGCTCTAGCTTCCTGGGTAACAACAGGCTCATATTGTCTATTGAGCTATCGTTGCAATACACTCATATGTGTTTTGCTAAAGTTATGACTATGAGGAAATCATGCGAGTCCTCCGCCAGCTAGCCTAGAAAAAGGGATATTAGTCTTCTAGTCTAGACAATTATGCAAATATCTTTTTTTATAAATTAAATCCTAAAAGTTCTCCACCATTTTGAAAGTTGCAAGCTGGGGCACAGACAACACTAATACAAAAAAGATCTACGGGCCACAGACGAATTATCACATTTAGTTGTTGATAAACATTGTGCTACAATTGTAAACAGTTTCATACAGGCCAAAACGTTTTAATTGTGGCAACACGGCCACAGTCATCACGATGTGAGGTGGTGGAGTACACCCGCCGAAAGACTAGCTCGTTTGTGGTGCGCGTGCCGCGGCCGCTGCAGGACGTCGCAAGTTGTGCAGACTTCTGGCTGAGGGGTTTCGTGTTTCGGCGGTTCCGGGAAAATTTGCCAAATCCTACATCAGATCAGACCACCCAACGGAGCCGCGCCCTTCTATCTATCAGCCTCAGACGTCCACTGCTTAACATAGGCCTCCCCCGTGAATCGCCAAAAAGTGCGATCCCATGCAGACCGCATTCATCGATTCCCCGCAACCCTCACGAGGTCATCCGTGCCACGCCTCTATGTCGCCTAAATCTAACTAGTTTTAAGTCTTGTTTATACGTATTTTTGTAGTTCACAGTGCTATGGTTTTATTTATTACTGCAATGCTGTGTAACTTAATTGAATAGTAAATAAATGTAGCCAGTGATGATCTGGCCTGACATGTATATTATGTTGACCGATACGACCTAGGTCAGGTATTCCGCTCTCATCTAGTACCAGCAGAAAAGTGATACCACACGATAAGCACCAAAGTGTATCACAAAAGCACAAGGTGGTTATTGCCGGTACTCCCAAAGAGAAGTTTATAGTTGCTGTCGGTAATATGCACTTTTACTACAGCTGTTTACTAATGGTACAATTATTTAAACCGACACCTACCTCGGGGTAATAGTAAATGGCGCGTATACGCGTCGGTCTAGCGTGTAGTGGCACTGCGCGTGCGCGGTATCCAAGCGGCGCTTTTTCTCGCCTGCGGCGCTTATCGTCGCGTTTCCGGACGCGCCGAGTCTTCTACCGCGTTCGGAAACCGGGAAACGTGGAGCCGGAGCATATAGAGATGTAAAGGAGTTGTGTTAATTCGTAGATGATACAGTCCTATGAAACTTATGTTAAAATCGACTTCTAGGTCTTACTAATAGTAAATGACGCGTATACCTGAAGGTGAAGATCAAGTGGTGCCGCGTGTGCGTGGTATTCCAAGCTGCGCTTGTTCTCGCCAGCGGCGCTTATCACCGCGTTTCCGGATTCGCCGAGCGTTTCGCCGCGTTCGGAAATCGGGAAACGTGGAGCCGAAGTATGGAGATGTAATGGAACAACGTGGATGATATTGAGCTGGGCTGGGTACATCACTAGTTAAACGATGTGAGGGCGAATTTATTTATTTCCTGGAAGGTGCTCGCAACTTCGTCCGCGTTAAGATTTATTCTGTACCGTAGTCGGGTAAAAAGTATCCTAAGGTTTCAATGTCCAGCTATCTGAGTACCATTATTGGTTAAAATCCATCTAGCTGTTTAGGCGTGATGAGAGGACAAAGAACTTTTTGTCCGGCTGGCGCTGCGCGCCCATGCAAATCCGCGCTGTTAAGGTATTTCCTGAAATGATGAAAATATTTTAAATAAAATCTTACAACAGTACTCATACATTTTTTAGTTATTATTGATTGCTATGATTTACTTCATTTCTAGTCTCTAAATTGCTTACAGAAAGTATATGTTTCGGAAGTACACAACATTTCCTAGCCTATCCGAACTGCGATGAACCCACATCCCACGTTAAATGCTCTCAAAACAGCTGCAAACAGCTCGATACTACCCGGCAAAGTTACAATTACAATCTCGCCTCTAACAATTCAAACAAACAATCTAACTCGGTGAATCGATAGGTCTGTCGTGTCTGCATTAACTGCAGCCGAGTTAATCGCACCTATCTATAAATAGAGCGAGTATCCGCAGACGTCTCGGAAGCTATTCGGACGTATCGCAAACGTCCTATCACCCACCCCTCTAGAGCTAAATCTAAACGATGTAACGCTCGGAATACGGTCGCTATTCAATTGAGGATGTAAGTAATAGTTGCTTTGAACGCTATCCGTTGTTACTACAGTTGATATTGGAGTGGGAGCGAGAAATACATTTTCAACGTAGGCTGCAAAGTTGCGCTCGGAAAATGTAGCGCCGTTTATAGTACTCCTATCGTACTATCGTAGTATATTGTGGGTGTGTGCGCAGAGTGCTATATGAATGGTTGTGTTGCACTGCAGTTGACGTAGTGGTGTGGGTGCGGTGTAGTTTTATATTTTATGAATGGGAGTTGTTCCCGAGTCGCAGTGCAGATTGAGCTCCTCTTTTTGCGGTGGGCTTTTTTCAGCGCTTCAGTCGTGATTATTAAACTGGGATTTTTGTATTCTTCTCTCTGAAAAATTGATTGCTCGGACGCGATAGGTTCTCGCGTTGATTGAACTAGTGTTGTATAAAGAATCCATTCAGTAGATAGATATGATATTAGGACAGACATAATGCAACAAATAATGATTTTTCTGATATTTCCCAATTTGTATACATTTAAGAAGAAATGCATACAGATAGGAACCGGTTCACATTGACACAGGGAACAATAAGTGCAAATCTTTGTATTGTTCAATCAGTATCAAGTGTAGTTATAATAAGTATGCAATTTAACATAAAAAAAATAGATATTGTTTTTCAAAAATGTACCTTTGTTTTTTGTTATGTATTCATAAGTATTTTTTCGGTATTTTAGATTATTTCAACGACCGCCTACGCCTGTTGTTACTTATGTGTGTTTTCTCTCTCGTTACGCAAATGAAATAAAGATGAAATTATTATTACGTATAAAATATATGCTGTCAGTAAACGGGATGATGTTGATACACGCCTATTCTGCTCAAAGCGATGATGCGGCAGGTGATGCCGATTAAATAAGGAAAACGACCGACCCTAAGGAAAAATCCCTATTAAGATGTTCTCATTCACTGTTATTTAGAAGATTATATGATGATTCAAGTGGTCCTTGCTGGACAAAGGTATCCTTTCTGCAAAAACTAAAAGGGCGCCGAAAGCAGCCCGAAACGACATTAGAAAATAACGCACAAAACACGAATAATGGTTACTTATTACACTTATACTCAGTACATTATTATCCGTATTCACCCCCGGAGAAAAAAGAGGGGTGTATCTGAGTAGTTGTGTATCTGTGGCTTCTCTGCTCCCAAACCGAAGGATAAATTTGAGTGTGTTCTTTTAAATTGAAAGACTTGTCCGTCGATATGGTTCCTAGGTTTAATGGAAATAGGATCAGTTGTTTCAAAAATATTCAACTTTAACTGGAACAAGTGACGCGATCTCAGCCAATATTGAAGCTTAGACTCCAAATTTATGTTCAGTTGTAGTAGCATTTTCTATATCACATTGAATGAGGGTCTCCTGATCACCAGCTACTTATTACGGGGGTGTTTTAAAAATTTCAATTTAGGCTACTATTATCTCCAAATAAATAAATTCTATTCTATTCTAGTAGCAAAAGTCCACAGAGAGTTACAACTTAGTGCGCTGTAGCTGTAACCCGATTATCACGATTTCGCTCGTGAATTTGCGTCGGTCTCGACTTCTCCCACAGTACATTAAGCGCTGTCTGGCGAAGCTTGCGCTCATTAGAAAACGGCTAGCTTGTAACTATGGAGACAATAGGCTTGGTAAAATTTTCGGAAGACTTAAATTATATTTTATAGAGAAATAATAAATCCGGCCGCAATTTTATTTTTTGGCCACTTGGTCGAACTTCTCATTTAATAACTAAGCATCGGGAATATGAGATAGCCTCTAATAAACTAATTCATCTTCTTTACAACGCCATCTAAAAATGTTAAAGAAAGCATCAAGTCATAATCAATAATTATTATTACTTGTCCTTCTGATTTATACATTGCCATCTAATTTACTAACTCAGCCACGGAATTTGCAACTCATCATCATTTTTCGTTTTACAGCTTCAATACAAGCTCCTCAAAAATTATATATTCGAGCTTCAATAGACAGCATCATATATTATAACTTAACATCTAAAATAATACTTCATATTCTTTTATCATGAAAATAGCCACTGTAGGAACGATTTGGCGCGAGTGCGCGCCATGACAGCCACGGCCATTTGCACCAATCAGAGAGCGCCATTCGATTCTTGTACCGACCGACCCGCCCGTGTTTGTTTATTGTCATTCGTTCGTTCATATTGCAATAGGTTCATCTGCGTTCTCTCTAATCTAGTTCTAAGGCAGGTCCGACATGGCTTCGGTTAGGTACGACGACGAGCGAAGCGAGGAGGAGTGCTAGGTTCAACTTCGACCCTAAGAAAAAAAAAAAAGTTTTAACATTACATATTTCATAACGGTACGTAACCCATGAATCTAGTTCTAAGGCAGGTCCGACTTGGCTTAGGTTAGGTACGACGACGGGCAAAGCGAGGAGGAGTGTTAGGTTGAACTGCGACCCTAACCTAAAATGTATAGTTTATTTATTTTATTTTTATTTATTGGACCTTCAACAATAAGTACACTTTTACACTTTTTTATACAATTACAGATTTAAAACTAAGTATCTTATTACTTACAGAAGGACACCGCATGCACTAATTAGCAGTAATAATTGTAACTAACTTATAATTAAGATAAATTGTTACTTGCTCTTTATTGTAACTTTAACTAAACTTATATAGTTCATATGTAATAATAGTGGCTTTAATATACTATTTGATGTCAATTTTAGGTAAATTTTACGATCGATTAATGTAGGATGACTTACATTTTAAACATACTAAGTTATAAAATTAGAAGCTAATAGAGTTACTATTTTGGTGTCATATAATTATATTTTAGAAGTTTGCTATTTGAACGCATGCCTCAAATTTAGATGCTAAAAAATAATCACCATGCTAAGTTACAATTACAGTGGCTTACAAAGAAGATAACTAGTGGCTGAGATATTAATATTCAGACGCGCGTTGGTTGTGGCTGACTTAGTAATTTAGAAGGTAACTTATATTTTCTGAGGCGAATAATGCTATTAAAAAGAAGCCTGTTTAAATAGTACCCTATTTTATATCGATAGTCCTTGCTGTAAGGATCTACGGAAGGTCGTTCATTTTTCTTTAACATGGTCTTTTCGAAATGTTTTTCTAAATTGAGAATTTGATAATTCTCAATAATAGTGGCTGAAGGCCTTCGAAACTTAATAAAAAAAAATGTTGATGGTTGGCACTTGTCAATGTCAAACCGTTGAAATTTTGACACACGTCAGTGTCAAACCATTCAAATTCTGGCACATGTCTGTGTGAAACCGTTGAAATTTTGACATTGAGAAGTCTCAACTCTCAACCATCGACTATAGTTTTTTTTTTTATTAAATTTCGAAGGCAAAGATCCCTTTAGCCACTTTTATTCAGAACTGTTGAATTGACAATAAAAAAAAAACATTTCGGAAAAACCATAATACAGAAAAATTAGTGATCTGCGGCTTGTAGATTACAGCAGGGACTATAAAACGTTGACTGGTAAGTTAGATGCACCATTGTTCAAGCACTGGAATAGCCTACATGTGGCAGCGACAGATGTTGACAAATGGTACATGTAGAATACCTATAAATGCGATTTAATTGTTACTGTGCCGATTGTTTAGTTTTTTATTATTATTGTTTTTCTGTATTTTCAATGATTATTAATCATTATTATTTTGTTCAATGTATGTATGACTGTTACTAACCTTAATTTGTTTTTTGTTTTTTACTAACAATCTATGGATCATTGATCCGAAATTTCCTATTTTTTTATTGACCATTTTCTAATATTTTCAGGTACCTACATCAGAGGTCAGCGTCACCCAACTCACCACTTGCAGCAATGGTGAGTAATAATAATGATTAAATATTTTGAGTTCAGGTAATAATTAAATAATGAACTTTATTCTCTAACTAAAAGGGCACTTTTACATATCTGAGCCTACCGGCAACTTACAAAAGGAGACCAATGTTGAGAAAAGATGCCGAAAGTCAGTAATTTTTACGTAAAGGATACTTCACTATATTTTTATTTTTATTCACCATCTTGGTAGATATTTTCTGGACATCTTTTTATGTCCTCTAAATTTTGCGAGGACACATTGTACGGTTCCGTACCCGAAGGAGAAAAACGGGACCCTATTACTAAGCCTCCGCTGTCCGTCCGTCCGTCTGTCTGTCACCAGGCTGTGTCTCATGAACCGTGATAGCTGAATCAGTTGAAATTTTCACAGATGATGTCCCAAGTAGCACAATTGGGTCTAAATAGCTCGTATATCATATCTAATTAGATGCTTAAGTGAAATTTACCACCATGACTAAGTGCTATATAGGTGGCAAGAACCCTTATGCCACCAGTATAGAACCAAAAGGAGAAAAATTGCAGCCTATTTTTGGTGCTAAATAGAATCCATAAGAGATCTCACAATAACCTTAAGTGGCAATTAGAACTAAGGGTAAAAGTTATGCGCAGTGAACGAATGAAAACATTTCAGTTCGGTCAATGAGTGATAAATGAGTCGCCAAAATTATCTTTGAGTGGCGAGGCAACTGTCAAATTGAAGTAATACGTGATCTGCCATATTCATTTTGGATTTATATGTCTGTTTGATGAGTGATTAAAACTTTACGTTATACAAGCATCGAAATAAGCACGAAATTCTTGCGAATTTTTTTTTACTGTGAAACTATAGTATGTTTTCTTTGTAAATTTCGACGCGCCCTTCATTTGATCAGGAATATTAAAAAAGAGAGTGCTAAATTAAATAAGGAATAGATACTGATAAGAAATAAAACTGTTAAAAACCTGACCTAATGATTGTAGGTTACGTACAATGTTAAAGTAACATCGTCACAACTATCAAAAGTCTGTGATTAATATGCGTCAGTGTGATAAAATTCTGGTTAAAATAATCAATTTTCATAGGCTTCCATTTGTAAACATGGCGAAACAAAAACCGTCCAAGAGCATGTCGGGCCACGCTCAGTGTAGGGTTCCGTAGTTGGCCATCCTTCACAATAGACAATAAAATCGAATTTAAATTACGAGAAAGATTTCAAGCTCTATAAAAGGTCGTAAACGCCAAAGTAACTGTAATTACTTATTACCTTCTAGAAGTTATCGATTATACGCACCAGATTGAGCGAAATGTTTTAATGCAGTATGGCACTTAACTAATATGTGTAACGTTCGAAGTATAAGAACACCGCGGGGCACTTACGTCATTTAAAAGAAAATTATGAATTTTTGCGATAACTCAAAAACGGCTCGACCGATTTTATTCAATTTAGTTTTCATTGAAAGTACTAATATGGCCTTATTTTCATAAATTTTTCCATAATTTTTTGACCCGTGGTTGAGAAGTTAGAGGGGGGGGACACTATTTTTTGGATTTAACGAGCGAATATTTACAAAACTGCTGACTTTATCAAAAAATGATCTTTGAAGGCCCCTATTGTTTTTAAAAGACCTATTCAACGACACCCCACACGCTAGTGTTAGAACGAAAAAAAATAATCACCCCCACTTTAGGTGTATGGGAGGTACCCGAAAAAAAGTTATTTTTTTAGTTTTTATTTTACCGTTATGTCGGCGTGATACATACACATACCAAATTTCAGCTTTCTAGCACTTATGATCACGGAGCTAAGCCGCGGACGGACAGACGGACAGACGGACATGGCGAAACTATAAGGGTTCCTAGTTGACTACGGAACCCTAAAAAAGATCCTACAGTGTTTATTTTCACTTATTTGTTCCTTATTTGGAACTATCAAGTCTAATAATCACTTATTTGTATCTTGCGAGTGGCAAAGCAGTGAATGATATTACCAATAGTAATTATTTGCTCTTTTGTAGACTATTAAACAAGCAAGACTATTAAATATATTTTGACAAGGCGCAAATAGGAACAATAATAGAACTTTTAGTTCGTTAGTGGTTCGAAATAAGTGAAAATAACTGCTTTTGGTTCCAAGAACCTCCTACTGACACCTATTTATGCGTGTTGGAGTGGCAATAAGGTACTTCTTAGGCCTTAAAGTTGCAATATTTTTTGGTTCCAAAAGAGCCGTAAAATTATCCCTTTAGCCACTATTGGTGATATAATTCGCTATTGTACTAGTCATTTGGAACTTTTAGTTCCAAATAAGGGTATGTTCCCACTTATATGTAAAAGTTGCTTATAAGTGATTTTAAGGCCTTATATAGCACTATTGCTTCTTATTGAGTGACAATTTGAACCTGCATGCAACTTTAAGTAGCAAAATCGACTTTATCCCACCATAAGTAATAAAGTAGAAACAAAAAACGTTCCTATGCAACTACAAGTGATAGGATGAACTCATATACAGTTTTGAGTGGTGTTTAAAGCTATAAGTTGTATCAAACACTGTTAAACCACTCCTTTAGAACTTAAAGCTATAAGATAAGCTGCAAAATTCACTAATGTGCTGCTTGGGGTATTTCTGTTGCCGCTATAACATCAAATACAGAAAACAAAAAAAAAGTTACAAATGATTTAGTCGTACGAAAGCCTCGGCGCGCGAGTCCATCTCGGACTTTGCCGGTTTTGAGAGTTGTGTGCCAGGGGGTTTTCTCTTGTAGATGTATATCTGTAAGTACACCGTTTATGCCAGCGGCACCTGACTGATTATCATGGAAGCATTATCATCGAATCGACTCAGTTCTAATTCATCGCGTATCTCATAATTCAAAACCTATCAGTAGCATTAGATAACGAATTAGAGTAGTAAAACATGTCATTGATAATTGAAAGATAAGGTAATCTACTTTGTAACTGTCTCTTACGAACTTAAGACCGAAATTTTATTTGGAATTATTTCGAGTTTTTTCGTGTTCTTGGTTCTGTACCGGGCGTATTTTAACATGAATCAGTAAGGGCCGCCATTCACTTCACTCTGGCGTGTGTGTATTCGTTCCCATTAGTACAGTCATGCCCCAAAAAACGGAACGCCTTTTTTTTCTTAGCCTGTTCGCGATTTCCACTGCTGGAAAAAGGAATCCTTTCTGCAGAAACTAAAAATGCGCCCAGTCCGAAAAAACATTAGAAAATAACGCACAGAACATGAACAATGATTTCATATTATATATTAAATACTCTTGTACTCAATACCAATGTGTCAAGAACTTGCTATGTCTATCTGCCATTATGGCACTAAATTAAATATCTTTACAGAGTGACTGTAATTTATATTTTGTTTGAATAGATGCTATAGAAACGACCCACATTTAATTAAACCTACTTGTTATTGTTTCACGCAAGATGTTGGTAAAATATATTACATTATCCACATGAATAAATCATGTAAGTAACAAATACCAATATAGTGTATTAATTTATTGGTAATGAGTTTTTGTTTGAATTGTTTTCTACAAACGTTAGTTTATGGTGTTTTAGCAAAAGTTCCTGCTCTCTAAACATATCTCCGATATTGCGGTTTCATAAAAAATGCGATCACAAAATTCAGGGTGGATGGAATGAAGTTAACAGACTATTTAGTTACTAAGATCCAAGAGCCTCGTAAGAAGGCTCAAAGTTAGTCAAAGGGCAATGGAGCGAGCCATACTCAGAGTCTCCTTGCGGGATCGAATCCGAAATGATGAGATAAGCTAGAGAACCAAGGTTGTAGATATAGCTCGAGACAGTCGCCAAACTTAAGTGGCAACGGAGCTGTTCGACAACGCAGTTCTTGATAGCACTCTGCCTAGTTGAGCTAAGCTTGGGCATATATTATGATGAACACAAATATTTGTAACACTCTTATATGTCAGTTGTATCTGCATCGAACATAAAACCCTTGGCAACAACTGTTTAAATAAACATTGCCCTAAATGTGATATAAGTTTAGTAAACTTTGTAATCGCATCCACATCAATCTAACAGCAATTCATTCACCTCGTAATCGGACAATTATATGTTCCACATAAGCTGATAAGGGGTCCAGTATCGATGCTGTCCTTGTGCTGTCGGTATCGGCCGGGATTTGGATATCGACTGCTCGCGATAGCGGGGGCCGCGGACAGTTTAAAATTACCTTGAGATAACTAATCGAATTGAACTACAAGCATAGTATACACAGTAGTACAGCTTCATAGAAAACTACATCGCGTGACTTGACTGTACTTGATGCACCAATACGCATCGCAGAACACACTTACAGTAAGTATTACCATGAAATCAAGTGAGTTTACTATACAGCGTAAACGATCCCTATGGTTACTTTGCAGAACTACAATGTTCCATACAAATTGTTAACGCAGTCGCTAGCGAGTACAGTCACTGTAAACTCATGGTAAGGGGTCTGATAGCCATGTAGTGTCTCTCGCTCTCTTTTATTTAGTTTGCGCTGCGGCTGAGGGCGGCGCACGACCGATCGTTGAGGAGAACTTTGAGGGAGACCTTTGTCCAGCAGTGGACATCTACCGGCTGATATGATGTTCCAAGGGCGTTTACATTGTCTGTCGCTGCCGACTGCGGTTGGCATTGAAACTATTGAAAGCATACCTATAAAATTAATAATAAAGCCATCTGTTTACAATGAAGCGAAAAATCGAAAAATTTAATGGTTCAGCCAGGATTCGAACCTGCGTTTCCAACCTGCGTTTCATTAAATTTTTCGATTTTTTCCTTCATTGTAAACATTTCGTTTGCGTTAGCAGACGTTACTGCTTTAATAAAAATAATAAAGCCATCGGAAAATCTTGACATCGCCAGGAATTGACAATCAATATATATATTTTTTTTTTTTTTTCCTTTCAAATCTGCAATCAGTCGCCAGACTATGGTCAGATGAGTTGAATGAGGAATGGCGGTATGTAGCGCCAGTGCCTCTTTCACTACTTAGATAATGTGGTTACGTTTTAGTCTTTTAACCACACTGGCGTTATTGAGCAAGCCCGAGGCTAGGGGATTGCAGTGGTGAGTGAGCCGAGCGATGTGTTGTTCCTTATAGCGTTCAATTTCTGATGCTACAGTTGCCATGTTCACATACTCGTGAATTTCATCGTTCCTTGTGAACCATGGAGCATTTGTAATGGTTCTTAGGTTGTTGTTTTGAACCCTTTGTAGGCATGCTATGTTGCTCTTACTGGCAACTCCCCATATCGGAATCCCGTATGTCCAGATAGGTTTTAGGATCGCTTTATAAATTAGAAGCTTGTTGTCCAGCGAGAGCACTGAGTTTCTTCCCATGAGCCAAAACAGTTGTCGAAAGTTGTAGTTCACTTGATCTCTTTTTGCCTTGATGTGATTTTTCCAGGTCAAACGTCTATCTAAGTGGAATCCGAGATATTTCACACAGTCTGTTTGGGGTAAGATGCTGTTTGCCATGTGTATTGGAGGACAATTCTCTTTCCTGAGTGTAAAGGTGATGTGTGTTGACTTCTGTGCACTAGCTTGCATACGCCACTTTTGAAGCCAGTCAAAGGTGGAGTCGAGTACTGTTTGTAGCTTTGCACTCGCCGTATTGGGATCACTATCTACTGCCAGGTAAGCAATATCGTCAGCGTAGGTGGCAACAGTGACGTCATCATTAGTTGGCAGGTCCGCTGTGTATATGTTGTACAAAACAGGGCCAAGGACCGATCCCTGAGGTACTCCTGCTTCAATAGGGTACAATGAAGAGCGCGCTTCTCCTTTCTTTACTTGAAATACTCTATCAGAGAGGTAGGATTCTATTATGTGGAATAGAGAGTGGGGGAGGTTTTCTTTTATTTTGCAGAGTAACCCTTTGTGCCAGACTCGGTCAAATGCTTGTTGTACGTCCAAAAAAGCAGCAGAACAGAATTTCTTTTGTTCGAAGCATTGTCTGACAGAGTGGTACACGCGATGAAATTGTTCAACGGTAGAGTGTGCTATACGAAATCCAAATTGATGGTTGGGGATAAGTTCTTCCTTCGTCATTGCTTTCATCAATCGTTTGAGAAATATTCTCTCCCACAGTTTTGAGAGTACGGGAGTCAGGCTTATTGGTGGATATGAGGAACAAGCATGTGGAGGTTTACCTTCTTTGTGGATCATTACTATCTGTGACACCTTCCACATGTCCGGGAAGTAAGAGACTCTGAAAGTAGCATTAAAAAGACAGGTCAGAAATGTTACGCACTTTTTTGGGAGTTCTTTTAGGATCCGAGGTGTTATCTAGTCAAAGCCTGGTGCCTTCTTAGAGTCTAATAACTTGATCTCTCTCGATATTTCCCTGGGTGACGTTGGCTTAAGAGGCAGGCACAGTTGAATGTCTTGGTGGAGTATGGCATCCACGTCGGTCTCATCGCGGTGGCCTTCATTTGGATTAAATACCTGACACAAATGCGCAGCAAAAGCCTCTGCTTTTTTTTCGTCTGTTCACGCCCACGAGTCCGGCTGGCGTCTAATACGAGGATATGATTGTTGAGGTTTATTTACGTGCTTGGTGGCCTTTCAGAGTGAGGAATCTCCTCGGCTTGTTGGTGACATGTTTTCTATGATGTTCTTGACGCTGAGATTATTGTGCTCCTTTAGTGCTACTATTAGGTCTTTTATGGCACTATTAAGTTTTGTTCTGTCAGACTGATGCCGCGACTGCTGCCAGTTTCTTCTTAGTCGTCGCTTTTCTGCTATTTTCTTTTTTATTTCGATAGGGTAAATTTTGCCAGCCCTTGATTTCGTTCCAGTCGGAGTGTTAATCCAGGCTGCCACTTGTATGATGTTAGTTATATATCTGCATGCTTCGTCAATGTCTTCTTTTGTTTTAAGTGGAACTCTTAGGTCGACGTGGTCGTCTAGGTATAATCGAAAGCACTCCCAGTCGGTTTTTCCGTTACATAGCGATTCTGGGTCTTGCCGATATATTAAAGTGGAGCTCACAGTTAGAATCACAGGCGTGTGGTATGATGATCCATCAAGGTTAGATTCGATGCTGGTAAAGAGATCGCTTATGCCTTTTGTCACAAAGAAGTCTAGCAAATCCGGCAGCTTTTTTGGGTCTGTGGGCCAGTATGTAGGATCACCGGTCGATAGCGGATGATAAGAATAGCGGTCGCCACATTTTTTGAGTTGACTTCCTCTAGTGGCAGTTAGTCTGGAACCCCAGAAGGTGTGCTTGGCGTTCCAATCTCCGCCGGAGATAAATCTGTTACCCAGGCTTTTAAAGTAGTCCGCAAACATCTCTTCCTTTATCTTGTACTTTGGCGGGCAGTAAACTGCCGACAGAGTGATAGGACCTGCACGATCCTCTAGTCTGACAGAAGTGGCCTGCAGATGATTAGTCGAATATGTCTCTAAAAGACAATGTTTTATGCCTGATCTGATCACCAGCATGGGCTCGTCCATCAGGATGGGGGATGCTATATATGTCGTATCCTTTGATGCAATATGCGCTATTGATGGTAGAGTGTGATTCAGAGATTAAAACGACGTCTAGTCTGTTGCTAGCGATTTAGGTTTCTAACTCAAGAATGTTCGAAGATAACCCGTTTATGTTCCATGCAGCAATTCGTAACGATGCCATTATTTTGTGAGTTGTGGTATAATAGCGGTAAGAAGACTAAGCAAAGTGCTGATTTGTTGTAGGAGAAGGTCTATTTTTTCTGATTGTTTAATCAGTATCTGTTCTACCGTAAGAGGTGGGTTGATTGTGGACAGTGTCACATGAACTTGAGAATATGTCATGGGAGGTCCTGGAATTTTTGGTTACTTCTGCAAAGGTGTGATTCACGTCAGTCTTGCTTGATAGCGGCTGAGGCAGTGCTATGTTACTAGTTGTAGGTGCGTGATTGGCTTTAGTCTCTGTAACTGAGTTGGTAGTCGGCGTTGGGTGCGTTCTAGGTCTAAATTGTTTTGTTTTTCTAGCTTGAATCTCTTTATACACTTCGCAGCCCTTGTGGTTGGCAGGATGGTCACCGCCACACAGAGCACATTTGGCAGGGGTGTTTCTGTCTTTTTTTAAGCACTCAGATGTTTTATGCCCTTCACCGCATTTTACGCAGCGATATGGCCTCATACAATTGTTTTTAGAGTGTCCGTACTGCTGACATCTGTGACATTGGACTATAGTTTTGGGTTTACGAGGATTTTTAATTTTAACCTTTTGGTGGAAAATATATTGAATGTCCTTGACAGCTTTATTGGTGGTATTTGGTTCCAGATTCACAACAAATGTGTTGGTAGGGGTTTTCTCAGTCCCATATCGGGAGTTTATGATCTCGCCACAAATTTTGTCCCCTGTTTTCTCTATTTCTTCAACTATAGCTTCACGAGGTGTTGTGTGATGGAGATTTCTTATAACAATTCTGTATGGTTTTTGGTTGTGTGCCCTATTAATACTTTTTGTTTGGCTAGGTCCATGACTTTTTTATAGTTTTCTGCCGTGTTGACCATCAAATGTTAAAGGTTTTTATTGATGATTTTAATTCTGAAGTCAGCGGATAAAACAACAGATTCTATTATTTTTGATAGCTCATTCACATCTTCAATGCCATACAGGACTATGGGCGGTGGTTTGTTTGGCCGACTAATAGTTGGAGTGGAGTCACCCATTGAATCTAACGGCAAACCACGGAATCTATTTTCGGTTTGAGTAGGTGACGTTGGAGAGTCCTCGCGAATCTTGCGCTTCTTGTGCACTGGCGCTCGCTGCCATGGTGGGTGTTGATGTGCCTCACTTGGAGGATCTTGAGCGGCTGGCGGGGTTTCATGGTCTTGCCCGTTTTTTGAACTTCCCCTGAAGGATAAGGATCTTGGTCTGTGTTCAAACATGCCTCGGTGAAAGACTTGTTGGGTATATGTCTTCGTCGTATCATTTTTGGTTTTATCGGTTTTGGTTTCACTCGTATTTATTCCCACGAGTGTGGATGATATAAGTTGACGCTCACAGGGTGACGCCTTTCCAGTAGGATTATCTTGTCCAGGGGCCTGGGCAGCCACCCCTGGCAAGTTCATATTTTTGGGGTAACTCATGTCATGACCCTGGCAACACTATATTTGACATGTTAAATTGTGGGTATGCCGATATTTTCGGGTCTGTGCCAATGTCACTCGCGTATTAGGAGACACCAGTGTTTATATTTTCCGGTAATTCTGCATTGAGATAACACTAGCACACACCAGTTAAAAATTATGGTTCACTTTTTTTGTGTTTTTGGAAAAGAATTCACAGTATTTTACAACCAATCTATAAAAACTTCAAGAGCACACTCGCGTACTAATAACAGATGACAGATGAATAAAATGATCGTACTAAATAATTTGCGTGTTTATGTCCTTATGAAACAAATAATTAGTAATAGCCAAATATAACAAATATACTCAGGGCTAATCAGCCTTCACGTAATCACGTATGAACAATGGCTAAATTAAACTGAACATAACTAAAAAGTATCAAAAGATTGACATTTAATATTCGGAACTTGTCCAGTTTTCCCGGTAGCACTTCTGTGTACGAAAATTACTTACATACTTACTTACTTGTAGATGGTGGAAGACATAACTTTTTCCTCAAAAATATGATAGAAGGAAAAATCGAGGGAGATCGAGGTAGAAGAAGGCCAAGACGAAATTACTTTGAGCAAATAAAAGGTTAAAGTCATGTCTTACCAAGAAGTGAAGGAGAAAGCCCAAGAAAGAAACGGCTAGCGATTGCAACACCGACAAGAGCGCAGCTCTTTAATTGAAGGAGAAGAAGAAGATGGCGGATGGTGAAATAAAAAAATATTAGTTTAGTCATGCTCTTACACCAGATTCGTATATTTAATGTAACTATTTGTATTCAAGGGAGCGACCTATGTGAAACTTCTCAAAATTTGGGAGCAAGGTTTTTTGCAGTGAGCGACACTGAAACATTCTGAACAGTTATGAGAAACAGGGTCACCTCATTTCATAAATGATCCAATAACGCAATTCCCGTCAATTCGACACAGACTCACAAAGGTTCCAGTAATGTTCTTTACTCAGCCGTTTTCCCACCACATTGTATTATGTGTTTGCTCTTACCAAATGATAGTTTTGTTTAATTAATTGTAATTACACTTACTTGAATATCACTTCTTTTCATCGTACGTGGAATGTTGACTGGCTGATGGAAATGTGCGTTTTATTTTACTTGAAATACTGATTCTTTCACAATTAAATTCTTTTCAGAAATACGAGTTTGGGGTATTGATATTCGAACAAGTAGATACAAGTGGAGTAGGCGCCGACTTTGTGACGCAGATACTTTGTGCGTTTTAGAAGGATATATCGTTGTAAGAGTATAATTGAATATACGACTTTTCATACTGGCCAGGAAGAGTTAAACCTACACGATTTGAGAACAAAACAATCGTTGCCTTATTTGTAGACTGTGAGAAACATGTGAGAACTGGTGGAAACGTACTGTGTCTATAAAATGTATATTTTTGTGACGATTATTGATGGTATACTATGTAATAGCAATAGCGAGCGACTGATTGGCGCCGTAGTAGATTACATCACGATATAACAAGTCTTGGGTACAATCTTGATCCTACTGAAGATTGTACCCAAGACTTGTTATATCGTATTATATGTAGACAAGTATTAAATCTAACTTTTTGAGATGGTGTATTAGGAACACACTTTACATGAGTGCTACTCTTAAAGTGTCGGTTCGTAGCCGACCGCAAATAGCGGCAGCGAACGACGTGTCGTTGCGACACTATATTGGTTTCTATGTATTTCTATGAAATATCATTCGTAGGTAGCGACACGAAGCTATTCGACACGTGTCGCCGACCGCCCGACCGCAGGTCAGTAGTGCAGTAGTGCACTCGGACACTTCTGGATACGGAGCTGCCTTCTGCAGTCGAATTCGATATTACATAGCGACATGACGCCGCGACGCGTTATCGGCTGCTGCGGGGCTAGCATATCTTGCCGCGACCTCGCTTGTCGCGCGACTGAGTGTCACCTGTCTTGCTCGCACTGTATTGAAAAGAAAGTGACAGGTATATTATGTTGCACGTCAGAGTCGCGTGTCACAGTTATGCTAGAGGTGCAGCTGTCTGCGGTCGGCTACGAACCGATACCTTGCAGCTTTATCGGATGGGTGTATTACGGCCCAGCCATTATTTTTCGCCACCAGCGGAGTGGCGAGCCGCGGCAATAGGTGGGAGCGGAAGGCCCGAGCGCGGTATCTTGCTCCCTCCTGTGGCCGCTGCTCGCCGCCTCGCTGGTCGTGCGAAGTTATGGCCGGGCCGATAGTATCAATCTTTACATAAGTGCTTCTCTTAATGTTACTATTTATATGTATGAATGGTTGATAAAAACGGGTAACCAGTATTAGTGTCATCATCATCATCATCATATCAGTCGATAGACGTCCACTGCTAGACAAATGCCTCCACAACAATCGCTCTTGCGCTGGTCTCATCCAATTTCTACCCGCGATCCTAACCCGGTCGTCGGTCAACCTTGTTGGGGGGCCTTCCCACGCTGCGTCTTCAGGTGAGCGACGCACGCGACGCGCGGTCTACAAGAGTGTAAAATTGTAATAATAAGTAGGTATAATAACATAGGAATCCTAATAGACATTAAACTGGGTCGTTAAAAGTTACGGATGAATATCTGAGAAAGGATTGCCACAATTTAATAGAATCATTCGCTTCTATAAAATCGCTTAAAGTCAATTATGAACCCCTTAACAAAGAATTTTAGATTTTGCACGGGTCAAATTTTGGTGTATAGAAAAAAGGTATTAAGTGTATTAGAAAATATGAGGAACTGATGTCGTTTTCACCAGGATTTTAAAAATAGTTATACTTCAGAACAGTTGTTCCGTATATTTTCAACTGGCAACAAATGCCAAAACGAATGCTGGCAAATTGGAGATTAAATGAATAATTGTTAATAGCTTTAAATGAGGTCAGGCCATTATCATTTGTATTCGACTGAATTTTTATCTACTAATACGATAATTCAAACTGTCTATTGGTTTTGTTTTCATTTTAATGTCTTGTGTGGGATAAAATTCAAGATATTCTCACAGTTATTTCACGTCGTTTTATACAGGGGATTCCAGTAAGTTATGTCAGCGTTATGTTTTATTTTATTATTTGGAGATGGAGAGAGATGTGGTATTGGATTTTACGTGAGGTTTCTATTGATGTTGATTGTAAAGCTGCACGGAATTCTTATGTCAATGTCACATAAAATTTCACTATAAATTAGATTAATACTCAAATTATTTAATACGATAATTGATCGACACTTTGGTTATAGTCGCAGTTGTCAAGATTTTTCGGTGAAGAATTGTTTTTCGCTACATCTATAGTTTGCATTTACGTATTATGTTATGCGCTAATTAGAAACTGCAATAATTAATTACCTATTGAATTTTGAATTGTAGTGAAACATGCCTATTGTAGCCATACACACACTCATATATACTAGACGAAAAGCGAAGGATTTTTTCATTTGCCTGCGGTCACGCGACATTCAGGGTGTGCAGACTCGGTAATTCCAGGGACTGACATTTAAAAAAAAAGACAATAATAGGCTCACTGGATTCAACGCGATGGACGGGCTTGCAGGGCTGGCAAGTATGACGGCGTCAATAGAAGCCCTAATAACCATAACAATCGAGGGCAGACACATATAAAAACAATAATTAGACGGGAAGCAGTTATCGTAGATTCTTGGCAATATTTTATTTTTTCCACCAGAAACAAAGAACTCATTCGGCAAGTAAATAAAGAAACATCACGTGTCCGTCTACAATGGACGGGGGAACCACGCCCTCTGGTCTCTCTGTCCGTTTGGCTAGATGAGTCCTGCGGGTCAGTTTATTCTGGTAGTGTTATATAGGATTAAGAATCGGGCAATCGTGAAGATTATCGCGGGGCGTGGGCCAAATCGAGGCCATGACGAAACTGATTGATAAAGCGCCGGTTCGATAAGAGAGCTGTTGCTATGCGCCAAACGCGTAGGTATTCCGGATTCGCTACTAGATTCGCTAACCGCCAAGGACGCCGTGACACACATGGGCTGTGGATATTTCCTCATCGCTGCTATTTTTATGGTTTAAGGTTTAAGTTATTTCTTTCTCAACAATTTGTTTTATTCTATTATACGTAGCAATCAAGGGTAACGGTTTGTATTATATTATAAACGTATGTATGTGAATGAAGACTATAACATAACATACATATATTATGTTGACATATATAGTATTTAACTTCTATCAATAAAACATTGGTTATTGACGTTGTCTTACAGTGATACTAAAGAGATCTTGAATTGAAAAATCACAAAAATTAAGTAATCCATGCTACGTTAACCATAACGAGGGGTATCCTATACACACATATCCACACACTCGCATAAACACACACACACACACACACACACACACACACACACACATTCGTTTGGTTCCGACTTCGACGCTAGTATTTTATTGTATAGCCAAGATACATGCTCAGCCTAGTTTGGTCACTGATAAGTTAGTTCATTTGTAACGTGGTGCTTAAGGGTGTTCGTCACCGCGAGCTGCCTGTAATGTAACAAAAAACAAATTAGATTTTCATATTATTTTTTGTTACATTATGGGCGAATACTCGCGGTGAGACGGCAATATAATAGAACTTTTAGTACTATGAATCCAATACCGTTTTACCAACAAACATTTCGTAGAATGCTTCATATATAGAATTTTCATTTTTCAATTTTTCATTTTCTCTCATGTCGTCAACTTTCTCCCTGAAGCCTTTTTATCAACATATTTTAAAAATGCCATCATCTAGAAGCCATTAAGTTAGGTTTGCTTCATAACAATTCCAAAAAGTTAATGGCTGTTTTTGGTGAAATGAAACATTTGATGAAGCGTCTGTCGTTCATAAAACAAAGGTTGGTAGCAATTCACGAATACTAAAAGATTAAACAACACAATAATAGTGTTTACTTATGTTATTATATAGCTCGAAACGAATAAATTTAGGTACCTATATTTCTGTTGTTGTCTTATGATCTCACAATTACATAACTGATAAATTGAAATTAAAAAATCAATAAAAAATAATTCAATCAACAATTCTCATCTCCTTTCCTATTGCCTCTACAGTTTCTATACTATACCTAGCTTCCCAGCTTGCAATCTGTCAATGACCGCGTACCTACCTATTGAAACTCTGGATTCATAATCGGTCGTTGTACTTATTATTGCCATGTACGAAATTAATTAACATGCTAATTGAAATGTATAAAAAGTACACTGAACGTGATGTGAATTCGGCTTAAGAGGGTTCAGAAATCGGAATGATTGCACGACTATATGACTCCGTGACATCATTCAATTCTCCGCGTATCAATGTACGATAGATGGACTTTACTCGCATGTTCACCATATTTACGAATGTGAGAACTTATGATACAAACGTTCTTAAGACTAAAAAGAGTCTAACTTTTTCAACAAAATTTCACACTTCGGTTTGCAGAAGGGGTTGTTTTGAAAGCAGACACTTTATACATCCATTTTTAATTACATTCAAAACTTTACATTGTTTGCGTACGTCACAATGGAGGGGTTCTCATTTAGGCTGCAGATCCCTAAAAAAACCTTTTAACCTCCGGCTGAATCCCGGCGGATTCATTGTCCCAACTATTGATCCGAAATTTTAGCTCAAAATGCAAAGTCACTCTGTACGTATTAATCTTGCTGGCCCTCCCTCTCCTTTATTGCCTGATTCGTCACAGTGTAATGCGTTGTTTGAGCTCTTAGTTTTGCGCAATCAACGGGTTACTGTGTCATTTCTTCGTGTGTTCCATTGTCATCACCCTCGTATAGACAGTTATTTTTATCTGCAATGATACCTATCATTTTCCACCATTTCAAATCATCTGCATTGTTCCACGTAATGTTATGTCATCGGTTTATTATCAGTGCAACGGTTTTCTCATGATTCGCTTTCTTTGTTTCAGATCTGACTCGGCACATCTGATGCAGAATCTCCTTCCGCCTGAATATGATAATCTTTGTCCACCTGTTGAAGTAAAACACTTTGTGTTACAATGATAAGGTTGGTTACTTACTGCTTGATTTCAAGATCAGGAACGATATTGAATATAGTCAGCATTGATCACTGAATTTATGTACATGTATAACAACTTTCCATTACAATGATAGTGTATTACTGTATTTGTTTACGTTCCATGAAAGAGCATTTGATTTGTAACACAAATTGTTCCTTTCTTTTTATTACTAGACGATTGTTATACGTTATCGACAATTGTAAGGTCCCGGATGAAATCGGCAAAATGATCTCCTAGTTAGTAAGTTGAATGACTCCACCATTATTGTGATCCTTTTTACATTTTCCCGATTTCCTCCGAGATCCTAACGTTCGCGCATTATATTTATTTATACAAACTATTTATTGTTATACATTTCTACACATTGGATTTAAGAATTTGTGTCGTACTTCGTGTTTTGAATTACATTGACTAACAATTACTAAACATTCTAACGCATGACTTTTTATTTTTACATTATCAACTCGCGAGTATGCATGACAAGATCATTTTAAAATTTTAATATTCAATGTGTTTTAGTCCTTGTTTATAGACAAGATGCTAGACTGACATGCTTTAATTTTATATTTGATTGTTTTATATATTTTAATTGATTATGAAATGTTTACTTCAACAAAGTTATTACAATCAATATCATCATAAATCAATATTATTGTCGTACGCCAATGCGTCATAAAACTTGATTTTAGGCTAAAATTCTATTGTTACTTAAATTCGAGTTTTAGTATTTGCATGGCAATACCCGGGATTGCATTTTATGTTTTTTTATGATGAAAAATTTGATTATGCAATCTGTTATTCAAATTATGAGAAATTATGTGCAGAATTTTATACAATATGAATATAAATCATTATAAATAAACGTTTCGGCATGACATCTTGTCTTTTATTGTCCCAGTACATACAGTAACGATCGTTAACATCCAAGGGAATCATAGTTCTATTGATAGACGCTTTGGATAAGTATCGGATGCTGAGCTCCTCCGCTCAGATATTATTGGCGGTGACTGTACCGAGAGGTTCCCACAGAAGTTCGCATGCCGTGTCACAGTTGAATAGCTCGCTTGGAGGTCGAACATAAAGTCATTTTTCAATTAGCCCAATGTCATCAGGACAAGGCGGCCTCTCCGAACCGGCTAAGTAACCTATTTTCGATAAGTGCCCCATTTGGGGGCACACGACAATAGACTTTACCGGTCTTTATATAGTAGTTAATATGCGCGATGGAGGAGCTGTAGACTTTTGATAAATTGAAACAGTTGGTGTGGTGCACTTTGCATTGGCAAGTCTAATTTGCGTACGGGCGCGGAAGGTCAAAGGAACGTCTCCGGCGCGTCTACGCGTGTTTTGGAATTCAAATCGTTCGGATTTAGTGGTATATGTAACAAGTGGGCGACTGGCGAGACGAGTTTGGTTACAATAATAAATTGGGTGATTATTCGAGCGTTTTAACCGCCTTAATTCCATGACCGCGATATTGGCCAATTCATAGATGCAACCAAAATTATTTTGATAAGAATTGAAAAATCTGCGTCTTCTACAAGACAACTGAAAATAGCGCCTCAGATCATGCGGGGTTCGTCAATATTGTGGTCAGGATAGTGAGGCGATTAAAACGCTCGAATAATCACCCAATTTATTTTTTTCCTGCTATATTAATTCTAGGTTTGCCGAAGTTGTGTCCTTCTTAGTTGGAAGGGAAAAGTGCCAATTTATACTTGATGGTGTTATTGGCATACTTTTAAATTCCATTCACTTGAATGCCCATTTCATGGCAAACACTATGTAGAAATTTACTAGCGAGCGTCATCTATAAAGAAAAATACCACATAATTCGCCGATATTCTTAGTAACAACAGTAACATTAATTCATATTCTTGTGTTTCATCAAGATAACCGCTATTGTGCGGCATCAAGATGTGCTATCGTTTTGTGACAGATTCATTTTCAAATTGTATCCTTGATAATGTGGTTGATACGTGAATTAAGTAATATAAATCATCAATTGTAGCCACACACAGTTTTAGAGGAATCGTTACTGACACTTCATATGCAAAAATGTGTTGTTGGGTTTGTGAACTTAAAACTGACATATGAAATAAAACTGTAATTATAATCGGCTTTAAGAGCAGCCATTATCAATCTTATACTGAAACTATAAGCCGACAAAACAACAAGTCCAACACCAGTAGGTATCTTCAGCGTAACCTGAATAGAAACAAACACACATATAATAGATAAACTCATTCCATATGCCTATAGCAACAGAAAGGAGGCCGCGGTAAGTAGGGCACAGCTGATCAACTCTTTATTTATGTGGAAGTAATCGGTATCAAAATATACAGTGTTTTCGATGTTTTCGGCGCAATTAACGCGTATGAATAATGAACCATACGTGGGTAGTTTTATTATTCTAGCTTTATTGTTTTGAGATCAATAAAGTGGAAATACTGAAATATGGAAGAGATTGCCTGACCAAAAAGTAGGTAGATAAAATATATTGATTTAAACTTACAAGATTTTCATACATTATTAAAGGTTCGTAGCCAACCGCAGACAGGAGCAGCAAACGACGTGTCGCAACAACACTACTGGTCCCTATGTGTTACTATAAAATACCATTCGTAGTTAGTACGTATACCCGAAGCTAGCGACGTGTCGGCAAGCGGCAGACGACACAGTCGCACGACCGTAGATAAGTAGAGCACTCGGAACCAACTGGATACGGACCTACCGTCGTCGGAAGTTGTGTTACTGCGTCACGTCGTCTGCTGTCTGCGGTTGGCTACGAACCGACACCTTAACAAAACGGGTAGATAGATAGAACTTAGCAGTTTATGTGTCGACATAAATAATCAGTAGTTTTATTTTGTTTTTAACTTAAATTATTTCGATGGTTATGAAGTATTTGGTGCACTTAAAGATGGCACTGGAGGATTTTCGCTACAGAGACACGCGACGGCGACCGGCGATGGTGTCTGATGGCGACCGCGCCCAAGTAGCACACAGGCTGCATAAACGCTGATACAGCTTTTATTCAGCTTAAATTAGCCGTATAAAGGCCGTATAAATAAAGCTTCAATTTCCGAGATTTTTTGTATGGACAATCCCAGAATCCCCGGATTACCCATACAAATAATACCGGGATTGGAAGTTATATGAGCAGTTACACAGCTTGTATGCTACTTGGGCGACCAGCGACAGCAAAGTTGGCTGACAGCAATTTCACGGTTAGGCGGTACAACATGCTAACTGAAACAAAGTAAGTATGATGGTGAGTTACAACTAATAATATAGATTTCGAAAGCCACCCAAGCATGGAACCCTCCGATCACTGGTTCTCTCTCGGCCGATGAAGGTTTCGCGTAGGATGCTTTTTATTTCTGAACTACATCAATCCGCTGGCGACCTCGTTTCCTCAAATATACGCAAAACTAGACTTATGTTTTGAATTGTTGCTAGTCTGAAAACTAAAAAATAGGAGAATATACTTAAAAGCGTAAAGCGTAACCTTTAGAACGCTTTTCCTCCCATGTCAAAATGGGCCTTATACGCCAATAGTTGAAAAAAGAAAGAGCGAAAATATACCTTATCTGTCAGCAGGAACATTGCTTTGACAGCGTCCGTCATTACCCCTTTAGCTGTCGTTGGCGTGATAGGCACGACAGCACACCACCACTTTAGTAGCTCTTGGCGTTCAAAGGGTTAAACGTTTTTTTTTTTTTTTTGGCTAGTGACAGGCCCGAGCCTTTCGGCTGTACTGCGGCGAACTTGACTGTGCGGGTGGGGTCACAAAATGGGACCTCCGGACCCGCAGCGTAGTGTGTGACAATGACCAGCTGTGTATATAATAGATACATATTAATATGATAGTGAAAAATATGAGTGAGTGGTAGTGATTGTGTATTGTAGTTATGAGATGATCAAGGTCCGGAATTTTTCATAGCAAATGTCAAACTTTGATAGGGTTCGACCAAAGTGTTTTATCGACTATCGATGCATAATTTTCACAACATCGTTAAAGTAATGAAATCAGGCTTTTGGATATATACACTGGCGTTCAGCTAATTAGCGACATCATTATTTTATTCCATACAAATGCATATAAAATATGACTTTAGAAATTCTATGAACAACGTTTGCCAATTTTATTATTAACAAAGAGACGCCCGCAACTTCGTCCTCGTATTTTTTTATTTACTGAGACGGATAAAAAGTATTCTATAACCATCTTTGGATGCCATCCCTGTACCAAAATTGGTTAAAATATGTCCAGCCGTTTCGGCGTGATCCGAGACAAAGAAAATTATGACCAACAGATGGCGCCAGGCAGGCATGGCGTCGCGCGCCCATACAAAACAAATGACGACCGTGCATCACGAAAATGAAAAATGAAATCGTGACCCCTTTCCGTAGAAAATATCATTTCAATACAAATCTAGAATTTTATAATAGTATAGATAACATGGTGTACACGTGTTTAAACAAGTTTTAGTATAGTGCAAATAAAATTTCTGTAAAACATATTTTTTAGAAAATAGACATATGTGTATTCCGTTTCTAATTTATTAAAGTATGGAGTTGTAAGTTGTTAAAAGTGTTAATTTGAACATGTCTAGTTTCTAGAGAACATGTTTTATAGAAACTTTATTTTCCCTATAGTAAACCTTGTTTAAACACCCATACTTATACTTATTAATAACATAATAATAAAAATAGTCAACCGCATCTTACATTTTGACGTGACAACGTCTTATAAATTGGTTTGCCGGGTGACACTTCAAGAAACTGCGTTACGCTCCGCTCACGTTATGCGCTCACAATGAGAGCGAGTGAGAGGGAGAGAGTGAGTGAGATAGGCATACACACCGGTTCATGTCTTGCGCTTCTATTTCGCTTAGGCGCCTGCATACAAGTTTACACGTTGCCAGTTAATTGTAAAACTATTGTGTAGTGTGTATAAATAAATGTTTTAAATTGTTACTATTATTTCATCCTTCTTCCTACTATACGAATGAATATTCACATTAAAATTATTTTACCACTCAAAGTCGTTGTCACGTAAAACTTTCGCCCGTATACCGACTTTACAGGCAACCAATTTTTTTTCATCAAAAGATATTTTATACGCAGTTGTATGAAATAAAATAATGATGTCCCTAATTGGCTGAACGCCACTGTATATATCCAAAAGTCTGATTTTAATTACTTTAACAATGTTTCGTTAAGTGAAAACTATTTATCGATAGTCGATAAAACACTTTGGTCGAACCCTATCAATGTTTGATTTTTGCTATGAAGAATTCCGGACCTTGGAGATGATTAATGACAGGTGATTTATTTATAATGATGATTGGTGATTTGTCAACCCATGTAATTAATGAGTGGCTGGGACAGTCCGGCCAGGCGGCGGTCCCGTTCAGCGAGGGCGTCTCGGTCTTGATACCTGTCCTCATAGACCGGTCTTTGAGCTACTATATTTTCAGGGGGGCGCCCTCGTCGTCGGGAGCGCTTTTTGGCCTTCTCAGCCTTGATCGCTGCCATCACGAGGTTCCACTCATTGGTGACTTTCGTGATGGCATCGATCGGGTCGAGAAGACTGTCTTTCGGACGTCGTCGGTTTCTATAGGCGTTGGGTTTTGCCCGGGCTGGCTTGAAAATTGGGGGCCTTGCGGCGCCTGAGAGGGATAGTGGTGAGGTTAATGAGGGGGCCACGGGGCCCGCCATTTTCATACAGTTCGGATCGTCATCGTCGTCGTCGTCAGCGACTAGCGTCAGGGTTAGATCGGTGGACGGGTTCGGGGTTGATTTGTTAGTTTGGGGAGGGGTGGGTGGGTATTCCACCGCTTTCCGGACTAAGGGGTTCGGGTGGGAGGGGGCGTTTTCCTCCAGGAAGTGGCGAGTTGAGGTCCTTAAGAACTGATAGATGGTTGGGATTTTTAGGTCGAAGTGTATTGACAAGTTAGACACGTACCATGGGGCTTTTGATATTCTGCGGAGGGCGCGGTTTTGGAGAGTTTGTAGTGGCTTTAGTTTGTTAGCGCCCGCGTGGGCAAAGACAGGGCAGGCGTATGAGAGGATAGGCCTCACGCACAGCTTGTATAGGGTTAATTTATTCATAACGGACATCTTGCTTTTCCTGTTAAGCATGGGGCTTAGCCTTCCTAGGATGAAAGCTGCCCTGTCTCTGACCGTTTTGATATGGGGTTTGAACGAAAGGGATTTATCGAGGATGACACCCAGGTATTTGGTTCTGCTTTTCCATGGGATTGGTTGGTTATAGAGGCAAACCGGATTGCACATTCTGTTTGGGTCTTTGTTGCCTGTGGTGAATATAATGGCCGCGCTTTTATCCGGGTTTACCTCTATTTGCCAAAGCTTGAACCATCTACCTAAGTCGGATAGAGCGGACTGAAGGTCCCTTCTAATTATGGCAGGGCGTCTGTGGGTGGTGTAAAGGGCGGTATCGTCGGCAAAAAGCGCCAGGTGAACTCTAGGGTGGATGGGGATGTCATTCGTAAATAATGAATATAACATTGGCGAGAGGGCGGAGCCCTGGGGGACCCCGGCATTTATGGGATGGGGTTTAGAGAGGACCCCCTCGTGGCGGAAGCGAAAGCTTCGATCGGTGAGGAAGTCCTGCACTATCAGCACAAGACCTCCCGGCATGCCCAGCTGGAAGAGCTTGAAGACCAGGCCGGCATGCCAGACCCGATCGAAGGCTTTCGCCACATCCAACAGGACGGCCCCCGTGTGGAGGCTACCTAGTTTTCTGAACCCATCAATGATATGTTCGACAATTCGGTGCACTTGGTGAGTGCAGGAATGCTTTTCTCTGAAGCCGAATTGTTGATCTATCAGGATGTTGTTTTGTGCGGTATATTGTCGGATTCTGGATAGTAGAATTTTTTCGTACAGTTTCCCTAGTGAGCTAAGTAAAGAGATAGGCCGGTAGCTAGAGGGGGACGAGCGGGGTTTTCCGGGTTTGTGGATCCCTATTACCGTGGCTACTTTCCATACTGGCGGGAAGTAGCGTAGGGACAGCGCGGCGTTGAAGATGGCTACCACTACCAGGATTGTTAGCGCCTCGTCAGGGAGAATTTTGATTATTTTGTTTGAGATCCCGTCAGCGTCGGGGGCTTTCCTGGGTCTGAGGGACTTTATAATGGATTTTAGTTCTGAAACTGATGTCGGGGGCGGGGGAGGGGACGAGAGGGCGTTTTCGGATTTAGATTGGACAACAGCGTTTATGAACTCGGTGTGGACGGGATCAGCTAAATCGGTGTTTGGGGAGCACTGCTTTTCGACGCTGTCCGCAAGGCACTCCGCCTTCTCTTCGTCCTCCAGTGCGGGGGTTGGATGGTCAGGACGGTCTAAGGGCGGAATAGTGGTATTTGAGTCTGTTTTAAGAGCCCTTGCGATCTTCCAATAGGCAGTGTGGCTTGGCTCTATTTCACCCATGAGATTTGCAAAGTCTCTGGCCCGGAATTCCGCAACCCTCTTTTTGACCTCCCTTTGGAGGGAGCGAAGGGCGACACGGTTTTCGGGCGAGGGGAAGGCGGTTGTCTCTCTCAACATGGCGTTCTTTATGGCGATCAAGTTCTTCAGCTCCTCTGATAGGGGTCTTCGGAGGGCCTCTTCCTCCGGGATTTCCCTAGAGGCTTCGCTCTGAGAAGAGCTGATGAAATTGGTGAATATGTCAATGGCTAGGTTTGTTTCAGAGGTGGAGTCTAGGGACGCTGTTAATTCGGTGAGATTGGCTGGTACAGTCTGCAGGTTTTTCCCCACTTTTACCCAATCTATGATTGTTTTTGTTCTAGGGGTGTCCGTTGATGCGGCTGGGCCTAAGCTCAGCACCACCGGGCGGTGGTCCGAGTTCAGCTCCTGTACTACAGTGATTGAGGTCATACGCATGGAGATGTTTTTGAACAGAGCTATGTCAAGGATATCGGGGAGATGGTCTCCCTGGTGGGGGAGGTGGGTCGGTTCCAGAGGGGAAATCAAGTCGTAAGGGCAGTTCTCATCCAGGAGGATGGACATTAGTTTAACTCCGTTTGGGTTAGTCACACGGCAGTTCCAGGATGTGTGCTTACAGTTAAGGTCCCCCATCACTAGGACAGAGGACCCCAACTTGGCCAGTTGATCAAGGTCAGATTTGAGTATCTCCTGGGCGGGTGGTAAGTAGACTGAAACGACGGTGATAGCTGGATGGGCTGTCGGCGTAAAGCGGCAAACTGACGTCTCCATGTTTGTTAGCGGCGGAGAGGGGAGGCTTATGCAATGTATGTTTCTTTTGTGGAAGATCATGGTGCCACCACCCGGTCGCTCTGGACGGTCGTTTCGGGTTGAAATGAAACCCGGAAGTCTGTATGTCCTACTATGCGGCTTATAAAAGGACTCTTGGACCAGAAGGATGTCCACTTGATGGGATTTTAAGAAGAGGATCAGCTGGTCCTTCTGGCCAGCCATGCCGTTAGCATTAAAAGATGCAATCTTGATGGACTCCGGTTTGCGTTTCAACCCTGGGTCCATAACGGTTGAGCGAATTGTACCCCTGCTAGGGTTGAGTCATGCTCCCGAAGGATGCTGAGTTTTTGACGGCCATCAGCTCCTCGGAGTTGAGCCTCTGCTGCCTCAAGGCGCTCGCGTAATGCGAGTGCCTCGTACAGCAGAGGGAACTCCTCGGGGCTGACGGTTAGAAGGGGGCCTGAGGGGCGCTGGTGATGAGGGGGGGGGGGGGGAGATAGTGCTGGTAATGGTGTTGAACTGGTCACCCATGAGAAGGACTGACCAGAGGACATACTCTATACATATTTACTCCTATAATTATTTTTCTACGAATTTTTCATTTCGCCGAAAGTTCATTTCGTAAAAGCATTTTTCTTTCCAAAGGTTACGGTTGTACGGTTTATAAACCAAACCTAACCTAACTGTTTGACCCAAATTTAATGTTGTAAATTGCAATCAGTATACACATTCGGGTTGAAATGCTCAATGCAATTAACATTATTTGTATTAAGAAATCAAGCCAGATCGTGAATATATTTTTAATTGCATCATTTTTAAGTGTTCTTGAAAATTTAGTTTTACTTTCTTTCAATCTTTATTTTATCTCTTAGATACCGGTCAGTTATTCTGGACGATACGAGTCTACTTTCGAAAATGACGTTCACAGTTTTTAATTAATGAACAATTTTAATGAAGATTTCTCGAGAATCGGTGCGCGGGAGTCAGTATCGGGAAGATCTACGGCCGTTGACCTCGCAGCATAGTTAAACATCTATAGTTATTTACATACTATACTTTATTTTGAACTATAAAATTCAGGTAGCTTAATTTAACGTTTCTAATCAGTCCGTGATATACTTTAACGATATACTCAATTTTCCTTTTTTGAGTTGTTAATTTCACATAATGCGGTTGGAATAGCTTTTCTCATGTGGCTATTGTATGGTTTTTTATTAATTAATTAATTTGACAACAAACATTACAAATAATTAAAAGCCCTGCGAAAAGTCATGACAGTTTGTCTGCAGGAAGACTTTGCAATATCAAAATATTTAAAAATCAGTATCAACTTCTTAAAAATATAACTATGGCAGTGTATCTAATAAAATGCTTTTTTAACTTTTTTTTAATTACCCAGTCCTTGGGTAAGAATATAATATGACAAGCGTTTTTTTATTGTCCAGACTCCGCTCCGTAATAGTTTTTAATCCTAGGCACATCAAACTTACCTGCGGACACCGACCTCGTGCCATGATCGTGGGTAAGTTCTGTACAGGTTATGCTCCCGGTTGTCATATTCGTTAATAGCCAGGAGGTATTTACTTATGTTTTAAAGTGAAGGGAAGTATTCTACAAGGTAATAATTTTTACAGTCGCTTTTAATCTTTTGTGGGACGAGAAATTTTAAAAATCTTAATTGCAGTGATTCTAATATATCTAAGTAAGTTTTCAATATGTTAAGAGCATACCCTGGTACTTAACAGTCAAGAGCATACCCTAGTACAAAGAGAACTCTGATATTTGTATCATTGGTTCAAAATGGACTTTGTCTTCGTTCTTTATAACGTTTGTCTCTTCATCCGCGAATGGACTTATCGCAGACTGTAATTTCCCATGGTGCTTGGCGGCGGTAAGCTGACTCCCCAAGTAACTTCTCTAAAATACCAAGTTCTCACACGTGCTTTAATGCGGTGCATTAAATCAAGGTTTTTGCAACACAATAAACTTCGACATTTAGCCGAAAGCGGGTAAACTTGTCGATCCGCCGACTTTCGCTTACGAAATTGGCAAGCCATTGAGTTTTGAAAAAACTCGGTGTCCTTATATTGCCATATCTTAATTATATGAAGACTTTATCAGATACATTCAATTCATAACTGCCGGCTCCATAACGGTAAGTAAATGTGGCCGTCCATGAGAAAAGGGTCCTTATGGCAGTTTCTAGTTACGGAGATATTTGCTGTTTTGTAAAATCCTTCAAAATTATCATTTTTTTGTTTTATGCATTATAGTAAAATACAAAGATAGAGCTGTATTTGTACCTTGGTTTCAGTTGTGTACGTTAATTCTTTCTTTATTAAAACGGAGTTGTAAGTTTAGTAGAAAAGGGTCTTTGTGGGAAATTGCATACAAGAATGACAAAGGTCAATAGATAAACTTGCTTACAACTATTTCTTTGCTAAGTACCTATGGTCATTTTAGATTTTACGTAAAATGTACGTAAAATGTAGGTAGGTACTACATTTTTCGTCTGACGTCAAAACATCTCTCGGCGCGCGTCGTGTTATATCTGATTGTTGTTAGTTAATTTAAAATTTAATGCAAAAATAATATGTATAGTCAAGGTCATTAATATGTGTACCTACACTTTTTCACCCAGTCGAATGCGGTCGCCTACAATTTGTAAGCAAACGCATTCGACAAGGCCAAACAGTGTATACATTATTAATGACCTGGGGGGCATTACTTACTAGCAAATGATTATAATTGGAATGTGTGTGAAATTTTAGCAAGTGTAAGTATGCTGTTTTTTTTAAAAAAAAGTATGAGACTTAGGGTCATGATTCTTTCTGTGTTAAATAGCTTATTTAACATAGATTTAGAACCTGTGCTTAACTCAATACCTGACATAAGGACCCTTTAGTCATGGACGGTCACAAATTATCGTAAATAAATAATCGACATAAATAAATAGGTACTTCTGTGACTTACTGTGACACGCAGGTATACGTCACCATATTTAATTTTTGAGATAGTATGATATATGCCTGTTCTGTTTAGCATAAAGTGTACTTTTTCATAGTTACATAAGTGGGTAATTATTTTAGTAGGCTATTATTATTATTCTTCATATACCTAATATGAATTTAAAACTGGTTCGTACACAACGCACATATGTATGTACATACCAAACGGACCAGTAGTTAAAAATACAAATTCGAGTTCTAGAAATTGAATAAATGCTTCTTTGCTTTCTTGTAAATTGTAATTCTTTTTTATACTTATATGTAACTTAGAATCTGACATGTAAAAGGGCTCTTGTTGCCTACTTACTAAGTAAAGTTTTGAATTAGAATTTGAATTTGAACAGGTTTTTTGGGATAAAGGAAAAGAAATGATCACTTATTTTTATTTTTTATTAAAGCAGTAACGTCTGCTAACGTAAACTAAATCATATCATTAAATTTTTCAATTTTCGCTTCATTTGTAAACACCCCTAATGGTATTTTTAACGACCATGTCTTTAATTTTTGGAATATTTCAGATATTTTTTTTGTATCGGCTACCTAAGTAGCACTGCTATCCACCGCAGCCTCTAAAAATATCGGAATACATGTAGTTTTAACACAAAAAATAATCAAGATTATTTTTACCTCAATTCTTTTAAATGTTTTTTTCTTTCAGTCCACTTTCAATCATCATGGTGCATAAAAAAAGTATTGACACTACTATGGCAAGTGTTTTAAAAAGTTGACGCAACTAACCAAGATTCCAAAATAGTAGGATACTCTTGGAAAACTAGCCCCGAAAAAAAAACAGCTATTTTTAAACAAGAACCGACATTTTTTAATGTTGATAGTAATCACCTTTACGTGCTACCACTAACCCGTCCCGAACTCAAACTTGAACTACTGCTGCTGCAGAGACACACTGAGGCACCCTCTGGGTGGAAAGGCTAGCCTCCAGGAGCGGGTCACCGGCCCTCTGCTTATCCGCATCCCATCATCGGCCACTTCCGAAGTGAACTAAGACAAAGACTAGCAAAGCAATCTAACCTATGCCCACCCCAAGTGCTTCCCATAACTTGCAAAGTCTGATCTAGGCGAGATGGGTACCGAAGAGTGCACACCAAGACAATGACCGCATCTGCCCTGTCTTCGCGCTCCCGTACCGAGTCCTCTCGCTCCTCAGTATGGCCACTACGACGCCCACCATAGTACGGCGTTCACCAACCCAGTGAATGTACTCCTTTAAGGTGTGCTGGGCGGTGTCATCCGGGTCGCCGCTCGCGGTACCCCGGGCTGGTTTCCCTGCCGATTCGATGCAGGTAATGATCGATACACCCATGTCCGGTCATTACCTGCGCCAGTCGGAAGCCAATGCTCCCATGAACCCTCTCCAACCAGTGGTCGAACTATGGGAGGAGTGCCCCTATGGTGCGGGCTTCAAGGGGGAGTCCTCCAGGTCGTTCCTCCACCGGTCCCTCACCCAGCGCTGCACCTGTCGGCGCTCCTTACGCAGCTCTTCGGAAGCGGGGAACTCATTAAAGGCTCTGCTCTCACCCGCTCCCTGTGTGCCCCCACGAGCCCCTGGGCATCCAGCTCCCAGGGCGTGGTGCCCGCCAAGGCGCCCGCTGCCACAGCACTTTGGGCGGGCATAGGTTAGCCTGCTTTGCTAGTCTTTGTTTTAGTCCACTTTTGTGGCCGATGATGGGATGCGGATAGGCAGAGGGCCGGTGAACGGCATTTGGAGGCTAGCCTTTCCACCCAAAGGGTGCCTCAGTGTGTCTCTGCAGCAGCAGAGTTCAAGTCTGAGTTCGGGACGGGTTAGTGGTAGCACGTAAAAGTGATTACTATCAACATTAAGAAATGTCGGTTCTTGTTTAAAAATAGCTGTTTTTTTTTTCGGTGCTAGTTTTCCTAGAGTATACTACCATTTTGGAATCTTGGTTAGTTGCGTCAACTTTTTGAAACACTTGCCATAGTAGTGTCAATACTTTTTTTATGTACCATGATGAGTCAAAGTGGACTAAAAGAAAAATTAATTCAAAATTTTTGGGGTAAAAATAATTTTGATTATTTTTTGTGTTAAAACTACATGTATTCTGATATTTTTAAGGTCTGTGGTGGCTAGCAGTGCTACTTAGGTTGCCGATACAAAAAAAATATCTGAAATATTCCAAAAATTCTAGACATGGTCGTTAAAAATACCATTAGGGGTGTCGATATTTTAAGAATTTCATTTTTTTTAATAATTTCTAAAGGGATTGAGATATATATTTTTTTCTTTTTTTTTCTCGAGGTATCATGACCAGATCCATCCTCTGGTGCCCGCTTATCGTTGAATTTTGGGACACGTTGTATACTGGATTGAGGGACAGACTTAAGTTTTCCGTGAGTAAACTATTGTCTCCATATATCGAGATAGGTCGGACTTAGTTACCAAATGCAAACAAAGTTATCACACAAAATTTAAACGCTTTTTGGACTTTCTAATTACGAGTTATTGTTTTCAGAATCCTCATAATCCAACAAAATAATTGTATAACAACCATGTACTTTAACGCACTTTTTCATGGTTAAAGCCTAAAATGGCAAATTACCAATAATCCAATAAGTCCGAATCATTAAATTTTTCAATTTTCGCTTCATTTGTAAACATTAAGAAATGATCAGTTTTTTTTCGGCATATTTAAGAATATATATGTTTGCCGTGATACAGCCGATAAGTTGCTAGATTAAAGAATTAAGGATATCACAGAACTCTGTCAAAGACAAAAGCTGTGCCCTAGCTAGACGCCAACGTCGTCAATGGACGTTCTATTTTCAATTATCGTAATTTTAATCGCTACAAGTATTTTTCAATACTTGTTATTTTTGGAGCAAATCTTTTTTTTTGCTGTGGCGTAGTGTGTGGTGGATTGCTTTATCGCTTGGCGTTTAAAAGGTATAAAAAAAACTTACGCTAGAGGCACCGGGTTCGCCTTAAGCAAACAATGCGGATACTCGCGTTTTCTTCCATTTCATGTGCGTACGTGTGTGGAATAAAAGTGCGTTTACCGCGGAATGCAGCCGAGCCGAAACCAATCAAGCGTATTTAATTGATTCGATTTTAAGTCTGATTGGCAAACTTTATTTATTTTAATTACATGACCGCTAAATGACTAGTTTTTATAGTTAAATATTAACTTCGGGAAATTGCTGTTAATTCATTAAAGGGACCAATAACAGCAAAGCGAGAATTAATTCGGATTTTCGGAATTCCCTTTCTCGTGTTATTTTTATTGTGTATTTCATACATTACACATATACCGAAGTATATTTCTGTACACATACCTAATAACATTATTTTTGCGATAGAACCTAGACATTTTATCCCAATACATTCCAGATGTTTTTATTGAGTTAGGTTCGTAAGGGCTAGATTTTACCTATGAAATGTTTGTAATTTATATGTACACTGAGAAAAAAAATTGATTACATTAAGGCGACTCCGTACGTGGAATGGTGATTTTTAAAGTCCTAAGGCTCGTAATCTAGCCAACGGAAAAATCTGAAAAAAATATATGTTATTTTTGACTATGTCTTCCAAAAAATTATAGTTGGATTTTTTTTAAAGCAATAATTACTATGGAAAAAATAATGGTGAAATAGGGTCGTTTTCAATTTTCAATTCCCTAAGGCTTCTAAACTACAAGTGATATTTACACGGCTCTTTCGCAAGAACATTGACAATTCATTGATCTTTAATCGTATTGTTTAAAAGTTAGTAAAATGGAAATTCGGTCTAATAAAGCATCAAAAAAACTGGATTTCCGCGAGCGCGGCCGTGCCCGGGCTGCGAGCTCAGTGTAAATCTAACCGTCGAGGGGGAAGGCTGTGTCACTTGCTCTCGCGATCCATCTAGTTACGGAAAAAAATTATAGTACCGGATCCCGCAGAGGTTCGATCTGTCTTCGTGCGTTTGAATTGTACTTTAAGAGAGCGTATTTCGTTTTTTCACACGACTACGCTATGCGCCATAACAAAAAGCACTCATTTTCATATAGAATTAAATTCAACTGTTTTTTTTTCGTATTTAGGTATCTATTCATTTTAAGTACTTATAAAAAAATTGGCATTGCTTAGCATTCCCGAACACATTTAGATACTTAGATATTCTCAGTCATGGGCCCACTTTTGGTGTGGGTTTTAGGGCCCTTCTCTGTGTAATATTAGAGTAACTTAGGTATTTCGGTTAGTAAAAAAAATCTGATAATACAGATATTTAAGTATGATAACGTCTAATGATCTTTATGAATTCAACCCTAAGAGATATGAATATCGTAATGCAGAACAAGTATTGTTCGTTTGAATACCATTGTAATATTCGGTAAAACGCTAATTTACGAATACGAATATTTATTGTAAGTATATTCACATTCGTTACGTCACTAGTACAGTACATGGCATATGATATAAAAATACATTATAAAAAATTACAATAATTTTCTAGTCCAAGAAGGCAAGTGACAATTTTGGCATGAGGGCTTATTTATGTAAATATAGTCAGAATACATATTTGCATCAATAAATTTCCGACTTCATATTTAAATCTAAATGAGCGTTAGTAATTATTGACATATCCGCCGGGCCTAGCTAGACATACCTAGCCTGGCCATAAATTCTGTTCCAATTGTTTACCGTTTAAAAAATAAAAACCTGATTTTTATTACATATCTTTTAAAAGCCATATTAATGATCAGATTACAGTTGAATTAATGAAAAAATATATAACTTTATTTAGACTCATCGTAATGCCCGGACTTGATTTTTGACTTATGCTCAGAATTTTTCTCTCTAAGTTTGCCAGAGGGCAATGAAACGATCTTGGATCAAATTAATCGATCGCGGAAGGAACGCCAAAACCCAAATAGCTTACGTAACCCAGACAACCGCTAAACTAAAGTAGAGCTGACACGTTTGCCGCATGTCAACCGATCTGCAGATATATATAATATTCTGTGGACCTACTTTTTAAATTAAGGATTTTATAATTATAAACAACATCATGTTCTCTACATGTCGCTTTTGTTATTTTGTTTATTGATGGAATAATTTAAAATTTAGCATCGCTTACGCAAAATGGCTGTCAAAATAGAATTTGGTAAAATTATCTAAACGACACGTTTCCCGAGAAATTAGTCTGGTAAAATAGTAAAATCTACATTTTACACAACTATCAACACAGTAAACAATATCTATGTGCATACGATGCTCATTTTATATCCATACTAATATTATAAATGCGAAAGTGTGTCTGTCTGTCTGTCTGTTACCTCTTCACGCTTAAACCGCTGAATCGATTTTGATGAAATTTGGCATGGAGATAGTTTAAGATCCTGGAAATTATCCCTAAAAAGATTGAAATGTGAGTAAGCAATCCATGATGACATTGATGACCCTGTAGAAAATGTAATGATAAACCCAAAAGCACAATTGCTCTTACATTTGCTTAGGCGCTCTTTTATTTAGGTGATTAGGTGGATATCTATCTATGTTGTACGAGGTTGCTTCCATACTTCCAAGTTCCACGCGGACGTAGTCGCGGGCAAAAGCTAGTAAACAATATCATGTTTTATATATATATATATATCATGTTGCTTTTGTTATTTTGTCTATTAATGGAATATTTTAGGATTTAGCGTCGCTTATGCAAAATGGCCGTCAAAATAGAATTAGGTAAAATTATCTAAACGACACGTTTCCTGAGAAATTAGTCAGTTAAAATAGTATGATCTATTACACAACAATCAACACAGTTAACAATATATATGTGCATGCTCATTTTATAGTCAGGTAAATATATAAATGTGCATAAATCAGCATGAAATAAATCAAGAAAAATCATCTAATCGCCTTTGTAGGAAATACTTCAGACATGAAAAGCTATTTATCGTACAATAAAACCTCACGATTAATGTTTTAATTAGAGGAAAATATTTATTTTCAAACATTAAAATTAATGAAGTGACATTTAAAGTTCTCTAAGACAAAAACTTATGTTTCAACTACGCAAATACAAAAAAACTGCTTTAGAAATGTAAAAGATTTATTCATCAGATATCACGTGAATGTGTGATCTGCTGAAAGATTTCCAGTTGTTCTAGACCAATGTATGGTAGCAAACGATAACGGGCCGGGCTAACCCTGGACACCCTCGAGCATGGGCCGGGATTTCCCTGGACACCTCTTGAGATGGGCTGGGATAACCCTGGACACCTCTTGATTTGCGAGCCGGGATAACCCTGGACAACGCTCTTCTTTTCTTGAGACTTGTTTCTTCTTATGGCTTCTTTCATAATTGTTTTCTTCTTTTTTCAAGTTAATTCAAATCTTCATTCTTGAGACTGCATCGTCAGTCTGGTGGTTCCTCTTGTTTCTTGTGGTGTCCCGGACGGTGCGGTGTCCCGCCGCACCGTCCGGTGCGAGGTTCTGAGGTTCTGGCTGGTTCAGAAGTTCGTCTTCGGAACGTTAGTGCAGGATCGCCATGTAATATATGTTATAATGTGGTCGACCAGGGACGTTGATGGTAGACAAAGTATACGCCGAGCTCTAGATAATAGTGAACGTTCAATTACTTAAAATATTAGCTTATATACATTTTTACAATAAGGTTAACGCTTATCCCAGCAATATGCATCATGCTACAGTAAACCATTGTGTTACTGTTGAATACTAAATGTAGACATTCTACTACATACTACAACTATGACTCTAATGAGAACAGCACAAGAGTTCTCAAGACTGCAGTCACTCGGTACTCATTAAGGAATTTTAAATCACGAACTACTTGAAATTTCAAGTTTTACAATTGCAATGAGATAATATCCTATCCTAACAAGAATAACAAAACTACCTACAACTCTGTGTGGTATAAGTGACGTCTCGTAAGACACTGTTTGAGTGAGATGGCATTTGGGTCCATCAAGTGAGTCCAAAGTAATGCCTTAGCGCCACAGACACAGCTTTAACGGCCTTTATAAATATATATTGAATTACTAGTAGTAATACTAGTAGTAGTAGTACGGCCTTTATAAATATATATGGAATTACTAGTAGTAATTTAATATATATTTATAAAGGCCGTTAAAGCTGTGTTTGTGGCGCTAAGGCATTACTTTGGAATTAAAATAATTAAAATATCTCACATTTGGTAGTAATTTACTACCAAATGTGTGATATTTTATAAAACAGAACCGGTAAAGTTGTCTAACTACCAATTTAACGAAAATATTTGTTTTTTAGTACATTCTATGCGACAAATACGACTCAATTGTCATTCAAGCAATTCAAGATAAGCGACAGTATTCGATCAAAGTCATATCAGGTAAAAAAAGGATAAGCGCCAATGGTTTCATAGTATCAAAGCAGGTAAATTTGGATAAACGCCAGTAGTTAAGATACGACAATCAGGTAATTTAATCTATGTTATTTTTTTTATAGAATCTTATATCGATTCTGTTTAATAATGTGAAAATACCACATTTTTAATCATATGTAATCAAAGATTTAGTGTGATTGACGTAAAGATATGATAGCTCAGTTGGTCTACCAACTGAGCTATCATATCTTTACTACGCCGGAAACTTAGGGTCGCAGGTTCCAGTCCTGCTTACATTGCAGTGGATCACATTCAATTTTTCTTTCATAATTTACCTTTATGTTAATTTTATCATAAAGACAGGTAAAATGCCTCAAACGACATTAAAATATATTTTAAGATCAGGTAAAAACAGTTAACCAACAAGTGCAAGGTTAGTTGCAATAAAGAAAAATTATCCAAGTTGTTTGATCTGTTTTGACAAATAAGTAAAAAAGCTCTAAGGTTCATTATTATGCAAAAAACTTTTTATGTAATCTCCATTTTGCTAAAAAATACCTCAAAAATCAAGTCGTTTGGTAGAAAAAAAATGTAGATTCTCTAAATCACCGACGGGATAAGCGACACAAAAGTCGTCAGACAGATATATACGAGACCCAACCCATTCGATGCAGAAAAACCTGCCGATCCCAACAGTGTGTAAACTCGATATCCCCAAAAATTTCGCTTAGATAATTTCTCCTTTCCAGCATCGGTATATTTTGACACTCAAGTAAATTAACATTTATAGGGTATCCATTGACCTTGAACATTGAAATTTGGTAAAAAATATCGTCTAGTAAAATATCGTCAATATCAACAAGTATAGGGAAAAATCTGAGAACATTACTAATGTAGTCATAAAAAACTATCACTGTTTATAAGTAAAGGACGTAAATCCGTTTTCCAACGGTAAAGTTGAGTTTGTCGCTCTATTATTTATAGTTTATCTTTTCATTAGAGCAACATGACCCGGGGGATAAAGCTGTGCCTCCACTACTATGTTAAAATATCGGTTCATCCGCTGGGTCACGATATGATTTATTTATAAAAAAACGGTATTTTTTATTTCTGCATGATTTTACACGTATAATCAAGAATCTAGTCGGCATTTTAACTAAAAAGTATTTTTCGATTCGAGACTTCCAAATGGCTAATTTCACTTATTTTTTTGGAAAATAGCTTTAACGCATTTTATTTTTAATATTTACTGTAGTGGGTAAATAGATATTTAGTAATCCGCAATAATTATAAATGTTTTATTTTACTTCGAGATTTTTCAATGCCTTTAAATAAGGTATAAGGTTTGTTGATCTTCAACTCACGCTCGGACTATGCGAGTGTATGAAGCTGCTTGAACGCCACTCAACGAGATTATGAACGATGTATTGTTCCGGGGGCGCACGGTCGGCGGGGGGAATAACGTTAGGCTCCGCCCAGATCCTCAAGGACGTTGGGATTAGGAGTCGCCTTCATAATTTTGATTGTTTTAACAAAGTAACTTAATGTATAGGGAGCAGATAAAGTTAACTGATTGCAGCAATCAAGTTGAAATGATTGAAAAAGGTAATAAAGTTACTTTGTAAATCCAGTCATGACTTAAATATAAAATCATGTTTGTTGACTACTATAATCAAGAAATCCTTAATAAAACCCATCAACGTCTTTACAGATACAATTAAAGAAAATGTTTGATGAAATCAAGTAAAATGATTAAATCAATCAAGTCTACTTTATGAAATATATATAGTGCACAATTCAATTAATCAAGTCTACTTTATGAAATGTATATAGTGCACGATTAAATAAATCAAGTCTCCTTTATGGAATTTATATAGTGCACGATTAAATCAATCAAGTTTCTTTTATGAAATATATATAGTGCACGATTAAATAAATCAAGTCTCCTTTATGGAATTTATATAGTGCATGATTAAATCAATCAAGTGTATTTTATGAAATATATATAGTGCACGATTCAATTAATCAAGTCTACTTTATGAAATGTATGTAATGTACCAAAAAAGCCACAGTAGGGCTAATCCCGTTCGTAAGGACCATGTAAAAAATGCACTCTGGTCTCGAAGGGATAGAATCAAACATCGAGATTGATAACAATTCAACGTATGTTTAATTCTTTGGACTATATGCACTCTACACATATCGACAAAATAACAATAATAATTTACAGTACTTATGCATTTTATGGTAAACAAACGTTGGCGCGATGTACAATTCACGCTCTACGGTACAGCGCCATCTATCAGACAATTAAGACAACTAACTATTTAATAACAACTTAAACACGCATGATTAGTTGAAATAAGTTGATTATTTAATTCAATCTCGTTTATGTTTGATGCAATTAATTGCTTTTAATTGAATTAATGTTTTAACTTAATTCGTGTCTTTAAGTTCAATGATACCATTAATAAACTGACTTAATAGATTCAAACAATTTCATAATTGACTTAATAATTTTAGTCAAATACATTGCTTAATTGAAATAAGTTGATTATTTAATTTAATCTCCTGCCTGTTTGATGTAATTAATTGCATTTAATTGAATTTATGATTTTACTTGATTCGTGTGATTAAGTTCAATAATTAACTTGATAACTTTAGTCAAGTACATTGTATAATTTTATTAAGCGCATGATTAATTGAAATAAGTTGATTATTTAATTCAATCTCGTTTATTTTTGATGCAATTAATTGCTTTTAATTGAATTAATGATTCAAGTTAATTCGTGTGATTAAGTTCAATGATACCATTAATAAACTGACTTAATAGATTCAAACAATTTCATAATTGACTTAATAATTTTAGTCAAATACATTGCTTAATTGAAATAAGTTGATTATTTAATTTAATCTCCTGCCTGTTTGATGTAATTAATTGCATTTAATTGAATTTATGATTATACTTGATTCGTGTGATTAAGTTCAATAATTAACTTGATAACTTTAGTCAAGTACATTGTTTAATTTTATTAAGCGCATGATTAATTGAAATAAGTTGATTATTTAATTCAATCTCGTTTATGTTTGATGCAATTAATTGCTTTTAATTGAATTAATGATTCAAGTTAATTCGTGTGATTAAGTTCAATGATATCTTTGTATACATAGTTCAATGATACCGTTAATAAACTGACTTACTAGATTCAAATAACTCCATGTTTCGATGAGTAAAGTAAATGATTAAATTAAAAGTCAATTAAGAAGTTGATCAAATAAAACATTGTTACTTAATTAAACCTTTCGACCAATTTAACTTTGTTGTAGTTATAAAGTATACCTTGTGTATATGATCAATTAAATAATTAATTCAATCATATTTTTTCTAATCAAGCAAAAAGTCGACTTGATTAAATCACTTTTTTCTCAGTGTAAGTAAACCCTATTTTTGTGAAATGTCGTGCTAGCGAGTAAAAGCTATACTTTTTAATTGCTCAACAAAACACAACAAAATCAAACAAAATACATACATACATCTATTTGTAAGTAAACCCTTTTTTAGGGTTCCGTACACAAAGGGTAAAAACGGGACCCTATTACTGAGACTTCGCTGTCCGTCCGTCCGTCCGTCTGTCACCAGGCTTTATCTCGAGAACGGTGATAGCTAGACACTTGGAATTTTCACAGATGATGTATTTCTATTGCCGCTATAACATCAAATACTAAAAATAAAATAAAATAAATATTTAAGGGGGGCTCCCATACAAAAAACTTACAGATAATGGTACGGAACCCTTCGTGCGCGAGGGCCACTCGCACTTGGCCGATATTCGTGAAATGTCGTGCTAGCGAGTAAAAGCTATCCTTTTTAATTGCTCAACAAAATACATACATTGATTAAAGAAACACATGATCGGTTATCGATACAATCACACATTTTAATAAAATTTAGTTGTCATTGATTCGCGTATTATTAACATACTAGCTGCGTCGCGCGGTATTACCTGCCCATCCCACGGGAACACTACATTTTTCGGGATAAAAAGTAGCATATGTGTTAATACAGGGTATCATCTACCTATATACCAACATTTATTAAAATTGGTCCAGCCGTTTGAGCATGAAGAAGTAACAAACATACACATAAACACACTCACAAACTTTCGCCTTTATAATATAATTGTGATATAAAACGCAGTAACCTTACAAAGAAAAATGACAAAGACACAAAAAAAACCTCTCGGTTTTCCCCGTGCGTGAATGCGGAAGCTGTAAAGTAGCCGAAACGTCGGGAAGTCGAATATACCCGACATAATCGATTTAAATATACTAAATTGTTTTATTTAAATGGAAACGGGATCCTCTAATTTTATAGAAACACACCATCGAATATTCCAAATTTTCCTCTGATGTCGTACATTTTTTAGGGGTAAGGACCAAATTCTTTGCATCGTTGGACAACGGAAATCACAATGGAATGTGTCACACCGGGAAAAAAGTAGCACAATAAAATTGTAAATGTACGTGTACAAGGTTTGAAGATGAATAATAAATACACATCGGGACAGGTGAAACTAAATAAAAGCTTGTAATAAGCACAATTGGTAACATTGTCTTCGTTTCGACGAATTTTCGTTGTGACACGTAGCACAATGTTGTGTCACTCGTCGCACCATGGAGGCAAAATACTTCACGACCTAACCAGAAATGTTTCACACTCAATAAAATAAACGAGTATTACTAGTGAACTTTGATGTGTAGCAGCAATATACTATTGTAGTTTGCAGTTAATCATTCGCAAGCAGAGAAAGCGTGATGGAAAACAATAAAATTACATAAGAAGTCACAGAATTTTAACGGTACGCGGAGCTTCCACCAACACGATGCTCGACTGTCAGTAAAAACAACATGGCAGCACTATCGAAGTCAAGCTTGCAAGTTCGGAGTCAGTGTTCCATTAAAATAATTGAAGAATCTACTGGAATAGCGTTGTAAGTTCCGTGTAATGTCGTCGCACAACTGGAGGTTGCACAATGGAAGAATATTTGGGACATGCATAACATAGCCGCAAAATTTAAAATGATGAAGGATATCGAATATTAAACTATACCTGCGTCTTAACAAAACCTAAGACCATATATACAAATAAACTGTACAAGTTAAGGCGTTCGTACTTTAGAACAAAATCAATATATTCTCGAGAAAGCAGAGTACGGACATATTCATTTTGTATGGGAAATATAATAAACATAAAAAAGTATATTTCTGAATATTTTTTTTATTAACTATTCTGAAAATCAATTCGTTTATTGATGATTGGGTTAATAGGAACTGTTATTTGGCGTGTTTTTCTAGTCTACAAATTAACGCTAAATGTTCTATTTTTAGTTTGAGATGAGGTGGACATTAATGTATGACAGTATTTGCAAAGAATTTGGTCCTTACCCAGGAATCTTTAAAATGTCTACCTATTTAGGTTTCTGCCCAAATTATTTTTTGGATTCAGAAAAAAAATGCTTTCGATGAAATGAAATTTCTATGAAACGAAAATTTTATAAAACGATTGTCTATAGAACAAGGGTTAATCAATGAAAACACTCGGTTGTTCAATTCATTTAAATCGGATAACACGCTAAAACTGAATATCAATACAACCCAATATACCCGACATAATGATCCATTTCAATTGTTTTATTTAAATGAAAACACTCAGTTGTTCAATGCATTTAAATCGTGCATTCTCAAAAATTATAAACATAGGTTACATGATAAATATCCGTGACCTATCGTTTAACTTTTGACAATGGTTTATACTATAATTTAACTCAACTATAATTATCCTAAAATTATAACCAATCTAATATAGTCTCAAATGCATTGAAAGAAGTTTCGAATTAGCATAGCTACTTTGAACATTATCCAACTAAACTTCATATACCTATAATTATAAAAGTTCGTCTATGTCTAGTCTGAAGTTTAAATTTTAGGTTTTACCCAACCTTGGTTCTAATTTAAAGTCTAGACTAGGTTGTTAAAAGTTATTACCTGAGGCTAATGCGTTTTGAATATTGTTTGTTCCACTTTCGACCTGTGCATTTGTAATTATTTATTTTTATAATAGTTTGTCTACACCCATTATATTGTTAAATTACTATAGCAAGTTCTGATAGGTAGGTGTAGGTAAACACTTACATTACTATGCAGTTACGGCGGTGGGGCATGGAGCGGTACTAGTAGTACTTTGATATGATGATGAATAAGTGTGTGAGATAAATTATTGTATGCAACTGTACACCATTAGGCCTTAAACACTCGTGTGATCCTATTATAATAAAACCACACTCGTGTTTTTTGACCTCTAATTATGCTTCAGTTACATAAGCCACCATTTATTAATGAAGGTAAGGCCGACGTTCAAAAATACTTTAAAATTACCTGTTACAAACACTTGAGTGATATTACATATTATGTTCACGGTAAGTGTCACCCAATTTGTATAAATAAACCAAATTTTATAAATTATCTATGTTATAAGCAGATAAGCAGTCAAACTGTGAATACATACAATTTTCTTAAAAGTGTTTATACTCTGTATAATAATAATAAATAAATAGATAAAATAATAAATTTCTGAAAGCATTGCCTAGAAGCGTATATTTGTTTAATTGTAACTGGATTAAGAAAAATTAAACCATACAAGATACAGAATAAATGTCTTTGGAACCTTAATACTCTAAATAAATTTATCGTTAAGCATGACCTGTCCATAAATTTGTATGTTACTGATCTTAATGTTAAATTTTACTGTAATCCCACTATACGGATCATGATTTGAAATAAATAACTTGAATTGAAAATTGCAAAATTAGAGCAATACTTATCGGAAGATCTCCGAAAATTTAACATAAATTAATCACAAAGATAAGTAATCAAATTTTATTATACAATGAATCAGTCGTAAGTAAATGGTTCCTATAGGAATAACCAAAAAGCAATATATATTATCTTAATCGCACCCCGATGAATAATTATATAAATATAACCTGATTACCTGAATGTCAAGCGAACAGGGAACTGAAACAAGCGTATCTAAATTAATATGATAGGACGTGTCGGAAACGATTATTATAGCATTGAAACAAAGATTTGTCTAGCTTGTTAATTAATCACATACACACCACCTCGAACGCTCGAGCGGCGGTTTGATCCTGCCACTTCTGCACAATGTCGTTTTTAGATAAGATCATTTAAGGCACAATTCCAATTCCGACCGCAGACGACAGCGGCAGGCGACAATGTATAAGTCCATAGCGATACTTTTGCAGTAGCACGCGCTCAAAATGTTTCATATAAATACCTGTACCTACAGGTATACAATACCTGTAGCATGGTGGCGGTAGACCGCGACCGTAATATCGCCTGCGATCGGCTTTGGAATTGTACCTTTACTATTTAGGCCCCAAATATAAATTGCGATACAAATATGTGACATCAATGTCAGTTTCATTGTCTTTATTTCGACAGCGGTGTTCACAGTTAGACACTACACACGAGTGTCGGACTGAGTGTATACACAAAAGTGCCGTCGTATACTTTGGATACTTATGTATGTATGAAAAACACTTTATCGTACACAATAACAGGGTATAAGATACATTCATAAGGCGAACTTACCCCTATCATCAGTACTTCATATGGATTCGTACTGATTATTGTAGAATTATATTAGTTTATCTTGCAGTTCTAGGGTGAGTAACTCTTGACAGGAGAACGTGAAGGAAGCATTGGTTCCGGCAGCTCCTTTGAGATACGAACCCAAATTCAACTTATGTACAATTTTGAGAATTCAGTGCTGTCAGCGATGTCAAGTTTAATTCAAAGCGGACAGAGATCACAAAGTTAATAATGTAGGCACATATATGTATGTGTAAACACATCATCATAGGCTACATCTTTATCAGAGGATTTTAGGCGAAAACAGAAGGGAATCCGGATAAACGGACATCCAAACATTTGGATATACGAAATAATTATGAGCCAAACTAAAACAGATGCTTCGCTCAATCGGTCAATAATTCATACGACTGTTTAGAGTATTTTTCATTCATAAGCATTTTTACACAATAACAGGTTACATATACATGTACAACAGACTCCTATAAGGGATCTCTTCCAGTTAACCTTTCAGCAATTGAGTGAATATGTAAAGGAGATAGGCACAAACTACCACTGTTTACCAACGAGATGTCTTTAAATTATAAGGCTATAAATACACCAAGTAAATAAATAATATTGTACGAGATTTTGCATCTAATTCTGTGCATAGATACCCGTATAATTGGCGCGGCTGCATCAGTAGCTCCCAAATTTAAACTACTTAAGTGACACAACACACACATAGATAGATGCCCGTCTATGCTGGGCGCTCCGCTACGAGGCGCTTGACGTGTCTATTCTACGGCACACGCTAGAAATACAGAGGGTTCTTTTAATTTTATTTTGAAGTAGTCGCGTGACTTTCGGTTCGCTTGTCCGCCCGTCTGTCATTCCGCCTCATCAGCTTACGAAACGCCCTAACATGAGTTCTCGATCTCGAACGGATGACTTTGTGTCACAGCATTAATGGCTTCCGACTTCTTTCGTATATAATACTTAGTAGAATCTAAAATTGGGCGTTACAGTTACACACATGATCACGCACAACTGTGAAGAGAAGTACTTTATTTTGTACTAAATCCACATTCTAATAGGAATTCTAATCAGGGAATTCAGGTACTTATGTGTCAACAGTGTCACGGAGATCATTTAATGTGTCGTGGAATCGTACAACAAGCATTAATTTGGGATCAAGAATTATATAGTAACGAAACACCCAAAAAAATGGGAAAGATACGCAACCAACATAGGGAAGCACTACAATTATAATGTCGGTATGTCGCCGATACGTCGTTACTACGCCGTATCTTACGGTAGCTTTATTTGGTAGACCGCATATAAGCAGTAGCACGTAATTACATAATATAACCTTCTTATTGCGGTTCCATAGTCAAACTTTGACGGTTACGGGTGCCAGACGAGACGTTTGATATAACGTGTTCCATCTAGTGAAACGTTTCACATAATTGCACGTTAGTTATTACGCGTTTTTAGGGTTCGGTAGTCAACTAGGAACCCTTATAGTTTCGCCATGTCCGTCTGTCCGTCCGCGGCTTAGCTCCGTGATCATTAGTACTTGAAGCTGAAATTTGGTATGAGTATGTGTATGTATCACGCCGACAAAACGGTACAATAAAAACTTCAAAAAAAATTTTTTTTGGGTACCTCTCGAACACCTAAAGTTGGGGTGAATTTCTTTTTTTCGTTTTAACACTAGTGTGTGGGGTGTCATTGAATGGGTCTTTTAAAAATAATAGGGGTCTACAAACATTATTTTTTGATACAGTCAGCAGTTTTGTAAATATTCACTCCGAAAATAAATAAAATAGCGCCCCCCCCTCTAACTTTTCAACCACGGGTCAAAAAATTATGGAAAAATTCATGAACATGAGGCCTTATAAGTACTTTCAATGAAAACTAAACTATATTGAACAAAATCGGTCGAGCCGTTTTTGAGTTATCGCACAATTTCATAATTTTCTTAAAAGGACGTAAGTTGACTTCCAGAAGGTAATAAGTAATCTAGACACGCGGCAGCGTGTCCAGCCAAGTTCACCGCAGGAACTGGCGAGCAGCAGCCGTGTGTTATATTACACGAACCGTTTGGAGCCACTTTTGACCCCCCCATAACTCCAAATCTATTTAACATAAAAAAATGAAATTTGGCTTATGTATTAAGATCCTTTAGAACAAGTAGAACCCCAAATTTCATTAATATAGATTAAATAGTTATTGAGATATTAAAGTCCAAAAAACGGTATTTTTATCACTGACTGACTGACTCACTAGTAATCAAAAACCTAACCCACTTCCAGGTGACCTAGAAAGGTGAAATTTGGCATCCAGCTTAGTAATTGTGTGTGTATACATATAAAAATCTAAAACAGTGATTTTTTAATTTTTTTTATTATTATTATTATTGATGGTTGTTGCCTCAGAACTCTGTCATTTATAAACCGATTTGGAAAATTCTTTTTTTGTTTGAAAGATATACTAGAATAGCATACCTATACACTCACACGCACACACACATACATGCACATAAAAATCCAATACGTACTAACCGTTTTGGAAAATTCTTTGTTTATTCAAAACTTTCAAAAGATGTACTAGAATAGCACACAGAACTAATTAACAAATAATAATTAAGTAATTTACACATCATAATAATTTCTGTACAAAAAGTAATGATATCCCATCAAAAACATAAATGTAAAATGAGAGCCAAGTTCAATATCGCGTGCACTTCGCCGACAAAAGAATTGAGATCTGCAAGGGCGCCAAGTTCTTTGCCCTAAAATTTTAAGATACAAGGACATGCGACATACTCGATGCATTTATTTTACTTGGGGTGTAATTCAATATCAAGACTTGACTTGGCTAGTTTTAAAATATAAATTTATATTATAAATCAAAATCAATCAAATCATTAACCTATTTTCGTAAAGGTAAGTACGCAAGTTAGTGTACGTCTTGTTACTTATACCTACTGTTAGCTTGATAATGAACTATGACTATGTTTCTTTTATAAAATTTAGTTAGTTTGTGAAAACTAGCCAAGTCAAATCTTGATATTGAATTACACCCCAAGTAAAATAAATGCATCGAGTATGTCGCATGTCCTTGTATCTTAAAATTTTAGGGCAAAGAACTTGGCGCCCTTGCAGATCTCAATTCTTTTGTCGGCGAAGTGCACGCGATATTGAACTTGGCTCTCATTTTACATTTATGTTTTTGATGGGATTACAGTTACTTTGGCATTTACGACCTTTTTATAGAGCTTGAAATCTTTCTCGTAACTTAAGTCTATTGTGATTATTGTGAAGGATGAGCAACTACGAAACCTTACACTGAGCGTGGCCCGACATGCTCTTGGCCGGTTTTTTCTTTGAATATATTACCTTTCAAGTCTATTAACTGTTAAATTGGCTGACGAATTAGGTTGGGTAAGGTTAGAAACTGTAATAGTTTCAGAAAACGTGTTATATGAAACATTAGATAAAAAAATACGTACCCGGCGGTTACACGTTCAAGTCTGTGATCGAGACCAGAACGCCGTAGTAACGCCGCAAAGGTCGTTTACCGTATCGAATATATTCGAAGCGCTTCCTATACCGCCGTCAGGACATTTGTCTTGCTACAAGTGGCTTCAACACCTCCAGGATCAATTTTTAAAATGAAAAATGTACTGGACGTTTAAAGCAGGAGGTTTATGGAGAAAAATGGGCGCTCTAATAATGAACGAAGTGCTAGGACCGGTGAAGTTTAGCGGGCGCATGTGGAAAATGTATCGTTTGTTGGTATAAAATGAAACTCAACAGCGCGATGCACGTTTTCTTTTGTTTTGTTGAACATTGATTACATTACAACACAATTTTATATTGACTTACCTATCATAATTCGTCTCGGCCGCATCACACCAAAACGGCGAAACAGATAACAGGGAGTTGGAAAATTGGCATCCAAATATGGTTATAATATAGGCACCTTCTAGTATATCTACAAAACAACAACTGTGTGTGTGCAGCGCAGGTGCAACAGACATCACGTGCGCGGGAGTGGCCGTCGAAATAAATCAAAACAACATCGTCGCGCGCCCGGTGAATAATAACTATTGCTTTTTCTAACAATATGAGTATTGAGCAATCTATACTAGTTCAACAACTTGGGTGTCATCGTTATTCTTTAGGAGTTTGACTCCGACCTTTTTTATCTTTATTTAGTTCACATGATTATTAATGCTCGGTCTTTCTCTTCCTCTCCGTCGCTTATCTTCTGTATTCTATCGTCTGGTCGTGTTACATGACCTACGATTATCGCTTTATCAGTTACTATGGCAGTAGTTAAAGGCTTATTACTTCTACTCTCTCTAACTTAAATTGGACTGACTGGTCGAGGTTCATTTGCGCCTTGCTTCGTATTAAGCAAATAACCGAACCGAATATGTGTGCCAGTTAAAATCACAAAAATTACCCTCCCTTAATAAAATCATCAACATGATGCGAGTAATCAGGATGCAAGACTGATTCACACATTGGCCCGACTAGACCCAGACAAAATCGTAGTATAAGAATTTTGAAAATTGAAAAAGTAGAAAAAAAAATTAAGATGAGGAAAATATACCAACAGATATGAATGAATGGCCGCCGATGAGACTTCTAGTGAAGCCTGATTCACGTAGTGAGTCAGTCTGGCTGTGCGCATATCTAATCTTGATGCTGGAAGTGGCTGTATTGTCACAGATTAATATAATAGTTCTTGTATTGTATGTACAACCAAGCGTGTTAGCTGTGATAGCTGTTTGGTATGGTACGGTCACTAATGTGTGACATTTTTTATATAATTTTGATGATATGAATGAGCCGAAAATCTATTAAAGTTCTCGGGAAGCTTGATACACATGGTAAGTCAGCCTGGGTCTGCGCAGATCTAATGTGAGAAGAAGTAAATTTAAATGCAAATACAACAAAAATCTTTTCGTAAGCTTACCATGTTTATTTTTTTTTTTTAAACGTAGTGCGCCATCTGAAGATATTGACTTGATAAATAACCTAAATTCAAATTTTAAAAAACCCTGACCCAGCGAACCATAGCTAAGAACCGTCTCGACAGACAAGGCTTCATATTAAAAAAAACCGGATTCAAATCGGCCTCCCATTTGGGATCTACAATGCCACTGACAGATGCATAGATACACAAGTAAACTAAAACTTATAACACCCCTCTTTTTCGTCGGGGCTTAAAAAAGTTTATTTTTTTCACCTTACTATGGATCAGGGACCGGAAAACCCCTCTTTAAAGTTAAGCCTATTGATAAGGTAACCCCAACAATTTGGTAACCATAACATAAGGTAACCTTTTCATTTGGTAACCCTATGTTAAGGTTACCATATCATAACAGTTAACTACAACCTCAACACAGTTACACAGTTATGGTTGAAACCCTAACGCGTAAGGGTTTTTTATAGCAGTTAACTCTAAACCCCTACGCGTTAGGGTTTGGAACTGAACCTTGAAGGATCGTTATAGATGAGCGGAGTTGGCAGAATGTTCACGTTTTGCCGTGTTTTTTTTACACTAGTTTTGTTTTGACTTTTTGTTTTTTGTTGTTGTTATTAGATAATAAGTACTTTATCTTCGCTTTTTATATGTTTCTCCTACACTGATGTTGTTAATTAGTTGATAATTTGATGTGATTGTTCTGCTAATAAAAAAGTAATAACATCTAATAATAAATAACTATAATTTTCATACTAAAGTTTTTTCTTATCGAAGAACGATCGGCAACTTTGCTGCGTTACCAGCATTATACCTGATAACAGTAAAAACCATCGTATAAGAACAAAAGAGAGTTTGACTTGCAGCATGGTATTTTTAAGTATGCAACGTGCTGTTTAAAAATGACGGATAAGATAAAAAATGTAAGAAAGAGATGGGATTAGTATTGTTTTGAAGCATCATGGATGCTAAGCGTTAGTTACTCAGTATCCTCCAAATCGTCCAACTGGTCAGTTAAAAACGGGTGCCATAAAATAACGAATATTAAAAAAAAACTTTAAAATGGACAACAAAAAGTGCTTGCTGCCACTGCCATGCAACTTTCCCGAGGAATATAGTGACTTTGTAAATAAACTTAACAGGCAAAAGACAGCAGAAACTGGTAAGTTATGCATTCTTATTATGATGATATTTCAATTTTGTGAGAGGTTGTGAGCGTGCTTGTCGTAAGAAACCCTTGTTTTGTATTTCCCGTAGCCGGACATCTTACGCGAGAAATAGTTTTGTTAGAAGGGCCTGCAGGTTGTATAACGACAAATTTATACATTTGGATATTCTTGGACAAAGTCTGTATAGTTTCAGAAGGCAAACTTCACAGTGCATCGCAGAATGCGAATAGGTTATATTATTGTATTGTACCTATTTTATTTTGTTTTGCATTGTAATTTGTACAAATAACTTTTTAACTGTGTCAATTGGGTAGATTATTCTAGTTTATAAGATTTATATTCGTTCAGGAAACTGTAAGTCTTCAAAATGAAAAGTTTACTGTATCACCTACAACCATGTAAGACTGTTTGTTTCTAATAAAATAAAATAAATAAAATAAAAAATAAAAATAAAAAATAAATTTTGTTTACCATTAAGTCTTTGTAAATACTATCGACCTTAAAGGTACTCGAACTGATATTTTTTCCTTAATAATATCTGCAATATGTTTGTTTTTTCAACCATATTCTAATTATATATATACCTATACGTACATATATTTATTTATTTAAAGTCAATTGCACATTGCATTCCACAAAAACGTAGATATAAATGGCGGCCTTTTGCCATGAAATGAGGCGTTCAGACAACTTGTTTAAATGAATTTATATGTAAATATATAATATTTAATTACTATACAAATTCGGAATATCTACTACAATGACATTTCGTAAATGTGTGTTTGTGCATTTTCATTTATTATACATTTTATTCAGAATATGTTGGCACATTTAGCTAAAAATCATAAGTATATATATATACGAGTATATATGTATATTGCATTATTCCAATTTACTTTTAATGTTCGGGTATCCTTAGAGCTGCCAGTTTAGCTTTCCTAACAAAAAATAGGCATTTAACGTTGTACTTTATTGGACGGCGCTTACATTTCTAATATATAAATGTAATATTAGTGACGTATTACTTACTAAACTTAAAATGAAATGCCAAATTAAGTATATATTTTTTTATTTCAGACTCAAAGTTAAATCAAGAGAGGAAGGAAGGTTATGAAAAACGTACAGAAATTTTAGCGGAATTCAAGGAATTGTTAGAAGATGTACCGGACGATAAATTGAAGGACATGTGGGCACGTGTAAAATTTATGACAGAATTGTATCATACGGCTTTCCAAAATTACGTAAATAATAAGTAATCCATAATTTAGTAATATATTTGATAAGGTCTAATTTTAAAGTGATTTGATTTTTTGATTGCTGATTTATGTCATTGTTTTTTTATTATGGTGTTTTTAATGTATAGGTGTTATAAGTATTAATTGTTAAGAATTATTAAGACTTATTATGCATGTTAAACTGTGATGATGATATTTTTATGGTTTTAGTAGTATAATTAAACTTACTATTTTTGTTATCTGATAAAAAAATGACTATTCTAGTAAATTATTTACACACCCAAATTTTATTTTATTGAAGCGGAGCGAGCGAAGCTCCCATGGATCGACTCGAATGGACTTTGTAACAATGCGCAGATCTCAGCGAGTTCCAACCGATTTTAGAAATTTTTGTTTTAAAATGCACAAATAAAATTTCGCTAGGTCGTGACGAACTGAAAATTTCGAAAAAAAAAAACTCCGCTCCAATCTATGGTGCAAGCTTAGCCGGTGGCTGACTCTGCATCGACCTAGTTTTATGAACATAGCATGATTATAATATGGTAAATACTTTTAAAGGTATTATTATAGAAATCGCGTTGATGCTGGCAGAACATATTGACCCTTGTTGAAATTTTAATAAGGTACCTAGGTATATATTTTAATATTTCATATTTGTTTATAATATTATATGTGTTATATATATAGAAATCATATATATATCTTATAATACAATATGTATGGTTTGTGTGAGTAAGCTAGCTTGATTTCAAGTTTTCTTTTGTTTTTTTATTTTGACCACTCAGTGAGCCAACTTATTTTATGATAATATGTTAATTTACTTTCTGATTACTGCTGTAACAACTTTTAATGTAAAGATAATTTTTAAATTGGTTGTGTGTTGATAGAACAGTAAACTGGATTTTTGATATATACAAATAAATGCCATTGATTATTAATTTAAATTGTTTAATTTTTTTCTTCCAAATGGATGTTTTTTTTTTATTTTTCTTAGTTTACAAATCGAAGTCGATAAAATTATTCGAACCAAGTTTCGGATAATTTTATCGACACAAATATTTCATATACATGTAATTAACTAACCTAGACCTCACAAAACTTCATAAATCGGTTGAGATATGTGACCCCTAAGCGAGACCAGCCGGAAATCCGGACAAAAGGACATCTGTCTGTGTGTAAAGAATTTTCTTTCTATAGTTAAAAAAAAAGTTATAGAATACATAATATAACAAAATTAACTTTATTTCAAATAACATTTTAATTAATTACTTAAAACTTTTTTAATGTTTAAATGTTTTTATAATTATACCGTTTTTAACTATTAATAAAAAAAAGGATCATGATTTAATCAAGACAGAGTACAAGAAATATTCTTGTTCAAATCAATTTGAATAATAAGAATATCCACAGAACCATCATTAATATTGCTTATCTTTACAATTTAAGGGTGTAATTTGATTAAAATAATTTGAAGTTCGTTATTGACACATACATCAACCTAAATATAATTATACTTAGATGAAAAGGGATGAGTGAAATGCTAAGAATTATTTTTAGTTTATTGTTATCGGGGTATTGGCATTTACTGCACACTGAGACGCGGTATTTATTATTGTTTTAAGAATAATCAAAATGCAGTTGTGCCTTAACTGAATGCCGCATTAATTGTTATATTTTTTTTATCGAAACAATACTAATCTGTATTACGGGGTATGAAGGAAATGATAGTTAATTGTTTTTGCGATAAACCAATATGTGATAACAATGGTGACGGCAAAAATAAACGAATAACTTTTATTTTTTCCGTCTTACAGTTATTTGTCAAGCCGCAAAGGCAAAGATGAAATATGAAAAAAAAAAACAAACAACACATTGTTTTCGCCGCTCGAGCTAAGCAACGCTACCATGGTAACATAAGAAGTTTCTACACCAAAGACTTAAAGTTGAATATTGACTGAATTGTCGCTTTATAGCATATTGTTACAAACCTCGCAAACCAAACACGTTTATGACTTGCAAGAGATAAGAAATTTACTGAGTTACTGTTATTCAAAAACTGACCTAATAAGACATAATTTAGGGATCATATTCGTTAGAACTCGTTCAAAAACCCTTACGTTAAGGTTATTAAGTTAGGGTTAGTAGTTATTATAACTGCTATTCAAAAACTGAACTAATAACACATTACTTAAGGATCACATTCGTTTGAACTCGGTTCAATACCCTAAAGACTCGGTTAGTGGGACGGGGTAGGTTAGTTAAGGTAACCGGTAACCGCGTTAACTGCAACAAAACAGTAACCGTATCATTGAAACAACCACATCATAGGGTTAACAATATGTAAGGGTTTTTAAAAACAACTTCTAAAATAACCTCATCAAAAACCCTTGTTAGGGTAACCGGTTCCGGTCCCTGCTATGGATGCCCTTCTTTTTATCACTGAACCACGCTCTCCGCAGCAGCCACTTCCATCCTCAATTGATCATCGTCTCATTAAGGCAGTGATCAATAGCGTTGTATCGGAACGGGTTCAGCTCTAGATCGATGCGTGCTACAAACAATATGTAAACGCTCAACAATATTAAGTGGGCTTCATCCATCGACATGTGGATGTTATACATACTAATTTTATATTAACTACGAGTATGGATAGATAGTTTTTTAATTTGTAATAATCATACATCGTCAACAAGCTATAATATAACACAATCGTAGCCATTAGTATTATTACATCACTACATAGTATAAAACAAAGTCGCTTTCTCTGTCCCTATGTCCCTTTGTATGGTTAAATCTTTAAAACTACGCAACGGATTTTGATGCGGTTTTTTTAATAGATAGAGTGATTCAGGAGGAAGGTTTATATGTATAATACATGCATAATTTATCAGCATTGCACCCGTGCGAAGCCGGGGCGGGTCGCTAGTATAGAATAAATTAAATTCGGTATTCTTATTATTATTGCATTAAGATTTACTAAACATACAAATTATTTATGTTTTCTGATTTCGCCCTGACTCGTATATTTGAAAGAAGCGGGCTGTTATTTTATTTAACTCTTCTGTAATATTTTTTAACGTTACCCTAGGAAAAAATCTCACTTTCTACGATCTGGGACATTCACAATTCACCGCCCTAGGTATATACATATCTAAATGTGCTATTACCAATATTGAAAAGGAGGTTGTCATAGCACATTAGGTACATAACATATTCTTGAATGTTCCAGATCACAGGTTTTTAGCAGGCAGTGAGGTTGAAGCTGGTATACTCGTAGTGAGAAACGTAGAACCATAGGATTTCTATTAATCTATTGGGCACGGGCCCCTAAAAATCAGTTATGTTATTGGATTGAGTTGCCGGGTTTGGGTTCTGTAACCGCCAGTTACAATGACGCCTCGCCTACGAGCTCGGCACCGGAATCGTTCACTTTCCACGCCTGCGCGGGAGTTGATAAAGGCGCGGAGTGCACTGGGCTTATTATAGGTAATGAGAACTCTCTGGGCTTTTTAACCGACTTGAAAAAGGCCTCAACGTGTGCTTAAGTGTTAAGAATACCTTAAACTAGTGGCTCTGTGACCTGTAGACCTCGCAAGTTGTTTCGAAATGGCTAACATTTTTAATTTTTGAAGAGAAACTTCTTATGCGTTTTCCAACAAGGTTGCGTTAGACATTTAACGTTTAACGCTACCGTCACAGAATACTTAATAGTATTACATACTACCGTGGAGGGGGTAGGAAAGCACTGTTGCGTTAAACGTTCAACGCAACAATCCCACGGACAATGCGACGGATATAATGTTATGTCAAGGTACGTCTCTTGTGAATATCAATTCATTGTTAGGTTTTCTCTTTTGAAATTACAATTTCTACCCCTTCCTATTTTCATTTCTACATTACGAAGTTTCACTTCTTCCGCGCGGAGCGCCTCTACGCACTATTTTTTACGTTTACAACCCTTATATCTCCGCCATTTCCCTTCCCTTCGCTCGCTCGGTCAATAAACACAAAAGTAACTGTTTTTAGGGTTCCGTAGCCAAATGGCAAAAAACGGAACCCTTATAGATTCGTCATGTCTGTCTGTCTGTCCGTCTGTCCGTCCGTATGTCACAGCCATTTTATTCCGAAACTATAAGAGCTATGCTGTTGAAACTTGGTAGGTAGATGTATTCTGTGAACCGCATTAAGATTTTGATGCAAAAATAAAAAAGTAATAATAAATATTGGGGGCTCCCCATACTTAGAACAGAAACTCAAATTTTTTTTTTTCATCAAACACATACGTGTTGGGTATCTATGGATAGGTCTTTAAAAATGATATCGAGGTTTCTAAAATATTTTTTTTCTAAACCGAATAGTTTGCGTGACAGACGCTTCCAAAGTGGAAAAAAGTTGGTCCCCCCCCCCTCTAACTTCTAAAATAAGAAAATGACAAATCTAAAAAAAACATATTATGTACATTACTATAAAAACTACCAACGAAAATTGTTTTAAACGAGATCTAGTAAGTAGTTTTTTTTTATAATTTAAAACCTAACTTTGCACCTAATTTATATGGGGCGCTATACATACCAGGTGCAAACTTAACTTAACCACTTAGGGATGGAAAGTGTTTGTACGGAACCCTCGGTGCGCGAGTCCGACTCGCACTTGGCCGGTTTTTTTTTCAACTACGCAGTTGGGCTTGGAGAGTTACGCTGCAGCGTCGACTACGAACGCAAATTGATTTTGAACGAAAAGGCAGACTCTGGAGTCGAGCACCTTGGTGCGACCTAAATATTTTTGATCAGATTTAGCTGAAAAGTTTAAGAACTTTCGCCCAACCCAGTCGCGGTCACGTTCGCCAAAATCTGAATGCCATCATGTAGGCACTCAGTGTGCGTTGCCCTGATCCAGACGCGCCCGCGCAGTGAAATGATCACCTGACGTCGGCCGGCGTGGGTGCACGTTTTCTTTGTCTATGGCCGATTCTACATGTAATCGCTTTTTTACCGGGGTTAGCGACATTACTTTTTATAATGATCTATTTTGATAGTTGACTGTGTTGGTTTTGTTGGCGACTGTAAAGGCCGCGTTAGACCTGGGGCAAAGGCTGAATATATTCAGCTAGATAGTACTACTAAAGTCAGAATTCCCATACGAAGTTCAGAGATAGGAAAACGATATGTATGTTCATCACATCGCAAATGTTTGCTCTTGCCGGAATTCCAACTCAGGACCGTCAGCACCGACTGCAGTACCATGGACCCAGCAGCGTCGTTCAATGTACATCTATTATAGTCCTTCGTTTGAGTTTGTGCAGATCTCATTGTAGAAAACAGTACTATTGTATGGTTTTGTACCTCATTATCGTCCGTCATAAAAGAGAAGCGTGATTCATAGATAAGGTGTCATTTTGGTGGATGATCAACTCAACCTTACTAAGAGTTCAAATTGCTTTAATAGAGGTCCTCAGGAAGATAACCTCGGGTATTCATGTAAACGCGATTACTATTGGAAACTTATTAACATCATTTAATACAGCCAAAATCGATATACTGAGAGTCCTCTCTAATAATTTTGAATAAATCTATCATCATTCCCAAGAAACTGAATCAGTTATCAATGACTAAAAGCAATAATTTAATAAGATATATGCGAGTGAGTCATCGCTGTATAATCATATCATAAGAAATGTTCCAGTTTTTCATATACCTTGTATAAATATATAAAATATATAAAATAATTCTAGTACAGAGATGTGCGTCTGTCTGGCTTTTGGTTCTGAAACTGTGGATTCTGACCAATTAGTCACAACAAATTGACGTACTTAGTGCTTATTTTTTTTATATACCTAGTACTGAAATGTTTCGTATCTTTGTAATTGTTTAGACAATGTTTCAATATTCTGACAGTGACAGATCGTAATTTTAATTTATACTTATTGCAAATAATAAGTGTCATCATTAAGTAGATGGTTCTGAACTCAGAACAATTTTACAAACACATCACATAGAAGACGACTGCTAGAATTAATAAAAGTGATTGTTTATTTACCTACGTAAATATACAATGAGGTAGAGAATTTAATGAAATCATTCATAAATGCGCCATGCATTTGTGTAGCCCACAAATGCATTGCGCATTTGTATATAGATAATTAAGCATAATAAATGGACATGTAAAACAAAAAAAGACTAACTTATAAATGAAATATTTACGTAAATTGAAACAAAATGTAATGTTGCTACGATACCTAGTTGAAAATTCATTCTTAGTACAATATGTAATTCTTAATGAATGTTTATTATTATTAATTATAGCAAAATCAAACTTTCTTATAAATGACGATTAATTAGTACGTATTAATTAAAGCATAATTTCAGACGTTATCTGCAAATATACGGACGAAAATATCGTAAGATATACAAAATAACATTAATTGAGTGTATTCGGTATTTTGTAGGTAACTTCTAAATTCAGAAAATTGTTAATTGTTTTTTGCCATTTTTGGTTTGTCTGATCTCTAATTTGTGTGAGGTTGCCCGATATTTATTTAGTCTTGAAATTCTCCATGACCAATTTTTACCATCCTTTAGGCGGCAGTAAATCTAACAATCCCAACTTTATCGCGAGTGAACCAGCGTCGTGCTCTAGTATGTGACAGTAGACATCCCAACAATGCCGGTATCGGCATTGTCCATCAGAGCACTCGATTCATCATTAATAACCCACAAAAAACACTAGATCATGCGTAGGAGTTCCACGAACCAACTGACTCCTAATACTTCACTCATAAAGTAGCAAGTTAAAGCGGGTTTACCAACAGGATTCATGTGGCTCCTAACTGCGAAAATGTCGCGTTTTTGTTGCATTCCTATGCAAATTGCTGGTTGTTCTATATACGCGTTTTTGTCAATAAATCTCACGCAAGTAAATAAGTAGGGTGTTGGTGAGGAATTTAATGTTGGATTTTGGAAATTTGTATTTAAATAAATGGCAATCCTGTATACTTAGTAAGAATGTGGTGTTTGAAATGAGTGAAATGTAGGTATGCTTACTTGTATGGTATAAGTAAGTTAACCATATTAATACAATATACATGTAATAAAACATTGCAACCTTAACTTTTGCACACCTATCTGATTCAGCCTCTAACCTCTCACCATGTGGGTAAAAAATTTCACCTATTGGAGACTTACAAGTCCTATAATAGTAAATAACATAAGTAAGTACTTTTACCAATACGAAAAGGAAAAAAAAATAGTTTTACGGTTAGACTCTCATGTGAAACACGCAAGAAATCTTATTTTAATTACTTGCCAGTTTAAAAAAGCAATATTTTAATTAGTATGTGTTGACACTCAACTACTAAAATGGAAGAATAATACTCATAAACATTACAACAATTAATTAACAATCAAAGACAACCATATTCGCAAATAAGGTTTAACTGCATAATGCAAAAATCAGGATAGTGATATTCAGAACGTTTTACTTCATAAAAAAGATGGCAAAATAAAGAAGATCGTCAGATTTTAATTACCAATTACATACAATCATATTCATAAAAATACTCAATTAAAAAGAGAGCTTTGTACGAACCGACCAGTTGTCCATATCAGCTTGGGAACAGGCAGATAAAATGAAGGCAGAAAAAGTCTCTCGCAGTTTACAAGATGGCGACCATATTCGCACATATTAGTGAGTAATGTGCGTAGGAGCGGCGCAGGCACATCGGTCGAATCGTGCCCCGGTTATTGACCCCGCCCGAAACTGGTACCAACCGAGCCAACCTGCCGCTTTCCAAAAACTTTTTTTAAGGTCTGTTCCAGTCTGGTTCGCCGAGGCTTTGTCGGTGTGCTTTCAACCAGTTAAAGTTTTTGTGCCTAGTCTAAACACCAGAATGTGGCCTGGTCAGAGTGGTCAGGGTCCTTCGAGAGGAGTTTCCATTGGTTTACCCTTGTTTGGTCTAATAATTTTTTGCCTAATTTTGAATTGCCTAATTTCATTTTGTCTAAAATTACTTTGCATATTTATTCAGTTTGCCTAATATTCGTTTAGTCTAAAGTCATTTCGCTTAATGAATATTTTGCATAATCTTGTTTCGCCGAATTTTCATATTGCCTAATTTTTGTATATATAATTTCATTTTATCTATTATTCCACTAATATAATTACATTTCCTATAAACGCTATTTTGCCTACTACAATTTTTGTATAATTTCAGTTTGCCTAATTTGCACAGTATATTATTTTACGTTTTTTTTTTATTACACATTATTTATTTATTTATTAATCAAAGTATACACCTTAAATATATTCAATTCCCTGCAAAACTTAAGGATGGAAAGTATTGTACGGAACCCGCGGTGCGCGTTCGGGTCGCAGTTCAACCTAACACTCCTCCTCGCTTCGCTCGTCGTCGTACCTAACCTAAGCCAAGTCGGATCTGCCTTAAGGTAAAATAGGTACTGTTAGAAATCGTAAGCCAAGTCGGACCTGCGCGGCTCGCTCGCTTCGCTCGCTCGTTAGGGTCATAGTTCAACCTAACACTCCTCCTCGCTTCGCTCGTCGTCGTACCTAACCTAAGCCAAGTCGGATCTGCCTTAAGGTGAAATAGGTAGGGGAACCTGGGGATAGTTGATCCCCATTTTGATTTTGGACTCTATTTTTTTATTTTTTACAGTATTTGAGATCTTTTCAAGCCAAAATATTCAAAATTTATCTATTTATTTATAGTTTGAATTAAAACAAGATTATGCTACAATTTAACTCAATATTAAATGAAATACAATATTGTAGACTTTTACCATGTATCCCCCATGTAAGGGAGATTTGTTTACCCCTAATTGGGAGACTTTTTAACTTTTTAACTTTGTCGTAGTCGGGCGAAAAATAATATATCATCGACAGCTCTATGAATCCTAGCATAGATAAGACTTGATCCCTCACGGGGTCTCATGATTCCGTCATCACGTCACCCCCAAATCAAAAGTTCTCAAGTCTCCCCATACATAGTGTTGTTATAAAACATGCGCTACTCAAAACTATTTATCACGTATTTGAACGTATTCAATGACAAGATAAGATTTGATCCCTCACGGGGACACATGATTCCGTCATCATGTCATCCCCAAATCAAAAGTTCTCAAGTCTCCCCATACATAATGTTGTTATAAAACATGCGCTACTCAAAACTATTTATCACGTATTTGAACGTATTCAATGACAATCTACACTTGAATAAACGACTAAAACAACAAACACACTAAAACAATAGCATTTATTTCACTTTTCATTAAATAAATCAAGTTAAAACTTACCGAAAATTAAGTTCGACGCGACACAAATATTTCAACGGCCACCATGTAAGTACAAAATACTGACGTGAGTCACAACGTGCCACGAAAGAACGTGAAGTTAGGCATAAATGAATGAGTGTTGCTTGCGTAAGAAAACGTATCGCGTTTGGTTGAATTTTAAATTAACTTTAACAAGTCTCCCAAGGGATCGAGTCTCCTCAGGTTCCCCTAATATTAGGAATCGTAAACCAAGTCGGAACTGTGCGGCTCGCTCGCTTCGCTCGCTCGTTTGGGTCGCAGTTCAACTTAACACTCCTCCTCGCTTCGCTCGTCGTCGTACCTAACCTAAGCCAAGTCGGATCTGCCTTAAGGTGAAATAGGTAATATTAGGAATCGTAAACCAAGTCGGAACTGTGCGGCTCGCTCGCTCGCTTCGCTCGCTCGTTTGGGTCGCAGTTCAACCTAACACTCCTCCTCGCTTCGCTCGTCGTCGTACCTAACCTAAGCCAAGTCGGACCTGCCTTAAATGTTATGTTCATAAAATGAGTTTCAACGTGATGGTCGTTAGTTAGAATAACATTCGGCAAAATAATCATTAGTTAAAATAACATTCGGCAATATAATCATTAGTTAAAATAACATTCGGCAATATAATCATTAGTTAAAATAACATTCGGCAATATAATCATTAGTTAAATAACTTTCGGCAATATAAGAATTAAACCATGAATACAAAGATCAAAGCTTAAGGTGGTTGCAGAGATGTCACTTTCATACAAATTGTTTGATCACTACACACTTAGGCGGTTATGGCTTTAGGTTATTAAACATTCTTAAAAAAATCTTTAAGCTATCTTATATTCGCCAATCAAATCAGTTTTGCTATAAATCATACAATTACAAAGTTATTAAAGCTTTAAAACCCGTTGAAATATTGTCCATATATGTATGTGTGCGTTGCTTTTACACAACATGCAAACGTAAGCGCACGTAAAGCTATTCATGAACAGTGCGTTCTGAAATATAATACTACTTAACTTATGATTTAGGATAATACGTTTTAATTGATGTTTCGATATGAATGCATAACAGTTTATTTTTTTAATGATTACAGCTTTCATTAAACATGTAACAAATAATTGGAAACATTTGGTTTTAAAGATACCTACCTATTGTGTTTATTTGCTCATAACAATAAAGTGGAATAGATTTCGAACGCACTAAATCTTGTGAATGAAATTTAATGAATTGTGTCAATACTATACTGTCAATTGTGGAAATTCGTATAAAAATGAATCATGTTTGGTTTGCATTTTTTTCGTTTCGTGAGTTTTTACTTTATGTAGTGTGAATAATGAAACGTGCATATAATAAACATGTGTACTCAGGACATAGTGATCCCTAAATGATATTGCGATATCATGGGTCAGAAATTGCGGGGAAAGTATTGTGTTTGTAAATATTACAAATCGAAGCGTCCTGCCGTGAAAGAGGTGTCTCGTGCTATTTTCTTTTTAGGCGAAGACAAGCATGGCGTGATGGCAACCGTGTAACCAACCACAAAAACTGAACGCAATCGCTCGCTTTGGGTGATGAAAAAAAAAACAAAGCTGTTCATAGTAGGTTCATATAGGTAGTTTCTTCTTTCTGACTGAATTGATACCAAGACCTATATTATACCCATGTTTTTCAATAGGTGTGGGAAACCAAATTGTTTTGGAATTATCGGTTCAGTGACTAAGTTTCCTCCTTAAGGGTTAACTGTAATAACACTAATTACCCTAACACCCTATAAGATAATCACATAATAGGTAATACTGCATACAGCGGTTTCCATTGCTGGCATTCTTGTGACGTAATAAATAATTTCTTTACAGATTCAAGGCCAGCTTAGACCTTCATCAAAAGGGATTACTGCAAGATGATTTCCTTCATTGATTTATCAACAACAATAATGACAATTAAAGTTCGTACAGATGAAGGCTTCATCCAAGAAAAGCTGCAGAAACTTATAATTTTCTACAAACCATGCGTGTTGCCTAAAATAATATTACAACGTATACCTGCAAACCACATATGTAAATATAACCCTTCGTTTTCAGGCAGCCGTACTATCCACTAAACAGCACTAAACAGAAAGAAAACTAGGTAATAGACCTAGTTTTAACGAAAAAATTGAAAATGGCGAAGATCTGGGGGTAAAAAAGAAAAATAATCCACCATTTCGAATTAAAGCGACGTCTACAACTCACACAATCATTAGTATTATAATAAAACTCACACGTAACAAAATTGTTTTATTTTATTTAGTGGGGTTGGTGGTTCTAAAATCCATATATAATAAAATACATTGTTATATATTTTTATATGGTGCTGCGCTCAGTTAGTAGTAGTTCTAGTAGTTATATATTTTTAGACTGAACTCCATGGAACCACGATCTAGAACCACGAAAATCCCAACCCTAATCAGTACCTACTATTCTTGATGTCGGGTTTTTGTATATCAGGTCAGAGTATAGCAAAAAGGGCCCGATCTTAAAATAAAAAACAGAGGTATACTTGTGATTTTTTTTCATCGTAAATATCTAAGTCCCAGCACAGAATATATGATAGTACAAGTAGTCCCAGGCTACGTAGCTTAGGACCACTCTAGTTCTTAAACGGGCAAGTTAATCAAACAATTGTAATTTATAATAGATACTTATTTTAATGTACCTACTCTTTAGTTGTAATCAAAAAAGTAACAAAAATGAGAAGAATATTTTTCAGCAAAATATGTGCCCTAAAATTGGGCCCTTATTGCTATACCCCAATCTATCATTCAGAAACACTTAGGACAAACTCAATAACATCACAAATCAGAATCACAATATATCAGAAAAGAAACCCAACAAAAATACTCATTTAATTTCACCACATACTTTAAAAATATAGAACTGCTAAAGATTTGTAATTTCTTCGTATTATTTATTTTGACAATCCAGCCCGTCTAATACAACTAGGCTTCACGGTTCTTGTCGCGAGACATAGCAACGCCCGTCAGTCTCCTACAGTACCGCAAAGAAAGAGATAGGTAATTTTTCTCGCGCGAGAAAGAGTTGCGTGTCACAGTTGTGCTAGAGGTGCATCTTTACTTCATCATCAAAATCAAATATCATGCCTGCTTATTTATTCTGCGCTTACTATCAAACTGACAGATGATACGCGACCCTTTAATGAATGAATCACCCGCACACACTCACAATTAGTGTCTATTAGTGTGAGTACTTGCTGATTTTTCACAAATTGCTAATACACGGGAGAATAATACAATGTATGACGTGCTACTAATACTACATGAATAAAAGACAAATACGCGGACTCGCCAATACACAAATTTTACTTCCAACTCAAATAACATACGAAATAATACACAAAAACTACAAATCTTGCTTCCCAGCGCCATCTAGCGTGGAATGTCTAGTTTTGTTTCCTCTGCAACCACCTTAAAGAAAAATTGAAAAAGGGTTCGATTCCCGGTCCCTTCCACCAGGTAGCTCCTTTTTCAATTTTTCTTTAAGCTTTGATCTTTGTATTCATGGTTTAAATTATAAAAAAAATATAAGAATTAGTTAAACTAATATTAAACAAAACAAACTTTATTTGAAATGATGATTAGACTAAACGAGTTTCGACAAAGTGATCATTTATTGAAACAATAATTACGAAAACTGAAATTAGGCAAACCGTTGGTTATACTAAAAGTTGTTAGGCAAACTGAAATTAGGCAAATAATTTTTAGACAAAACAAGGGAATACCGTTTCCATTGAGTGTCACGCTTATAGGGAGGTAAAAAAGGTATCGCTTTATAGAAAAAAGGATTAATGAGTCGGATCAATGGAATTGGGGTACTAAACATTGTAAAGCTTAATATGAAGCGGTGTTACGATCATGTTTTTTTACTCTTCGAAGAAACAAACTGAAAAAAGTATGCAAATTATTTGGCTGAGCTGATCGTACAAAAACTGTTTTTGTACCTACCTGATGAGACTTTAACTACAGTGTTAACAAATGCTTTGAATACGTACTATTTGGTAATTCCTACGTGTGTAATGAAAAAGAAAACTGCCTCGACATCTATATATTTAATCCTAATAATTATTTTGCCTAATATGTATAAAAAAGTAAGTATGACGGAATACATGTATCCCAATCAGCATCATCTATCAACAAAATTATAAGACGAAGCTAAACTGCATACAGTTACTTATAAAATGTCATTCGGGTTTATCTATCTCGCTCGCTGTTATACGATCGAGACTTGGACCTTTTTCATTTGACTGTGCAAGTGTTGCCTAAGGCACCCCAGGTATGCAGGGGGTCTTTCATAACCTCGCTACGCAGTCCTATCCTCGGTTATACCTTTAAAAAAGTTGGTGTCCAGTCCAGGTCAAACCATGGACCTCTATAGGAACACCCCGAATCAAGCAGCGAACATTCAGCGGCGCAGGTTTTTTGAGACAATCTTTGGTCCCAATTACTGTCGCTCTGCTTTGGCTCTAATTAACGAGATTTAATGGGAAATAGCCATAATGAGCCGCTCTGCCATGTTCGGCGGTTACGTCACGTAATGCGGAGTGGAATGCGCAATTTAGGAATCACAGCGGTTGCTAAGGAGCTTGGGTTAGGGTTGCCAGATGTCTGGCTTTAACCGGACATATTTTACTTTTTCCGGGCGTGTCCGGCCAAATATTTTCTAGTCCGGTCGTCCGGTCGTTCGTGTTTTTGGATCCTCCTATTTGGGCAATCCTATCTGGTAAGTATGTTTAAATTGGCTCATCGAAATTCGCTCTGATGATTTTTTTAGGGTTTCGTACCCAAGGGATAAAAACGGGACCCTATTACTGAGACTTCGCTCTCCGTCCGTCCGTCCGTACGTCTGACACCAGGCTGTATCTCAAGAATGGTGATAGCTAGACAGTTGAAATTTTCACAGATGATGTATTTCTTATTGCCGCTATAACAACAAATACTAAAAATAAAGTAAAATAAATATTTAAGGGGGGCTCCAATACAATAAACTTGTTATAGATTATGGTACGGAATCCTTCATGCGCGAGTCGGACTCGCACTTGTCCAATTTTCTTTGGGTTACTTTAACTTCTATTTTATTATCGTTTACTGACCATCCTACGGATGACAAGTTGACCTGATTGCCTTGTGTGATAGTAGGCAAAAGACACCAAAGCGACTTAAAATTAACTATCGGATTACGGATTTATCAATCTCGCCGTATCGGGCTTTTCCCCAGCCGTCAAAAGCGTCGTAATGTTATCTTGAAAATGACTGTAATGCAAGGCTTATACGAGTAATATATTGAAAGAAGATTATATATTTAAAGAAAAAATATATTTTTCTCAAACATGCAATGAAATATCGTCATAACGTACGTTAAAACAGGCTTCGAAGTATCACGTTTCGGGCGGAACAATTCGAGAGAACTGTAAAGGCATTTCATACAAAATTGAAGGCCTAGGCCGGGAAATAGGTAATTTGTTTTTAATTTTAATGTAAACATGGCGTCTGTGTTTATGAACAGCTGATATATATTTTTTTTTCTAGTGGCTTCCCATTCAGCCATCGGACCAACAATATCCGCGTTAATGCCTAGTACACACGAACTGATATTAAGAATAAAAATCTGTATGATTCAATGTGTTGATGAATAAATTTAAAATACTGTCTATACGTGAGTCACCAGAGACCATAGACAATTTTAAAAATCCTCTGCCTTTATTTTATTTATTATAGAAATTAAGATTCTTATTATCAAGTTGTGTATAATGGCCCTAATATTCGAACACTACACACGTGGACGACTTATTAAAGAAAAAAAATATAGAGGGATTGGAGGGAAAATTAAAAATACTTTTTTTAAAACTTGGCGTCTGTGTTCATGAACAGGCTGAACAGCTGAATTATGTTTTTTTGAGTGGTGTATTTTTTATTTCATTGCATATGTTTGAGAAAGTCCAGTTAGGTAGAAACAACTTCGACAAGGAAGCTGACAGAAGAATCAGGTTGGGTTGGGCAGCATATGGGAAGTTGCGCCATATTTTTCAATCATCATCACTGCCCCAGTGCCTTAAGTCCAAAGTCTTCGACCAGTGCGTCCTTCCGGTCCTTATTTATGGGGCCGAGACGTGGACAATAACAAAAGGCCTCGTCCACAAATTCCAAGTTGCTCAGCGAGCTATGGAGAGGGCTATGCTCGGAGTTTCTCTGAAGGACAAAATCCGGAACCAGGAGATCCGACGGAGAACCAAAGTGACCGACATAGTCCTAAAGATATGCAAGTTGAAGTGGCAGTGGGCGGGGCATATTTGTCGTAGAGCCGATGGTCGATGGGGCAGACGAGTTCTAGAGTGGAGACCACGAACGACACGCCCTGTAGGACGGCCTCCCGCCAGGTGGACCGACGACCTAAAAAGAGTGGCGGGAAGTGGTTGGATGCGGAAAGCTGAGGACCGGGTATGGTGGCGCGAACTGGGGAAGGCCTATGTCCAGCAGTGGACGACTCCGGGCTGATGATGATGATGATGATGATGATATGTTTGAGAAAAGCACTATGTACATGCCTTAGCCGTGAAAAGGGCTTGCCGGCTTCGTATCACTAGACGGCCTCCCTTACGGTCGGCCGTCTATACCTACTCAGCCGGCAAGCCCTTATGTCCCGGCGTCTGCAGTAATATACTATTTCTCAGTCAACATTTTTGCCAACGGTAACTGTAATGTTGCCGAAACGTCGAGTGGTTCAAATAATGAATATACGTGATATAATTCTTATAAATTGTTTTATTTAAATGTGTGACAGTCGCAAACCGAAGATGATATAGTATTTTATGCAACCGTTGTATAAGAGGGGCCAAAAAACGCGAGTGGCATGGGTTACGATGTGAGCGTAGCGAACATCGTAAGAAAGATGCCACGAGCGTTTTTTGACCTACTTATACAACGTTGCATACGATACTTTTTCTACGACTCGACATTTCATAAATAAAATGCAATTAAACAAAAAAGAAAATAATTACATGTTCCCGCTCGGAATAAACAAAATTAAAAAGAAAAATTGTCTCTGATAAACTTTTTTTTATTTACAACCATCTGTCAAAAAAATATTAACTTATACATAAAGGTATACGATCACCATACTAAACATCTGTCAAAAAAATTAAACTTATACATAAAGGTTACGTTCACTATACTAAACATCCATGCACTGAAGACAAAACTTTTTTTTTAAGTTGGCAGCAATGCCTTAGTACAATAACTTTTTTTTTAAATTTGCAAATTGTGTGAATGCAGCTGTTCATCTTGTAATCTGTGGTACTAAGTGATGCTTTTTTGGCGACATTATACCATCGGTTAGCAGTGTGTTTCTGGGCAGTAGAGTATAGACTTTTACAGACTTTCATAATTTATGTCTTTATATTAGAGTTAGTAACTATATAAATGACAGAAAAAAGTACTGGAGTAGAAAAAGTTTGTTAAAGAATTATTAACTCGGGTCAGTAACTCCAGTAAGAAAATTGGTTACATTCACAAGTCAGGAAACTACAAAGTCTCGAGCAAGAGTGTTATTATATATGATATGATTATTGATTAAATTCAATATTAACTGCAAATAGCTTCCTTTTCTTATTATTATAGGAAAACGGAAGTTAATTAACGATCAAATATTAGGTAAATCCTGCGGTTTTGTGTCGTTCGATGTACCTACTTGTGAATGGTGTAAAATGGATTATTTAAAAAAATACCTACTTACAATTCAAAATGATCGAATTTATACAAGCTCATTCGCGGTAATTTGCACTCAACTACAATCTAATTTTTTGCTGGTGTGGGACGCAACATGCGTCGATACCCTAGCACCGTCACACCTCCCACCCTGAAAACCGCAAAAAAACTCAAATACCAGAATCTCGGCTCTCAATACCACTTCACCGTATTTGGTGTCGAGACCCTGGGCCCGTGGGTGCAAGCGCTAGAATTCTTTTTAAAGAGCTTGCTAAACTGCTCACTGGCAAAGGGCTGGCAGTTTCCTCACTCTGCGTCGTAGCACCTATAGCAATACAGCAAGATGCTGCCAGTCTTTGGTACAATGCCACGGGGCCATTTTTAGACTTAGTTTAGATTTAGATTTCGATTTAGATAGACTTATTTTTATTGCGTTATTGTTTATTTTGTTGTGTTATATATATTATGTGAAATAAAATTAAAACATATTTTTTATTGCGGTATAAGAACCAAGAATAGTCGGCAAAAAATTCCAAATAGTCGGCACTCTATTACCTACTTTCTTCTTCTGTCGATAAGCTCCGTTTTTTGCTTTTTTACTAAAAAAATGGTTTGACACAAAGTTATGTATCATTTTTAATTTTTATAACAGTGAGTAACCACACTTTTGATTGAAACCTGTCATACAACTGCTGCAAAAATCAGCGTTTTTTTGAATGGTAAGCATGATCTGAATCTCCGAATAGTCGGCTGACTAATCGTCAATTTTCGTACCGATTAGTCGGCTACTCGGCAAAATCTCTAGTCAGCCCATTTCTCTAAGTATATCCCAACTACGATTTCCATGCTACGGAACTCAGTGTCAGCCGAAGGAAATGTCTTTCAATGCGTGAAAATGGTACGAAAAGTGGGTTGTTCCGGTGCCAGTGGACTAGCACGGAAATAGCCCCCCAAGTTACTCCTGCGCAGGTTCTTCACCCGCCCAACTGCCGCGCTGACGCGGAAATAGATCAGTCAGGGCCCAAGGAAATGTTGAATTGAATACTGTCTTTTTTGGCTATTTATATGTTTATAGACCGAAAGAGCGGAACGACCAAGCTGACAGCCTACAATTTTTTCGTATGTCGGCTGTTCTCGCATAGAGGGCTCATATCTCAACTAATTCTCATGAAATTTTGCGAGTAGGTAGTGAAAGTCATTGATGCGAAGAGGAAAAATGACTAAATATTCCGCACATTTCAAGTATTTTTTGCATAATAAAGTCAAAACTATCAATAGTTATGAAAGTCAAGTTTTTTCAATATGATTCACTATTTATTTCAGAAGGCAGCAGCATTCCGGTAGTCAATGTTTTGAATTTGGTTTAATATATAGCTACTGACATTTGCATTTATCCTCGTGGCGCCCCCGCGCCTTTTGAAAACCCAAAATAAACATGGCGACTCCAGCCCAGAACTATTTTCAACTAACTTTCAATTACTGCCCATACGCCTTTCAAAAGGTCATATTATTAAACTCTGTATAGATTTTTGAAAATTCGCGGTATAAAGAAATAATTTAATTTGATTTCTGAACAAAATATTAGGGAACAGTTTCCGGTATGCTACCATTGACTGTCACAACTGATAGATGTAATTTTTTGGAAAATGGACGGTGGCATGGTTGGCTCACGAGGACCTCGTAAGTAAATCGCTTTTTTTTTATAATAATCCGTGACTGTCGAGTATGTTTTTATGCACAAAGTTGCTGATGAATAAGGAATTCTTAAATTAAGATAATTGGTTTGCATTTTTAGAGCTGAAATTTTGCCAAAATCTTGGTTTGAAATAATATGTACTTTGTGAAGTCGGTTGGGCCGAAGCTAGTACTAAATATATCTTAATGTTTTTAGGTTTTTGCTTTGTGTTATGGAGGTTTATAAAATATTACAATTTACTTTAAAAAAATAATGTTTGGAGACCCCTATTATTTTTAAAAGACCTATTCAACGACACCCCACACACTAGAGTTGAAAAAAAAAATCACCCCCACTTTAGGTGTTCGAGAGGTACCCGAAAAAAAAGTTTTTTTTAGTTGTTATTTTACCGTTATGTCGGCGTGATACATACACATACTCATACCAAATTTCAGCTTTCTAGTACCTACTAATGATCACGGAGCTAAGCCGCGGACGGACGGACAGACGGACATGGCGAAACTATAAGGGTTCCTAGTTGACTACGGAACCCTAAAAATTAATACTGTAATAGAAGTAAGTCATTTAGTTGAAAAATAATTGAAATAAACATAATAATCCTAAAAAAATATAATTTTACATAACTCAATAATTCCCGTTAATATAGTAATTGTGGCCCAGTGACCTTTATAAAGAACAAAAGGTAGACAAATCATTGAACTTCAAAACACATGCTAATATATTCATAATTATATCCTGAAAGTTCCACATCAAACCGGTAACTCTAACACATACAAATTTCAACTCAAAATCTTGGGCTGTTAGGACTATTACTATTATGTGCTATAAAGAGGACGGTCGGGTCATAGTTAAAGATTACAAAAAAATCGCGTGGGCGCCACGAGGTTATACGACGTATACATAAGATTTCCATATGAATGGTGTTCATAGCCCCACTATCCTAAAGCCAAACCGCGACCTGTTATGCTTTAACCATTATTGCCGCTATAATTATCCTCAAACTAGGATAGGACCCGAGATCTTTCTTAACAATATTTGTAGAAATAAAAATCAAAACAATACTAACATTGTTTTGAGTTTAACTCCAAAATGTGCCGAGTTTATTTTGATTTTTTGGCAATAGTTGGCTATATTTATTTGCGTATTTACTTTTCTTTTCGCGGTGGGAGGTAGTTACATAAAATGCATGAATGCAGGAAAAAATACGCAAGTATTAGGTATAGCGAGTTAGCAGTAATTGATGGGCACGTATCGCGGATTAACAAAACAATGTTGTTGATTTGATTGATACGGTCGCAAAGTAACGCCTAAATCAATTCAAAATATAAAAAAAAATATTAAGCCAAATTCGAGAATTATCATCGTACTTGACGTTTTCAAGCAAAAGGTTTGTAGATCTGGTATTAGCGTCAGTTGGTTGTTTTATATTTCTATAACGCAATTTAGTTTGTTTGAAAATCTTTATACTTTATATTAATTCTTGACATTCTGATACTCTTGATCGAAATATACACAACTGCTGTAAAAATCTGCTTTTTTTCTGGTACAAGCATGATAGGCATTAATGATTAGTCGATCGGCGATTTTTTTAACCGATTAATCGGCCACTAGGCTAGTCGGCAGAATCTCTACTGAATATCCATTCATTCATCCGTGTCTACCAGTCGTCACGTCGGTGTGCGCCCAGTCTAAGCGCGTCCGAGGCAAGTAGTAAACTGTCTGATGTATCGACTTTAATTTAGGAACTCATTAATGCGGTGTCGCCGAGCTGCTCGTCTAATAAACTAATGTGTTCGGCTATTTTTGTGACCATTTAACCAGTTACCCGAACAATTTCCTCTTCTGCCATAAATAAATAACATGGGAGGGTACTCTATCCCTGGCTCCACACTACTCGCGAAGTTGATCGAAATGGGGCGAATGTCAGTATGGAGAGGCACTACGCTGCGGGAACCCATCGGCCACCTTCGCCTCGGCCAACTTCCTTGGATGAAGGGAAGAAAGGAACACGAGCCCTAACACTGGGTTACCAGGTTCCAATTAATTCTCCCGTTTTTCCAGTGCTAGTTGTTGACGGTGAGGCATTCGTTTTAAATGCATGTTATATTGTATGGGACCAATAATAAAATAACTACAATAAAACTGTCAAAATGTAATGAAAAAGTATATTCACTTACGGTAAAAAATGTATTATTGCCATAACTTCCTGAGTTAAGAGTAATTTACCAATTATTGTGCTGGTATCCCTTACGATCGTATCAAGCAGCCAAATTAAAAGCAGTAGTAAAGTAGTAAAGACTACTGAATTTGGAGGAGTCGGCAGCTAGCGGAGCTCTGTCAATTTGACATTCATCCGCTAATCGAAAAAAAGTGACACTCTGACAAGGACAAAACACCTTGTCTATGTCTCTGTCACTCTTAATGGTTTCTGTAAATAGCTGTCCTGTTCCCTTCTAGTATTATTTTATTCGCTTGTCATGTCCAGATGTTACTTGGTCCATGGCCAACTTCGGTTAACTTCGTGAGTAGTGTGGAGCTAGGGTATTAGTGGCTAACAATATAGTATGATTGTAGTGTATATATTGATTCAAACTTACATTTAAAACGGGACTTAATCTAGTTCAAAGTGCTTATTTAATAACCTCGACGTTTCGAACGTGATGTTACGTTCATGGTCTCGAAGTTACCAAACAGAAAGAGCCTAAGGGAAACGTCGAAAAATATAAAAATATAAAATAATATTTATTTAAACATTTACGAGTATCTTTATGTTACTGTTCATAATGACAGTTTATTAAATATACAACTAAGACAAGATATACCTACATCTGTAAAATTGACAAACATAAATCATACCTACAACCGTAAAAAAATATTTAAAACTAATTTTAGAGGTGACAGTTTTAACCACAAATTAAATCAAAGAAAAAGGCTTCTCGAATAAACAGCATTTCGTTTATGAAATTTGCAACGTGATATCTAAAATATTGATTTTAATTACTTTATCAATCATAAAATAACAGTTTTAGTTTCTGTTTATCGATTTTATACACTTATGGACAAAAGCCTAACATATAAAAATCCAAAAAATGGAAGTATATCATAATAATATTTTAAATTATAAAACATGACAGTAAATTATTATTAACTAGTTGCGCTCCGCGGTGTTACCCGCTCATGCCACGGAACACTAAAATTTTTCGGGATAAAAGTTATTACCGATGTGTTAATGCAGGGTGTCAGCTTAAGTATGTATATCGTCGCCAATTTCCCATAACACAAGCCGTCTGGAGCTTAATTTGGGACTAGGTTGATTTGTGTGAGGTTCTGGTACCTATTTATTTATTTATCAAAATTGGATGGACCATCCATTTGAGTGTCAAAACTTTTACCTTCATAATAATAGTGTGATAAAAATTTACCATATATGACCTGCACAAGCTCACCCTTGACAGGTTATTATTTTACCATTGATGCAAAATTTAATTTCCAAAGGAGAGCACGGCGACCGCAGGAATGCAATGTTCCGTTCGGCGAAAAAACAAATGGCGATTAAAATGATCTTATCGGACCCGAGCGGACCTGCTGTTGCTACGCGATCGAATTGGTATCAGTGTTGCCAACTTGCTTTTAGGGCATATTTTAATTAATTTCGACCGCTCTACGCCATTTTACATTATTACTTAGCCCAATTGTTGGCACTTTATCTCCGTAATCAGTCATTATGTAAGTGTCTTTTATATTAGACTACTAGCGACCCGCCCCGGCTTCGCACGGGTGCAATGCTGATAAATTATGCATGTATTATTCATAAAAACCTTTCTCTTGAATCCCTCCATCTATTAAAAAAAACCGCATCAAAATCTGTTTCGTAGTTTTAAAGATCTAAGCATACATAGGGACAGACAGAAGGAAGCGACTTCGTTTTATACACGTTTTATACTATGTAGTTGATAGTAATAGTGATTAGACACGCTATGCAAAAAAATGTAGCTGTGGCTATAATGTCAGCCAATAGACGTCCATTGCTGGACAAAGGCCTCCCAAAAAAAAAATAGTTTTTAAAGATTATTATTATATTTGTTTTTCGCACTGCATATTTGTATATAACTTTGAGCCTAAAGTGACTTTCAGAATTGGCAACACTGTAGTTCGTTTTCGCAATCTACCCTTACACTACAAATTATACCTTCACTTATTTGTATAAAGTAACATTTCGCTGGGCAAAATGTTAGTAAAGGATGCAGAGACAAAATAATTAAATACTCTGGTTATTACCCTTATTTGTAAGTAGGTAAGGTGCCGTAAAAAAACTTATCGATGTTGTATAAAAAGGTTTTACGTTAATGAGACTAATTTTTGAAATTCCGATGGAAAGTGAAAGTCATAAAAACAGAAACAGGTTTCGGGGTTACACTTAAACAAACATACATAGCAAGACATGGCATTGGCAAAGATATTGATAAGGGAGTATTTTAATGCCCTTCTTGTATTCGTTTTGCATCAATTGCATCCCGATGGTTCCAAGACCTACGATGGACATATTTGGGCTTTATGATCAGTCTCGTGAAATTGTTTGTAAATCGTCGGAACTTTGAGTTTTTAGCAATTTGAGCATATTGTCAAAAAGTTTACCACTTAAAATTTTAAAGTTTCCGTTGCGCGACGACTATTACCATGACCATCGAATAACGTACCCTAATTAAAGGGTCCTTATTGTATTTTTATTTTATGTCTCAAAACTGAACTTTTTCCAAACGTTTTTTTCTCGTTTTGTGTGGCTAATTTTATCCAACCTTTTGGTCCTTCTTATAAGTAAGTTTAGAGACGCAAACTTAGCGTGAATGAGCTGTGCGCAATTATATCTTCGTATACAGCGTGTATATTTGATATAACTGCATATTATTGTAGTCAGACGGAGATTTTAGTGCTATAATCTGATATTTATTAACAATTATAAATTTAGTGTTAACTGCCATAGCGTAATTAATATTTGAAAATTTTCTGAGCGGCAATGTATATAGTGTAGGTATTACTACTTAGTGACAGTTGTGACATCACGATGTTAAGTGTTAACAAACAACAACAGACAAATACATTGCGTGCACGTGCCCAGCTCAAAAAAAATGATTTTTTTAATAATTTACGTATCAATATATTAAAAATTGCCTAAGTATACTAAGACCCCGTAAAGTTTGCGGTTATATCAAATATACACACTGTATAACATCGGAATTTACGAGTATATCATTGTATTGTTATGGCGTAATTTATGATTATTTACCTCTGTCAGTACTATTTACAATAAAATTGTGAACTAACCGATTTCGTCTCCTACATTTTTACAAAAACAATAGTCAACATTTTCCAAAATAGGCATACCAGTAGGAATGGGGAACGCAATTGGTTAACTTAACATGCAATGCCTGCACAATATTGAAGACATTTAACACTATAAATTTTAAATGTATCACGGTTCATGAGATACAGCCTGGTGACAGACGGGCAGCGGAGGCTTAGTAATAGGATCCCGTTTTTACCCTTCGTCGGTACGGAACCCTCTAGGAGAAGTTTGCTATTTGCGGGGTCACTGAACCGATTGTTTTGGTTTCTTTTATGTTTGTGCTGTGCTTGTAGCATTTAAATATGTAGCATTATCTTTGCTGCTTTGGCACTCCAAGATGGCTGCACGGATTTTAATTATTTATTGGCACAGTGTCACACGGCTAGGTGCGTTATCTTTTACAACGGCAAAGTAAAAATGGATATTATGACTTTTATTCGTCGCGAATTAGCGGACACTTTGTATACTAAACGCTTGTAACAAACGGTACGCTATTATTGTAAACAAAACAACATATAAAATAAAATAGTTTTGTATAGGTACGTTAAGTATTTCGGTTGAAAAATGAGTCTTAGAGAAATTACGTCACCAATTTGATTATGCCTTGTTAGAAATGAAGACTAACTCGTCTCTGTCACTAAGCGATTAATAAAAAGCCAGACCATGTGTAACTAAGCTAAGTAAATAATTAAAATGCCCATAAACTCGAAATCGTTATATGACAACGCCAGCACTACATTTGTCGGCTTAAACCTTTTAGCCTGCACTTGCATATCACCAACATAAGTTTACCGCTCTTGCCGCACTGCCAAGTAAAAACCGGCTTTTGCCTCTTGGGAACAAAGACTAGTGGTTCTGTAGTGGGCAGTGGTGGGGAGTGGCGTGAAGTTGAGTGATTAAGCGCGGTAAAGCTCGCTAAGGTGGTATAGACAAACAAAAAATATTATTCATTACGCTAGGTCTGATCTGCTCGCCGCCGGTAGCGTCGGCAGATTAGCTGTTTTGTTATTAACATAATAAACGACGGCGATTATAATGACTGGCACTCCAATCCTGTTAATTGTATATTTAACTGTGACGCTTGACAAATTGTAACCACTTAGCAATGAGTACACTCCAGGGGCTTTTTAAATGGTTTTCGTGAATTGAATAGGCATGACATGTCTTTTACTCTCTCTTTCAGGATTGGATTGAGATTTGCTCACACTCGTAATCTCTATTTATTCTAAGAGGACATTAATCTGTTTTAAAATTTTATATAGGTATTAGGCCTTGGTAGGAGACCTACTGCGTCTTTTCAAACTCTGCTGCTTTATGCTATTACTATGGAAAGACGCTGTACGCTGCCTGCAGCATCTATGTAATAGGAGAGAGGCCTTTGAAACTAGACGTTGCACGCAATTTCGTCCACGTAACCACATTTATTATGGGTCAAAAAAAACATACAAATAACAAATTTATGGGATTAAAACTAAAAATTAAACTAAGATAAAATATATTTATAAAACTAAGACCTTTCGGTAGGGTGCCCATGACGCAGGCAGCATTGCCACGCTGTATGGCTATGGAAAGCCTTTGCGCGAGAAAACTGCCCGCGTTTTGATAACTGGCATTTGTAATTTTGGTAATTTAATTACTTACTTATGTTATGATATTATGTGCTATTCTAATGTTTCGTATTTGAATATAAAAACAACTTATTTTTTATTGAATAAAGAATTGAATTCCTAATTTTACGAGCTCACTGATAGTATGTGGCTATTTTTTCTCATATATTTCAAATTGGCTTGAGTTGCGCTGCTGTCGATACGTCTGGGCAGCGGTCAGTGGAGCAGAGCGCGTGGCCCGCGCAATCATGGCGGACAGGCGCGCACGCAAGTTGCGCGGTTACTCTTGTTACAGTACATACCTTTACCATGAGTTTACAGTGACCGTACTCACTAGCAACAGCGTAAAATATTTGTTTGGAGAATTGTAGTTCTACAAAGTAACCACTAGAGGCGCTTCACTATTCTCCATACAAATACTGTTGTATTCTCACAAGCGCGGGCTTGGGGCTGCGGTATTTAAAACATCAGACGTTACTTTGTTCGAGGTTAATTGAATTAGACACGCGGAACCGTTGGTATGTGATCCATATCACAGCCATCTCAAGTCAAGATTGACGGAAGCAAACGAAGCCAAAGGCGATACCTAGTTATTGCGAATATTTGATATTGATACCTGTCTGAGTGCCATATTATAGTGTTAACGAGCCCGTTCGACCCGTGCTCGCCGCGAATATGCTGCATGGAATGGGGAAAAACTGGCAGTTATTTTTCCAAATTCATATTTTTTAGTCTTTGGCCTCTAAATTTCTCAGTTCATCATATGATTATTTAAAACGGGCAAAACTCGTACCGATTTCTTTTGCTATATTTTTACTTATGTAAGACACACACACACACTCAGCCATAAAATGATTTGACAACTTCAATCATTGTGTACTGTAAAATTTTCAAAGTTGGGTTAGAAAGTTACTGAACTAATGTCACAAACAGACATGACTCATTTGATTTATTTTACAAAATATTTTAAAAGTACTGCCAACAAAAAACTACCAACAGTTTGACCATTGAGGTTATTATTTATGGATAGAAAAATGAAATTATCTGCTATGTTACCATTCAAACAAACTAAAAAAGAAGCTGCCCTACATACGATGTGTTGCTTATCAGTATTGATTAGATTAGATTTGACCTTTGAGTTGTTAGTGTAAATAATTAACACTAATTAACGTACTTCAGGTGTATTGAGGCTCACATTGAAATATATCATTATTCCATTATTATTTCAATGAGAAAAAATTACAATATGGTAACAGTCGAAAAGCGCATATCGCAGAACCAATTATAGTGGCGTGATCACGGATATATATCAGTGTACTATACGTTGAATTGCGACCCTGGCCCTGACTCACAAGCTGACAGTCAAAATAATCTGAAGATAAAGATGATCTCCATCTCACTTCAGATTAGCACTCCAGCACTAGGATTATCTGTGATTATTAGGGTGAAATTATGCGGCGATAAGTTAGTTGATACATCAATTCACCAGTTATGTTGTAGACGGCCATATTACTTACTTATTTGGTCTGCTGGATTGCGACTTGAAGTGGATCTTGGCCTCCGATACCAGATTGCGCCAACGCGCAGTGCTTTGAGCCAAAACCATCTTAAAGAATGCCCAGGGCACTCTATAATTAGGGGCCTCATCGCACAGTTAATGAAAAATCATCTCATCTAGGTATGGCATTCACCCCCCACGTGAGATTGGAAGCCCTCGTGAGATTGTGGGCCCTGGGCACGTGCCCAGAGTGTCCAGTGGGACAGAAGAAGTGCTTTGAGCGATCTCCTCCCAGTTTGCCGCGGTCCTTTGCCTCTTCATTCCTCCATCGGAATCTCGTTCGGCCGACCGGATGACCGGTTGACGATCTACAGGCTGTCCAATGTACGCCGTATTTAGCACCTTGTCGTCCAGCATTCTCTCTAGATACCCGAGCTACTGAAGACTTGCTGTAGACTGCTTTAGACTTGTTGATGCGACGGGTGACCAGAGGGGTATGTCAAAAAATAGTCCTGGCTATTCAGCGGGGTAATACGGCCAGCCTCCTAGGAACCCTCCCGCTCGGCACCGATCTGGAGCCCGTGTTTTATTAATAGTTAGGTTTATATGTATTACTAGCATTAACCCGCGGCTTCGCTCGCGTGCCTATATAATATACATCATCCTACGGGAACAATGCTCTTTTTTTCAGGATTGAAAGTAGGCTTATTTGTTAAGTTGGGGTATAGTCTGCAATCTGCATTTCCCTCATGCATATCCGTCCAGCCGTTTTAGCGTGAAGAAGTAACAAAACATACATAGACTTTCGCCTTTCGACTTTCTTTTCTACTATTACTGGGAAATGCTTTTTATGTTGTAACGTGTTGCGTTACAACTCGTTCTTGATAACTTTTTGGACTGTCTGGTTACACACTCTATCTTAAAAATAAACATTCAAATTCAAAATTCATTCTAAATTCCACACTTGTTCGTTACATGTCTAAAAGATTCATTCTATTCAGAGCTTTCGAGCTGAACAGATACCTGCAAGACTATTTTTAATCCAGCTCATCCTCAATTCATTATATTTAACAGTCTATAATTTACCTTACCCTCACAAGTGTTCTATATATTATCCAAAGTTCAACTGTGCTATTGTGCTGTGATTTTCTAAAGTTCTAGTTGCTGGATTCTGTCGGATTCAGATATATTATTAAATTAAAGACAAGGCACGTAAACGTAAGTTCCCATGTATTTCATAACCGTTTTAATGTCAATATCTCTTTAACTTAAATCTAGAACTTAAGTCTGTATCTGCTTGTTCGCAGGTGCCTTTATTAATTTATATAATAAATACCTTCTTCTGCCCTGTCTCCTGTCTCTTCTTCCGTTCCTGTCTTTCTACTTTACCTACCTCCCGGTCATCAACGTGACAATGTTATCACAACTCCACTTTATCAAATAAAACCGAAAACTCAAGCACTCAAATCAAGCGATCTCAGCTTTTACTGTATCCAAATAAAGTTCACTTCAAAATTCATAACTCGAAGTGAAGCTAAGACACCGGGATATGTGTGCATTTTATTTGTATAAAGCTTTTATAATGTCCCGAGCCTCCGCTTATCGACTTGGGATATTCGAGATTGGTTTAATGATTCTAAGCCATGTTCTAAGTTACGTCATGTTCTATTGTAAGATATTGAGGTTCTCTGCGTTGATGAATGAAAAATGTATTACTCCGAGCCAGATAAACGTATTTCAGAATTCTGAAATGACTTAACATAACTATTGAAAAGCTTGAATGTATTTATTACGAATGCAGGAAGTTTCCCGATCATAACTCCTCCCGTCCCAATGCGCCGCCCGCCTAGGTACCGATTGACGACGATCGAGATGCCACCAAATACTATTTTTTTAATCTATTAGGATAACGCGGGTCTCTATCCATACCTCAAAAGCAAAAATAGAACCCCCTTATAGGATCACGTGTAGCTGTCTGTCAGTCCGTCTGTTACAACCGATTTGCTGCAAAACTACTGGACCATTTAATCGGTCAAATGCTGCAATTTGGCGCAAATGCTTTCAAGAATTTTCATGTCCACAATATAAAATTTCAAAATCTGTGGCATTTTCGTAATTATCGTCCCAAGAAACCATAAAAATTACACCCATACTCATATTTAGACATTTCAACCCCATTTCACCCCAACAGGGGAGATGTTAATTCAAACCACCACGTTCCGATAAACCATAAAAACAATACCCATGCTGATTTTCAGACTTTGTCACCACATTTCTCAATTTTAGGGGTTGAATTTTCAAAAAACCTGAAACACGTGTTTACTTATTTATCGTTAGAAATACTCCTGTGAAGTTTCGAATAAAATGGTCTAACTAATCTTGTTTCCCCATACAAACTTTGGACCCCCATTTCACTCCTTTGGGGGGTGAATTTTGAAAAATTCTCTCTTAGTGCACCCCTACACCTTAAAAGGCACCTACGTGCCAAATTGGACTCTCTAGAACCAGCGGTTTAGTATTTAGACATTTCAACTCCATTTCCTCCAGTTTCACTAATCTTGTTTCCCCATACACACTTTGGACCCCCATTTCACCCCTATGGGTGACGACTTTTAAAAAATTCTCTCTTAGTGCACCCCTACACTTTATAAGGAACCTACGTGCCAAATTGGACTCTCTAGACCAGCGGTTTAGCATTTAGACATTTCAACCCCAACAGGGGAGATTTTAATTCACATCCGCCACGGTGAATTTTAAAATCGTTGCGGTTTTCGTAATCAGCGACCCGATAAACCATAAAAACAATACCCATGTTGATTTTCAGACTTTGTCACCACATTTCTCCCTTATAGGTGTTGAATTTTTAAAAAACCTGAAACACGTATTTACTCATTTATCGTTAGAATTACTCCTGTGAATTTTCGAATAAAATGGTCTAACTAATCTTGTTTCCCCATACAAACTTTGGAACCCCATTTCACCCCTTTAGGGGGTGAGTTTTGAAAAATCTTTTCTTAGTGCACCCCTACACCTTATAAGGAACCTACGTGCCAAATTTGAACTCTCTAGAACCAGTGGTTTAGTATTTAGACATTTCAACCCCATTTCACCCCAACAGGGGAGATGGTAACTCACGTCCGCCTCGTTGGATTTTAAAATCTTTGTGGTTTTCGTAATCAGCGATCCGATAAACCATAAAAACTATACCCATGCTGATTTTCAGACTTTGTCACCACATTTCTCCCTTTTAGGGGATGAATTTTCAAAAAACCTGAAACACGTGTTTACTCATTTATCGTTAGAAATACTGCTGTGAAGTTTCGAATAAAATAGTCAAACTAATCTTGTTTCCCCATACAAACTTTGGAACCCCATTTCACCCCTTCAGGGGGTGTGTTTTGAAAAATATTTTCTTAGTGCACCCCTACACCTTATAAGGAACCTACGTGCCAAATTTGAACTCTCTAGAACCAGCGGTTTAGTGTTTAGACATTTCAACCCCATTTCACCCCAACAGGGGAGATGATAACTCACGTCCGCGTCGTTGGATTTTAAAATCATTGTGGTTTTCGTAATCAGCGATCCGATAAACCATAAAAACAATACCCATGCTGATGTTCAGACTTTGTCATCACATTTCTCCATTTTAGGGGTTGAATTTTCAAAAAACCTGAAACACGTGTTTACTCATTTATCGTTAGAAATAATCTTGTGAAGTTTAGAATAAAATGGTCTAACTAATCTTGTTTCCCCATACAAACTTTGGAACCCCATTTCACCCCTTTAGGGGGTGAGTTTTGAAAAATCCTTTCTTAGTGCACCCCAACACCTTATAAGGAACCTACGTGCCAAATTTGAACTCTCTAGAACCAGCGGTTTGGGCTGTGCGTTGATATGTCAGTCAGTCAGTCAGTCAGTCAGTCAGTTTCTTCTTTTATATATTTAGATGTTCTTAGTTTAGTTGTTTACTTTTATTTTGTTTTGAACTTTTATGTAGTAAAAAATAGTATTAAGTAAATTGTATGTTGTATATAAGAAATATTTTCAGGGTACGAGGATTATTTTTATTAGGTACACCGTCTAGTCTAGTTACTTTTTTCGAAAACTAGAGCTGTAAATCTCAGTTCAAATAATGATTTATTGCGAGCATACATTTTGACATTTAAATCTCATTCCAAAAAAAATGTCTAGACATGTTCTTTTCCCGTACCCTTCGTTTAGTTAGTCCGGTCGCTAAAGACTTGTGCGCCCAAGTGTATCCGCTGCCCATTCAATTTTCTAGCGCTCATAAAAACGCTACTAAAAAGTCCCACCCGCAGCAAGCACTGACCTCCGGTGCATTTGCATACCTCAGAACCCCATAACTGAAAACGTATAAACTATACCCGATGAGCTGGTACGGTGAAGCGTGAATAAATCTGTATTTATTAATTTATTTTATCTTTAAATTTGCACAGTACAAAATAGTAATTACAAAGTGTACCTTGTTCCTAAATTCATTATATATATAACTAGCGGCCGCCCGCGACTTCGTCCGCGTAGATTTTTGATGATGACAAAGATATTAAAATAGGTAAGTGAATTTTATTCTTAATTAAAATGGTCTAGACATATTACATTTCAAACAGTGGCAGACACTGATATGCAATTGTTAAAGAATTTTAGAAGATTTTCCAATTAGATTACGGGAATTGTTTGCAGGATGCTTAATATTTATTCCGTCAGTTACCCGATGCTTTTAATCTTTGGCAAAAATGACTCTGCATGATATAGAGCGACGCATAGATTTGGAGTTAGAAAATGGGGATCTTAGTTATTATGAGTGAGATTAAAAAAAAAGTTAAATATCGTAAGGCTGTTAAAACAATCTTAAACTCAGCACTGGAAATCGAGAGATGGAGGCAGTTTAATGAAGAGTATCTCTTTTAATAATAATAAATAATAAACTTTATTTCAAAACAATAATAAATAATGACCTCTTTTCATAAGAAGGCAGCACTGGTATTTGTACACGCCGGCCTGGCTATTAAACGAAAAGAGTGGTGTGGCGAAGTTCCCGAGGCTGGCCAATATCTTTCTAAATGGTCTAGCAGGTACCCCACTTATTAAAAAGGCTAGTGTTTAAAGAAAATGCTGAAATGTGACCATTAAAAACTTAATGCACATAAGCGAATTTAATGATGCGATTACTATTTTGGTCTACAGGCTAGTAGTATTGTTTGAAGAGAGATTCAATATATTCTGGTGCTACAGTTCTCTATATTTCTGAAGAAGCTAAATAAAGTAAGAATAGGTATATAAAGTATAGTTTATTCATGTGCTGATAGACAACTCACTAAATATAGGAACAGATAAAGTTTGGAACACAATTACTTAATAAGAGACATCACTAAGAAAATATTGTTGACAGTCAACCATAGAAAAGGGGGTGCAAGTTCGTTTTAAAAAATTACGTAATCACTGGGTAGAAGACAGGAAATAAAAAAAATATAAACTGATAACCTTAGCGTAACACTTCTTTATAAACAACATTAGCGGTGTTCCCCATACAAACTTTGCACCCCTTTTTAACCCCCTTAGAGGTGAAATTTTCCAAAACGCTGAAATTACTTTTTTTGTATTTGATTAAGTAAGCTATCTACAAAGTTTCAAGTCTCTAGTTCAAAAAATAAAGTTTCTCCCATATAAACATTGCACCCCTTTTTAACCCACTTAGGGGTGAAATTTTCTAAAACGCTGAAAGTATTTTTTGTGTTTCTGGATAAGTAATCATTCTACAAAGTTTCAAGTCTCTAGCTCAAAAAAAAAGTTTACCCCATACAAACTTTGAACCCCTTTTTAACCCCCTTAAAGGTGAAATTTTCCAAAACGCTGAAATTATTTTTTTTGTATTAGATTAAGTAAGCTTTCTACAAAGTTTCAAGTTTCTAGTTCGAAAAATAAAGTTTCTCCCATATAAACATTGCACCCCTATTTAACCCCCTTAGGGGTGAAATTTTTAAAAACGCTGAAACCACTTTTTTTGTTTTTTAATAAGTAATCTTTTTACAAAGTTTCAAGTCTCTAGCTCAAAAAAAAAGTTTCCCCCATACAAACTTTGCACCCCTTTTTAACACCTTTAGGGATTGAATTTTTCAAAATCGCTTCTTATCTCTAGCCCACGTTATAAAAGTAACCTACTGTGCAAAAATCAACTCTCTTACATTAATAGAATAAATACCTAGTTACTGAATTTATATACCTATACCAGATTTGTATCTATTGTGCACCTATAATGTCTTGTGTCGTACGAATGCAGACTCCAAGTATTTTGTGTTTTAGTTATGTAGTTAATAAGCATCACTTTGTACAATAATTGTATTATCAGAACGCGACGCCAACAAACTGTTCCACAGTTTGGCGCGCTTTAAACACATTCCCGGCGGTCCCCGGGTTTGAATCCCGGTACGGGGAAGTACCCATTAACGCAAGCCTTCTTGAGCTTAATTTGGGGCTAGATCGATTTGCGTGAGGCTGTCTGATATTTATTTATTTATTGTTAAGTATGTGGTATGTAATATTAATAAAATAAAAAGATATGGGACTTGACTGGCGGACAAAGTGATTAGAAAACGATATATCTTGACCATTACGCCACTAAGTAAAAAATAAAATAAAAATAAATAGGTAAATATTCTGTTTTACTACAAGCTGAACTTTGTAACACAAAGGCCCAGACAGACCTTTAAGAGACTGGCGTGACGTCATGCTCATGCGCATGATCTAACCCGTGGACCAATTTGTCGCGCCTTAAACTAATTAAATCAGTTGGCTATAATTAGGGTTGGCACAAGACAATGCTATAAAGGAGAGCTGGGCGTTAATTCGACGGAGCTTTACCTGCAATGCGGCATACTCGTATTTTTATCTTATATATCCATTTTTGTTATTCGAGCTGCATTGAGTAACAATGTTATTAAAACTTTCGTGAGATATATTTACTAAATTTATTAACGATATATCTCACGTGAAATTGTCAGGAACGGCCCGACATGTTTCAAACTCGTATGGAGATCTTCCCGCAACCCGTACTTAGAATAAATACGCCTTTCTACTGAACGAGAGTCTTCATATAATAAACTAGCTGTGCCCCGCGGTGTTACCCGCTCATCCCAAGGGAACACTAAATATTTTCGGGATGAAAAGTATCCTATGTCCTTTCCCGGGTCTCAAACTATCTCCATACCAAATTTCATCTAAGTCGGTTCAGCGGTTTAAGCGTGAAGAGGTAACAGACAGACAGACAGACACACTTTCGCATTTATAATATTAGTAAGTAGTATAAGTATTAGTATGTATAACAGAGCCGCTTTTCCTTTTTTGTGTGCGTGTCTGCAGAGACGTTTTGCATTGTGACAGATACGGATGAAACTTAGCGCGTGGCTAACCAAAACTGGCTTCAATTTCAAGCGCTAACTAGTTTTCTAGGCGTATTTATTCTAAGATCCGTCCAAATAAAAAAAAACATTGTGGTAAGAGTTTAATAGCGTATATCGCTATTGTGGCTTGGCAACCTTAAACGCAGCGCTCGCGGCGAGTAGAGGGGTCTTGCGTTGAATGGGCACAAGATAGGCGGCGCGTGATTACGATCTTGTGATCGATATGCTACTCCGCAATTATTGTACAACATGTTTAGCTAAGACGGTCACACAACGGCCAGCGAAGCTGCGCTCGCTGCTGGGCAAGAATCACCTACGTGAGAGCTTTTACCGCTCTTATTCAGCTTATTACAGCTGTGTGTGGGCTGTATAAGCGCTTATATACAGCCTGTGTGCTACTTGGGAAGACATTTAAGAGGAGATAGCATTCCTCATATGTTTCCTCCTCCAAAACTTAACTAATCGTGACGAAATTTTAGGAAATGACTGAGAAGGAAATGTTCTATGTCGGACTGTTTAGATTTTTGCGCTCATTATTACATAATTTGTGTACTTAGGCGTCTGTTTTTGGCCAAAATTCCGCGGACAGACGCCTAGTACTTAAATTCGATAATAATTACCACTAAAATCGAACCAGTCGGACACAGAATAATCCCAATTCAGATTCAATAATGTTGTTATCATTGGTTTAGATTTGGAGGAGGAAACAGTTAAGAACGAAACCACGAATTGCATAACCCGGTTACGTTAAGTTTGGACCTCATTTGCATCTGACGCCATATTTACCAGGTGTAAACTTAATGTAAACTACATGGTAGTATGGGAAAATGTCCTCTTAATTACTCTCAACTCTGCGACCTGCGTTTTGTGTCAATTTTGTCATCCAAAATGTTCAAATTAAAAAACGGACAAGCCATGTAAAGTATTTTGTTTTCTTCCTAATAATAATAATCATAAAATATATATTATTAAATTATTATTTAAAATAAAAAAGAAGGGAAGCGAGGTCGTCGTACAAGAATATCACAGATGAAGAATGTATGAGCGAACAATGTCGTTGACCTTTGGGATAGAGATGGCACATAAAGAAGAAGAAATCTTTACAAAAAAAAAACTTTCCTTCTTTTTTCTTATATTATAAAGGCAAAAGTTTGTGAGTGAGTTTATGTGTATGTTTGTTACTTCTTCACGCTCAAACGGCTGGACCAATTTTGATCAATTTTGTTATGAAAATAGCTGAAACCCTCGATTAACACATAGGCTACAGTTATCCTGAAAAATGTAGTGTTCCCGTGGGGTGAGCGGGTAACACCGCGTGAGCTAGTCATCTATATTGTCCCAACCCTAAAAAGAAAGAGGTTCAAGGCCTTTTAGTTACTACCGCAACGTCACATATAGAACCTTAGATGATATCAATGGATCCGTCACACAACCGCAGCCGCGGGCGGATTCCTAACTATCGATCTACTCAACAGATAATGTACTACTGGACGCTAAAAAAATGCGCGATGAGCTGTTCACTTGTAATGGAATGCGTGTATTATCGTAACAAGCTATCTGCCAATGCTGGCCAGATGGGACATGCCAATCAAGAATAGATACGTAGTTTTTTGTTCCGCCCGATAACTATGACCAGCTACTGTGAGATGCCGAAAAGCGTGCGTGCTAGTTGTATAGCCTACAAGCGTCGATCCGGCCGGGGATAGTGGCGCTTCAAACAGCTTTTATATGGCAATTATGTGCATTATTTGTATTATTAAACGTCAATAGCTATTTGTCAAGGATTTGTCATTAGAGTCAGACCACGCTAATTCTTCCAAGCAAATGAACTGTCAAACCATGCAAAGTGAGTCAGTTTGTTGTTTGACGAAGCCTGTTGTGGATCACATCATTGGTTTGTATAAAAACTGATTGACTGATGACTGATTTGACGATGCCGATTTGTTGTTTATCTCACCTGACGAAGCCTGCGATGCGGATCAGAACTTATTGTAAATTTTCCTTTCGTGTGTCTTTTAATAAACGATTTCGTCGATTATGGTCTGACTTTAACCAAATTCAAAACATTTTTACCGGAATGCTGCTTCTTTGTTCTTGCAAAATAAATACTGTATCCTATTGAAAGAAACTTGACTTTCATCACTGTGGATAGTTTTGCTATGTAAAAATACTTGTTATTTGCAGAATATTTAGTCCTGTTTCCTGTTTGTTTACATCAGTGACATTTACTGACTTTCAACGTCAGTTACCAAAAATTTGTCGTTGCCAGTAAAATAAATAAGTACTACAAAAAATCCGCAATAAGGCGTGGGTTGAAAAACACTCTGTTGGGCTATACTGCGTGTAACATCAATATTCCATAAGAGGAACCAACTTCGGAACTAAAACATTAAACATGACAGAGCAAGTTTTAAAGCAAATCAAAGTACATCCAAGCGTTAAACGGAGTTTATGTTTCTCATTTCTCTTTTAACTTTTTTTTTAATTTTGTCCGAGGAAGCAAACTACCACAACAAAAAGTCAGGAAATGGCCAAGTTTTTATTGAGCAATACCAAAGTTCATGAACTGAACAACAGTTCGCCCAACCTTAAATATGTGGCTCCGGGATACAAGCTGTAGCTCGATTTCTATTCACTACTGAGTTAGGCGCAATCCACACAAAAGACAGCGCGATGACGACGCGTTCTCGCCCCTTTCGCGACGCTTCTATACATTTTGGATGAAATTTCATTTAAGCTTGCGACACGTCCTCGCTCTGCTTTCTGTGTGATTTGCGCCTCACTCTCCTAGCTGTGTGCCGTGTGATTTGCCCCTTTTCTTCAGGTCTTGAGGTCTCTAAGTACCTATACAATTTCCTTCTAATCGCTCGGAACTACCAGCGCGTCTCATTAGTTTGAATTTTGAGTTCTGAATTAATTCAGATAATAAAAACTAGGTTTCAGCTTCTTTAACGCTCAAAGAAAAAGTTGTCTGCCGTGTGGGCAGTCGTTCCGCTGGTGCACCCAACGGATCCCCGCTGCTCAATGCGCTTGGTCCTCAGTGCGGGCGCATGCTAATGCGGTCGTGCTGGGCAAAAAATCAGACAAGTGCGAGTCGGACTCGCGCACCGAGGGTTCCGTACAATTAAATAATTTGTAACTTTTGAGTTTTCTGTATTTGTTGTTAAAGCGGTAACAGAAATACATCTATGAAAATTTCAACTGTCTAGCTGTCACGGTTCATGAGATACAGTCTGGTGATAGACGGACAGACGGATGGACAGAGGAGGCTTAGTAATAGGGTCCCGTTTTTTCCCTTTGGGTACGGAACCCTAAAAACGGGCAAGCGCGAATCGGACTCACATACCCAAGTTACCTTACCAAACTAGTGTAAACTGCGAGGTTTGGCAGGGTTTAAGTAAGGTTTTAGCTGGTTTCCTGCTGTCCTTGCCTGTAACTTGACTAACTTGCTTAGGGTCCATTCAAATTCACAGACACATTCCATAGCGCGAGTATAGTGAAGACATGACTAGAACTGTGGGTTTCTTTCAATATTTAGAGAACATGAGCAAATGTAAGTGTGTCCTTCCATAAAGTGTTAAAAGTGGTTTTGGTGCCAAGGTGGTTATCTGGTAGTTTTTTCAATACCGAATCAAATGATGTGTGTTAAAATATGATGTAAATGTAAATATGAGGCCTAAATAACTGCGTAATTTAACTACGTCAACATGCTAAACGAAAATGTCGGTTCTATGTATCATTGCTATTACGCGGAATAGCAAACTAAAATGTCTATTCTCGAGTAATGTACCTTATTAAGGTCATCACTTTTACCTGCTCCTTCAAGAAATCATAAATCCATACGATATTAATTTCAATGTAAAACAACGTACTTGTCATTGAGAAATGAAATCTTGAGTACAGTTTATTTCTTTTGAGGTACTGAACCCTAAAATATGCATGTCTGTACTCTATAGGTTTAGCTTATAAAGTTATAACGAGGTGGGGCTAGGGCGTAAGTAGATATTAGCAGGCTGCAATGCGGCTTACAACGTTGGCTAATCAATTTTTATCGATTTATCACGTTTTTTCACTTTCAAGGTGTCTCATTAAATAGTGTTGTAAGTAATGTTATCTCATTAATATTAGTGCATACGAGTATATGAGCTTGAAATATGAAAGGGTCGGCAGGGGAAAGTGTGTACTTATAACTAAGCTAAATAAAAAAGCATAAGGCTTCATCGAAAAGAGCCAATACTCTTTATTATATGAGCTTGCAATATGAAAGGGTCGGCAGGGGAAAGTGTGTACTTATAACTAAGCTAAATAAAAAAGCATAAGGCTTCATCGAAAAGAGCCAATACTCTTTATTTCGGAAGACCAGTTCTCTTAATAGCTTTTTGCCATCACTATCTATTCTCTTCTGGGATTAAAAACTCCTTAATCCGCATTAACCTTTCGCAAGATCTCCAGAGCTTCAAAGGCTATTTATGAAAATAAATATTAGATATTTTCGACTGCCGTAACGTTAAAGCCTTTGAAATTCAATAAATATCGCTTTTCTAAGGGAAGTACTGTTCGAAGGTACAACGTAATGAATTTTATGGTGAAAGCAAATACGTATAAGTATCAACAACTCGACATTTTCGAATTTGCATAGGCAGCAATAGTGACTGTTTAGGTAAAATAACAAAGTTTGGAATTTATTCTGTTCAATAACAAAGACTGTATTAAGTGGTAAATCACACAAATTTGTAAATATCTCTACTATTTAGAATTTTAGATAGCTATTGATAGAGAAATGTGAAATAAAGTTTTTTTCTCATATTCCTGAATACCGACAATGAAAGTTATAAGTAAACAGGCCCATTCCAAATCCGGTAAATAAAAACGCAAGTAATCATGTGAATCGGCAATTTAGCATCACCCTTTATGGCCGAGCAGCCGCCCTGAACTAATGTCTTATGCGCTCTGTAATCAGCGGCGCGCGCAAAAACCGCGGTGGTGTGAACTGTTCCATTTTAAAATGCAACGGCTGAATGGGCGTGCGGTATTAGGGGATCGTTTGGGGAAAGATCTAGACTAGCCTAGGGTCCACCGACCCGTGAAAGGTCCATACTGTGAATTTCGAGGGTCCGTGGTTAGAACTGCATCGTATCCCTAATCTGAGGCGTCCGTAGAAATATAACGCGCCGTTGAGATCTGTCTTAATTTAAAATATAACAGCGGTGAGTGTGTGGTATGAATGTGGGTCTGCGACTATTGCGCTAGATTCGAATGTGGAGTGACTATGGGGGAAGTGTTCAATCTCAAAATGTAACGTCTTTATGTTAAACGAAGACCAAAACCTATAGCCCGCGGATATGCTATGTTTGGAACTATTTCCACATTTATTTTTTAACAATTCAAAAACGATTTATTTTTGGGATTATTGGGGAAGCGGTGGTAGCCTAGTGGTTAGGGTGTGCGACTTTCAATCCGGAGGCCGCAGGTTCGAACCCGGCCCGTACCAATGAGTTTTTCGGAACTTATGTACGGAATGTCATTTGATATTTACCACTCGCTTTTCGGTGAAGGAAAACATCGTGAGGAAACCACCTAAGCCCAATAAGGCCTAGTTTCCCCTCTGGGTTGGAAGGTCTGATGGCAGTCGGTTTCGTAAAAACTAGTGCCTACGCCACATCTTGGGATTTAGGTAGCCGACCCCGATTGAGAATTCACTCTCTACAAAAAAAGATATGGGACAAAGGCTAGGAGGATGATGATGATTTATTTTTGGGATGTGCTTGGGATTGGGACTTAAACAGGCTTGTACGGATTTTGGTGAAGCGGCACGTCATTTCAGAGTTGAGTTATGCCATTCTTAAAAACGCGTTTTTTTATGTGAAATGTTCTCATGAACGTTTTCGCTGTTAACAAGACGTGGAACGTTTTTGAGAGCTCTGTTTCAGTGTAGACAACCTCAAAAACGAAAACTTACACTATTACCTAGGTCAGGTTGGGTAAGAGAAACACGTTGGGGTAAGGGAAACACTTAAAATAAATCACAGTATGTGTGGTGAATCCGATTTTTAGAAACAGTTCTAGATGAGTTCTAGGTAAAAAATAATAAATGTCACTGAAGTTGGTCGTTTTATGTTTATTAAAGCTACAATAAATCTAACTAGTCTTAAGTCTTTGTTTATATGTATTTCTGCAATGCTGTGAAACTTATTTGAATAATAAATAAATAAATAATATAGAAAATATTCCAAAGTGTTCCACTTCCCCCATGTGTTTCCCTTACCAAACCTCTGACCTTAGGTACATATATCGTACCAAAAAAAACATCCTCCCATCACTCCTTTGGATTCGGTGAATAGAACCTGCTTACTCGAACAATCGCATCTTGACAGGCAATCTACTGACAAGCGTGTTTTTGCTAAGCCTTTGTCTGTCATTAGATACCTACATAGCGTCCGAGATGCTAAAGTAGGTATGTTATATGTTGACGTGATACGTTCGAATCCACTTGGTTCGTTAGATATTAGAAAATAAGTTCTAGTTTTAGTAATAAGAAATATTTTGATGTATCAAATCATCGATATATTTAAACACATTTTTAAAACGTGTATCAGATAGAGCTTCCCAAAGCTTTACTTTGGTGTATTTATAAACAATAAGTAACATCATCGGGACATCTTTCTGACTATTGTCAAACACTTCCCAATTTATTTTATTCTTGAGTACCTACCTATGCTCACCATTACCTTTGTCTTGTTCTCGCAATCGTCATCGAACTACCAAGTTTTAGGTCTGCCTGGTTTTCGGCAACAGGATCGAAGTCTTAAGCTTCATCGCTCCAGGGCGTTCCACAAAAAAGTACCCATTACTACCAACATTTACGATTAATTTAATTCTAACTAAACCACTATGAAAGCATTTAAGCGCAATGTGATTGAGCTATTTTACATTATTGAAAAACCTTGAACAAGTCTTGCAAAATACGTAGATCGCTTTTAATTTCAATTTAGATCATGGCGACAATTTCGAGCTGCACACTTAAATTATGATGTAAATGATATTTTTATGAATTTAACGATCCTTATTATTGCGCCATCATTTATTCCTGGACCTAGTATTTCTGACACGACCCATGTAATCCATCCATTTCATAAAGCAAAAGCACGTCCAGTTAAAATAAATGTCACCAAAACAAACAATCTCACAGATTTACACTAATATTAATAGCTATTTTCTGTTCAGTTTAGACATTAAAGTCAACATAGTTATTATTTATAGTTAAGATCTAATCTCGAGTCAATAAATCTTAACGAAAATAACTTCTTAGTAATACATCTAATTTAGACGACTTTTTCTATGTTCTCTCTATTAAGATTTCCTTTGATATATGTGTTGTTGAATTTCGAACTCTGTGCAACTGAAAACAGGGTCGGTTCTTGTTTAGAGGGACGCGTTAATCAAATTAAAATGTCCATTTGTTCGTAATGCTTTGACAATGGGAGCTACATTTGAGGGGATTGTCATCTTTAGGTAATGTATACATTTATGTAGTGCACTCGACCAGTCTGTTTTTGCATCGCGTTGTTTGATTTTTCCTGAAATAACCCGTTTCCATAGAAAATTTATTGCATACATTTTGTTTTCTTTTTTTAATTATTATGGAAGTGTATGGAAGTATAAGTAAATTGGGTTGGTTAGGTGGTGGTTGGGTAGATGGATTTAAAATTGGTACTGCTATACACGATGATTCTTAATCGGTGATCAGGAGTAGAAAAATATTAATATCCAGCTAAAATTAAACTTTATAAGCGAGGTCTCACGCAATTACCTCACTGTTTAATTAATTAAAAGTTGAAACATAATAAAAACTAATAACCATGATGGAACCATGTAGGATGACCATGTATCGAGACGTGGTCATCCTACATAAATTATTGAAGCACGATACCTACGTCAAGTGTATTCGCTTTGGCGGGAATTTTTACGAAATTTTCTACGACTTTGTAGGTAATGAAATGCGATGACAAGTTATTACCTACTCATAAATTGTCATTGCCATTAAATCATTAAAAAGGTTGTAAGCTCACAGATACGGATTAGTAGGGAAACAAGGAATTTAAGGCAAAATTGGTTTCAAAATAAAAATTATCATAGAAAAATAAAAGTTTGTTTTCATGTAATTACGACTTCAACGTGACCGCCATCATTTACTGAGTTAGAAAAGTTGGTTATCACTTATACTAGAAAATTAGAATTCAGATTTGGAACAAGAATTAATTGTAACTCGATCTTCATACATAAATCTATCAACGACGAAATATTACCAAAAGAAATCTCTTTCGTTATTCGTTTTCTATTGAATGTTTAGCATATTAGATTGAACTGCGATGTAATAACAATCTGCTACAATCTCCATTTATTAGAGTGTAAAGTGATGAGCGAGAGAGAGTGTTGTGATTTATCTGCTAAGTAACCTAGGTTTCTATTTTGTCCGTTGAATCTAAGCCAGATTAAACTGGTTTAGAATAATCTCTGTTGTTTATTTAAGCTTCAAAATGTCAGGCACTCTGGGTGGTTCCTGGTGTTTATTTATTAAAGCGATAATGGATATTGATTTGAAAGTAGTGCTCTAGATTTCAGACTGGAACATCATAAATCTGTTAGCAAATTATTATTATTCTCGTTTGGCTAAATTGTTGTATTATTAGTCGCGTTATTATTAGGAAACAATATCGCAATAAAGTAGGCTAATTACAAACTTTGTTGATGAAAATCGTTCGTAAGTTCCTTCCTTTCTAACCATCTAATATTCGAGGGTACGTTTAATGTTGATTGAGGCGTAATTTCATTGGAAACAAGGGTATTTTTGGAATACAATGGAACGCCTCACACGATTTTTGTAAAATTAACTGTCAATATAGATATCTGTCGAGCAAGTTTGTCCGGTATTAGCCTAATGGCTAGATAACTTACTTAAGGGTCAGCTCACACCGAGACGCGACGCGACGCGACGCTGCGCGCACATTTCAATAGAGTGACTCAAATTTATACTTTATTTACTACATTAAAAGGGACACATTTCATCGTGAGAATTCAAAATACATTGCGCTACGCAGCGCTGCGCCTCGCGGCGCCGCGCTGCGCCGCGCGGCTTCGCGAGACGCAGCGCTGCATCGCCGGTACGCGCGGCGTGTGAGAGCGGCGCTGCGCCTCGCGAAGCCGCGCGACGCAGCGCGGCGCCGCGAGGCGCAGCCTGAGGCCGCCGTTCTCATGCGCTTGCAATAGGTAGACTGCGGGGCGGTTGGACGCGGCACCGCGCGGCGTCTCGCTGCGCAGCGAGGCGTCGTGCTGCCAACGATTTTACGATGCGCCTCGCTACGCCGCGATGCGTCTCGCGGCGCCGCGCGGCGCAGCGCGAAATCACCGGCCTCTTCCAGTATCGTCGCGTCGCGTCGCGTCTCGGTGTGAGCTGACCCTAAGGGTCAGCTCACACCGAGACGCGACGCGACGCGACGCTGCGCGCACATTTCAATAGAGTGACTCAAATTTATACTTTATTTACTACATTAAAAGGGACACATTTCATCGTGAGAATTCAAAATACGTTGCGCCACGCAGCGCTGCGCCTCGCGGCGCCGCGCTGCGCCGCGCGGCTTCGCGAGACGCAGCGCTGCATCGCCGGTGCGCGCGGCATGTGAGAGCGGCGCTGCGCCGCGCGACGCAGCGCGACGCCGCGAGGCGCAGCCTGAGGCCGCCGTTCTCATGCGCTTGCAATAGGTAGACTGCGGGGCGGTTGGACGCGGCACCGCGCGGCGTCTCGCTGCGCAGCGAGGCGTCGTGCTGCCAACGATTTTACGATGCGCCTCGCTACGCCGCGATGCGTCTCGCGGCGCCGCGCGGCGCAGCACGAAATCACCGGCCTCTTCCAGTATCGTCGCGTCGCGTCGCGTCTCGGTGTGAGCTGACCCTAAAGCGAATAACCATCTATCAATGACAGTCCTGACAAAAAATAGTCCGGTGTTTCTTTCTTTCTAGAAATGCAAATTTGGGATTAGGCATTCTGATGTAGAATGAAATAGTCAGGTAACGGAATGATAAACTTTTTTTATTTATCGATAGTAGACATTTATCTAATGAGTCATTGATCAGGTGCACTCTTGTGCAAATCGGCAATCCCAAAACCTGTAGAAACCAATGAAACTATCCAAGACTCAGGAACAAAGTCACACTAATATTATAAAGGTGAAAGTTTGTGAGTGTGTTTGTGTGTATGGTTGTAATTTGTTCCAACTTAAGCGGCTGGACCAATTTTGATAAATTTTGGCATGAAGGTAGCTGACATCCTGGATTAAAACATAGGCTACTTTTTTATCCCGAAAATGTAATGTTCCCATGGGATGCGCGCGTAACACCGAGCGGCGGAGCTAAGTAGATACCTACTCTTCCCCCTCGTGTTCATCAGTCATCACACAAATATTGTGCCCATATTGATATTTGTCTTTAATTAATCAAAGCAGATTCTTCCCGGCTAGGCTAACCGTAACAACGAAGGTTGTGATGGTGATGAGGAGAACCGGGAAGGAATTACCGCGGGTACACATACTAAGGGATATTAAGATCCGATGCTACAATATTATTTAGGTATTTATATTATCGAATTGCGAATATCGGAGTAACCCTCCCCCCTTCTCGGTTTAATTTACTCGGTATTCTTCGTCGCGCCACAGATAAGCTAAAGGCAAACATGGCGGTCGGCGTTTTTGACTATTCAAGAAATGTCTATTTTCAATTAATCAAATTTAACTTTGTAGCTTACATAAAAATGCATTTTTTTATAGCTAGTAAGATTATCATCAACCATTTCAAAAATGGGTCAACTAGCCTATTAGGACCCCACAGCGTCTTTTTCGAGCAGTGGCACACATACTTGCATAAAGTTTCTATGAAGCTTTACAAATAACTAACACAGTATGTATGTAAATCATTCATTGATTATTCGTGGGACAGAAAGAGTCGCCTGTTTACATAAAAAAAATGTTGACAGTTAAGTTCATGAACTTAAGTCCCGGTTGCGTTTACCGCCAGTGTTGCCAACTCAGATTTTGACAAGTACCTAAATCAAGTGTAAAATATCAACAGATGTCTAAAATGTACCAAATAAAAAATCCACTAGATTTCGCTAAAATATGAATATTCAAAATAATATATCTAAGTCCTTTTGACGAACTAAAAATAACAAACAATAGTCCTTAAGTAGATTTACGATTCACTCACACTAACATAAGTAGGTAAGGAAAGTATACTCACACATCAAAATAGTGAAGTGGTTTAAGTCAATAAGGCCAGGCTCACACACACACACACACACAAGCGGAAATATTGCTTATAGACAATTGTTTTAAAAAGTCACTATAAATCACCAAATATTTGAAAAAAATAATAATATCGCTGTACATACAGAAGAATAACTTAGATCTAGTGACAAAATTACCAAGTTGGCAACACTGTTTACCGCTAACGTTTATTCAAAGTTTTGGTGAGCGTGGAGGAGTCACTGAGGGTCTGACCTCACGTTGCGTTAACATTAGTTTTCACCTATTTTAAGCTATGGCTATTATGTGTTGGGTGGTGTTGGTCCGGAGAGCCATTGGAGACGCGGGTTCGAGCCCCGCCCGAAGCACAATTCTTTTTAATTTTTAAACATGTTATAATTTAAATTAGAAAATTTTGTAAAATTATATGGCCGTATTTTAAATGATGTCTGTCTACATGATAAAGATCCTTGGAGAATATTTCTAGGTTAAATCACAGCCCCTCTGTGATATAATATAATTAATAAAATAACCATTCAGTTAGGTTAGGACTTTAAGTTGTCTTACCACTTAATTGGAATGTTTTTTTAATAAATAAATGTTTGATTTGTAACATGTAACTTATCTAAAAAAAATATAACGCGTTGTTGAGTAAAATACCTTCGATAGCTAGAACTTACTTGGACTGAATTGTGAAGACACGGCGACACCGACTGGGGCCCCAGATCTTCTCCAGAGGTGCAATTATCCTGGGTTCCGTCACAGGCGAAAGATTGTTTTGTGCAGGGTTTTGTTCGCGAGCGAGGCTCCAGCAAAGGGGATGCGAGCCGACGCGGATTTTGGAAATTTTGTATGCGCCCGTTGTGTGGCGACGCTGATTAGGTTCAACGATCGAATTAGTTGTGTAGATGGCAGCACTGTCGCAAGGGCTGCGTTCCGTTTTACATAACGGGTGCGTTCCATTGATAATTCTAACATCGAAGGCAAGTTTATTTTAATTGCATAATTAAAAATACTAAAGAAACACGTTGTGTTTTGTGCTAGAATAAAAGTACGGAACATGCCGCCGACCATAAAATAATGCTTATTTTATTTTAAGAATCTAACGTTTGAAATGCTATGCTAACTTAAGACTAAAACATGCAATGCTATAGTTACTATTGTGCCTATTCAACAGGCAACGGGCAGACCTTAACTACAGGTCGCTTGCTAAAAGTATTACCGATGCGTACAGTGACGACTCGAGTAACACCATCGGCGCCGGGGTGCAGCTGATGCACGCGCGCTAGACGCCATTGCAGCGGCGGCAATGTGTTGTCGATCAACACAACCACGGATCCCTCGCGGAGGGGTGTGTTAGTACTATCGTGGAACCATTTACCTCTCGGTTGCAACTGGTGTAGATATTCTACGCTCCAGCGTTTCCAAAAGTGTTGTACAGCTTGTTGGATAACTTGCCATCGTTCTAAGCGGTTTGGGTTGTCGTTAGACAAATCGAATTCCGGTAGAGATGTTAATGGTTCCCCGATGAGGAAGTGTCCGGGTGTGAGTGGTAATGGATCTGCGGGATCATTACTGAGTGGACAAAGGGGTCTCGAATTGAGAACAGCCTCGATTTGGCATAAAAGAGTATTGAATTCATCATTGGTGAGTTTAAGTGTACCTATGACGCGGTGTAAGTGTCGCTTTAGACTACCTACGGCTCGCTCGACGAGACCAGCAAAGTGTGACGCATATGGAGGGTTGAAATGCCAAGTGACTTGTATGTTTGCAAGGTGACTGTTTATGGCAGATTGATTTGACTCGTTTCGTAGAAACGCGAAGAGTTCTGTGAGATAACGATCACAACCCACGAAATTACGACCACAGTCTGAGAAAATTGTTTTACAGTAACCGCGTCGAGATATGAATCTACGCAACGCGTTCAGAAATGATTCCGTGGTAAGATCTGGAACCAACTCTAAATGAATTGCCTTTGTTGACATGCACACGAAAACGCACACGTAGGATTTGAAAAGTTTCGCGTTACGAAACTTGCTCGATTTAAGAAAGAAATGTCCTGCAAAATCTACAGATGTCTGTAAGAATGGACGGAGTGCTTGAACCCTAGCTGTTGGAAGCTGGGCCATTGAAGGCTGTGGCGCAACTGGGCGAGCGCGGACACACGGTACGCAGCGCAGTGTGCGCATACGGATAGCGTCACGAGCACTTAGAATCCAGTATTTCTGGGCGAGAGCGAACTGTAAAGTTTGCGGCCCTACATGTAAATGTGTATAATGATAAAAATCTATGAGTAGATTCGTAAAATTATGTTTTTTAGGTAAAAGAATTTGATGCTTGGCATCGTACGGTACGTTAGCTCGATTGATTCTACCGCCGACCCTGAGGAGTCCGGCGTCGTCAATAAAAGGTTTTAATTTTTGAAGACGCTTAGTGCATCTGTCGTTGTCCTTGAGACGTGAAATGTCTTCTGCGAAATGTTCACGTTGAACAATAGAAATGATTCGGCTGAGAGCCTGTTTGGTCTCAGGAACTGTGACATAACTTGTCGATGAAACGTTTATTTTACGACATTTGTTTATGAATCTAAACATGAGAGATACGATGCGTAACATCTTGGGTAGCGACGAAAATCGCTCCATGAAATCGGTTTTTGGTTCATCCTTTTGTGTCAGATGAACATGCTTACGACGTTCTTCGTCAGTATGACAATTAACGTTAGAGATGGGCCATTCAGACTCTGGCTGCATGAGCCATGAAGGTCCATTGAACCACAGTGTATGGTTCAACTGAGAAGGGAGAACCCCGCGACTCGCTGGATCCGCGGGATTGTCCGCTGACTGAACGTGATGCCACTGTGAGGCAGGCACGTTGCTTGTGGTCTCCGCGATACGGTTAGACACATACGTACGCCACTTGTCTGGGGATGAACGTAACCAGGCAAGAGTAATGGTTGAATCACACCAAGCGAAAACTTGGTCAAATGATACTGCGCTGCTGTAAGCAGTCAGTACCTTTTTTATCAATTTCGATAAGAGATGAGCTCCACATAGCTCTAGACGAGGAATTGTGAGCCGTTTAAGAGGCGCGACCTTAGTCTTGCCCATGAGGAGGTGCACGCTGATGGCACCGTCTGAATCAACGACGCGAATATAGACACAGGCAGCAAAGGCCTTTTCAGAGGCATCTGAAAATCCGTGAAGCTGAACTTGATGAGCGCTCGGAAGCACGTGACGAGGCAAAGACACATCTTGCAGTAACGGCAGTTCGTCGATGAACCGATACCACAAATCACAAATACCCTGAGGAGGAGCTTCGTCCCAACCTGTGCCTGATACCCACAAGAGTTGGATTAAATGCTTAGCGAACAGACACACGGGTGATAAGAACCCGAGAGGATCGTAAATTCTGGCGATTTCCGCAAGCATTATGCGCTTAGTACATTTGCGCGAAGCAGTTTCCGTCTGATAGGTAAAAGTGTCAGATTTAGGGTTCCACTTGAGCCCTAAGACCTTGACAGAAGTGTCAGTGTCAAGCGCTGAAAGAATGAGTGCGTCCTCGTTAGACTCGTTGTTGTTTAAATTGGATAAGAACTCAGAACTGTTACTGGTCCATTTGCGGAGTTCGAACGTACCCGCTTTACAAATGGCCGTAAGCTGGCGTTGAAGAATTATAGCATCTTCGACTGTGTCAGCTCCAGTTACAACATCATCAACAAATACTTCGTTGAGAAGTACCTGCGAGGCAAGTGGGAATGCAGCAGCTTCATCAATCGCTAATTGACGAAGTGTGCGCAAGGCTAAGAAGGGTGCCGAAGAGACACCGAAAGTTACACAGCATAAGCGGTATTCTTGTACAGGATCATGGGGAGAGAATCTCCAAAGAATCCGATGAAAGTCCCGATGTTCTTTACAAAGGCCGATATAACGATACATCATTTTAATGTCTGATGTGAAAACAATCTTGTGCAATCGATATTTGAGTAGAACCTCAGATATATCTTGATGCAGTTTCTGCCCTGTAAGAAGGTTATCATTGAGAGAACGACCAGTTGTCGTACGACATGACGCGTCAAATACGACTCTGTATTTGGAAGTCGCAGCCGATTTCTTCACCACGCAGTGATGGGGTATGTAATAGGGACGTACGTCACTGTTCGCAGAATCAGAGACGGGTTCCATGTGTCCCAAGTCCAAGTATTCCTGGAGACACTTGTTATAGTTCTCGCGTAAGGCAGAGTCACGTGACAGTCGAACTTCTAACTTATTTAAACGCGAGAGCGCAATGGCGCGAGATTCGCCTAATGGAGGCGCGTTCTCCTTAAAGGGAAGAGAAACAGTGTATTTCCCGTTTGAGTCCCTTGTGTGAGTATCAACGAAAATTGATTCACAACGAAGTTCATCTCTGGTAAGATGAGGATGTTCTGGTATTGACTCTAGCTCCCAGAATTTTTGAAGTTTCATGTCCAGTTGACACGTGCTCAGATTTGTTGAAATCTTCGCCATATTTCCGTGAGAAATTCTACCATTTAGTAGATAGCCAAAAATGCTATTTATGGCCACAGGTGTCCCGTGAGGACCCTTAATGTTATCGTGAAGCAGTATGCTGTCACTGTAGTCAGACCCCAGCAGGAGCTCGACGGGACGCGCAGAACGCAATTCTGGGTCCGCTAGATTGAGACCTTTGAGGTGCAAGATATTCTCGAAGGAGTTCGGAATATTCGGTAAGTAGCTCGTTATTTTCGGTAAAATAAGAGCTTCGATGTAAAGCTTCGGCTGTGGTTTGTTGTGGGGCGTAACCTCGCACAACACGTAACCACGTGGTTGCTCGCTGCTGTCACCAATGCCGGTGACGGTTGTGCTCGTCCGCGCGGGGTACCGCGGCAGGCCGAGGCGCTGGACACACGACTCAGTAATGAGCGTGGCCTGTGAGCCCTGGTCAACCAAAGCTCGGACTGGGCGAGGTGCGTAGGGCCCATGGTTCATGGGACGCACGTTGACAAGCGCAGTCGTAAGTAAAACCGTACAGTTTTTACTCTGAGAAGGCCCCGTAGCTCCATGTAATGGAGTGGGCGTAGAAGTTTCCGCTACCGAGTGTAACTCAGGGGAAGAAGAATACTCCGTCGTCAGTGTGACGTTCGAAGGTGGCACATCTTCATGTAATGAAGAGTGATGACGTTGAGTGCAGATGCGGCAGCTGTGGCGCGATTTGCAGTCTTTTGTTTCGTGACCGATAAACAAGCAATTGTTACATAATTTATTTTCTTGGATAAAATATTTACGTTCATTTAAAGTAAGATTTTGAAATTTGTCACATCTATACAATGGATGCGAATTATCTTTGCAGTATGCGCATTTTATTTTATTTAAGTATTGCACTGCAGTTGCTGCATGAACACTCATTGAACGAGAAGAGCGCGCGAAAGAAGTATTCTGATTACGCGGCGCGTTATAATTTGCATCTGAATGCGCGCGAGTTAACGATATCGCATGCCGTCCAGCCTGCGCGTGACGCGATGACGTCACGCCGCAGTTGGAGGCGGCCGCGCGGCCGGCGCCCGCCGCGAGGGGGCGCTGCGGCGCGATCGCAGCGTTTGAACGCGAAGCGCTCATTATCTCCGTAGCAGATAATTCTTTATCCAAGAAATCCAGTAATTCGGTCACACTTGGAATATCATTCGACGTTCTCAAGGATAATTCAAAACGTCTGCGTATATTCGGTGTAATTTTGCGCAGCAAAATATTTAATAAGACGAAACTCCATTCGTCAACCGGAAAACCTAATGAATTTAACGCCGTTATGTTCTCGTGATAACAATTCACTAAATTACGCAAACTACTTTCGATGTTTTTTTCGTTGACCGGTTCAACATCGAAAATGTTGTCAAAATGTTTCGTTGAAATAATTCGCTTATTTTCATATCGATTGATTAACACCTGCAAGGCGTTCTCGTAATTAGATTCAGTAACTGGGATCGATTTGATAAGATGATATGGCTCATCTTTTAAAAATAACAACAAATAACGAAAACGTTCTACGTTTGTTAATGATTGGTTGTCGTGTACAAGTGATTTATATAAATCATAGAAGGCATTCCATTCTGTCAATATTCCAGAAAATGTTTGCAAAGTTAATTGAGGTAACCGAACATTCGAGTGAAAGTTATTTTGTTGGGACGCGCAACATCCCGTATTATGAGTAGTAGGTAGCCCGCCGCAACCAGCTGACAGGCTTTGTTTACGTTCTTCTTTTAAATTATCCAACGTAACTTGTATTTGAAAATACAATGAATCAAATTGATTACGCACAGCTAAATGTTCCTCTTTAGAAAAACACTCGTGTTTTGCCGATAATTTTTCAATTTTTCCTTGAACTTGAAGAAATGATTTTTTAATTGAATTTAATTCCTTAACACGAACTCTAAATTCTGAAATGTTCTGAGAACAGTCAACGATACGTTGGGCACTATTTAAGGCTAGATCACGTTCGAATGTTAATTGGTCGATTTCCATTGTTACTGAATAAAACGATTGTTTACGTAGTAGTATTGTTTGAACCTATTTATAGAATAAAATTGCTTAAAATATTTATTGTATGTAGATAGTTACGTGTAGTAAAAAATGTAGTTTAGATTTAGTTAAGATACAGGTAAATGTTAGATTGTAATATTAGGCTAGTCGCAAACTAATTGTAAAATTATATCCAACACGCAATGTTAAATATAAGTCGAAATTTGTTCCGTACGAAAATACGTGACCAATAAAGAATGGGTAATGTACGTAAATACAATGACCGCTGTAATTGGGTTCGGTACGTTATACCTACACCGCTTATTATACACAAAGTACGAAAATACTAAGTGCAAATGATTTTGTACGTAGTACTTAAAATTGGAAATATAGTGTGCGACTATCCTATGAATTTTCTAGAAGCACCGAGATGGCGTACAGCGCGCGGCGTACGTGCGTTTTAGGTGTACCCGCGCTACTCGCGAAAACGAAAGTGAAATGTAATTTCACAAATATCGCTTAAAACCCTATGAAACTATATACAATTAGCAAGCTTTTGTTAAGATCTCACCGTATACACCGGTATTATCGTAAAATAATACGCTAGATGCTTAGAAACTCGATATATAGATCGGTCGAGGTCGGTAGAACCCGAGCTACTCTGACAAAGAAATTGTATTACGCTAGCACAAAACAACAGCGAATCGCGAATTTATTATGAAATAACCAGATATAATTCGGTATATCCGGCTCGAAACCTATTTATGTTGAGTAAAATACCTTCGATAGCTAGAACTTACTTGGACTGAATTGTGAAGACACGGCGACACCGACTGGGGCCCCAGATCTTCTCCAGAGGTGCAATTATCCTGGGTTCCGTCACAGGCGAAAGATTGTTTTGTGCAGGGTTTTGTTCGCGAGCGAGGCTCCAGCAAAGGGGATGCGAGCCGACGCGGATTTTGGAAATTTTGTATGCGCCCGTTGTGTGGCGACGCTGATTAGGTTCAACGATCGAATTAGTTGTGTAGATGGCAGCACTGTCGCAAGGGCTGCGTTCCGTTTTACATAACGGGTGCGTTCCATTGATAATTCTAACATCGAAGGCAAGTTTATTTTAATTGCATAATTAAAAATACTAAAGAAACACGTTGTGTTTTGTGCTAGAATAAAAGTACGGAACACGCGTTTTTATAGTTTTTTCAGTGGTTAGGACTTCTTTTTTATATGTTCCTATATTTGAATAGATTAGATAGCGGATGAGTGCTGATTCTTACTTGATGTTACAGAAACATTTCTGATAAAATATATGTACTTAAGTAGAAGTCTTACAAAATATTTTTAACTCTGAACTTAGGGTAAACTAAAAGGATGTCGTGATTGTATTAATGATGGTAGACAATGTCGAAGGCAAAATTTTCTTAAAGTTGACGCAATACTTATTGTGTAGTGGGGGATACTGTGGTGGGAGGCAGTTGACGACAACGCTTCGTACGGCAAAGGTAAGTTTGTGGGCAAACAACGCGTCCTGCTCCACCGCAAAAAGGCACCCGCCCTCATTACGCTAATATAAACGAGACGCCGACTGCATACCGGCGTCCCAAAATTACGGCAGCCAACGGTGCCCAACGCAGCACCCAACTAAATTAAAGCAACCGCATCCCTTGTCGACCACCAACAACTCGACAACCTACACACTTAACGCCACTAAATCGCGACGCTCGCCGCCGCCATCGGGCCCCCTGCAATTTGGAAGCATGCGATTCAACCGGGTAGCAAAATGAACGATGGAGCCCTGATCCAATTAATAATAATGTGGTGGGTAAAAACAAAGTACGATGTGCGATTTTTGGACCGAAATTGGCCCAAATTCCGGCGCCCGCGGCGGCGAGGTCAACGGTCTGCGAACTGGTTCAAAATTATTCGGTCTTGGACCCTGGTTGTGCTTGCGAAGAAATGTCCTATGTTAGTAGGGGTTGAAGTCGGTTACCTCTTTTTGTGGATGGTGCGGTCTTCGTGGGAGGGTGTGCCCGGAGCTGCGCGTGCACTGCACCAAATTTTGGCTGTCAAGTGGATAGATTGCGCGCTGCGCGAGAGTTGATGGGTGCCGCGATAACGCTGCAATATGATGTGTGGAATTGGTTTTGCAAGTGCCGATGGGATTGAAGAATAATGATTTTTGGAACAGAAATGTATGAACTTTATTTGATGCAAAGATAATGTCGCAGAGCGTTTCGAACTTTTCCCGAATCTAAGTTAACATGGACAATATTTTTCAGAGCTGAGAGTACTTATCCGACTGCAAGTAGAGTGGATCAAAATATTTTTTTTTGGAATTAAATATTCTAATAGTAATAAAAACTTGCTCTAATGGATTACGATTAAGATTTAGTTCTACACGATAGCAATCGGAATAGGTTTTTTGCCTCCGCAAGGTCGTTGAAGTTTCCTAAAACACTATACTAGACCAAATTTTTTCAAAAGTCTAACCGCATTTATAATGATATATATGATGTTTACTATAGTTATTTTCATTAAATACATAGTTATTAATTTAAAGGAAGGCCTATTTCTTTCAAATTTAACCTCAAGAAAAATCATGCCAAAATTAGGCAAAATAGTAAATATGAATGGGTTTTATAATAATAGTTTCTGAATAACTCTTATTGTTAATTTAATAAATTTATACCCTCTTAATAATGTTTTTTAATCTTGTGATCGTTAAGGCTAATAATTCGGCCTCAGTGTTTTTTTGAAAATTGGTCATTTTTTTAATTCTTTACAGCGATGCGGAGGCTAAAAACGTTATTTAAAAAATAAAAAATAAATCGTCTCGCATCTTTATACTATACTACAACTTTTAAGAACTATTAAAAGTTAAATATGTAAGGTATTTTTTTTCTCATACAAGAGCTATCCACCCTACTGCAAAGGCTTCCTACCTGTTTTTATGGAGGAACCAAAGTCGTACCGCCGTCTCAGACGGGTTTTCCGTTTGTTTGCTCGTTAGTATTTAATCATGCGACATGAAAATATAAAAAAAAGTATATTTAACGTCAATGTTACATGATTCGTATTGCGCAGTAACCATTTATACAACGCAGCAAGATTGAATTGGGATTAGGAATTACGAATTTAACATATACATAGCCATATTGCTTCGGCCAAGTCAATAGAATTATGCTATGCCTTGAATTATTGCGATCCATAAATAGCTCAATATTATTTACTAGGAATCGTTTTTACAAATATACAGTTAATATTTTATTACGTGATTAGCCTCCCAGCATCTGCAACAAATGATTACTAATGAACTACATCATGCATTAAGTTAAACGACTAAACGTAATCATAATTGTAATCGTGCCATCCATTACCGCGTGTTCCCAGGCGGTGTTCTCGGAATCCGCTCTGATTCTGGTTCGTTACTCCATTTCGGACATGCCTGACAAAAAAGAATTCACCTGTCAAGCGGCGAGATAATGATACCAAAACCGAAACCTCGGTATCGGTACCGGCAACCGGTCTCGGAGAAATTCGCAGCACCACCTTATTAAGACGCGTTGCAATCGAATTTTATGTACAGAGTACGTTAATAAAATATAATAATTGAGTTATTAAACACGTTGTAAAATGAAGATGGCTTTGGATTTGTAATATTTTCTTTTTGTTGGATGTAGGCCATTTTTAGTGATCAAAATATAATTTTGATTACAGCCACGTGAGGTCCATAATTACGTTTTTATGTAACACAATTCAAATCATTTTTAAAATTATGGACTTGTAAATCATTAAATAAAACAGGAAAACCCATTCCATCAGTTGTTTTATGTTTTTGTATAATACTGTGTAACGCCATTCGCATGTCTTTATTTGAATACTTTTGAACTACCCTCATTTAAATAAAATAAAAAAGTAGACAAAACGGTACCATTTTATAAACCACAACCAAAATTAGTATTATGCAAGCAAATGTAATTAAAGAAAACAATGTTTTATTTTATTATTAGGTGACCTTAACAACTTTTTGAGCTATCGCGATTTGAAAGTTTGGAACGATGTAATCCATATCCATCCATACTATCCATACTAATATTATAAATGCGAAAGTGTGTCTGTCTGTCTGTCTGTTACCTCTTCACGCTTAAACCGCTGAAACGACTTATCTAGATGAAATTTGGTATGGAGACAGTTTGAGACCCGGGAAAGGACATAGGATACTTTTCAACCCGAATAAATTTAGTGTTCCCGTAGGATGAGCGGGTAACACCGCGGGGCACAGCTAGTTATCCATATAATGTTCGTACAGGTACATGTTTTTTTTTAATGATAAAAAGGCAGGTTAGTTAAATATTTGAATCTGTAACTGAGCGGTAAATTATAGTCCATTGAGTGGTCTGTATTTTGAGATTAAAATCTTGTTTACAAAAAAAGTATGTTATTAACTTATGATGTTGCTTGGATGCACCGCCTACATTTTTTCTGCTTTGCCCTAAGGTTGACTGGTAGAGAATTCCCCATGGCATTAAGTCCGCCTTTTGTACGTTAAGTTTTTCTTTTGTGCAATAAAGTTTAAATAAATAAATAAAAGTGACTAGACCTTAGAATTATAACGCCTAGAAGGATAGTTTCAACCGGCCGAGGCGCCACACGTGAGGCATAAAATGGATTCATGTAGTTGTGAACAACTCGTATTTACGGTATACCTTCACTTGCCCGAATTTCATATGCCCGAATTTCGTCTGCCATAATATTCAATTGTCCGAATCTTGTTTCTTATAATTATGTTTCCCATAATCATTGTTTGCCATATTAATCCTATGCCCGAATCTTTGTTTCCCATAATATTAATTCCAATAATCACATTTTCCATAAAGATTGTAATCCATAATTGTCACATGCTATAATTTCATATGCTATCCAAATGGAACATAGGTCGAAAACCGACAGTCTGTTTGTTTTATGACCCCGTATAGCGGAGCGTTAAAAAACAAACCCAATCTAATCTAGTTTTAGAAGAACTGCTACCAAATAGTACATGGATCTAAAACCGAAAACTATAGGTTAGGTTAGGTTTGTGTTGTGACCCGTATAGCGGACGAGCGAAGCGAGCGGAGCGTCAGAATGTTTACTTCAAAATACAAATCCTAATCTAATTTACAGTTTCCTAATTTACAATCTAACCTAGTTTTAGAAGAACTGCAACCAAATAGTACATGGATCTAAAACCGAAAACTATAGGTTAGGTTAGGTTTATATTGTGACCCGTATAGCGAAGCGAGCGAAGCGAGCGGAGCGTCAGAATGTTTGCTTCAAAAAACAAATCCTAGCCTAATTTACAGTTTTAGAAGAACTACGATAAAAGGACGTACGACATTCGACCAGAACCGAAAACTTTAGGTTAGGTTTGTATTGTGACCATGTAGTACATAGTGTCTATGTACATACGTGGCCACAATATATAGTCAAAATGCTTGCTTGCATGTGTACATCGTAAATAGACGATTATTACATCAAAATGCTAGAAATGACTAGAAAAAAAACCACAATTTTAGACAATGTCAAATGCATAGCCAGATTGGATTCGCACAGAAACAATATTTAGTATGGCGTTTAAATATTCTATCAAACAATATTATGGCACTTAATACTATGGAAAACAATACTTATGGCATACGTATCATTATGGCATATAATATTCGGGAATACAAGAGTAGGTATGTCAAATGACTTTTCTAGGAAACGAAACATTCGGGCAAATGAAATTCGGGTAAGTGAAATTCGAGCAAATCAATATTATTGCATATAAATTTCGGTCAAACAATAGACAACCCGTATTTACACGCGCCGATACGCACACAAACACAGCAATAATGTTGCTAGCGCAATCACTTTTCCCCTGAAATTGGGGGCATACTCATGCCAGTGGTGATTGGTTACATTCTAAATTTTAATTGAATCATAGACCCGTTGTTGACTTCAAACACTATTAAATCAAAGGTTTTTTTTTATTTATTATTATTAATTTGCAATGTCACTTGAAAATAAATAAAATCGTAAATAGTAGGTATGGTCAAATCCAGAAATGACTTTTGAAAACGCTTCTAAAGCACTGAAATTGACCTAATCCACCGGTGTAACACTTTTATTTGCACAGTCATCAACTCATCATCAAGACATTTGTGACGAGCCCTAACACGTTGTGTTTTTGTGTAATTTGAGAGCTAACTATGGCCTCCTTCCGTCCTCATCATCAGACCAGCTTGGTAGTACCATAATAATGCATTCTCACGTGATTTAAACAGGTGTACAAAATTTAAACTCGATTCAAATTTGATTTGCAATATTTGACCCAGACATACTCTAACATACACCGCAAGTCAAATAAAAGGATAATAAAAATAAAGTGATTAATCTTTTTAATTTTTTCATATTTGTATTTTTAATTATAGGCTCCCAAAAATAGGTATATTATAGGTCAGTATTTTATCAGGACAGAATTATGGGTAAAAAAAGTCCGTTACACTGGAAACACTACGTTGTCATGCCGCTTATAGAAAATATGAGATTTTGATTACTGTTTTACGTAAAAATATGAGTTAAAGAATAATATTTACGAGTGAAATGTAGTGGCCTCACCGTTGCGCGTGGACTGGGTTTCTAGGCGTTATTATTCTAAGGACTAGACATGTTATTTCCGTGTACCCTTCACCTTCAGCAGTTATTAATCCCATGTAAAATTGATTATTATGATACGAAAGTAACGCTACGCTAACGTGTTACCTTTTTAAGAAACTACCTACAGAATATATTATTTGTGTAGGTACGCAACGAAGTAAATTTCCCGAATTACCACCTACTGACTCAAACTGGCAAACCCGCGTATTTATTATCCAAACATTTTCATTCATCTCCACAGTTTCGAAGTAAAATTTAGCAAACAGATTAAAATTACAGATTAGGACATAATTGCGGTGTTCGCATCTGATTCGCGGGTACTCTGCCGCCGGCCCTCATTTGATCTGGAGCGGCGGGCCGATTATTTTGCTCTTTTACACATTTTTCTGCGGGCCCGTTTTCGGCCAGGTACAGTGACCGCTGGCAACGATCATTAAGATATGGATGTGACATTTTTTAACTAGGTACATTAGTAATATTTTTAAACTATCATGAGACATCTTTAATAATTATAAAAATGGTTTAAGCTCACGTAAAAATTGTCAACGGCCCGACATGTTTCGCATTAATATGGAGCTCTTCATAAGGGGGGCAGCTATGTCGGGCTGTTCCTGACATTTTTTTTACGTTTAACCCGTTTATTTTATTTAAATTATGTTCTGTAACAACATTGATACAAATGCTACCTAATACCAAAGCTAAAACCAGGGACCGGATACCGTTATTCGGCTCCATACAAAATACCGTTATTCAATTTCGGTTTTTCGCTTATTATTACACATTTTTATATTTCAGTTGGTTCATTTCAAAGATATATCTACAACTACTAAATGTCTTACATTATATGGTTCAGTGTCAACAGTTTACAACTACTAAATTCTATTTAATACCGTTAAAAAAAATTGCGAAATTAGATAGATATTTAAATTTTAATTAGGTAATACCGGTATCGATCCCTGGCTATATAACCTATAACAGAGACGATCAGCGTAGCGGGACTGACATGTATTCTTTGTTTTCGTGCAAGTGACAGTTACAGACACTTCACACCGCAAGCAAAGCGTGTACTTAAGGCACTGGAGGCCATGAGCAAGTAACATCCTCTGTTGTGCAAAAATACATTAACGTTTGCTTTGAAAAGGTTAAAAGTGCATCAACATCTCGATAACCGTTTTTTACATCGGACCACCGCCGAATGTCATTTCCAGTGCTTTGACTGCGCCGCGCACGCAATTTCTATAATTACATGGCAAGTGAACGCCAAATTTTATGAAGTTAAGTGCTTAATGCTTTCCTTAAAATAATACAGTACGCGCCTTGTACGGCCATAGGTGGTTACGGGAAATTCGAGCAGATAATTTATGGGGCATGAGAAAATGAGTGCTGTTCATAATTATTAACTTCAGTAGCGATTGGAGTTGTTACAACTGGACTAAAGTGCAGCACTCGACATTTTCCCAACAGATAAGGTAAACGACCTTGTGTTCGACACTGTCCCAATAGTAGCCATGGTGGTGACACTGACAGCATGGTGTCAACTGTTACTGTTAGGCATTAGCGTGTCGAGCGCAGGGACGTTTTGGTTTTGATAAGATTTCGGGGTCGATTGAACATAAAGAAGAGTCTACAGCAGCTCATTTATATGACAATTATTCATTTATGTAAAATTTATTACTATTTGACAATGACATAGGTCGAATCTCATCCGATAATTTGTCAATAAAGCCTAAGGCTGTCTGTCCTTAGAAGAGGATCGGAGGCAAATAATCATTCAGGCTGTGTCTTTGTGAAGCCCAAAAATCATTCATTAGATTTGAGGAATGTGATTGGTCAGTTTTATTTATCTCCGCTCCGCTCCGCTGTTGTGGACAGGCAGCATTAAGATGAAACGTGAGTGTCTAGAAAATGTATATATGTATCTTTAGACTTAAAAATATCCAAATCATATTCTTCAGGAAAAAAACACTCTTTTTATGTCCTATTTAGAAAGGTAATCGCCGAGCAAAAGCAAACAGTGATAAATGACAACATTTATATCCTTTTCTTCGTCCACTCTGAGTATCCTGATGGAGGAATCAGTTAATGCTAATCCAGTGCACACTCGAATTGTATCCTATTGATGTATCTGGCCATCCTGGGTGATTATTTGAGCATATTAGCTGTCTTATCGTATTAATCATCTGCAATAAAGCCAATTCCAAAAAGCAGACAACATCATTCTGATCATAATTGTAAGAAGCCGCGATTTCTACAAGACAACCGAAAATGGTGCCTCAATTCATACGGCGCTCGTCAATATTGGAGACAGAATAATAAGACGGTTAAAATGCTCCAAGAAAATAAAAACGAGGAGCTGCAAGAACGTGTAAGAATCAAGGTAAAGAAAGCCAATGAGATGTCTTATCAACAGAACCAAACCAAGCAGAGTCAGGAAAGGGAACGAAATTACTCCACTGATAAGAGAAAACTGCCTGAAGAATGAGAAAAGAGTAGAGATCAGTAGGAAAGACTACTATCCCGATGCCATTTATTTCCCCTGTTTTATTTACGTCCGACTTTTGAAACATGGAAAGCAGATTTGCCTTCAAGAGATGCGATTGTGTCCAAATTTTACTAATACCTAAGTAGCAAAAATACTTATCTCAGTGTAAAGCGTTTAGGAAGACGCGACTTTGTTTCACCGAGGATCATTAAATTTAATTGCTAAAATTGCACCGGTTCCGTGCGCGGGCGCAATCAGAGCTGCGCACCGATTAAGCCATTTTAACTGTTTCGCAATAAATTTGGGTGTGAAAATTCGATGAATAAGGAAATTTCGCGGAATCAATGAATTATTAATTTTCTGTAAGTTTGCGTGGGTGCGGGTGGATAGCTGATTTAATTTTGAAGGTTCTGTAGGCTCAGTAACGGAAGCCTGGTTTGTGTTATGCGTTTGACAACGAGGTTAGCTGTCTTTTAATAATGCAGCCGCATATCAGCTGGCGATCCCAGGTTCGAATCTCGACGTGATTCTTCAGAATTCGAATAAATTCGTTCGTTGACAGAGTCAGGACTTATAAGTAGTTGGTTTTGTTATTTCACGACGCGTTTGGCCCACATTGTAAAGCACCTGCCTCTGCCTATTGAGCCGGCGGTGGTTCAAATCCCATTTTGTGTGATGAACTCGCTGCTCGTGCTTGGGTCATGGTTGTTCTATGTATTTAAGTGTATATTTATCTATATACGTATGTATATCGTCCAGACTAGATTAACTTGTGTGAGGTTGTCCGATACTCGATAACACATTTCCACTGTTCTTCCGCCCGTATTTCTCTGCCCCGTAATAGCATTTCTGGCGTCATCTTGGCCTGATATCCGCGTGTCGTTGGCCGCAAATACTTTTTAGTCAATTACAGTGAATTCTCTGGAAAAAATCGGTGACTTGAAGAATGTCTAATTATCGAGAATTACGACAAATAAAACGCTGAAGTAAGCATTGTCCTGGGAGCGGAGAGAAACGGCTTTAACGAGTGCAGTTGAAGTAAGTATTTATTTCGCTTGTAAGTATCTTAATGAACATTTTTACCGAGTAAATGTCATTTACTTCGGATATAATATTGGATCATGAGATTCATAACGTTTCGTTAGTGCATGATTCTTGAAAATCAATGCATAGGTACCTTACAGTAAAAACTTACTCGACAGGTGATCACAGCTCATAAGACACAACAGGGCCATGTAGACCCAAGATTTCTTTAGTACCGCGGGAAGCCGGTGGATCATAAAGGCGTATGACCTGTTATAGCAGGGAACCTTCGAAAAAAACTTTTGTCCAACAGTGGATATGATGGAAGTACTACTCATCAGTCGTTCACACTTGGCAGAGAGGTCATGGTTACGGCAATGGTGTCCACATTTGGGTTCTCGTCCTCATCCTTCCTCTGGCAGACAGCAGCTCTCGCGATGGGTCTCTATTTCACCCGGTTGTCTGCAGAGCGAGTGCACTGCACCATGGAGCTCCGTGTGGTCTTTTTAATAAGGTCGGTCCATCGAGTCGGTGAGCGACCTCTTCCTCTCTTGCCTTCTATCTGGCCAATCTTTCCATGGAGTTTTTATTTCGGGAGATGTGGCCAAAGAACTTCAATACTCGGAGTTGCACAATCGACGAAAGTCTATCCTGGATCTGCAACTATTTGACGATAGAATTGTTGATGCGAAATGCCGTAAATGGTATTCTTCAGATTTCTTCAGAAGGCGTCTCCAGCACCACACTACGACTTAACTACTAGTTAATACTATGAATAATACGATTGAGAAGATTATGATGGAAACACTGGGATAGTGTTGCCGCCACTGCCAGAATCAGTCCAGGGATATTTTAGTGAGGCAGAGCCGAGAATTCCTGCTAGTTCGAACGGATAACTAAACATCCTACTTCACAGGGACGAAGCGGTGAAAAAACGTAGTCATTCCAACTTTATTGCATCCGTCTGTAAGGACTATTATGCACCTAATTATGAACAGTACAACCAGACTGTATCCGTATCCGGGTTTGTGTAACGGTTGTCTGCGTACAGATTAACAGACTAAAAAAGATAAACACAGAAGCAAAAAATCTAATCGAGGTATATGATCGAAAATGTGGTCGATACAGACATATGTATATGCAAGTCTACGCTTACTACCCAGACAGACGGTGGGCCATTAGGAGACTCCGTATTTTGATACTACTTAAAAAAATATGTGCCAAGCAATTTTTGATGCTGATTTTTAATTCATTTGCGGCATGACCTTTAAATAAGGAGAAAAGTAATTAGGGGATTTAAAATTACGTATTTACTTTTATCTCACTAATTGCGAATTACGATGTTACATATATTAAAATCGCAACTGCAAAGCACGAGAGGCCGTTATATTTTTGAGCAGCAGTTCCAGATTTGGTATGGTAGTTGTTTTTAATCCAGGTGTTTAGATGAAGGCAACAAACGACATAAATTCTATAGATAAAAAAAAAGAAACAATAACGCTGCCTGCCAGCGAATCTAGAAAATATGAATAAAGAATATTACTTATGTTGTATTGATTGTATACCGACTGGCTTACTTAAGTTTGCACCTCATTTGTACGCGACCCGGTTCGCTAATCGCCACTTTACTGTCAAAAACTCCTTGCAATCTGATTCATATATCTAGCACTCCTCTTCAAACACAGTTTAGAGCATTACTATCAAATTAGGAGTCGCAAAAACAGCCGTAATAAGGACTATTCAATCTAAAACAACTGTACCTCCTAATTCTTCTGTTCTAGTTAAAAAGGGATTAAGTGTCATAATGGTACTACAAGACTTAAGTCCCTTCTTTAATACTGTCTAATACTCATTTTATCCGGTATGACAGATTAGCGGCTTGGACGCCGCGGGCGAATCGTGAGACCAATCCTCTCATAGTAACCACACTAATACACTTAAAAGATTCTTTACTACCTAAAAATATGATTCAAAATGCCGTAGAACACATGTAGAAGAAAATTGGCGAATAGTGAGGAATAACCAAGAAATTAAGATCTCTCTGTTGTTAAAAGTCAGGATTGATGTGAAAAGGAGGAGGGGTCAACGTATGTTTGTCTATTGCTTGCTCAAAAGGACTTAAGAGACAGGATTTTCTCATGTTTATACACTCTTTTGCCTGGCAGTTGTGCTGATAATCGCCGCAGTTTCGGACGTGGGATCTAATATTGGTTTTGTTTTATGGTTGTCTGCGCTGTAAATGAGGGGAGGCAATTTAGAAGACGTGGGGTTCCGTGTCTTAGTCTTATTCTCTGTGCGTCACTCATTTTGTCATTTGATAATGATAATAAGTTATGTGTAGTTTTATATGGGGGACAAGTTGATTTAAAAGTCTCATCGCATCTTCACATATTCGCACAATATTCTCAATTATGTGAATGAATACACGGAAATGCCATAGAAATTCTCAAACACAACACACCTGTTTTAATTATGACTTGTTGTAACGAATTATAGTATACCTATACGTAGTGCATACACTATACACTATAATTCTTCCCTCTTTATAATTCTTTTCCCTTGACGTAAATGACAGAGCCAAATGGCGTAGGCATATTCAGAGGGCCGACCCCATATGAACTGGGTAGAGGCAAGGAGAAAGAAGGAGTATATGACCCTGTTAGTTCACGGAACTTCAGATGCCGTCCGCCGTGACTGTGTTCGTTTTTCACAAAACACTAAAGCAACAAAATAAACCAAAATGGATATAGCTGCCTACGTGCCTATGTCCCCTCTGTCTGCCTGCACGAGTAGTCACATCTTTAAACATTGCTTAATCTTTGTGGTACCGTAAGGTATTTGGGGTGTGAGCGTGTCGGCGCGTTGGCAGCCTGCCTGCTGACTGCGCGGTTCCGGGTTCGAGTGCCGTCCGCGCTGTTTACATATTCATTGCATTTTACTTTAAATTGCTGCTCTCTTTTGTTCTTTTTACTTTCTTTTCGAAGACACGTATCTATTTTGTGAAACATGTTAGTCTCATTGTTTTAATATGGATATACCGCATTTTTTATTGAACCATGTTTTTTTAAGGTGGTGCAGACTTGGACAGGCTGACGCGTTGGACCGGTAATCCAGAGGTAGCGGGTTCGCTTCTCGGTCTCTTGACTTTGATCTTTGTAACAATGACTCGTATCTATGGCTCAAAACCACGAAGGTGGCGAATTCCGATTTAGTAATTTGCACATAAAATTTTAAAAGGAATAGCAAAATTACAGACTTTAAATTATTGCCAGATTATTGTTCTCAATAGATTTGAAAGGGGCGCGCACAGATTTCATAAATATTTATTTTGCAGCGATTTTAAGCGAACTCAGCAGAAAAATTCGTCATATCGGGAACGATATTAAAAATATATTTTTAAATAGAATTACTTTTAAAAATATCAGTTAATTGTTGTTTCCTACAGCGTTTTATTATATTAACTAAGTGCAAAAGAAAATACTTAAAGATAATGAGCATATTTCCAAAAAAATATAAACGGAAAATCAAATTGATCATTATTTTCAAATTTCAAGCATGAAAGTTACTTTTCTATAGAATACGAAAGACCTTTAAAGTAAACTTGGTTAGGATCATAACAAGGACTTCATTATGTTTGTATGTAAGTATTTACCTGTTAAAATATATATAAAATAACTTATAAAAACCAAATACAAGTGGTATTCCGGTACATGATTTAGTGTTCCCGGAATGACTGGGGCGTTCACTGAATGATGTAATCGGGATTTTGTTACTGATAAAGGTGTTTTTTTAAGTGAAAAATGCAAAAATATTTATTTTACGTATTTAATCAATCGTCGCAGGTTTGTAGACACCTGCCTACTGAGTCGGCGGTCCCGGGTTCGAATCCCGGCCGGGGCAAATATTTGTTCTTGGGTCATGGATGTTATCTATATATGTATTTATATATTATGTATATCGTCGTCTAGTACCCATAGTACAAGCTTTGCTTAGTTTGGGACTAGGTCGATTTGTGTAAGATTGTCCCTTAATATTTATTTATTTATTTATTAGGTATAGAATTGGCAACTACTAAAACAAAACAAAATTGGTAACACACCTCTTAAGCTTCTACAATATGCTAGCTCCCTAGCCCTGTACATAACTCCTAGCAGCTTTAATAAAATTAAAAATATGTCATCGCGATTGTCATTTACCTACTCTGCTTTTTCGTGTATGATTTTGGGGTTTATGTTGGTTGTTGTTTTGATTTCACGGCGTTTTGACGATAGTAAGTCGGAAAATTTTCGAAATGTTCAAATTGGATTATCGCTTCGTGATCAAATTCCTGACAAAGGGAGAGGTCAGCCCGACCTATATAAAAAAATAAGGTTAGATGCCGTGTACTTCTTCGTCATTTTCCACGGTAAAATAAAGAAGTAAGCAGTTTCGTTTAGGACGGGAGTCCATTGACGACGAACCTCGCTCCGGCCGGCCTGTGGAAGTACTCACCAAGGACTGTGTCAAATTAGTGGAAGAGGAAGTTCTGGGTGATCGAAGAAAAGAAATAGCGGTAAGAACCGGGCTTTCGAAAACTTCAGTACTTAGGATACTTCATGAACATCTTCACATGAATTAAGTTAGTGCTAGGTGGGTACCCAAACTTCTTTCGAGCTTGCAGCGAACTGAGCGAAAAGCGTGTTCTCAAGAAGTTTTAGATGCGTATAGGCGTTACAGAAAAAGTTATTTGGAGTCGATTGTTATGGGAGACGAGACCATGGTTTTTTACTATGATCCTCTGTCGAAAAGGAAATCGATGGAGTGGCGTCGTCTTGGTGAAAAGCCGCCTAGAAAGACCAAGGTAACGCAATCCACCAAAAAAATAATGGCAACGGTATTCTGGGATTGTCACGGAATACTAATGATTGACATAAAAGAAAGGAATACCACGGTAAATGGCACCTACTACGCCACCCTTATTGAGCAATTACGAGAGGCAATCAAGCAGAAGCGACGTGGAAAACTCAGTAGAGGTGTTTGGCTTCTCCACGATAATGCTTCCGTTCATACCGCTGCAATTGCCAAAGCTGCTGTAGCAAAATGTGGCTTCAAGGAAATTCGCCACCCGCCTTACAGTCTCGACCTGGCCCAAGCGACTACTATTTGTTCTCGAGACTTAAGGCAGACTTAAGGGGAAGACGATTTTCTTCGGATGATGAAGTGGCTCAAGCTGTTTTCGCCCATTTTGAGGACAAAACTCCAGAGTATTTTTTTAAGGGGATAGAAATGCTTATCACGAGATCTGCAAAGTGCGTTGAAATAGAGGCGGACTATATCGAAAAATAGAAAAGGTTTTGCATTGGCTTTTCTCTGTGGCGTAAGTAAGCTAAACTATCCTTTTTAGGGTTCCGTAGCCAAATGGCAAAAAACGGAACCCTTATAGATTCGTCATGTCTGTCTGTCTGTCTGTCCGTCTGTCCGTCTGTCCGTCCGTATGTCACAGCCATTTTTTTCCGAAACTATAAGAGCTATAATGTTGAAACTTGGTAGGTAGATGTATTCTGTGAACCGCATTAAGATTATGAAGCAAAAATAAAAAAATAATAATAAATATTGGGGGCTCCCCATAATTAGAACTGAAACTCAAATTTTTTTTTTTTCATCAAACACATACGTGTGGGGTATCTATGGATAGGTCTTCAAAAATGATATCGAGGTTTCTAAAATATTTTTTTTCTAAACCGAATAGTTTGCGTAACAGACGCTTCCAAAGTGGAAAAAAGTTGGTCCCCCCCCTCTAACTTCTAAAATAAGAAAATGAAAAATCTAAGAAAAACATACGATGTACATTACTATAAAAACTACCAACGAAAATTGTTTTGAACGAGATCTAGTAAGTAGTTTTTTTTTTAATATTTTAATAATACCTAACTTTGCGCCTAATTTATATGGGGCGCTATACATACCAGGTGCAAACTTAACTTAACCACTTAGGGATGGAAAGTGTTTGTACGGAACCCTCGGTGCGCGAGTCCGACTCGCACTTGGCCAGTTTTTAAGTGCCTTTTTAAGACTTTTTCTTCTTTTTTCCATTTTTATTTGTTTTTATGTTTGCTGTAAGTGAATAGAAATCTCTCATTTCCATATAATACGAATTAAATATTGTTACAGGGCTAATAACGTCATATCAGGAACAACAAAGTCATTCCGAGAACGTGTCATCATGCTCGGGAACGTTGCCATAATGTCTGTTCCCGAAATGACGTTTTTAAACTTTCGCGCGGTTTATTCCAACGCCCGCCATCATAGATGCCTTATTAAGAGGTTACCTTCAATCTAACAATGATAATTTCAAAAAATGCATGTCGTATGTAATAAAAAGAAGATTAATAGTTGGTGATAGGGATGAATAGTTTGTTGAAAAGTAAGGTTGGAAGTTATTTTTATATACGAACAAGTCAATATGACTGGTATAGAAAGCCGGATGTGTCTCGGTAGATATGCACAGAACCTTTAGTTCAAGGACCGTGTACTTCACACTAGGAATTTGATCTGACAATTAAAACAACCACAATAACATGCAAACCTATATTGCTAAACAGCCCGATACATGGCGGTCTCGGATACCGCAGTGCCAATAGTGAAATAACAGACTTGGAGCAGCCAAGTCAACAGAGCCTTGCCCAAAGAGGCCTCCCTGACTAGGAGGTGGGTTATACACTGGCGAGGCTCAGCTGGCTCAGAGTCACAGATATGATTTATTCTAAGCTAAGCTAGGCCGGCTAGAAGCGCGCGAATGGTCATGACCTTATTGATACGAACGTAGTACGCGGTTCGACACGAGACGCGACAGTTCGCGGGTGACACTGGGTTGTAGTCTATATGTAGACCATGGCCATGGAAATACGGAACGGACTCACTGGGCACGTCGCGGGGCCGCGACGTTAGCTTGTATCCTCCGATTCCGCCCTCGGCGGCTCGATAGCTCTAGCTGTAGGCACTTGCCGCAGAGGCTGTCAGCTTGAAGCGTACTCGTCGAACGCCTGTCGACGAGTTAGGCCATCGTCGGCCTTGGGATGATCCGGGAGGCGAAGGCGCTAACCAGATCCACTGCGCACGGCACCCTGCGCTCACGCAGAGCGGTCTGGGACGTTCAGGCGGTTCCCGGTGACTGCCGGCGGCGCGAGGCCCGCCAGGCACGAAGTCGCGCACATCACGAGAACACTCGCTTATACTAAGCACGCGCGAAAGGGAATTGCAACGGCACCCTGGGTGCCACACCACGGTTCCGACCACGACCGCGAGTCGCTGAACTAAGCGGCCGGTCGAGTTGAAAGCGAAAATGAAGGTTCATCCGTCACACCGCGCTCCGGCGCCCGCGACGGGATCGCATAGTGCGCCGCCGCGACGACGCGCGTGCAGTTCAAGAGACGGATCGATCACGACTGTCTTTTGACAGTTTTGACACATCTGAGGTGATAGGGTCGTTACCGTTTTTAAAGGTTCTATTCACGAACGCCATAATCTTCGCGATCGGTAATTTCAAATATTAATGAAAATGAGCTTAAAATGTTGCGGAATTTTGAAATGACATGACAATCACAGCCAGAAACATCAAATACCTCTGGTTTGCGAGAAATCTCGACTTAAAGCGATAACCGTAACGCGATGGCGTGCACAGCTCTAAATTTTGTATGAACGTACCTACACCTGTTTAATTTAAATTCTAAACATTTTCAAATTTCGCGAAACTACTACTAGATTCGCCTTCTATGTATTTTTGCGATTCGATTAATGTATAACACTTGATAGTTTGGAACAGCCGTTAACCAGAAATAACGTTTTGCAAATGAACAATGACTACCACGTATTTTGGTCTAGATTTCCGATAAGAGTCTAGTTAGATCTTCTTGCAGTCATGAAACCTATAGTTCAGTGATCATGTGTGACGACTCTGACTACCAATTCGTATGGATATTGTTTTTCAAGGAGATATCTGGTAAGTAAAAACCTAACCTCAACCTCAGTACTAATTGTTGCATGTAACAAAGAGATTTATGCAAATATGTCGTGATACACACGACATGCATCTTAAATAACAGGAATCTTAATCCCCCGTTACGCCCCGTTAATTACGTTCCCGTAATGATTCATAATAAACGTACGGTAACTTTAAGATGATTACAACGGTACTTACCTCTTAAATTGGAATATATTTGGGAACAAAACAAATAACGCCTGTCTCACAAAACACCTCTTCACTACTACAGCGCACAAGAGCCAAAAGTTGCGTTCAGAAATAAAAGTTTTGCCCATTTATTGATTCGTTCACAAACATGACTTATATTTTGTTGGACAAGCTTTAACTAATCCTGCGTATAAAATAAATTTATTTTATCTATGTTAGTTTAAAAAAACAATTTTTTAGGGACTACAATACTCATAAGGAATGTTGAAAACATTTAAAGTAGGGTTTCACTACATTTTTAAGTAAGTTGAATAAATTTACAAGTTGATGTTTCGGACGCGTTCCCGACATGACGTTTAGACCTCGTTTTCTGTTAAATTGGTGACAATTACTAATTTGTGGATTAATCTTCTTAAGGTATAGATATATCTAACTAATATTAACAGTATTAAAAGCTTATTTTCTAAAATTCATTCAGATTTATTTTTTTATAACTTGCCAAAGCAAATTCGCCACCTTCGTGGTTTTGGGCCCTATAATTAAAAAGATATGTCATGGGAGCCCCGTAGGTGAACCAAATCACCAAGTCAGGCTCACTGCGCGCCGCAAGCCGCGTTAACAGCCAACGCGCAAGTGTACCAAGGTGCTCCGCCTTCCGCCTTTGTTCTTTCAAATTAGACGTGCATCTGTAGCCAGTCGTTTCGGTGCGCAAGTGTTGGTCGATCGCGTTGCCATGCTCTACGAGGCTACGACACGTTGCATTTACACAAACAACTAAATAATAGGCACGACAAACTAACAGGAGGTCTTAGTGATTACCAAGAGACAAAGTGTCTGCGGTATTTTATTCTGTATTAAAATGCATTTGAAACGGGTTTTACTCACGTCGAATACGTCGAATACCTATAGCTTGACATGTTTCGAATCGGTTCGAGATTCATCCTCAGGAGCGTTTTTCTATGTAAAATATTAGATTCTGAATCTAAAAGAATGCGTTTTTTGAACTTTCAAGCAGCCAGCAGCTAGTTTCGATGCCGAAATAGCTATATATCAATTTTAATCGAATTTGGCCCAATGCCTTGCAAGTTACGAATCCGAAACCTAACTAGCCATATACGCCGCGTCATACATAAGTAATCAGTGAATTCGTGTAATGAGTAGGTAATAAGTGAATTTATTGTCATATTTTCTACATTATTTAAATTACATAGAAAACTATCGTGAGTCTCAGACATATTAAAATACTTAAACGGGTTTACTCACGTCGTAGAAGTCGAATAACGCTCGACATGTTTCGAATCGGTACGCGATTCATCATCAGGAGAGACGACCAGTCGCGGCGGCGGCCAATCGAACACTGCGGGCATGCGCCCGGTCCGCGCGGCTGCTCGACACGGGTGTCACCGGCGGAGTCGCAAAACTACCCTCATCATCACGCACAATGCCAATTGTCGGGTTGCACACAACACTCACTACGTCATTTGCTAAGGTCTCGTCCACACTAACCACCGATGTAGTATCCAAAACCGTCCTCCAACTAGGGGGCACTGACCATCCACAATCTCGGTTAAAATTCGGATGACGACTAATTTCGATAGCCTCCCGTACTTTCCGCGGAATGGAAAACTTTTCTCTCGCCAGCACAGTTACCTTATCGAAACGAATATAGTGAGACGTATCCGAATTCAGTGAATGTTCCGTCACTGCAGAACCCCGGGTATCCTGATTTTTCATACTACGTATGTGTTCAGTCACTCTTGTGGAAATGTTCCGGCCAGTCTCTCCTATATAGTTCTTCCCACAGGAGCACGGAATCATATATACGCCAGGATTACTTAAGGGTTCCTTATCTTTGGGGGAACGCACCAACTGTCTGAGCTGTATATGAGGGCGGAAAATCGTCTTGATGCAATATCTACGGCGTAACAAGTATCCGATTTTATCCGTCACGCCCTTAAGATAAGGCAAGTATAAAGGTAGCCTCTCTACTGCAGTTGGGCGGGGACGAGCCGATGCGTTCGCAACCCGATTACTCTGCCTCCAGTTGTAGCCGTTGCGCTCCAAAACATGTTTCACGTGACTTAGTTCACCATCCACAAACTGAGGATCACACAGACATAAGGCTCGATTGATCAACGTCCTAGGCACAGAAGACAAATGACTCGGGTGATGATGTGAATCCGCCCTAAGGTACAGGTCATGGTCGTCTCTCCTGATGATGAATCGCGTACCGATTCGAAACATGTCGAGCGTTATTCGACTTCTACGACGTGAGTAAACCCGTTTAAGTATTTTAATTATTTAAATTGTTATATTATTTGAAATTTTTTGACATTGTTTTTTTTTAATTATCTATGAGATGTATACATAGGTAGATTAAAGTACAATAAAACTAAACCTAAAAATTAAACTTAACAAGAACACACTAAAATTAAACTAAATCTAAAAATGGCCTTTGCGGCATAGTGCCGAAGATGCTGGCGGCATTTCCTCGCTGAATCGCCAAACTGATTCTTTGAGCGAGGAAACCGCCAGCTCTCCGGTCACCAGTAACATTAATAAGCCTCTTCGAGATATCTTTGAAGAGGCTTAAAGCGCTGGGGCCCCACGGACCCAGGGTCTCGACGCCAAAAGGTATGAAATTGTACTCAGCGCCGAGACCACTATACTTATTTCGTTTTATACCTTCGGCCGCTTCTGCCGCTGCTCCGGCCCTAATTGACGAGCGGTGGAGATGTGACGGGGCCAATGTGTCTACACAGGTTGCATCCCACACTAGCACCCGTCCCTTACTCCACGGAATCAAAGACATTCCGTCCGGTCTCCTGCCATCGTCTCTTGAGATGCCGGTCGGCTCTAAAAGGGCCGGCACATTGATTGACGCAAGAGACCGGCGGATGATGTCGTTCAGAGCAGCATGTCTTGAGAAGCGGCCCGCACTGCTCTGGCAGGAGAGTCCGTGGTGACCCAGCCTGTCAACGTCTTTGCCGCAGGGGCATCGGTGTGGGGCGCAGACCGGGACCCCGAGACGGAGACAAACTGTAAGTCGGAGGGTATTGGGTTCTAGAAAAGTTCCAGTACTCACGGAACGGTGCGCATGGAGCCAGTATCCGACCTCTTTGGTGCCTACTGCCAAAAGTCTGGCTCGGTCTTCCGTAGAGCACTGGCTTAGGATGAAATCTACGGTCAATTTACACCTTAAGTCGTCCCAGCTCCTTTGAGATTTTAAATTTTCCGGATAATTTTGGCTGGGGCAAGCAATTGACCAAGTATTTTTTGCGTCTTCCAAGCCCGCAATCTCATAGTTTGTGGGGATCACCCTTAGGATTTTACCTATGAGATAAGACGAGCTATGAACTGACGACAAAAAAGCTGGCAAAGCGACACTAGAAATTTTGCGGATCCCTAGCCCACCGTACCGAATGGGAAGAGATCCTTGGGACCAAGACTGCTCGCTTAGCTGAGAATTGAGGACGGATTCTAAATTCATTTTGATCAGGCTATCTATTTGTAACAAAAGATGTTTGTTGGTTCCAAAGTGTGCAGCAGCGTAGCACATAGGTAAGTTTCGGAACGAAAAGACAATATTTAATAATTGAAAGTGCAAAATGTGGGCTAATTTCAAGCAACCGATGGGAATGATTTTAAAATTTCGAGATAGAATTTTGAACATAGTCAGAAAAACATCTATTGAATTATGACTTGCTGAATTTCTTTATTATGTTTAATTAAATAAAAAAAATAAAAAAATTATAATGTATCCCTATATTGTATTAAGCGGTTTACACTCACGTGAAATTGTCAGGAACGGCCCGACATGTTTCGAACTCGTATGGAGCCCTTCACACAATAATTAAATATGTCTCACGAAAGTTTTAATAAAAGTATCCCTATATGTGTGAAATAAATATAATCTAATCTAATCCAATCATAGACCTAATAAAGCAGCCCCAGATCCTAAACATCAGTCGTGTTATAAAAATGTTACGCACTTACGACTTAAAGATTCTAAGCAACGTGCTTACGAACAATTTATTTCGAGCTATATCGACCGCGTCACTACGTTCTATTTCTGCCACTCATCCAAAACGGAACCAACTCTTCGTTTAGAAGTATTTGCTTCAATTTAGAAACATCGGTATGTCAATCGAACTTTCTAAAACTCCATTCTTATTCAATTACGCTATTGCAAAACTTGAACTAAGGTACTTGCGCCAATGATGCCTGTTCCTAAGACAGCCTACTTCAAAACTTTTAGATATAACCGTTCGAACGAATTCAAATTTCGCGCCCATGTTCGGTTGGTACTATAGACATAAGTTAAGTCTATGGTACCTACTAAACTAACCATACACAGTAACAGAACAGGGCCATCTTTGGCGCAAGTACCTTATTAGTAGGAACATGGACTTATACATTTATGAAACATGTAGGTACTGTATCATTATTTTAATTTGGGTACACACCACAATTCTTTTCAATATTAATAAGGTGCAAAGCCCTTAAAATAAACAATGCAATGATCGACACACAAAGCATAAGGAAAAATTCGAAAGGTCATCTGGCGTTAGGGTGGTGGAGAGGTTAACAAACTGGACCGATAATCCAGATTTTCTTTTCAGTCGGTTAAAAAAATTACCTCCCGAGTCAAAGTCAGAATTGATTTATAGTTTTCCCTAAGCCTAAAAAAACTCAATGAACTTAATTTGGTTTGTTTATTTACATCCCAGACGTGGCGTCACCCAGCGTCTATTACATATCAGACATACGACAGATCCCTTTGACAGCGACACGACTGTCCCTACGGAAGAATTATTGGTATCGTTCCACGAACCGAGTTTCCTCGGCGGAACAAAAGTTCATTGACTGGGAAATGAGAAATAGAACAATTTGGCATTCGTTTGAAGTCCCACTGGCGCTCCTTTAATGTCCCTTGGTAACACAAAGTCGTAACTGACTGTGGTCCTCGTTGTGAGATGACTCTTTGTCTTAGTAAGAATGGAATTCTTTAAAATGAACGAGAAGCGACACCAGTTTAAATATAACGCTAAATGAGTCTTAATGTTGCAGAACTGTATTTCAATGGTCATTTAGGATCAGAGGTGGTCTTTAGGAATATTTTCGGATATCGAAACTTTTTCGAAAGACATTTTTATTAAAAATTAGGAGATATTCTAAAATAATCAAGAAGTCATCGAGAAAATCAGTTCAGTTATATTTCTACTCTACACATACTATATGGTGTGTGGTAGTTGAGATGATGGTTGTTAAAACAAATGAATAAATAACATACCTATCCGAGAACCTCACACCAATCAATCTAGTCCCACAGTAAGCTGTAGTAGGCTTGTGTTACGGGCACTAGACGACGATAAACATATAATACTTATATACTTAAACGCACTTTTTCAAAGGCAAATGGCAAATTACTTATTGTCTCCATACAAATATTGGTAGCCATAACAACGTCACTATTACGTGGCCATTTTGTATGAAGCGTTTTTAGCGATCCATAGGAATGTTGAACTTCGACGGTCATTTCTGACTTTTAGAGCAGTCTAAGTGTAGTTTGTATACATTTGATCCCAATAAAAAATAGAATCGATTGACATCCTCAAAAAAATATTTCGTCATGCGTTTTGTATGGGGATTGGTATGTGGTTCTAATACCATTGGCCGAATAGCGACATGTTTGTTACTTGATTTGATAAGCCATGACCTTCTAGAAAAGTCGCCACCTACTAGATTCGTCAAAACTGACACAGTTAGCAAGTTGGATCATGTCGGAAAAATACACTCGCATTAAACTTTGGAAGAGATACCTAACAGGGATAAGTTCACCTTTGTACATGTTTTATTACAAGCTTTTATTTAACTTACAATGTATGTATGTTTATGTATGTGTGTTCGGGAGGAATCTTGCAACTCAATTTTGAAGCAGATATCTTTAACGATTGAGCTGAAATTTTGCATACCTATTCATTTTGATGACAATACAATAATGGTACCACGGGTCTGATCTGTAGATGGAGCCGGAAGCTGGCCGTAGGAACTCTGTAATAGATAAAGCAATCCTACGAAGTTTAGGCTCTTTGGAATCGTCTCAGTGAACAATTGATAGATGTTCAAAGAAAAGTACAGTCTGCTATAAAAACATATTTGCCATGAACTTATGATTGTAACTATTAATAACCAGTCATTATGTACAATAGTGTTTATATAAGTACATACATACAATTTTAATAGCAATCCTGAGGGGTCACCTTCTTTGAATTTTTTACAATGCCATTCCTCTTGCCCTTGTGTTAAACTGTAATTTAATGACCGGGAAATTCCGCTACGAACTTCAGAGTAACTCATCTGGACTTCAATTTTAATGTATATTTTCCGTAACATTACCACTATCACCATTATGCACTAGCGGGACAGCGGGACAAGCGTAACCTACCTACCACATCAGGCCATATCATATAGTTACAGCCATGCAACTATAGTAAGTGGCAAAAGTAAGATAGCGTTGTTGGTAGTTTGGCTATGGCTGGTAGGCTGGCACTTGCTCCAACTGACCTTACATTAGCAATGTACTCTATTCGTCTATGACACATCGTACCTATCGTATCGTCGTACACGTAATATGGGCGATATATCGCTCAATATTTCAACTATAAACAAAACAGCAACAAACAAACCCAATAAGTATATAAAGAGACAAAATAACACATGGGATTACTGATGGTTAATTTTACAAGATACTGTTTTATGAATAAAAATGTCCCATAGTGTAGACATCCTCAAAAAAATGGCAATGCTTATAAGCCTTTAATATGCAGTTTTGATATAGAATATTTAGGTAATCAAAGACAAACACGCAGCGCCGCGGGCCAAGGCCCTGGCCCTGGCATGACAAATGCCTGTATCTATGTAGATTGTAGATATATAATATGTAGTTGTAAATAAATACACTTATCTTCACATATCTTGTATTTAAACACTTTGTATACTCGTAGTAGGTACATAAATTTACTTAACTTTTTCCTGATTCGGTACACAGACAAATAGAGTAGGTACATAATTAAAGTAGATATTTCGATATCGGTGATAATATCGGAAAAATGTTGTTAGAGTAAGCAATTTATATTCATACTGCACTTTCAACTATTAAAAGTGAAATTTATTTCGCTTCCAGAATATTTTAACCAATTTTGGTGCAGGGATTGTTGGACATCCAAAGACAGTGATAGGAGTAGACGTACTTTTTACCTAACCGTGACCAAGAAAAAAATATGCGTATCAAGTTGCGACAGCTTAGCGCACAATAAATTAAATTCGTAGACAAGCCAGGCAGTACGTCATAGCGAAGACTTGTAGGTATATATCCTGGAGATTTTACTGCAACTCAAGTTGTAAAGTGTTATTTAGTCTACAAAAAACCGACAGCGTCTACGTAGCTCCGTCCGTCAAGGCTAGGAAAACTATGAATGGAAAATGTGAATGGCTGTAACTTCGCAAATGCAGAATCATGAATGGGTGAGAAACAATGCGCCCGCGCTGCAAGCGAGTGGGCATTCATTAACGCCATCTTTTTTTATTTGCAAGAAGCCAAATAACATCCTGCGGTTGTAGCGTTGGCAAAAAATATTGCGATAAGTTTCAGTGTGCGGTTAGGATTAATTATTTCGTTTTGTTTTACGCATATTGTGGTGTGTTTTATTATTTGTGTTTTATAAGCTACAACTGTTCTAGATAACAGTTTTGCGTTTTGATGGTTAAAAACGGCCCGAAAAAGCGGGTTGTCCTTTAAAATTTTCCTGATTGCTGTGACATTTAATGAATGGGGCAAAGATGTTCGTAATACTATTATTATAATAATACGACCATAAATCATTTGATATTTTAATGACGCAATTTTTTTCAATAAGTAGGTAGGTACTTCAACTTTTTCCTGCTTGGTTCTTTGAAGTCGTAGGTATGAATCGAAATAATATAATTAGTTGGTAGCTATCGTTAGGTAATACTCGTAAGTAGTAGTACTATTACAATGTGATGAAAATATGAACGTGGAGCAAAACGAACACATTACCCCAACGAAAACGGGACAAGACAAAACGAAATGAAAATCCAATATATCGCCGAATATTGAGAGTCGGTGACAATCCTAGCGTCCAAAACAATAATAAAGACCACATAAGTAGCACACAGGCTGCATAAGCACTTATATAGCCTTTATAATAATAATAATAATATAATAATATCTTTATTTCAGAATGCAATATTCCATAGATTGATTAGTAACAATTAATTTTATACAGCTCAAATTAGAGTTATAATAGCTGTATACGAGTAGCCTGTTTGGTACCTGAGCAAGTGCGGGTGATTCAATAAGCTTGAACGGCCAGAAGATTTTCATACCTAAATCTCTAGTAGTTCCGAGACCAGGACCGTGACGAGACCGTGGAAACGTCGGGTAATTACCAACGCAAGTTATCAAACACTATTTACACGCTATAAGCCCCATTTCCGATGTAATATTTAAACAAACTCTGTACCTATTCTTGGTTAACCTAACCTAACCTACATCACCTTTCAATGAGAAGACAACAACGAGGACATCGCTTTGAAATTCCCTATTTTTCTTCAGATTATTTATTATCAGCAGTTTTGAATATTTGTGGTGTGAGATAACATTTTGAGCGAAACAAAATATTAAAATATATATCAAAATCACTGCAATGTTATCTCCATCGGCCTCGCCCACTTTATCGAAATATTTCCTTTATTTGGTTTAAGGGTTGACTGACACATTATTTTTACTAATATAATTCCTGGGCATACATATGATTCTGCTGGGTGCGTAACGATGGCTATAACAACTTTTGATATAATTTCAGTCGGTATAACGCTCATTTGATAATAATATAATTATTGAATGATATAACAACACTTAATATATCAACATTTGATATAATGATTGTTTCATATACTGATCATTTTATCGAATAACATTTAATATAACATTCTTTAAGTATAATGCATATTTCGTCTAATGAATTTATGGTATAACGTTTATTTTATCTAACGTTCAAATGGCATAACGTATAGGGTATAGAGAAATAGGGGAGCCGGGGGCCGTATTAAAAAAAAAACTCAAACCAAAAGTTCAATTAGAAACGTAGGTTAGGTTAGGTTAGGATAGAAACAAAAAAAAGGAAAAAAGAGGAAAAAAAATAAATTGAACTGCATCCCCCAGAAAAAATGGACTGCTACCAGAAAAATAGGTTAGGTACGAGCACTACACATATGTTGTTATACCAAATGAACATTATACCATATGAAATTATACCAAATGTTGTTATACCAAATGAACATTATACCATATGAAATTATACCATATGAAATTATACCAAATGTTGTTATACCAAATGAACATTATACCATATGATGGTTATAGGAAATAAGTGTTATACCAAATGATAAGTATACGAAATAAAAATAGATATTTTGAAATTATACCAAACGTTTATTATATCAAATGAGTCATTATACCATATGAAATTATATCAAATGTTGTTATATCAAACATACTTATACCATTTATTTTTATATCGATCATTACACACCCGATTCTGCTATTTGATATGTATAAAAACCCAAGTACTGATTTATACTGTTACTAGACGGTTCCCGCAACTTCGCACCGCATAACCGCTCAGATGCAGAGCGCAGAACTCTTGGACACGGCGCGTATCGTCACGAGTAGCCTACAGGTAGGTTTATAGATTTAATTATAATATTATACTGTTTATTTTTCCTAAGGTCAAAGATAAATAAAGGAAATACTTAATAAATAACAACCCAAACAAAATTCATCTCTATCTGCGCTAAGCCGGTGCTTTTCTGCTGTCGCTGCGCGCTGTTCGTGGCGAGTGTGGGAAAGCTGCGTCGGCGTCGCGTCGCGACCCGCGGCCGCGCCTGCGCCACACGTGGCGTACCACAAACATTCGGCGAAAACGTTCGCTCAAACACTATTGGAATACGAGTAACACAAGGACACATGATCAGCAGGTAACGATGGTAGAACATGAGATGGATAATGCTAAAAAGGTGGGTCGCCGTAGGCCCATAGGACCAACTCCATACAACTGAGTGCCTAGCACCACTACGATTCGCGACTCTTGTCGCGCTACATAGCATCGCACGTCACTCTCTCACAGTACTGAGAGAAAGAGATAGGTAATATATCTCGCGCGAGAAAGAGTCGCATGTCACAGTTGTGCTAGATACATTCGATTCTGTGACGCGGAGACATTCACGTTGGTTTGTCATCATCATCATCATTTCATTTCAGCCATAGGCCGTCTACTGCTGTGCATGTCTCCTCAGTAGACTTGCAGATGGGCCGGATATATAGCAGTGAGTCCCCGCAACTCTAACCAGTACCTCTAGCATAACTATCATACGCGAGTATTTCTCGCGCGAGATAATTACCAGTCTCTTTCTGTGCAGTAATGTGAGAAGGTGACGGGTAGCGGTATGTCGCGCAACAAGAGTCGCGAAGCATAGTTGTGTCCAACTTACCCTTACAACTTACCACTGCCGTAAACACGACCACTTTGCCTTTGAACGACTGATGATTATGGTTCAAATGGTGCGGAACCCTATTTCAAGTTGACAGACCCCCCTGTTGGTAACCCCACGGAAAACGTGGAATTTTACGATCCATATTGTGATCAAACTAAGGCATAAGTTGTTAATTTTATTTGTACGCAGTCAATGCGTGGGTGTTAACGATTAGGTACTCTTACAATTATTAAGATATCATTTTATGAGCAGGGGAAAATGAAGTAATAATATATTTGTAACTTTTATCACTGTCGCGGGACTGGGCGGAGGCGGACCAAAGAAAAGTTTATTTTTTATTTTGGCACAACGTAGTTGCTCCACTTTGCTTTATTTATGGTAAGGTAGCGAGGGCTCATCAGCCATGATACAGGTCAAGTCATGTAAAAAAAAAAGTGTGGCCCTAGCGAAAAGGAGTATGTCAGATGTCAGATCAGGGGTATGAGAATTGAAGGTCAGTTCCTCTCCGCTGCGTCCAGCTCTGTCAATGGATAACGTAGGTATCCTAAGTGATCTTAGTTCAGATTTGTCTGCCAGTGGCCATATAATGCATTATGCATTACTGATACTAAAACAGGCAAGCATGAAAGTAATTAATAATTATTCCAATCTGAGTGTATCTATGTAAGTGTTATAATCGGTTTCAGTTACGTGTTAAGGAAAGAGAAGAAAATTATGTTTATTTTATCTTTAGTTGGTTCAGTATAACCTTAAAAGGAAAAACGGAACCAATATAAGTTGACTTCTTTGTCCGCCTGTGTAGGAAAGAGTATCAAAACCTTAGGCTAGTTCCGTAGACCTAGATGTTCTAGATCAAAGACACGAGCCCGAACACAGCACAAGAAAAATCAACGCAGCAAAAGGACAAATTATGATTAGATGACAAACAAAGTATTATGCAAAATAAATTCTGGAAACTTGATATTCTTATAGATTCAGCCGGATAACGGGTACAATAAAGGGAAAAGAAAAACTGAAGAAGGAAGGAGTTCACATTGCTGCCTGCTTTGTAAGATATAGAATTAAGTAATACTTATGTTCCTTGATTGGTGATCACAAACCCCGTATAGTAAAGCGAACCTAATATCGTCGAATACCTGCAAATACCAGTTATCTGCCAAAATTACGTTTAGAGAATTTTAATTTTAATGTTTGAAACATTTGTAATAGGACGATTTATCTATCTATCTATCAGTCACATACGTCCACTGCTGAACATAGGCCTCCCCCATAGCTCACCACAATGTGCGTTCCTGTGCAGACCGCATCCATCTACTTCCTGCGACCCTAATGAGGCCAATAGGACGATATAAGGAAATCCAACAATATGGCAAATATAAACTAAAGCTTTAAAAAAACACAACGGACTCAAGAGTAATGCAATGCGCAGTACTTTGACTGATTCGTTGACAAACATTACGAATTGCATATGTTACACTCTACCACCTCCGCCAACAAAAAGACATAAGCGACATGGTTTCTCAAACAAAATACGCCGTTTTATGCAAGCAGGACAACGGCCCCGAAATAGGTTAATCATACTCATACTGATTAGATAACTAACATAAGAACTGATAACAGCTCAAGCATTTTTGATCATTTCATTTTGTCGCGTGTGATACTTACTGAAATCTAAATTCCTTTGTCATTGCTGATAAGATTTTCCTTTGGATTAAATATCAGGCGCCCACTGCCACGCTTTATCGTAGATAAAATATGATGATTAGTAAATTATGATGAAAAGTAATTGCAAATGCCACTTTAAATCAGGGATTCCCGGTACAGGAGTAACAAGAACCCAAAAGCTGTTTTAGAATTTTATCATAATTTTGGGCCTATTCACAGATTCGGAAACGTGCCTCCCCAACCCAACGATCTTCCCCTTTTTCTAGATACTGTTTCTTTTAGTTCTAAATCTCCACTCCGCCTTCGAAGAAACTGGTAAAAGTATACTTTCAAATTTCTACCGTGAGAGGGCACAAGTATCTCAGCCATAGTGTCAAAGCCGCGACAAACTCGTTCGATGGTCAGTTTATCCGACGTCCGAAGCATGTACTAACTGACCCGGACGATGAGATCACGGAAACCATCCAAGTGATGGTCGCCGCGAACTCTCCGAACGGCGCTACTTTCTGTTTCTTCTCTGTCATAGCCCGATTCTCTTTCCCCTCTCCTCCCGCCCTAAGTCAGACTGATTTGGTTCAGTCTACTCACGACGCAGTACATACAAAATTACTCCTGTGGCGCGGAGATAATCCCATTAGCGGGTTATACTTCCACATAAACTACTGGTAGTGGGGGCTTACCAGCCTTCATACAGTTCAAGTCATGTCTTAAAAAAAGCGACAAACTCCTTACCCTCGGCACACCATGGCCACTGGTCTCAACGGCAACCGGGTCGAACTCATACACTGGTTCCAGGTTGCTGTACTTAACAGTAGCTTAAACTATGAATACAAAGATCAAAGCTTAAAGAAAAATTGAAAAAGGAGCTACCTGAACAGTAGCTTGTTAATCGTGCTATCCGAGAGTTCCAAGACCTCTTCAATAGTCCACCCAATTCGCAACAGCTATCGAGCTTAACATTCGGAGATTGTGTAATGTTATCAATAATCACATGTGTGTCTGTGTGTGCTCGAATCTAGGAAGTCGAGATAACATCGGCGCCTCGGCGCCAGGGAGCCTTGTGATAACAACTTTATATTTTTGTCATAATCCTTCTTTTCCCGTCATGACACGTGAAAGCCGTTGAGATATTTGACACACATTTTAATAAAAAGTTAAGAGGCAGGTTAATAGTGTGGATCAACTTTTTCTTGTTGTTATTCTGTACCGTGACTCAGGGGACAGTTATGATTAAAAAAAATAAAGTCAAAGTATTTATTTGCTGGCATTACGATTTTATACATGAAACGCAAGGGTCAGCATAATAAATAATGAAAAAATAACGAGTTAATAAAGAGTTAGTTTTAATGTCAAATGACTTTGAAACAATGGGACAAGGGACCAAAGTTATCGGTCGATATTCAAAATTCTTTAGTCATTTTTCTTTTCAAAGGTTATAATACATTTTCATCAAATTATGTGGGAATACACCATGCGCTAGGCATTTTTTTATAAAGTTAATTAAAATTGGTGTAAGTTCATTGGCTAGGTGTTTTATAAGTAATGTGAGTGGATATCGAATAGATGTCAACCGAGGCTGTATTACGTAGAGACATAATGAAACATAAGTAAAATACAAAAAATAACATATTACCTATATCATTAAAGTACAATAAAACTAGAGACATAATTACATTCTGAACTTCCTTTTCAGTGCATGGCATAAGCAAAATGCTGTTACACACTTTTTCCTCCTGACAATACTACTTCTCTAAGTGTAATATAAATATAACAGTACTTTTCTTATAATTTATATTACTGGTATTCCCAAGAGATTCTACATAGGAATAGGCTTATCTGTTTAACTGTTGCAATTACAAAGGTTTTGGTAAATATATATATATAACCGTAGTTTTTAAGAGAGACCCAGGGGACATCATCATGATGGTAATAAGCAACAGAAAACGGTTGATTTGCCCAATAACAGGATTGCATAGCTTGATATCATGTTTGAATGCCATCATGCGCTGAAAATATGTGATGCATTGTAGTTACCTTAATGATTGTATCAAGGCGACTCTGACGACCAAAATAGTTTTAACTTGGCTTCAAGTCTTCGACAACCGATCTTTCCAAGCGGTCACACTTTCACAACAAGCATGTAGTAGCTCACAGCAAAAAATAAGCAGGTAGGTTCAAAGATCTGGCTAGAAACTGTTCAGAATCGAACGTCTTTTATTTTTTTTTCGATAGTTATGCTACAATAGTACAGAGACATCAGAGGCCGGGAAAATGAGGATTTCCGGCCAAGTAGTCGAGGAATTTCTGGACACTGGAAATTATATCCATAATAATTAAATAATTAATTTTGGTATATGAATTTGTGTAAATCAATATTATTTTAAATTGAATATTAATTTTAATGTATTGTTTGACATTATTCCCGAAATAGTGATAATAATAAGTAATTCTATTGAGATCGTAATTTTTTGTAAATGTTATCGTAATTTTAATCTTGTAATGCTTGTAATTGTGTATAACTAAAATGACCTGTGATCTGCTTCACCAATAAAATGAGTTTGAGTTTGAGTTTGAGTTTGAGTAGGTATATACGGCCGATCGAGCGTGCGAGCGAGGCCGGATAGTGATACGAGGCCGGGAATCTGTTTTCACGACGAGGCATGTATAGTGCTTTTCTCAAACATACAATGAAATAAAAAAATATACTTCAAAGAACAACATTTTATTAATTGGCAAATAGGACATTTTAGTCTAACCACCAACCTTTAAAAACAAAACCTGCTTTTTGTCAAACCAGCCAGCTGTGTGAATGACCTTGTTGTTGAAACCAAAAAAAAGTTACTTTGCAGGCCTAGGCCTGAAAAGCAGTATGAAATCCCTTTACAGTCCTCTCGAGTTGCTGCGCCCAAAAAGCGATACTTCCGAGACAATATTTCATTGCATGTTTGAGAAAAGGTTCTTTACATCATCACTCATCTTAACATTTTGTTCTGTCCCAATCGACCTTACTTTGCATGGAACGAAACGCACCCGAGCTGTCATTCTGACACTATGATTTGAGAAATTAATAGAAATTATAGGACTTCCGGTTCGTGACTTAAGATGGCCGCATGCGTTTAAGTTTTGTTGTTCGTTATTTATTCATTTGTGTTATTCAATGTGTAGTATTGATAGCGTATTGTGCAGTGATCTAACGTATGAGTGAATAGCTAATGAAGAATTCAACTTGAAGCGTTCATAGCCCTTCCTGGGTCAAGGCCCGATAGTCCGCGTGGTTTTTTGTAAATCGCTATCACTTTACAAAAAGCAAAACCTCACCGAACAACGGCATGCTCTACGAGCAAACTCGAAATTGGCGAAATCATCATTAACTTTGATGGAAGCCATATTTTAAAATTAGAATTAGAATAGAAATTATACTTGGACTTCCGGTTCGTGACTCAAGATGGCCGCATGCGTTTAAGTTTTGTTATTCGTTATTTATTCATTTATGTTATTCAATGTGTAGTATTGATAGCGTATTGTGCAGTGATCTAACGTATGAGTGAATAGCTAATGAAGAATTCAACTTGAAGCGTACGAACGCTTCAAGCTGAATTCAGGAAGGGCTATGAAGCCCTTCCTGGGTCAAGGCCCGATAGTCCGCGTGGTTTTTTGTAAATCGCTATCACTTTACAAAAAGCAAAACCTCACCGAACAACGGCATGCTCTACGAGCAAACTCGAAATTGGCGAAATCATCATTAACTGATGGAAGCCATATTTTAAAATTAGAATTAGAGAAATTATACTTGACGTTTGGACAGGGCGATTTTGGAGATACGTGTTAGGTGTCCGCCCTTTTGCATATATTTTGTTGGAAACGAGTGGGTTTGCTTGCCTAGGGCACCTCGTTAATATTTGGTTATACTTTGGTTCTTAATTTGGTGTGAAAATTGTGGTTTTGGACGGACTGGCGTTACGGTCGCCGACAGGACTTTCAGCGCGCAGCAAATCACATAATACACTCATATTACACCACAGACAACCCCCACTAGACGGAGCATGTAAGGCGACCCGCGCGCACCAACGATATGGTACGGCAGAACATTAAAGTATGAACACGGCGGCCACCGTTTAGTTGCGTCCTTGTTTATGATCCATGCGTACGTCAACGAAAAAAGAAATTAAATAAATAACATGGTAAATTGTAGTGTTAAGTGGTGTAGAGAGACCTCATAAACATGGACGCAACTAAACGGTGGCCGCCGTGTTGATACTTTAATGTTCTGCCGTACCATATCGTTGGTGCGCGCGGGTCGCCTACGGGTCGCCTTACATGCTCCGTCTAGTGGGGGTGGTCTGTGTATTACACAATACACTAACTCAAATTTGCTGGAATTGGGCTGGATCGGCCCAATGCGAAGGTTAGTGTTTTAGATTTAAACTAGAATTAATTTCAGAGGCGCGCATCGCGCCCCGCGTATGTACTCGCCCGGAAATACGTTTTGTTGGGCACAGAGCTGATGGGCCCCTCTGGCCCGTAGACCTGGGCGGGAACATAACACATTTTAATGTATCATAACTTCTTTAATTTCCCCCAGTTTTTTTACCTGAATGTAGTTTTTGTGAAATATGAGCAATGACATTTCAGCAGACCGACGCTTTTGGAGTTTCAAAGCAATGCCTTTCCTATGCACATTATTCTGAAGGGCTATTTCGAAGATTGAAATTCAACGTTCGAATCGTGCTGCCATCCCTCTCGATCTCCTATGAAACAATATTTGGATGAGCTGGACGGCACTATGCGAAGGTCGACTTTTGTTTCGAACATCAGAGTACCCCTCCCGTTCTATACGATCCGGGTATCAAGTTATGTACAGAATAGATATTGTGTTTTGTGCAAAGGGAGCAGCAGTGAAATGTCGAGGCAAGTTCATTTAATTAAAACTAACTGCAGGTGCATAATAGAGCCTGGCATTGTTCCTTCGGCCCGTTTGTCTGTCGCCGTCTAAACTTTGCGTGAACGGTAACTTACAATATTGGATTAACTCTCAAAATGTGGTTTAGGTTTGTTGTTTTGTTATTGTCTAGTGCGTAGTGATATGATCTTGTAGTTATGAGCTTCCATTTTCAGTATACAAAATGTTTTTAACCTTCAGGCTCGCAATGGAGGTTTAGAGTGATGTCGAATTATACAACTCACTATAATTATAATATAATGAGAGATGTGGGAAATGAGGAAGGTTTCCGGAAATTTTCAGAAATGGCATATCTCTAAATTATATACATAAAAAAGCTCAAAATGTCGAAATAAAGAAAAAAAAATACAAAAGGGCTTTGAATAGATAAGTGACTTCAAAGGTACGTACATTTTTTTATTTTTTCCAAAAGCAAATTGGACCAGGACAAAGCAACCATTCCGTACGCATCCGAGGCGCAGGCTGCTTGGATGGCTCTCAACCCGGGCGCAGCACTACCGGATAAGCCGGAGCGTCAGCGGTCATGGGATGAAGTGGGTGTGAAGCGCGTAGTTGACAGTCGGCTGGAGAGTGCTTTGGGTGTGGAGAGGGCGCGACTAAACGCAGTATCGAGGCCAGAATCCGGAGCGTGGCTACAAGCGCTTCCCTCCCCACACCTGGGTACTCTTCTTGACGACAATTCTTTGCGGGTGGCGGTTGCTCTCCGCCTGGGCTGCGATGTTTGTGAACCTCATCTATGCATCTGCGGCACCAGGGTGGAGAGTAACGGGCACCACGCCCTGAGTTGTTGTCGTTGTGCTGGGAGATTTCCTCGTCATCACGCTCTCAACGACATCATCCGGAGAGCGCTGGTCTCGGCTAATGTTCCGTGTTTGTTGGAGCCTCCCGGTCTTAGTCGGACTGATGGGAAGAGACCTGATGGTGTGACCTTGGGTGCCCTGGCAGAGAGGCAGTGGGACGCTACATGCGTCAGCACTTTTGCCGCCTCGCACCTTGGTCGCACGACCAGGTCTGCGGGGGCAGCTGCTGAGGTAGCTGCCTGTAGGAAGCGGGACAAGTATACGGTACTTGCCAGCAATTATATATTTGTCCCGTTTGCTGTGGAGATGACTGGTTGTTGGGGGTCCGAAGCGAGAGATTTTATCGCGGAGATCGGGCGGCGTTTACGCGAGAGAGGTCTAGACCCTCGTTCCGAGTCATTCCTGGTGCAAAGGTTGTCCATCGCAATTCAGCGAGGTAATGCGGCGAGCGTCATGGGAACCTTCGCACCGGGAATGACACGGGGCGGGTTATTCGACTAGTGCCTAACGTAAAGGTACATGATGGATAAATGTATTTATTTATATTAAAGCAAATTCGAAGTTTTTATCTGAATCCCCATAATTGTATCGCAACTATGTCCTTAAACGCCCTTTTTCACGGTCAAAATGGCAATGTAGTTATTTTTCCATTCAAATTATATTGTTACCTTTCCTGGGTGAGAGTGAGTAGAGCACTCTAGGTAAATGTATTGAGTCCCATATATACATTTGATCCCCATAAAAATAGGATCTAATGATATATATTAAAAAAATGTCTCCTTCTTATTGTGGAGTCCCCGAGAATTCGCGAATGCCTCGCCTATACTTTAAATGAAGTGAGGCATACATACATTAGGGAGGCCGAGGGATTTTGAAACAGAGGTGAGTTAAAACAAAACTAAACTTCTTGGTATCTATATTCTACATCCATTAGCGAGCTGGCAACAACGCTGTTTAGACGAGCCCTGTCACCCACTAGCTCCTCACTCCTCAGTGTAGATCCAGGAAATTGACGTTGTTTTAACTCACTTCTGTTTCAAAACGCCTCAGTCTCCCCTACAAACACGTTAAGATAGCATTCGGAATTTCGGATATTGGGTCACAATCGCCGGTTGTGACCACTAAGATGCGAATGTCATCTTATAATAAGTGTCAAAGTGTATCGTCTTTATCTAATGTTAAATATATCAATAAATCACAATGCAAAATGTGTCATAAAAACAAACTCATATTTACAAACAATTAAGTACCTCTAAAACAATATCACGCGCCAAAAATAGGTATGAGTATGACATTTTCTAGAAGTAGGTCGGAATTTGTAACAAATTCAATAATCGTCACGCAATTTTTATCAACATTGATATCTTTTCAATTCACGGAAAGTATATACTAATACGGAACGGTACGCGTATCGAACGATAATGCATTTTATGACAATGTACTTCGGTTGACATAAATCGGCTTATTTTCATTGCATCGATATTGCTGTACACTTGTTATCATTACAGGAACACTCAATCACAATGCATTGTAGGCGAAACGTAGGTGCTGTTTTTTCTGGAAAAACACTGCACCTGGACTGGCGCCAGGGCGAAAATATTTCTCGGAAAGCGCAGTTTTTATCCGCCGGGAATACGTTGGGTATTAGTAAACAAATAGTAATGCACTCATCGCAAATTAGTTTTGAAAACAGAATTTATTTATGATCGGGTTATTTTTGGCTTTTCAGTTTTTTTTTGAAGTCGGTTCTTTTTTTATAAATTTATTTTTTTGTTTAGTGATTCTAATATAAGTACTAATCACTTTTTCACAAAAAAAAAACCAACGTCAATGAGCGAAATGGAACACAATAACACATTTAAATAATTTTCTCATGTCTTTGTCAGAACTGGACCAAATTTAAATGGGACCACACGGGAAGCACCTTCAAATAAAAAAGAATCATCAAAATCGGTTCACCCAGTCGAATGTTCTGAGGGAACAAACATAAAAAAATACAGTCGAATTGAAACTCCTCCTTTTTTGAAGTCGGTTAAAAATTAAATTAGTCAGGCGTTGAGAATTACGTCCTCCTTTTGTACGATAAGTTTTCTTTTGCGCAATAAAATTCAAATATATGAATTAATTGATTCTACTAAATTACTAGTATTAACTAGGGTAAATCGTCAATTACTGGCCACCAGCCAATAACTGGCCACCTCATTCTAAAAATGAACTCTGTTCACCAACAAACATAGGTAATTCATATTAGTAGGTATAAGGTGTTAATTACTGGCCAACCTTCAATAACTGACCACAATATATTAAAAGGAGTTCAGTTTGTAGGTAGAGAGTTAATTTTTAGTATGAGGTGGCCAGTTATTGAACGGTGGCCACTGGCCAGTTATTGAACGGTGGCCACTGGCCAGTAATTGGCGATTTACCCTAGTATCTTTACCATAGACCAGACTTCAAAAACGGCACCCGTTCACGTGTAAGATGATCTCGCGCGGTTTAACTTTAAATAAGTGATAATGACATAACGACTTTGCCTGGTGAGAATTGAGAAAACACAAAATATGATGATTAAAGAATGTAGAATTCCCACAGGAAATTCACAAATATAGTACAGTCTTGTGACGTAGGTACTTATTTCTTAGAACGTTCAAAGGCACACTTTATTTTAGAACATTTGGCGACCAACGCCCGAATGCACACATTGCGCGTATTTTTAATTCATGAATCAAAACGCAGGCCGCATGCACATTCGAGCAGTAGAAAAACCGGGAGGGCTCCGTACAAACACTTCCCATCTTAACTGACCGAGTTAAGTTTGCACCTCGTATGTATGGCGCCTCATACAATCGAGGTGCATAGTTAACGCAGCCGATCACGTTTGTTGTATTTCCATACCCCACGTAAATATTTATTATTACAATGCATGTGCTCGAAAAGAGCGTATTCTAGGCATTCAAACTGTGCGGAAAGTACTACTTTTCCACACTAGTGCTTATTACTTTTCAATTTTTTTAATTTCTAGCTGTATCTGACAGCCTCACACAAAGAGGTTTTATTATTTACAAAAAGTGATAAATTAGTCAAATACCGATTATTATTACATATAAAAGTACAATAAAACCAATACTTCATAAATTAATTCATTTAACACGTCATTCATTATATCACTACATAGTATAAAACAAAGTTGCTTCCTCTGTCCCTATGTCCCTTTGTATGCTTAAATCTTTAAAACTACGCAACGGATTTTGATGCGGTTTTTTTAATAGATAGAGTGATTCAAGAGGAAGGTTTATATGTATAATACATGCATAATTTATCAGCATTGCACCCGTGCGAAGCCGGGGCGGGTCGCTAGTTAGATATAAAATTTGATTAATAAACGAACGTTAAATCGTTATTCATTAAATACATTTGGCTGAATGTACACGCGCTTGTGCCATTTTGACAAAAGACGAATATTAAAAAAATGCTTTTGCACATGCGCAGTAGTAGACATGTCGAGCGCAGTTTACAAATAACCCCGCCATTTTTTATTGATGTCTAGTTTATTTCGAAGTTGTTTTGTGCAAATCTGCTGAAATAAAGTCGAGATAAAGGGACGAATCATAAAATTAAAACCCGTAAAATGTTTTTGAAAAAGTAAAAAATGTTAACGACAGCCTCTTGTTGGATAAATCAAATCAAAACACCTTTTTCCAATGCAAACAGTCTTTGTGAGTAGGTATTAAGTATTTTCTATTTTCTCGTACATGCATAGTAAAGTTTTGTACGAAACTCGTGTGTGAGATGATTACCGACTCGTGTTTGTTTAATCACTCGCTCGTACCTCGCTCGTGAATAAAAATCACACTCGTCTGAAACACCTACCTTACACACTTGTATCGTAAATAACTATATTCTGTTGTTAGTATTTGTTGTTATAGCGGCAACAGAAATACATCATCTGTGAAAATGTCAACTGTCTAGCTATCACGGTACAGCCTGGTGACAAACGGACAGACAGACAGACAGACAGACAAATATACACAGTTTTTACCCTTTGGGTACAGGTTACGGAACCCTAAAAACCGTTTCCGGAACTCATACAGATTTTTGCAGCGCGTGTGGGGGGTACTAAAATTGTTTTATAACTAAGGGCCTGGCCACATGTCCACGACACGGCGTCGTAAACGTAAAACGACACGGTGTCGCGTCGGAGCGCGACACATTATCCACCGTGCGAATATCCGTTGCCGCGTCGTGAAAACACACGACACGGCGTCGTAAACGTAAAACGACGCTGTGTCGCGTCGGAGCGCGACACAATTATCCACCGTGCGAATATACGTTGCCGCGTCGTGAAAACACACGACGCTGTGTCGCGTCGGAGCGCGACACAATTATCCACCGTGCGAATATACGTTGCCGCGTCGTGAAAACACATGCTGCACCGGGCACCGCAGGTCGCGCCGCGCGCCGGGCAGATTAACTTTGCTGTGTTGAGTAGATGCACGGTGCGGTGCCACGTTCGATTACGACGCCGCAGCTTCTCGTACATGTTCAAAATATTTTGCGATCAGTTTTCAATTCGACATGGATCCTATCACACGTATTCTGCTCTTGTTGCTTTTAAGAAGAAGCATGAAGAAAAAGCAGAAGAAACGAAAATGTTGGATAAATCCATATCTTTCTATTATGAACCATGATGGCAGTCATTTCAAAAGGAAGTACGAGGCTTTAAAAATAAGTGATCACAAGTTTTATGATTATTTTAGAATGTCTGTGTCAAGTTTTGAAAAACTATTATGGAAAATATCGCCTCGTTTAAAAAGGCATAATGTATTTAGGAAACCAGTTCGACCTCTGGAGATGTTGGGATTAACAATAAGGTAAGAATTAAAACTATATATATTTATGTTATTGTTTATTGTCATTGTCAATCAAACAAGAATGTTTTATAAGTAATTAGTCAAGCTTGTAACTATTTGGAAATAATTAGGTAACACTATTAACAAATTTTATACACGGTGTCACATGAAGACACCGAATAATTTTAACAGCGTATTCCTGACGCCACAAGAAGAAAAAAATATCATGTGGCTTTAAACCAATGCGGTCAAAAAAAATATTTTTTTTCTTGTTTTTTTTTTGTTTTTTGAGCGTGGTTTCACAGGAGAAGTAAATTACAAAACTGTGTCTAACAACAAATAAGAACATTTTTTTCCTGAAAATCTAAGTTAAAGCTAAATATTTCCTGTCACTTTGATGCCTGTCAAAGGGAATGCCCATAAAGTGTTCCGTAGTGGTAAAATCGCCGTAAAAAAGGCGTTCGGTGCTAAGTTACAACCAAAAAATATTTTTTTTTAACTCCGAAACGAGGTGATTTTCAGTAAAGGTTTATTGGACAATTTAGTCTCTAAATATGGTCAGGAATACGCTGTTAAAATTATTCGGTGTCTTCATGTGACACCGTGTATAAAATTTGTTAATAGTGTTACCTAATTATTTCCAAATAGTTACAAGCTTGACTAATTACTTATAAAACATTCTTGTTTGATTGACAATGACAATAAACAATAACATAAATATATATAGTTTTAATTCTTACATTATTGTTAATCCCAACATCTCCAGAGGTCGAACTGGTTTCCTAAATACATTATGCCTTTTTAAACGAGGCGATATTTTCCATAATAGTTCTTCAAAACTTGACACAGACATTCTAAAATAATCATAAAACTTGTGATCACTTATTTTTAAAGCCTCGTACTTCCTTTTGAAATGACTGCCATCATGGTTCATAATAGAAAGATATGGATTTATCCAACATTTTCGTTTCTTCTGCTTTTTCTTCATGCTTCTTCTTAAAAGCAACAAGAGCAGAATACGTGTGATAGGATCCATGTCGAATTGAAAACTGATCGCAAAATATTTTGAACATGTACGAGAAGCTGCGGCGTCGTAATCGAACGTGGCACCGCACCGTGCATCTACTCAACACAGCAAAGTTAATCTGCCCGGCGCGCGGCGCGACCTGCGGTGCCCGGTGCAGCATGTGTTTTCACGACGCGGCAACGTATATTCGCACGGTGGATAATTGTGTCGCGCTCCGACGCGACACAGCGTCGTGTGTTTTCACGACGCGGCAACGTATATTCGCACGGTGGATAATTGTGTCGCGCTCCGACGCGACACAGCGTCGTTTTACGTTTACGACGCCGTGTCGTGTGTTTTCACGACGCGGCAACGGATATTCGCACGGTGGATAATGTGTCGCGCTCCGACGCGACACCGTGTCGTTTTACGTTTACGACGCCGTGTCGTGGACATGTGGCCAGGCCCTTAGTGCATTGCCCTACCTCGCGTCGGACGTACAATGTCATGCACTACCTTCATTCCGTGGGGGCCTTATCTTCAATAATAAGTCCGTGCAACTCGGTTTGGCGACTTTAAATAAATAAATATTAGGGGACAACCATACACAAATCGACATAGTCCCAAACTAAGCAAAGCTTGTGCTATGGGTAGGTACTAGACGACGATATACATAATATATAAATACATATATAGATACATGACCCATGATACATACATGACCCAAGAACAAATATTCAAGTTCATCACACAAATATTTGCCCCGGCCGGGATTCGATTCGAACCCGGGACCGCCGGCTCAGTAGACAAGTACTCTGAATTGAGTTTATCTAACTTAAGGCTCCTTATTCCTTCAAAATGCTAAGAAATAAGGAATAAGGCCTCTTAAGACATCAACTTTTGTGCAACTGTGGGGCTGAACAAATTGAACTAAGTGCCCAATGCGGTCGTCCGCAACGCCGGCAACACAGTTTAATTAAATATGCATTCTGCAGTCAGATTTGGCTAAGGTACTGCATTTGGATAATCGACCCGTTACCATTTCTGCCCTGTTCGAAAGATCCAACCCGTATACTAAGTTTTAAAATAGGATCATAATGTTACCTATAATTTGGATGTTATGTATATTATGTATTTATATACGCAAAACAGGCGCATTGTAACACGTCGAGAAGTTAACCTAAGTATAACCCCGTCGTTTAACTAGTCTTAGTTTGGGACCAGGTCGATTTGTGTAAGATTGTCCCTTAATATATATTTGATATTTATTTATGTAATGTTTTAAAATTACGCCATCACAAATACGCTTACTAAAAATGTATCATTCATCATATAGACGTCCACTGGCGAACAAGTCTTTCGCCAGGTACTTCACAGCAACCGGTCGTGTTCCCTCATCTAACAGCTTCCCGTGATCCTGACAAGACCGTCAGTCCAACTTGTTAGGGCACTGTTTCTTCCTAAGCGGTCACCTTTCTGCCCCAATGACTACAATCAGTTCTACGAGCAATGTGCCCCGCCCACATTCCAACGTTCCAAATGTTGGAAATAACAAATTCTGTATGCAGGGGAGGGGGACCCAAAGCGAGCATAGTGCTCAAAGCGAGCACTACTGCTCACCTTGAAAATATAACAGCAGCAGTGGTGGCGTAACTGCGTGGAGATACCCGCCCCGCCTCGCACTGCCTGCCGCGGTTGCCCATCGCCGCTGTTAGTGACCATGCGCGTGTAGTGACAAAAATTACGATTTGATTCGTTCAGATATGAAAAATACAAGGTATGAATCGAGTGTTTTGTGGATTTGTGAGAACGTTGAATAACGTTAATTGTAACATGGATTGACGGTTATTTAGCTTTCCTTTGGTAAAAGGTTCATCAATGTGCGCGAAATATTTAAAGGTCATGTTTGAGTACAATGTGGATTTGGTGGAAAAGGCAAAGCGGGCAGGGCAAAGTGAGCATACGAGTATGCCTACATATATTATATTGGTATTGGATCATTTTACTGCATCAAGAGATATAAGATAAAATAAATGTTTGTTTGATTTAGAGTTTAAAAATGTCTCTGGAAAGAAGAAGAATTTACGTCAAGGCTGTGATTTTAGCCAAATGTTAAGTCTATTTAAAGTAGGTATGTTATATGTTTGGTAATACTAATAAGTACAATATTTTGATGAATTTCTTACTTTTTGATACTGATAAAAGTCTATGTAAAAAAAATTGGAGTATTATTGATGTCATGGACGTAGTTTCTATATATCCTTATCTTCAATTAAATATTGAATGGTTATTGCATGAATGAAGTGTGCTCACTTTGCCCCCTATATGCTCGCTTTGCCCAAAAGCTGTGCCCCCTTTAGGCTCTGCCTCGGCCAAAGCGAGCAAAAGTAAAAATTTCGTAATTCGCTGTTTTCATTAACTTTTCTTAACTTAGCAGAATATTGAAGTATGTATAAGTAGACTACAATGAATTCAGCTTTAAATAGCATACAAAGTTTAAGTGTTATTAATATTTCTTCATACTTTTTTCTTATAGTTCTGCTAAAGATGCTCGCTTTGGGCCCCTTCCCCTACGTACAAAGTATGAGTATTGCAATTGTGTTACGATGTATAATAATTATACATCGTTACACAATTGCTTGCAAAAAAGTAATGTCTGTGAACGATTTTAAGAACAATAATTTTAATTTAATCGCATGTTTTACATTAAATTGATAATCGCCTGAGCACCTAGGCCTCTCACGTAAGGTCACGTTTTGCGACAGTACCCTATTACCCCCACACAAAAAGTCGTAACTTACTACTTCTTAAAAGATACATAATTCTTTTGTTAGTGAAGCATCTGAGTGAGAAGTAGAATGCGTACGCGCACTGAACAGTTGTGTTAACATGCCTTATGTCAACACGGCCCAGACAAAGCCACGTATCACACGTGGCTCCGAAGGACGAATTTCATAAATATTCCATCGAAAACCAACATGAGATAACTTTATTATTATAGCAATGTTATCCTAAGAGCCCGGTTAAGATTACATTCGTGAATAAAAGTAACTTAGATCGTTGCTGCTCTAAAAACATACGTACTCGTAGGTATTACAGTAATTTCTTATTAAAGCAGTAACGTGTGTTAGCGTAAACTAAATGTTTATATAGAAACGAAAAATATATATGCTTAATAAAAGCATTATACACGATAATTTTAATCGGTGATCAGGTACCAATTTTTCCAACTTAGTAATTGATAGCGGTCACGTTGAAGTCATTAATTACATGAAAACAAACTTTTTTTTTGTCTATAATCATTTTTATTTTCAAACCAAATTTGTCTTAAATTCCTTGTCACCCTACTAATCTGTATCTGTTAGCTAGCTACAACCTCTTTATTCATTTAATGGCAATGACAATTTATGAGTAATAACTTGTCATTACATAAACAAAGTGGTAGAAAATTTAGTCAAATTTCCGCCATAGCGATGGCACTTGACGTAGGTATCGTGCTTCAATAATTTATGTAGGATGACCATGTATCTAGTGGTTATTAGTTTTAATTAAGTTTTAACTTTTAAACAGCGAGGTAATTGCGTGAGACCTCGCCTAATAGTTTAATTTTAGCTGGACATTAATATTTTTCTACTCCTGATCACCGATTAAGAATCATCGTGTATATGCTTCGCCCGCGGCTTTACGGACCAGATGGGCAGTACATTACCAATTATGTTATCAAAGCAGTGGCTTTGATAGCTTTGAAAATCCGATGCTTTGGCTAGTGAGCCAAAGCATCGAATTTTTCAACCAGTTGCTTCATTTCTAAATGCCTTAGAGCGGCATCGTAGCGCCATCTACCGTAAACATTATGTCCTCTAAAACCGCAAAGTTCGCGATCATTTAGGCTCCAGCATGAACATCCTGCCGAGAGATTCGAATCGTTTAAAAGAAGCTTTCCTTATTGTTTTTCAAGTTCCGTCGTCCGGACTGGTGTTATTGACTTGTATGTTTCCTCCAGCGAAGGGATTGCCTTGTAAGGCCCTGGCCGTTAGCCGAAGGGTGCCTGCGATCAGAGCGTGAAATTTCTTGCGTTGCAATGACTTGTAATTGTAAATAGATGTACCGTATTGTTATGGCGCGTATGGGTGTCCCTCTATCCATATACAGAATGACGGAACTGATGAGAACGTTCTACCAAGATACGTCTTTTCTGGATATCAAGAGCAACTTATCAAACCAAAGCGTTCCTCGGCGGTCTTGTTATCTTGCAGTAAAGTTTAGTTTAGAGGAAATGCGTGTAATTGTAGGCTGTGCATGGATATGGTAAATACCGCTTTGTAAACAAGTTTTTATTTGAATAGCATTTGTTTCTTCCGCGAAAACTAGAAGAACGGTTCACCGCGGATCTTCGTCCGTGCCATATACATTTTTTGCGGACTAAACGTAACAAATATCGACAGTGTTGTTTTGAGCATTCAAATCTTGTCGCCAAACGATCTGACTTGTCTCTCGTTTCTTCTATTGCCTACGCCCTTTTTCTCACCTTAATAAGATAGCAAAAAAACTAGACATTTGTACTTAAATGGTTGTACCTACTCGTTAATGAAAACGTTAGTCACTGACGGATTTGAATGCAATGATAAACATTACTTATCGTTCTTTAAATACCTTAGAATAAACACACAAATTATCTGCTTAGCCCAATGGTCGACTGGTAGAGAATGCCCTATGGCATTAAGTCCGCCTTTTGTAAATAAGTTCTTTCTTTTGTGCAATAAAGATTAAATAAATAAATAAATAGTCTAGAAACCTCTAGCCTAGAAATCGGTTTTGGTTAGCCACCGGCTAAGTTACGTCACATGTGCACATCTGTCACACCGTCAATGTCACAAGCAAAACGTATCTATGATTAGTTCGTAGAGACGCATACATAAAACCGAAAGCGGCTTCATCTTTCGCAAATCTGTTGTTTTAAGACTCTCGTTCTATGTGTACTTATTGAAATGAAATGAAATGAAATAATTTATTCAGTAAGTAGGCCACAAGGGCACTTTTACAAGTCAGATTGTGAATCTACTGGCATCCCAAGAGGAGACCGCTGTTGAGAAGAAAGCCGAAAGAAACTGAACAGTAAGTAATTTTTCGTAAATCATACTTAAAACAATAATTTATATTTATGGTATAACTAAATACATTGGTACACGTAAAGGAGATGTATATTCTAAATTAAATACCATAATTTATTTGTTGGGCAGCCTTTTATTTATTGGTTTCATTAGCGTAAACTCGCATTGGTGCAAATTTTAAAATCCTCCCTCTGTGCCATGTTGTTTCAACCCACACTTCGTGTTTACAAGCATTGTGGGAAAAGACAACATTACCAAAAAGAGATTGCAAAATTACCTTCGACATATTGGCAAAACGGCTATGGTTTGGTTCACTTGATGTCATTATTTTAACAAAAAACTCATCCATTCTCAGGTTGTTTTATTCCACAAACTTGATTGTCTTACTAATGCTTGACCCTTGTGGTTCTTGTGTATGGATTTGGTCCTGATATGGCAGAAAGAAACTCAACAACTTTCGTTATAGATAGGGCCTCTTGTGATGAAAAACCGGAAAACCTATGACTTATTACATAGCATTTTAATTTTAGTATCATTTTAATATGGGTTTCTATTACCTACGATGCGTTTGGCTCGGTTTGTAGTAGGCAGGTACTGAGCCGGCGGTCCCGGGTTCGAATCCCGGCCGGGGCAAATATTTGTGTGATGAACTCGAATATTTATGCTTGGGTCATGGTTGTTCTATGTATTTAAGTATATATTTATCTATATAAGTACGTATATCGTCGTCTAGTACCCATATCACAAGCCTTCTTGAGCTTAATTTGGGACTAGATCGATTTGTGTGAGGTTGTCCGATATTTATTTATTATTATTATTATGTACAGGCAAGTGTAGTTACAATTAGGGCTGCCATCCGTCCGGGTTTCCCCGGATTTGTCCTAGTTTGAGGTCCTCCTGTCCGTACTGTCCGGGGGTTTTCAAAAAGTGCCCGGGAAAACCGGGGACACTTTTTTTATGCGAATGAAAAATAAAGCGTTTTTTTAATAATATTATTTTCGGACATGTCCGGGGAAAAAATACGATTTACGCCAAATATCCGGGTTTTTTATGTCTATGTCCGGGGTCGGCGAGTTTAGAGATGGCAGCCCTAGTTACGATGAGTCTGAAAGGTTCTTCACCCGCAAACATTCTGTACTTGCAAAGCGGAATTCAAGACATAGGCGCAATTTGCAAAAATGAGTCATGCAGTTAAACAATATTTGAAACCGATTGTTATAAATGTAATTTAAACAACTTGGCGCTATTTGCTTAGTGACGTGGAATTAATATTAATTATTCACGAGTTATTGGGACATATTGCGTCAATTATGGCCTTGGGCCACCATATAAAACAAATATGAGTTTGTTCAAGAAATGACAAGGAACTTTAATCGAAATTGTCACGTTTTTCTTGATTGACTATTGTTGTAAAAAAATAAAGGTCAAAAGACGAAGTCTAAGCATATTTTAATACGCTTTCATATTTGCACGGACAGTATGTCGAGTGACGTACATTAGGACCGTTCTGATAAGGCACCACGCCTGTGGACGGAGACTTTAACTTCGCTAAAGTGGCACTACGCCTACAGCCGAACATTTCTCATACTTTTTATATAAAGGCCTTGTCCGTTTTTGGCTAGAACGTTTTTTGTATGATTTTCGTCGGTGCCGCCGCAGCATGCAAGTTTCAAAATGGTCATGTAACAGGAAATCGGTAAAATGCCCTAATCTAGAGTCTAGAGGATAGACTATTACCAGATAATCCGCGCTTCTTATTCCATAGGGTAGATCCACGGTACATCCGACAGACACACAGAGAGAGAGAACGAACCTATGTTAGTATATCTAACAGTGCGTCGAAAGTGGTTGTACAATCTTCATTTTACAGTACATATCCTCGAGACATCGCCACATAGCGGTACGGTAGCGATATGCTCTGTTGTTATGCCAGTATGCCGGCGCTCACGCACGTAAACATAACGTAAATAGGTAATTAACAACATAGTTAACAAGGTGTCGCCTTCGATGTATATATCTGGGAGGATATCATAGATGTCCATTCGTCATCATTGAACACAGGGAAACCCCGGCGCACACAGTTCCCTAGAGATCTGAAGACAATCAACCATCGCGACGCGCGCGCAGTTTTTGCTGGGGTTGACAAAGGACACGCTTAAGGTGACATGCTCCATTCATGTTGAATTTAACTATGAACAAACGTAAAATTACAACATACGCGCTGAATAATCTAAACTTATTGGGATCTATTTATAGTTCGAAGCCCATTTCTTAAGCGAATCCCATTAGCTTAAATTTGTACCCGATGAACAATACTCAATATCTGTATTGTTAACTGTGGCCACAGCTGCCGCTTCGAAATGTAAGGCGTTATAAGTGCAAATTACTTTTACACTATATTAGTCTTTAAGTTAAACGAAATAAGGTTTACTCTTAAACAAAGAGAACACAGATGTTGGTCACTTCGTAAGTGAAAGAGCAGTAAAGTTCCTATCGATGCTTATGATGACAATGAAGTGACCAACATCTCTGTTCTCTTTGTCGTGTATCCGTCTTTGAGAGTGTTCTCGAGAATTCATGGATAACGTTGCATGGATGAATTACCCAGGCCACACTCAGTGTGAATTCCGGTCCAGTTTCAGAACGGAATGACGGCAGCAACTCAACTGCGACATCCCCATATGACAGACAGAGACACTTTCTGACGTCATTCCGAACGGAAACCGGATCGGAATTCAGACACGACCCAGCCTCGACTTCGCGGAACCTGCGGAGCGGCGAGCAGCCGCCATAGGTGGGAGCAGAAGGTCCGAACTCGGTGTCTCGCTTACTCTTATGACCACCGCTCGCCGCCACTCTAATTGCGCGGAATTGTGGCCGGTCTGTTAGCCGTGGGCGCCATAAAGGAATTGGCTCATTTTGTATACGACAAATATCAGCAAACAATATTAATCGATTTATCATCGATAGGCACCTTAAGTACAGATATCGCTTACAAATGTTAGTTCTAAGCGCTTGTCCGCAACAATGGTTATTGGGGTGTTCCCATGCGCGATTCGCACGGCCCCGCGCTTACCCAACAAGTGGGTAGGGGTCACATGTCTGCGACCTTCCATTCAGGGCGGTATTGAAAAATTGACAGACCAGTCGATAGTAAGATGCATCAGCCATCAATCATTTGTCAATTGCCTAGCAAAGGCGTGGCATCTGCATATCTTTCAAATGTTTGGAGTTGGGTGTAGAAACTGACAATGAAAACCAAGTAGTTCGTCACTGGCGTGACAAGAAGACGTTGCTGCCCGCCTCTTCAGTTCCTTCGAGACCATGAACGGAACATCATGCTCGAAATGTCGAGGTAATTAAATAAACACTTTTTGAACGCGATTAAATCCCATTTTGTTATAATAATGTGTGAAAATCATGTAAGTTATAGGACATTACCGCAGACGCCGGGAAAGAAGGGCTTGCTGGGTGAGTAGGTATTGGCGGCCGATCGAAGGATAGTGATACGAAGCCGGCAATCCCTTTTCACGGCTAAGACATGTAGGTATAGTGATTTTCTCAGCATATGCAATGAAATAAATAAACACACCACAAAACATATATAATTCTGCTGTTTAGCCTGTTCATGAACACAGATTCTGTTTAAAAAAAAATCTTCCCGCCCTAGGCCTTCAATTTTGTATGAAATTTCTTTACAGTTCTCTTGAGTTGCTACGCCCGAAACGTGATACTTCGAAGCCTGTATTAACGCACGTAATGACAAAATTTCATTGCATGTTTGAGAAAAAATTATATAGGTAGGTATCCTACAGACAGACGTGGCGGGGGACTTTGTATAATAAAGTGTAGAGATACTAGTGATGACTGTAGTCAGTGCGTTGCACTCGTGCCCTCCGCGAGTCCCCGTCACTGCGGTGTGTTGACGCCGGAAGGGCGGGATGCGCGCAGCATACGGCGCAGGCGCAGACGTAGCACAGACGCTAGCGCCATTTTTATACGGCGCCTCATCCGGTCAGGGCTGACAGGACTATTTTTTCTCATATTTTTTCTTTTTTTTTTAAGATGAGTCTTTACGACTCTCTCTCTCTTCCCGACTATGTATCCCACATGGTGGTGGGGTCAGCCTTACTTATCTTCCTCCTCCACTTCGCTCTATTTCTGATGTCGTCTTCGGCATCGTCGCATTCTTTATGTCTGTCAGCAACACATTTGTTCAGGTGGTCTTAGGAGTCTTTACGACGAAGAATGATAACAAATTTTCTATGGAGAGGGGTCATGATTTCAGGCATAATCTTAATAGCGTGATGCAGGATCGTTATTTGTTTTAAATGAGCGCGCGGCGCCGTGCCAACCTGGTGCCGTCGGTTTTTGTAATTTCCTTTGTCACGCCGAAACGGCTGGACAAATTTTAACCAATTTTGGTACAGGGATAGCTGGACATCCAAAGATGGTTATAGGATACTTTTTAGAAAAAAATACGTGGACGAAGTTGTCTGGTAATTTTAATAAATATGCCACAACAATGTTTAGCCCGGGTTTATATGGGATGGCATACAATTGTTAGTCCTATTGTTGCGTCACATAACGTCTTTCGTCGGAATAACGTATAGCATAAACTTTGTTCCGCATATTTTTGACTTGCCGAAATTGTTGCTCCTATTATCGTTAGTCCTAAATATTATTTCGCCTATCGTTTGTTGTGCCTAAGATTCAATTGTCGAATGATTAATGTGCATAATAGGCGTGCGGTTAATTGTTTTTTGAGGATGTCAATCGATTCTATTTTTTATTGGGATCAAATGTCTCTATGGGACTGTCTACACTTAGACTGCTCTAAAAGTCAGAAATGACCGTCAAAGCTCAACTTTCCTACAGAGGACTAAAAACGCTCCATACACAACTTACCTACATATTACGTCATATGTGAATTGGGTACCAGTATTTGTATGGAGGAAATAGGTAATTTGCCATTTTTATCATGAAGAAGTGCGTTTAAATTCATGGTTGACATACAATTATTGTTTTGTTAAATTATGAGGATTTTAAAAACAATTTCAAAATTTATTTTGGGTTACAAAAGAAACCATAAAAAATGCGTACCTTTAAGTCACATATTTAAAAAATTGGGCAAGTGCGAGTCCGACTCGCGCATGAAGGGTTCCGTACCTATATATATGTATATATAGGTATAACAAGTTTGTTGTATGGGAGCCCCCTTAAATATTTATTTTATTTCATTTTTAGTATTTGTTGTTATAGCGGCAATAGAAATACATCATCTGTGAAAATTTCAAGTGTCTAGCTATCACCGTTCTTGAGATACAGCCTGGTGACAGACGGACGGACGGACGGACGGACGGACGGACGGACGGATGGACGGACGGACGGACGGACGGACAGCGAAGTCTCAGTAATAGGGTCCCGTTTTTACCCTTTGGGTACGGAACCCTAAAAAATATGTATATTTTTTTTGTATCATGACATATTAAGCTAATTTTATTCATATAAAATACACTATGTTGTATCAACATCAGTCGCATCTTCTATTGTGATGTTTCTAGTATTTAATGTGCTAAAGCGAGGGGGATAAAAAACTCGGTTCTGGCGTTTCGCTTGAGTACTGAAAATGCAAACCAAAAAAGGTTGGAATCCTTCAGCCATCAATAATATTCACATATTGCTGACAGAATGCAGTAATATGCCGACGGGGCGGGAAAATCTACAAGAAGGTTGGCACCGCACCAAGACGTGATAAGCCGTCCTTAGCTTTGGATGAAAAGGTAGGTGGGAGATAACGTGAAGTGAAGGTGGCACTTGAGTTTTCTACTTATCTCGCTTCACCCATAATAGTTAGATATCCCATCAAAAATATTAAATTAAACTAAAGTCTCGTGAAATTGATTTCACCATATAAGTACCTACCTATTAGTTACAAAACACGCCACACATAGGGGTAAAGACGATGATTTATTATACATACTTATGTTAGATAAATATATACTTAAATACATAGACCAACCATGACCCAAGCACAAATATTCGAGTTCATCACACAAATATTTTCCCTGGCGGGGATTCGAACCCAGGACCGCCGGCTCAGTTGGCAGGTCTTGCCAATCGCGTCGTTTGATGATCATACCGGGATTTTTGGGTTTACTATTGGAAGGCATAAAATCATTAATACTAATATGGTTACGCATAATTGCTTTTTGCCGAAAATAAGATGTGCATAAGCCTCATTACGCATAATTTTTTACGCATAACATTAAAAAGCATAAATACAGAAAGCATAACCGTCATAAGACTAATAACAAAAAGCATAAGCATAAATAGGCATAATAATCAATTGGCATGATATCAAAATGCATAACACTATTATCCTATTAAAAGTTGCACTACGAGAGAAGGTTAGTATAGTGTGTATATATTATATTTAGGAACTAAAGCGAGGTCGACGGAGGTCCGCAGACCCCCTATTCCGCGTTGCTTAACCTAACCTAATGTATGTACCTATACCTTATGTGACCTAACTTTACGTAACGTAATATTTTGTTTTGAAATATATATACATACATACAGTAATAATAAATGGGTTCCATATTGGGTTGCATAAATTTTAAAGCCATAATGTCGGTGCGCATAACCACTTTTGTCATAATATTCCTTGCGCATAAGGTCATTAATTGATCCGCATAAAATTTATGACCATAATGTTTTTACGCATAAGTAAGGTATGTCATTTAATTTTGGAGCATATCAACCTGAATCATAATCATTAATTGTCATAATGTTCTTATGCATATCGTGCATTGGCGCATAATATACTGAAGAACATAAATATCAAGCTCCTAATTTTTTATTTCAACATCAGCCTGGTTTTCTGGCAGCAGTTCATTTCTGAGGGGGTCGCAGTTCTTTCAAACCTAACCTAACCTACTTTTCTGGCCGATGTTCGTATTTGTATGTTCACAATTCTAATCTTTTTTTTTTTTTTTTTTTCTTTTTTTTTTTCTTTTTTTTTTTACCCGGAGAAATGCATTGAATTGCATACCACTACGTAACATGAGACCCTCGTGGGTAGAGTCAAATATTACGCATTGGTGATGTGGGGCTCTCTAATCCGCGAAGGACTAGCCTACCCACTTAAACTCTGGGATGCTGCCAACCCGTGCCGTAGTGGTGATGCCATGGGATCGCGAACATTCACCACGACACCACCGGCACGTTCGCCCTAGGGCGAACCCTCACCGAAAGACACACTGTAGCACAGCAGTGTGCCTTACCCTCACCACTTCCCCAAGCCCCCAGGAAGCGGGGACCGCCACCGACACACGGTGCTTCGGTCCCACCCTCCTTGCTGAGGGAGAACAAACGCCCCTACCCCTCAGCCGGCCATGGGAGGACAAACGCCCCTACCCCACGACACACTCCCCATGCCAAGGGAGGACAAACGCCCCTACCCCTCGGTCCGCCACGGGAGGACAGAAGCCCCTACCCCGTGGGTCCCTCAACGCCGACGGGGGCGCAATTCAGCACAAACACCGAAGTGCCCACCCGAGTCATGCCCCGCCAGCCTCCTCGTCGGTCTCCTCCACCGGCGGAGGTGAAGTCCATCACAAACACCGAAGTGCCCACCCGAGTCATGCCCCGCCGGTCTCCTTCTCGGTCTCCTCCACCGACGGAGGTGAAGTCCATCACAAACACCGAAGTGCCCACCCGAGTCATGCTCCGCCGGTCTCCTTCTCGGTCTCCCTCGCCCGCTGGCCCGTAGGCCCCCTCCCTGGTGTCTCTTGGCTTCCCCGCGCCCAACCGCAGGTACTGAGCCCCCCCCCCACGACAAGGTGGACACCCTCGGGGGGGTCACAATTCTAACCTAACCTAACCTAACCTACAACAAAGAGGTCAGTGTGGAGAAGGATTTCTTAATGCGGGGGCTTTGCCCCCCGAGCCCCCTTTGTGGGGGGCTTCGCCCCCCCGTCCCCCCTTTTTGTTTTTGTGCTCAAGTAACTTTTGTATCATTATTTCAAATGTTATAAAGTTTTATGATTGGTACATGTGATATACTTATAGTATATAATTTCTATTGCCATTAGTTATGAAAACCATAATTTATGCGTTGCTCTTCTTCGTACTATCAATTATTATGACATTCAATAATATTACTTGTAATTTTGTGCCATACTAAATTATGCTTATGAAAAGCCTGCCAAACAACAATTATGACATATAAAATGCTATGCAAATAATAATTTATGACAAATAACATGTATGAGGAAAGCCATTATGCGAAATGAGTTATGACAATCAAATTTATGACAAGAATTTTTATTCCACTAGAGGTGATCCCTAATAAATGCATGTTAACCACGTAACTGAGTTTCATTCATTTAGACAACTGAAATTATGGATAATGACCAATGACCAAGATATACCAAATAATTATTAGCCCAAACAATAGTATGCGTAAAGTATATTCGGCCAATACAAATTAGTCCAACTAAAATTATGCTAATAGCGTATTATGCCAAAAAAACAGTAGGCCAAAATATTACTATGCGAAAGTACGAAAAAGTACGAAGTGCGAAAATACTATTATGCCAAAACAAATTATGCTAAATCAATTATGCGAAACAGCATTAGTCAAAAAAACATTATGCGATCCAAGGGGATCCCGATTTTTGGGTTCACGTAGGATTTGACGCCTACTATCAGCCAGTAATGTTAGATCATTCATGCATCAAAATCCCCGGGATATGAATTGATGCTATATTTTGGACATGAAACAAAATTCAAGTTCGCTGCAACCCTGTCTGCTAGTCAGCGCGTGACGTCACTCCATTCACTGCGCAGGAGTGGATTCGACGCACGTAGCAGTCGCCGGCGAGCTTTTGCCTACAGCTTACAAAGTTTTGCACGATTTGCACGAGACTGCAATAACTACGGCACAGAATAAAATAATAAAGATGGTTATCTCTTTTGATCGTTCCGAAAGCCCTTGAGTACCGTATTTTATTGTTTTTTTAGACGACACGTGTGCGCTGCTACGAATGGCTACGACTGCTAATTTTGAATGAACAAAGGCCCAGAGCCAAGTTCACATGTATGCGCTGACGCGTAGGTTAGAGGAGACCGGGGGGCTTGGACATAGAGATGAGTTGAAACAACGTCAATTTCTCGGTATCCAAATCCGGTAGCGAGCCGGTAAGAACGCTGTTTATTCGCGTCCCACTACTAGTAGAGTTGTTAGTCCGCTGTTTTCTAACATAATTGTGCGCATCGGGTTACAAGCATGAAATTTTTACCACAGATAGTGTTCCACTGTAATTATTTTCAGATGTGGAGGGAAGTCAGATTCGTCCCCTGTGAGGCGGGAGAGCGGTCTAGTATCCCTCTTTTCTTTCTTTATTGCTGGTCAGTTAAGTCTACCAGGACGTGTTTGGTATCGTTTCCGTGTAAAACAAATATCAGAAATTATTTTTGGAGTTTACTCCTTAAGAATCGATTTTCATATATAAGCCCGGGGTATGAAAAATATGGGGTATAAAATCGAACGTATCTGCCGTGCTAATTTAAAAAGTCGTATCTCAGTATACGATCGGAGTAAAAATACGACTTCTTAATTTAGCAGGTTATGCGTTACGCGTTATAGGCTAAGATCCCGATATAAAATGACCTTCACCGAGATGTTTATTTTATGAAATATATTTTATAATCAATTTAATATGTCAATAAATATATTGCATATGGGTTGCCTAACAAATTTTAGTCCAGGGTATGTTTAATTAATAATAAAAAAAAATGTTTTAAACATTTCACCGGTTTGATTAATATTAGATAAATTCTATACCAATCGAAAGTATGAAGCCCATAGAATATGCAAACGTTAGGTTACCTATTCTTTTCCCGTCACAACTATCGGGTAGCCAGGTATAAACAGGTAAATCTATACCTACTAGCATTTTGCAACGGTCTGATTATTGAATTGAAACTGAATAAAATTAAAGATTATTTAATTATGAATTTATTTAATAATCAAATCGGTGAAATGTTAAAAAAATATATATTTTTATTTTTTACTAAACATACCCTGGACTAAAAATTGTTAGGCAACCCATATGCAATATATTTATTGACATATTAAACTAAATATAAAATACATTCATCAAATAAACATCTCGGTGAAGGTCGTTTTATATCGGGATCTTGGTCTATAACGCTTAACGCATAACCTGCTAAATTAAGAAGTCGTATTTTTACCCCGATCGTATACTGAGATACGACTTTTTAAACTACCATTATGTTCACATAAACAAACTATAAAATTGTCAATGTCAACTTCATGTCGAGTGTCAACAAAATTTTATAAATAAAATAAAATTTAATCAAATGCAAAGACCGTGTTTTCTTGGTGTTTAAGCCGTGCTTGTATGGTGCTAAGATCGAAGAAGACGTCTTGCTGTAGAGAGAGAGACCGCTTTAATTGTGACTCAGCTTTAAGCTTAGAAATAGAGAAGGCGTGAATACTTTTCCATCACCACTGCTCTCATTTTCCTGCATTCAGCCGCAGAATGGTTCAGATTTCGTGAAACTTTCCAGGATAAATACATACATAAATCAAGGATCCAACACAACCGAGCCATTCATTTTCTAGACGGGAGTCTTGCCGACCGACAAGAAGCTATGAAGTTTAAATCGAAATTGTTATGTTTTTGATGTTGGCTTTTAAATTGTATCTTTTTTTATTATAATTGCTTGTATTTTTACTTTTATTTGTAAGTGTTAGTTATAAATATGAGTGATCCTTCTTCATCCTTGCGCTGTCCCCATTGTCCCAACTCAACTCGAACTTTTACCCCTCATGGACTTAAAGTGCATATAGGGCGCATGCATAAACATTTTCCCCAAGTCATCCCCTCCAACCCTAGACTGTCGGTTTCACAGCAAGCTCATGGTAACAACCCCATTCATCTAGATTTTGGTGATCTAGCTACGTTAAAGCAGTCAGTACGTGTGTTACGGCATATCCCCAAAGGGGCGCGAAACTTGGCAGCGGCCAAATTGAGCGACCTCATTGATAAGTGTATCGACTCCAATGGCACTCTCGAATGGTTTAGTTTACTGTCTTTTGCCTATTCCGCACTCAAATCGCCAGAAGCGTCGGCCACGGGCAATTTAACCACGAAAGTTAAGAGAAATATTAACTCTGCTTCTTTTGATATCAGTGGGAACATCGGTGCAGAGACCACGCCTTTGAGATCACACTCCATACTGAAGACAATTGAGCGTAAAGTACATGAAGGGGATCTCAGGTGCAGTGAGAGTGCTTATGTCGGATGAGGGCGTGGCGCCGTCGAGCCCTGAGACTTTAGCTACGCTGCAGTCGAAGCATCCAGCCCCGTCCCGGCCGCTGGTACTTCCACCGGAACCTGACATATCTATTTCTGCCTTAACTGTTAAGCCGGAGGAAGTGGTGCAGGCACTCGGCTCTTTCAACAATAGTTCGGCCGCCGGTTTGGATGGTATCCGCCCTGTTCATCTTAAGGAGCTTACGTCTGCATCTGCGGGAGACGCCGATTTTCGGCTCCTGGAACATCTGGCCAAGCTTTGTAATTTTTTGCTCAGTGGTCAATTAAACCCTGAAGTTTGCTCCTATATTTATGGTGCTTCCTTATGTGCGCTGTCAAAAAAAGACGGTGGTATAAGACCCATTGCCATAGGCAGCGCTTTCCGCCGCTTAACGGCAAAGCTAGGATGCCGTGCAGTGAGAGAAGAAATGGCAGCTTATCTGCAACCTTGCCAATTAGGGTTTGGCACAAGATTGGGCTGCGAGGCTGCAATTCACGCTACGCGGGCTTTGTCGGTAGATAGCAAAAACTTAGAATCCGTTTTAATACGTATAGTTAAGTTCATATCATTGTAATAGTTAAGTACTTATGCTTTCTGAAAAAATGACTGACTGTTGAGTTTCTTTCGGCGTTTCTTCTCAACAGTGGTCTCCTCTTGTGAAATGCCGGTAGACTCAGACATGTAAAAGTGCCCTTGTGGCCTACTTGCAGAATAAAGTTCATTATTTCATTATTATTATTATTAATTAAAATTTATTTAAAAAACGCGTTTAACTCAGTGGAGCGTGATGTTTTACTGTCCGAAGTGAAGGATAAAGTGCCATCACTCTACCCCTTCATTTTCCAAGTATATTCTTCCGCTTCTTATCTTTTCTACAATGGTCCTCTTGTTCTTTCCCAAGTTGGTGCACAGCAGGGGGATCCGCTAGGCCCTTTATTTTTCTGTCTGGCCATACAAAAGGTAATTTCAGAGGTTAAATCCCCATTGAATATCTGGTACCTAGATGACGGTACCCTAGGTGGTAAACCTGAAGAAGTGGAACAAGACTTGCTCATGCTCCTGCCTCGTTTAAAAGCTCTGGGTTTAGATATTAATTTCAGCAAATGCGAATTTTTCCCCTGCAGTACCAACTCACACGATTCTTTCCCCTTATTCAGTGCTCTGCTCCCCGGACTGAAAGTGTTGTCGGCGAGATCTTTCAACCTCTTGGGGTCCCCAATATTCCCAGAAGCCATTCCTGAAGCCTTCGAGGAGAGAAAGCTGCTTCTGCTGATGGCTGCGCAGAGGTTGAATGAACTTTCGACTCACGTAGCCCTCGTTATGTTGCGAGTTTGCTTTGCCGTGCCTAAGCTGACATATTTCTTGTGCACCGTGCCAGCCTGGCTGCACCCTGTCCAGACAGACTCCTTTGACTTCGTGTTGAAGGAGAGTTTGGAAAAGGTGCTGAACGTCTCCCTTAACCAAGGTCAATGGGACCAGGTTTCTCTGCCGATTCGAACTGGTGGTTTGGGCGTGCGTCGCGCGCGAGATGTGAGCCTCCCGGCCTTCCTGGCTTCGGCGTGTGGGGTGGTGGACCTTGTCACTCAAATTTTATCTTTTGAAGGTGACAAGGCTATCATTCCTTACGCCTCCGATGCTTTGACGGCCTGGACGGCTCTTAATCCCGGCGTAGCCATACCCGTAGAATTGTTCCGTCAGCGTCTATGGGTTTATTTATATGAGTGCGCGCACCACGATTTTCATAAACCCATAAGTAAGCTTATTTCTGCGACAAAATTATCGCGCGACTAAAAAAAATCGTGGTGCGCGCCTGGCCTGAAGAGTAAACTCCAGTCGTGCGTCGGAGCTGACACACACACTTTTTTTTTATGTTATTTTTGTATAGTTCTATATAAAAATATGGGTGTATGGCCGAAAAGGTAAAAATCACAAGTTTTTTTATTCAGTGAGGTAAATTAGTTAAATTTCGTGAACATTTTCAAATTATTATTTCAAAAAGCTCATTTAATCTTGTTTCTAAAAATATATGCGTGTTGGGCACTTCTCATACAAACAGTAGCTAAAAATATAATCTTTACGTCGGCGTAACCAACGTAAATCTCCGAACGCATCCTATTTCGCTTCATTAAATACATTAAATAATGATTATTAACATGCTTTTACATATAATATTTACTATATAAATACGTCCTAAAAAAACAAATTAATGTAATTAAAACAAAATATTTTTTTGCTAATGTATCACGAGCACACGGGCTAATCTCAACATCAACAATTTATTTAAGTTACTGTTTGTATGAAGAGTGCCCAATATGTATATATTTTTAGAAACTAGATTAAATTTGATATTTTTCAATATTTTTGTTAGTTGTAAATATTCAGGAAATATAACTAATTTATCTCCCTTAATAGAAAAAACATGTTGTGATTTTTACAATTTCGGAAATACAACCGTATTTTTATAAGGTACTTTGAATAAATAACATGAAAAATGAATCGCTGATATCTGTTTTACACGAAAACGACACCACACAAGTCCTAGCAGCGTTATCTGATCAGTAATATAAAAATAAAAAGAGGACTACTTTGTCGTAAATGTCGTAATTTATCCCGCTTTCCCGCCGCACAGGAGACGAATCTGACTTCCTTCCACTTTTGAAAATAATCAGCGCAGAATACTCTATCAGTGGTAGAAATTTCGTGGTTGTATCCCGATGTACACAATTTCGCGACTTAGCAAAATGTATTAGAACACGCAGGCTAAGCTTAATATCAACATTTTTTTCAAGGTACTTTTTGTATCAGATGTGCCCAATATGTATACATTTTTAAAAACAAGATTAAATTTGCTGTTTAGTTATATTTTTTAAAGTTGTAAATATTCAGGATAGATAACTAATTTATCGTTCTGAATAAAAAAAACTTGTTGTGATTTTTACCTTTTCGGCAATAAACCCAAATTTTTATATGGAACTATTCTTAAATAACATGAAAAATGTATAGCTGATATCTATTTTACACGAAAACGATGTCGCACAAGCCCTAATAGCCTTAACTGATCAGTAATAAAAAAAAGAAAAAGAGCAGTACTTGGTCCTCTTCACCCCGCTCTCCCACCACACAGGGGACGAATCTGACTTCCCTCCACATCTGAAAATAATCACCGTGGAACGCTCTATGTGTGGTAGAAATTTCATGCTTGTAACCCGATGCGCACAATTTCGCGGCTTAGCAACTCTACTATACGGGACCCTCAGTGTGCTTCCTTGCTTCGCTAACGCAGTAGATCTGAGAAATTGACTTCTTTGCAACTCGCTTCTGCTTCAAAATCATGTTACGCGTCGTCATGACGTGGACGTTGTGAAAACGTTACGCTGTCGTGACGTGCGACATTACGACGTGTCACAGCGGGTGAACAATAGCAGTAGCCATAGCAACCAGTTGGTACTGGTACCTATTGAGAACACCTGTGCTGGCGCTACGCTACAACAATAGGCAAATAGCTTGGCCAAATAAAGGTGTCCCTGTCGCTATGTGCGCGATATCAATGCCGAAATTCAATATTGTGTCCATGCTCGTGGTTGGGCGTTTTCACAAATCGTTGTTCCTATTTATTATTTTTTCATTTGCAGAAATTTTAGATTATTCCGATTCAAAATCTTGAGCACTATTGGTTCTGGCAAGTTAAAAAATGTATCTTAATATGTTTATATTAATTTTATTAATAAATAAGTATGCGTATTTTTTTTCCATTTAAGTACTGATGGTGCTTTTTTTAATAATCCATAATTTTGATAAAAGTTGGCGAAATAAGAGTAGCCCACGGCACCAGTGGGGAGGGGAACAAAATTGGGAAAAATATAAATGTAAGTGGACTGTATAATTGAGATTAACCCCAAACTATGCAGATAGGAGCTAGGAAGCCTAGGACAAAGGGAAAGACATATGCACTAACCTTTTATACGCTGCGTGCTGTCTCCTCTTGCCGGCAAGTCATCTGCACGTTCACGGGTATGTATAATAGTTTATAAAATAGATTTGTGGCACATCACACCAGTCCGTAGCACATAATTCAAACACCAGGCGGCCAAACGTGGCCGCACAGACAGCAAGGTAAAATGGCGACTTGCGACTGTCGCTCGCGGCGGGCGTCGATGTAGTACATATGTCAGAGGAATGGGATTTGACAGGTTTGGGAGAGAATTCAAACTACCCCACATATAAAAATGTAAAACGAAACCCAACAAGTACATTACTTCCAAACATCGATTTAAAATACTATAAATTGATGCTTCCAAACAATTATGCATACTTGTTCGAATGGAGCAAAAGTGGAATCGTAAAAATTGGGTAAATTTTTTCTCATATTAGAATCAATAGTGGTCAGGATTCTGAGTCGGAATTACCTAATTTTCTCCAAATGAAAAAAAAGACACTGAACATAGATCTGTGAAAACGCCCCGTTTTTAACAAGCATTCAACCCTCTTTTGCTCGCTCATTTTATGGAAAATATCTACCGATTTTTTTTTATACTGTTTTATAATGTATATGTACATATTTCTGTTTTAGCCATATCACGTTAAATGGCTATAGACCAACCATTTGTCTATAGAAAAAAAACTATTGTCATCAGGGATCGTGAAATGCGAGCAAAATCGATTGAAATTACGTATGACAACTAGTGACGGCCCTAGCACTTCAATGAATTTTGCTCGTTTTTAGTGTTCCGTACCCAAAGGGTAAAAACGGGACCCTATTACTGAGACTTCGCTGTCCGTCCGTCCGTCCGTCCGTCTGTCACCAGGCTGTATCTCAAGAACGGTGATAGCTAGACAGTTGAAATTTTCACAGATGATGTATTTCTATTCCCGCTATAACAACAAATACTAAAAATAAATTAAAATAAATATTTAAGGGGGCTCCCATACAACAAACTTGTTATAGATTATGGTACGGAACCCTTCATGCGCGAGTCGGACTCGCACTTGCCCAATTTTTTGTTTTAATCCAGTGAATAAAGGGGTTTTACCTTACAAACGGTCCGGTAGTTCTGAATTATTGGTACCTATGTTGTCTAGAATGGTTAGTGAGTGTTTAAAATGAAAAATGGACAATTCCCGCTCCTCCGCCATATTGAAAAAACCCTCAATTTCTTCAGATTTTTTCTTATGTATGTATGTATGTAAATACTTTATTGTAGGTACACAAAAACAAGAAATACATTAAGTACAAAAGAATAAGCATGTACCTACAAAGGCGAACTCATCCCTTTAAGGGATCTCTTCCAGTTAACCTTGGAGTAAATGAGTGCTAAACTAAAATGTAAATTGTACACAAACCAAGCAACATGTACAATACAATGGAGAATAACTTTACAATAATACGGAGGAGGGGGAATTGTGCATTTTGCATTTTAAACACGCACTAACCATCCTAGATAACATACCAAAAATTTAGAACTACTGGACCGTTTGCAAGGTGACCTTGTTTAGTGTCTATTCACCGAACTTATTCTGCTTCGCCAAAATCCCTTTCGTATGTTCGGATTTCCGACCATTCTCGCCTACGCGCCAAATTTCTCAACGGATTCTCATGAAATTTTGTGAGTATAGGTTTGATAAGTATATAAAATTCTTTTGACGACTAAGATTTTCGAAATGTATCAAAATGGCGGAGATAGGAGGGTTGAAACCGTAAAAAATACATATTTGAGCCATTTCGAGACAATTCGCGAAGTGTACAGTCGCCATCAGAAATATCGCAGCATATAAAGCGTTCAGAAATATCCGAACACGACCCTTATTGACTGGGCGTTACCCTACATGCAGATATTTATGGACGCCTTATATGCTGCGATATATCTAATGGCGACTGTACAGCTCATAGGGCTACTAGTGTAGTTTAAGTATGTAACGTCCAAATATACTGATCATTTCAAGGTCCAGGCTGCGATGCTCACCCATTTGAGGTAACGTTGTGTTTGCGATTGGTTAGCACTGCGGGCCCTTAAGGTCTTTGCTAGGGTTATCACCGTTATATCACGGACTTTAATTAGCAAAATGATAAATGGTGACCCTTTTCAGCGCCATCTGTAGTTTTCATTTTGTTTGAACCCGTCTCCAAGCACAGTATTATATACAACTGCAACAAATGTAGACAAAGTAGGTTTAAAAAACAATACGAAACGGGATTTCTGTGACACGTCGTAGAAGTCGATTATCGCTCAACATGTTTCGAATCGGTTCGCGATTCATCACAGGAGAGCCGATCAGTCGCAGTGTCCTCGGGACGCCGCATGTCGAGCGAACTCTGACTTCTACAACGTGAGAAACTTGTTTCGTATGTATTTTAATATGTCTGAGACTGACGGTAGCTTTCTACGTGAAAAATAAGTTTGTAATGTATCTTATATATGTATTTATGTAAAAGGTATGAAATAAAACAGTATACCTACCTTATCTAGTTCTAGATGACTACATAGCGTACGAGTCTAAACATCGTGACAACCCTAGCGCATTGGGTTGGGTCAGATTACAGATATCATTAACAACAAATATGCCAACGACAGTCAAATTTCAAGACATACAAATATCAGAAATAATAATTCAAATCATTGATTATTCTGATATGGTTCAGGAGATTTGACTTAGAAAAGAATATTGGATTATCCTTTTGTAAAGCGGCACTGTTAGCATACTTATCTTTAATATTATTGTTGCATTCAACGGATAAGTATGTGTAATAATATTTATTTACTTCGTGACTGACGCCGTAATTTTCAAATTTATAAATAATTCAATGGTTTTCTCCCTTTTTGTATTGGTATGTCCACGCAAGGACGTTATGTTTCATATATTCCCCCATTTTAAAGCTATCTATTAGTCATTAAGCACATAATAACTGAACCTACTTATACTTAAGATGAATTGTGATGCGGACCGAACCGCGTGACCTTGCCACTATTACATAATAAACCTCCCGGGTTTCCAAAAGTGGCAATATAACATTTAAAACTATGTAAAAAAACGGTTGATTTAAATAAATAAAAAAAAAAACTATTGAAATAGTATCTGTACTTTACGGTATCTGTGACCGCAGTGTGACGCAATTAAAGGGCGTTTATCTGCCCAATTTACACTTCCGCGCGTCACCGACCGTTGTACAGTCAGCGTCAAATGCTGACAATTTTAGTATACGTATACAGTTGGACATAAGCCAGTAGTAACATTTAAATAAAGCGATTCAAACGGATTATAGCGCGTAGGTATATTAATTATTTGAGCCTCCCTAACGTTTCAGTAACTTTCTGTTGTCATAGGTTGACTCAACCTTTCAACCTCAACTTTTGGAAACCTTTGACAAACGGTAACTGAAAGTTACCGAAACGTCAGGTATAAGAAGTAATTCTTTTGGCTGAGCGAATCCACTTAGCTTTGTACCCGATGAACAATACCCATTATCTGTATTGTTAGCTGTGGCCACAACTGCCACTTCAAAATGTAAGGCGTTATAAGTGCAAATTACTTTTACACTAAATTAGTCTTTAAGGCAAACGAAATAAGGTTTACTCTTAAACAAAGAGAACACAGATGTTGGTCACTTCGTAAGTGAAAGAGCAGTGAAGCTCGTTTCGAAGCTTATAAGACAATGACGCCTTACATTTTGAAGTGGCAGTCGTGGCCGCAGCTAACAATACAGATAATGGTATTTGTTCATCGGGTACAAAGCTAATGGGTTTCGCTTACCAAATGTGATTAGAACTATATTTTTGATGCTGACCGTACAACCACCGCCGCGAAGCCGTGCATATAAATGTCAAAGTCAAAACAACAACAAGGGCTCAATTCCTAGTTCTCCACTGACATCAATCCGAGATTTCGCCACAATCATATTTCTACTTTAGCAATATGCGTTATTCGACATTTTCACGCCTGACCGGCCGTTTAATTTGTATACCGCCGCGAAACTGATACATACAAAAGTCAATATCAAAACAACAAAGAAATTCTGTATCCGAAATTAGGGTGCCTGTCCACTGAAGTGGAGCGCAGAAAATGATCAGAAGTGCATTTAAATCTGAGGACTGTGATTGGTAAATTTCACTCTTCCAGTTGAGAAGCAGCCTAAAAGCCGAGTCACACGGGATGCGTGCGTAGCACGTAAACGTGCACGTGCGAAGCACCCCGGTCACACAACCTGCTTGTGACTCTGTGTAGTCTGTGACAGACTACACAGAGTCACAAGCAGGTGCTGTTTATCACTCCTGTGACGGACGCGGAGACAATCCCATTAGCGTGTAATACTCCCACGCTAAGTCCGACTTCTGGTAGTGAGGGCTAAACAGCCCTGATACAGTTCAAGCTATGTCTAAAAAAAGAGGTGCTGCGCACGCAACGCAGCACGCGTGCCGCAGAGAGCTGCGCACGCGTTGATCCCGCACGCTGCGGCGCCGTAGCGTGACTAGTGCCTCGAATTCTCTTGGTTTTAAATCGGTATACAAAACAAAATATGCAAATAAGAACGAATTTAATAACAAAAACGTACTTAATTAAATTAACTACAAAATTATGTAAATTTTGTACGATATTGTCAAAAAAATCCGTTAGTTCTTCTAACCTATATAAAAAGCCAGTTGGTACTAAATGACCTCGCGCCTTAATTTCAGTTTACATTGTCGCTGACATCGATAACGTATGTGAATTATCGTAAAACACTTGTTCAAACTCCCCTTGATAGTGAATAAATCATTAATACCTTTGTTCTTGTAACCATCGCATCCAAGGAGCACAAGCAGCTTCTCTTTTAGAAATTTTGGAAGCATTTATATTGCGGTGTTGAAAGTAATTGTTACTTATTAAGTAAGTACTTAGTAAGGTTGGGTATTTTAGCCCTGGGGGGTAACATTGTCCACCCATTAGAACCAACTTTATTCAATCAGTATTTTTTTTTAACTATATCTTATGACATATCCACATTTGACCGATTGCAGGTGCTGTTTTTAAAAGTTTTCTTAGTAATTTGACAATGTTACCCCCCAGGGCTAAAGTAACCCGACCTTACGGTAAATAAGATTTCATCGTAGGACACCAGTAGAACAATTAATACAAAATTTAGAATAATTACTCCCAAGAGGAAATTGTTCTTGAGAAGAAACTTTTAACCAAACATAAGTAGGTATATTTGTATATAAACGAGCACAAAAGCCATGTTTTTGGAATATTTCATCCTAAGGGAAATCGATGAAATGTATTCTAAGGAATTACCCCTCATTCATTTGACGACGCGGTTGGCTCGGTTTGTAGTGCAGCTGCCTACTGAGCCGGCGGTCCTGATGGGTTCGAATTCCGGCCAGGGCAAATATTTGTGTGATGAGCACATTGAACACGAAAATTTGTTCCTGGGTCATGGATGTTATCTTTATTATGTATTTATGCATTATGTATATCGTCGTCTAGTACCCATAGTACAAGCTTTGTTTAGTTTGGGACTAGGTCGATTTGTGTAAGATTGTCCCTTAATAAATAAATAAAAATAAAAAACATTTATTTCGACCAACTGGGATCATAGTGCTTACAAAATACGTTAGTAACAGACTGAAATTCTTATCCTACGGTTAGTATAACATTATTACTAAGGTGTATTATAATATAGTTTGCATTTAATAAATTCGCTCAGTACTTACAAGGGCTTGAAAGGCTTGATCGTCAGTACATGAACCATATGGCTGTGGTTCAAATATTGACAATCAAACCTTTCGGCAAATGCCCTCAGGATGCCGTTAGCGCTAGCCCGCACCCTGCGCGCCAGGGATGTGCACCGCGTTCTCATGGTTGCATAAAAGCAATCAACCCCTGCTTCTGCGAACATCCCAGACGCACTACAGAAACGAGGTAGCCCCATCAGCACCCTGAAAGCATTGTTGTACTGCACGCGTAGAGCATTGAATTGTTTTTGCGTGTAAGAGACCCACAGACTGCTCGTGTAAAGGGATGTACAGGGATGTACAGTTTAATGTTTATTTATTTATTTTATTTATTTATTCCTAGTAAAAAGATTCAGATGTTTCTGTAGCTTAAAAAAATGTTCACTTTACAGGTCTTACGGTCACCTTGCGGTCTTCTAAGGTATTTTAGGGGTTGTAATATAATTCCTACATGTAAAAAATGCTAATTGAAAAAAAATATCCATATCTCAATGCTAATATCTAACTCCAGCATCAATTATCCCAGTTATGATGCTACCTATTATTATTATTATTATTTAAGAGTTTCACTCTTGTCGGTGCCGTTCTCTCCTCCGTTCTACTTAACGCCAGTTCCTTGACTTCCCGATACGAGCCGACGTCTGCCTTTTTCTTGGTCTAGTCCAAAATATTTGTAATTTAACTAAGTACAAAGATTAGAACTTTCGAAATGCAACTATGCGTTGCCTAATTACGAAACAATTATCGCGAAGCGTCCTATTTCCAGCGGATACAAGGAAACATTTAACGCTCGGTTGCACAACTCTAACAGACAAAACAATGGAGACTTCTTAATCTAAGAATGTCGCGTAGAAATTTTCCGCAACAATTTTCACCTATATAACATCCATTGCTGCTTAAACATGACTACGGAAAGAAACAACGCGAGCGGACGAAGCGATGGATGCTCATCAGAGATATTTCAGTGTTATAGTAGGCGGTTAAGGAGACATTTTGGCCTAGTTGGCAAGTCGTCTCCGCCCACGTCAGTCTGAGATCAACGAATCTGTGTGTGAACACGTACGCTGCAACTAGTAACATGACGGAAATAGATTAGCTTTCTTTTAGTGGTTGACTGACCTATATTTTGACACGTGAGGGGTCAATATTTAGGTTTATTGTTCGCCGGATAGCGCCAGATGCTTGGACTTTGGATCCACGGAAAAATTCAGTTATGGTCGATCGCTGCGAGAGCATCGACTTTTATTCTACCACAACTCGCGCGAGATAATTGCCTGTCTCTTTCTGTGCAGTAATGTGAGAGGGTGACAGGTGACGTATAGTCGCGCGACAAGAGTCGCAAAGCATAGTTGTGCTAGACGGGCTGGAGAATTTTAAAGGGCACACAAACAAAACTCATACAAAAAAGTTCTAGCTAAAAAGGCACAACCAAGACTTTTAAAAAACTATGAGAAATATTCGGCTGTAGATGGAGTAGCAGTTTTGCGAAGATGAAACTCGCAGTCCACAGACATGATGACGTGATCATGAGGGTCGTAATTTACGTCGAGAGACGTATTGCCTGTTACTAGACTGTTCACTTATGCAGCCAGCTTTGTCTGACTGTACTTCATCCTTTTTTCTATAATTGCATTTTTTATGCGCACGGAACTTGAAGCCTCTCTATTCTTTTAGTTTTAGAGATTTCATTTTTTAAGTTTTATTTTATTTCATTGACGTGCCAATCTGCTTTGATATTAAAACTAATACATCCTTTTTCTCCATTTAAATACTTACACACCCAATATTATAGTGATTTTACTTCTACTTGGTATATAATCGAAATACATCGAATGACATCCCAGGATACCACAAGTGAACTTATAGCACGATTACGCTTTAGGGTATTATAACTCTTTCTGAAGGAACAACATTGGTTTTTAATAGATCTGTCTACCCACTACGAGTAGGTACCACGATAAAAATATTCCCCACCAGAATCTAGGCCGGAGCTCAGGACTACTCGCTACTATTGTATTATCGATTGTTCGCGAGATACCTCCGGAATAGCGCAGACGTATCAAACTAATTTATAAACGGCGGGACTATTATAGCCACACCAGAACCACACCCGATTGAACCCTCTAAAGCTCTTAAAGTATTGACAAAATGGGCTGTTCTCCCATAAATATATGCACAATCGTAGTTGTATAAATCTCGAGATGTTTTTTTTATAACGAAATGAAAAATACGCGGATGACGAAGTATGACAAATCCGTTCAACGGTATGATAATATTAAATACCGGGAAATTCGTTTTTAGCTATGTTGATAGGTTTCATTCAACAGCATCGACCGGAGACCGACTAAATTAAGAAAACTAGCAAAAGAATAATATTTTATTATACCAAAAAGCACCAACTATTATGGACGAAGGGTTTGGTCAAGCCAGTTGCCTCTGATCCTAAAAGGTTTCCCTAGAACTATGGTTGACTCATTAGTTGAAGAACCACATAAAACCAAAATGATAGTGAAGAGAACCCTAATGGGTAATCATAAATAAATGTAGTTAATATTAATTAATACTTTGCATACAATCTTTAAATAATAAGATTAGCTAAGCAAATATGTAATTAGTACTTTTTTTTTCCTGAAATAAACAGTATATTTTTTTTTGTTTTCAGCGCAACCGTGCCCACAGCGATGTGTTCTCCTCAAAGGTAGCAAAGTCTATGTACTCGTATATAGGTAGTTATATACCATTCAATAATGCATGGGTGGCTTCACTCCTGTGCCGCGGAGACGTTCCCATTAGTGAGTTTGTACTCCCACACAAAGTCCGACTTACAGGTAGGGAGACCTAACAAGATCTGAAAAATGTCAAGTCATGTAAAAAAAATAATGGTACATCACTCGTGATCGTGAATTTCCCGATAATCCTACGTCCAAGGTTTGTCCCATAGTTAAATTGTCTTTTAAAACTAGTAACTCGGCTGTAGACCTCGTAAGTTTCGGTAATTCAGAAATTTGTAATTTTTACGTTTTCAACGCCCACCGCTGGAGGTGAAAAAACAAAATTTTGAAAATTTCGAAAAAACTGAACCGAGATACAATCTAGGTATCGAACCAACTCACAAAATTTCATGAGAATCGGTTGAGGAATGCGACCATAGTTCGGCTGTAGACCTCGTAAGTTTCGGTAATTCAGAAATTTGTAATTTTTACGTTTTCAACGCCCACCGGTGGAGGTGAAAAAACAAAATTTTGAAAATTTCGAAAAAACTGAACCGAGATACAATCTAGGTATCGAACCAACTCACAAAATTTCATGAGAATCGGTTGAGGAATGCGACCATAGTCGAGAACTGCCAAAAAGCATCTACCTAATAGATTTTTTTGGTGATTTCGGTCGGCGAAATAGTTATTATGTGGAGGTTGAAAACGTAAAATAAATACATATTTCAGCAATAAAAGAATTACGTCTACAGCTCACAGACACTAGTATTTGTAGATTGTTTTTATTGCTGCACATTAAACATACACCGGACATGGACCGACAATCCAGAGGTACCGGGTTCGATACCCGGTCTCGTCCACCAGGTAACGCATTTTAATTTTTCTTTGAGCTTTCATCTTTGTATCAACGACGATGTATTGATGACGCGGTTGGCGCAGTTTGCAGACACCTGCCGACGGTCCTGGGTTCGAATCCCGGCAAGGGCAAATATTTGAGTGATTAACTCGAATATTTGTTCCTGGGTCAAGGATGTTATCTATATAATGTATTTATTATATAGGTATTATTATATCTTCGTCTAGTACCCATAGTACAAGCTTTGTTTAGTTTGGAACTAGTTTGATTTTTGTAAGATTGTCCCTTCGACATTTTAATTAAGGACATGATTATTTCTTTATCATCTCTCTTAACCTTACGTACATGATCATAAGGTTCAAGCCGTTCAAGGTGCTTATCCAGGTATACATATTACATAGGTGTAGTATATTGTATGGGCCTCTAATATCCATCTGTGACAACATATTATCCTTTGTGAGGTAACACGTCAATGTATGTATACAAAATAATAAGGTAGTTTGTAACATTCTAACTATAGATGACATAGATGACAGATTGGATAGATGATTTAAACTTGAGTAACATTTATTGTCAAACCATTATAGGGCTGGGCGTTTCTTTCAGGTTTCCATACCCAAAGGGTAAAAAACGGGACTCTATTACTAACGCATCGCTATCCGTCCGTCCGTCTGTCCGTCTGTAACCACGCTGTATCTCATGAACCGTGACTAGCTATCACTATCACATTTGAAATTTCCACATATGATGTACTTCTGTTGCCGCTATAACAAAAAATACTAAAAACAGAATAAAATAAATATTTAAGTAGGGCTCCCATACATCAAACGTGGTCGGTTGCGTTAACTTAACACCTCATTAGTATGCGGCGCCGCATACATACAATACATACCAGGTGCAAACTTAGCCAGTTAAGATGGGAAGTGTTTGTACGGATCCCGCGGTGCGCGAGTTCGGCTCCCACTTGACCGGTTTTTTTCTTGTAACCGTTTTTAATAGAGAAACTGAACACTGTTGTTGACAAAACTGTAACAATCAATAGTACTTTGACATTTACTGTAAATATAGTATACACGTATTACATGAAAATACTCGATTCTTAATAATCCTAAAACTTCGACTCTAAACTCAATAACACCGTCACACCAAACTCTCAAACGAACGAAACGAGCTAGACAGTGTATTGTATTTTGACGTCCATCGCTTTATCTATAGTCGCTTCTGGCACATTAACTATTCCCTATACCCTCAAAGTGTACACAAGTGCTCATTTTGGGTTGGTGACAATCAATATTTGTAATGTACCTGCGCTAGAAATACTTACGTAATGAAAATATAAGTTATCGATGGCACGGTACGCAGGTCGCTTTAATATTGTAAGAAATTCATACTTATATAAAATCTGTGTAAAATTCAAGTCAAGAATCCATTTCTAATTAATGTGTAGTGTATATTATGGGGCGGCCCAATTATGAATGAATTCATCCATAAATGGACCATGCTTTTCTGCAGCTCATTGTCGAGGTAGATAATGAGCTGCAGAATGGCTGCCATCCCTTAATTCGCCGAACCCGGACAAAGACTTAAAAACCCGGACATTTGGCGTAAATCGCATGTTTTCCCCGGACATGTCCGAAAATAATATTATAAAAAAAAACAATTGTTTTATTTTTCATTCACATAAAAAGTGTCCGGTTTTGCCCCGGACGGCTCCCGGACAGCCTTCAAACTAGAACAAATCCGGGAAAACCCGGACGGATGGCCCTAATTGTACCTGATAGCAATCTATTATGTTCTAGCTTTTAATATCTAATCTAATCAGATCGGATCTAATACGGCTTCAGAAAAGAAATCGCCGCCTGGCTCGGACATGCCTCGATTACAACGGCAAGCGGCGGCCGTGAGTGACTCGCTCACTCGTATGGCCGTAGGGTTGCCAGATGGTCGGGATTTGGCGGGATCCTCCCGAATTTTTGTATGTCCTCCTGACTCCCGACATTGTAAAAAAACTCCCTAAAACAACTTCGTTTTATAAAGAATATAATTTTAAAAGGAAATACCACTGCTAATTTTCCCATAAGTACTATAAATACCTTATTACATTTTTTGTACATTATAGATACAATTATAACAATGCGAAAAGCATTTTATGTTTTTTTTTTCTAGTATTTATTTATGTAGACATTTGTATTGGCAGCGAACGACGTTGTTTTTAATATATTTATTTTATAATGTGATTCAATTTTCTCCCGGCCTAAGTCGCAAAATCCCGGATAAAATGTTGTTTCTCCCGATAATAGGGTTATTCGATCTGGCAAATCGGACCTCTCGCTCATGCATAAAACTCTTCGTTATTAGGAATCGTTTACAAATTTTGCAACACGCTTCCTCATGTCACAGAAAGTCGTCCAATCAGCAGACTGCTTCTTTCATCGGATGGTTTCAATCAGTGGCAAAGCAACTGCCTACTGAGCCGACGGTCCTGGGTTCGAATCCCGGCAAGGGCAAATATTTGTGTGATGAACTGGAATATTTGTGCCTGGGTCATGGATGTTATTTGTATTTAAGTATGTATTTATCTATATTAGTATGTATAGTTTATCGTCGTCTAGTGTCCATAACACAGGCCTACTAGAGCTTACTGTGGGACTAGATTGATTTGTGTGAGGTTGTCCGATATTTATTTATTATTTATTTAATTTTCTATTTATTACCAAAAACGCACTGCTAAATGATGTAATAATGTCACCAAAAAATGGGCTTTCCGGGAATCCTCGGGGCATGTTTGTATTATTGTAAGTATAACATCGAAGGTCATTCACCCCTAAATTGCAGAGCCTAATCCGAACAGTCCTTCCCATGCTACGTGATGGTTCACTAAGTGCTAGGTAAAACGCTCTTCAGCCAAGTAGCTTGGCCTTGGATCAATTTCGCTAATTCTATTATCAATGGATTCTAGAACGTCTAGGATCCTAGTTGTTAATCTTTGGTAATCCAACAACCTGTAAATTATGATAACAAATAATTCTTATCTATCAATGAAACCATGACATGACATGCTGTTGTTAGCTTATATAGTAGTGTTAGTACCTACCAGAATCTAAGATCGGGCACTCCTTGTTTGCCTGCTTGATACTGTTTATATTGGTATTTGGAAGATTAATAAATAAATAAATATCGGACATATCAACCTCACACAAATCAATCTAGTCCCACAGTAAGTTCTAGTAGGCTTGTGTTATGGACACAAGACGACGATAAACAAACTTAAATACAAATAACATTCATGACCCAGGTACCAATGTTCTAGTTCATCACACAAATATTTGCCCTTGCCGGGATTCGAACCCAGGACCGTCGGCTTAGTAGGCAGTTGTTTAACCACTGCGCCAACCGCATCTTCAAGATTGGTATTAGGATAGGAGTAACTAACATGTCGATTACCTGAACAATCGTAATCTTTATGACTTTTTTAATTATGAAGAATATGGTGTTTAACTTTATTTTCATGAGCGTCATATCGTATCTATAATTTTATATTTTATTGCATTTTTTTTATGAGACAATAAAGAGTAATTTAATAATATAAGTGAAACTTTCGTGAGACATTTAATTATTGTATTAAGCGCCATCGAGTTTGAAACATGTCGGGTTTTTCCTGACAATCTCACGTGATGTAAACCGCCTAATACAATTAGTAATTTAATACTTCGTCGTTACATTCAACAACTACGTCGCAACTGCTACGTCGTACTTTTATTGCTACGTCGTAGCACTAAAACGAAGTATCAGGGTGTATCTCCAATGTAGCGGAGCGACGTGCGGAATAAACCCCTAAGTTGAATTGAAATCTGTAGGTATCTCAGTTCCGCTTCACTTTTGTGGTTGATCGATTCCGAACGTCTCCGCTTCAAGTGGAGACGCACCTCCAGACGTAGCTCGTAGATGCTGATATTTGTATGAAATCCCGCAGTAGTAGGGA